>OZ010573.1:118724456-118749456 GCA_963932145.1 Acanthosepion lycidas
TCTTTTCCAGTTTGAAAATAACTGTGCTTCCAATTTTGGTCTTTCTGGAACATTCCTTAAGCACTGCTTTGTATTTCCACAAACACACTCACAGAAAGAGAGAGTGAAGAAAACCATGACAGCAGTGATGCTGTTACATCTTTGTAAAATTGGACAAGAGGCTGTGCTTCTGCACTTGGAGGAACCACCAGATTTGGAAAATATTCAATATTATAATGGCAAAAAAATGTGTTCTCACTCTTAAAAAATATTTTGCATCGATGACAAAATTTCTTTGTAGTTAGTGTGAAAATCTACTCTCATATCTAATACTAGCCATGTATGATATCATGGGTAGGATTGATTAAACAAATATATCAAAACTTTCTTTCTCTCAAATGATTTCATATATAGTCACAATTCTAGCAATAGGGAAGAAATTGAAATAATAACACATAAGCATTTCAAAAAAGAGCAAGACAATTGCAAAAGAATGTATGAGGTCTGATTAAAAAGTATCGGGGCTGTTGCTATGGTAATGGAATTAAAGTACAAAAAGTGAAGCCACTTAGCACAAATTGACCTTGAACTCTGTCATGTTTGTTATAATATTCTTGCTCACTTTCATTGCTTATAGCAGTGTTTGAAAGGAAAGTGTGTAGAATGTGGTTGTCTCACCACACCACAGAACTTCCATCAGTGACCATGGTCTGTCCAGCAGTTTTTGGTCAAGTACAACATTCACCAGGCCTGACAATCATCACATTCTTCAGATCTCACCCCTTGTAACTTTTCCCTTTTCAAAAATTGAATACCACTTGAAAGGAACAAAATTTCAAGACATCAAGTAAATCTACAAGAATGCAATGAGGCAGCTTTTTGCTAAAAGGAGTTCAAAATGCTTACATTAATGGGAGCAACAATGAAAAAAGTGTGTGACTTCAGAAAGAAATTAAATACTGAAATCATATATGTTGTAGCTTTCTTTTTATAACATCAGTCCCGATACTTTTTGATCAGACCTTGTATACTTATGTTTTATAGATTATACAAAAACACTTGATAAAGTATGTCATAAAGACCTGTTGGAAATGATATTAAAATAATGCAGAACCTATCTCAGGAGCAATCTGCCTGGATATGGATAGAAAACGAATTCAGTAAATATACCAAAATAGAAAGGGGTGTAAAACAAGGATGTGTCTTCTCACCAGATTTATTTAACTCGTACAGTGAAGTGGTTCTGAGAGAACAAGAATTCTTACCAGGACTGACTGTTAGCAGTCAAAATCATAGCAATGTTAAATATGAAGATGATACAGTTTTGATAGCAGACATAGAAAAGAAAATGCAAGAACCCCTACAGAAGGTAGTGAAGGAAAGAGAGAAGAAAGGATTAAATATCAAGTGTAAGAAGATAGAATGTATGTTCTTAAATAACCTTGTCAGTTTTTTTAATCATTTTATCCCAAGCAAGGCAATAAAGTCACTAAGATACAAGGTGTTACTGAGTGTTAGAGAGTATAAGAAAAAATACTATTAAGGAGAGAGGTCAATAAAAGAATAACAATTAAGAAAACAGATGATAACGATTGAAATTGCATTTAAATTGTTGAAGATCAAAGGCAATAGAGCCACTAAGATGCAAGATGTTATTGAGTGTTAGAGAGTATAAGAAAAATACTATTAGGGAGAGAGGTCAATAAAAGAATAACAATCAAGAAGACAGAAAATGATTGAAATTGCATCTAAATTCTCAAAGATCAAAGCTGATTGGGAAGCAAGAATCTGGAAGAGAGTTCCACAAGTGAGAAGTGTGATAGAAGACATTATTAACATAGAAGTCACACTTACATTTAGCCATATTAACTGTAAAACGATGTTAGATTGCTGCCAGTCTAGTACTGTGCTTAAATTAATAAAACTTAGGTACAAAAGTGGTTCAGCAGAACAATTACCATAAAAGTATATCTAAACTCTTATAATAATGCCATGAGGCATGGTGGAGTAATGGATAGCAGCTTGGATTGAGGAATTGGAGAGCTGAGTTCAAATTCCAGTCGAATCCATTACATTCACTTACGTGCTAATACCCTTGGGAAAGGTGTGAATCCTCTTCTTCTCCCGCCAGCTATGGGTAAATAGCAGGACAGACTGGGTTCTATAGCCTTGGATGGCAACTGGTCTAGGAGAAGGAAAACTCTGAATTCAAAACCTGTGGGGGGTCGTTTGGGGACCTTGTGGCATGTAGTGCACCAGGTCTCTATAATCGGCCCTTCAAAAAGTGTGGATGGTCCTGCACGAAACCTTCACCACTATAATCAAATCTCATGTGCTATACATGCGGGTTGGGGGCCGCTTGTGAATTCCAAATTCCCATGAAACTCCAATATTGGAGCTGTCTCAACCCACCTCGGGTGAATGCCATTACAAGAACAAGAAGAGAGAATAATCCCATGCATGGCATTAAACTTATTCAGAAATATTTAAACTGCCAGCCACTTTCTCAGATTGATGGTTAATGGTAGCTTCAAATGAATAAAACTTTTGAATTTTGGCAAAGACCATCCTTCTTTGAACCTTGAAGGGTGACATTACAGAATCACAAAGAACTGTACCAAATAACAGAAACCACTTGAGGACTAGCAACAACTGAAACAACTAAAATGGATAACAATTTGAAGAGAAAATAATGATTTAATCAAGATGTTGACATTCCACACAAATAAGAGGTTAGGAAGGAAACCTTCATCACTACTGGAAAGAGCAATAACAGTTACTGTTTCCTGAAAAATTGTTTTAAGAGAAAGATTTTATAAATTTCAACTGAAAGTAGCACTGTCTGCCTAGTCAATAAATACTAAATGTTTCCTTATAAGGAAACAGGTAATATTACCATTTACTCTTATCTGAGCAGGTTTTGAAATTTAGATTTCAAAACCTGCTCAGATAACATGTGAGTAATGATGAAGTTTACTTCATGGTATCATGTGCCATTACTGTACTTGATGAATAATTGTGTAATGCTTCATGATAATTATAAATGCATATTTTCTGGAAACAGAAAAGAGTCTTCTCTTTGTTTTTCCCTCTCAATATATAACATTTTGAGTATTGCAACCTACTTTTGAGTTTCAAACAGATAGACAGGTATGATTATTCTTTTTCTTGGGGTGGAAAAACACTTTGGACATCCTTATTCCAATCAATTATCCAATATTCAGAAAATTTCATCACATTCCTTAATTTAGGTTGCACGGATTCTAGGACAAATCATTCTATTACAGAAAATTTTAAAAAATTCCATCTACCCCTTTTACTCCAACCACCTCATCTATTTAAAACTCTTTGACCATCTGTACTAAATCAAGTCAACCATGTAATAATAATTATAATAATAATAGAAATAATGATAATAATAAGATTAACCAAAATTTTAAAATTAGCTAGAAAGAGAAAAAGACAAACAATTAATTATCCATTTTTTTCTTTACTTTTTCTGATCTTTCCTCACACTTTGTTCATACAAGATAAACAATTAGTACAATTGTGTAAGATTACCTTGTGTAGCAGGTAATTCATTAAATTTTAATCAACGTGATATTGATGGTATTTAATTGAAGTACAAATGCAAACAGTACAAAAGAAAATCTCTTTTTAAAAAAAAAAATAGCAAAATTAAAAGAAGTAAAATTGCACAAAGTTAACATTGTTTAGACGGTCATTTAGTAAATTTCAATTTAAGAAATTGTTGAATTAACATCAACAGCAATAATAATACTAATAACATAGCAGAAATGATCACTGCAGTAACTGACTGGAAATCAAAGAAAGAATAAATTCACAAAATGAGTGAAAAAAAATAGAGAAAGCAATGAAAAAGAATTGTTTGAGGTTAATGTTGTTCAACAGGTTGCTTATTAAAATTCAATCATTTTTGTTATTTTTGTCTAAACAAACTAATCAAAGAAAAGAAAGGAAAAAAAGATGAATTACAAAAATTAATTATGTAAGAAATTTTGTTTGAATCCTGACAACAAGATAAAATAAAATTTTAAGGTTAATACCATTTAACAGGTAATTCATTGAAGTTTAATCAAAGTAATGACAATAATGATTGACTGAGGAAAATAAAAAGGAAATTTGCAGAAGAGATGAAGAAAAAAAAAAGAAAAAAAAACAAAATGACAGTATTTTGTTATTTGTTCTATATTTCATGATCTTGAAGATTTTTAGACAAACTTCAGTTTATAAAAATTACTACAAATTGCTTCATTTCTTTTTTCTTAAAAAATTTTTCCATTTTTAGATTCACATAATTCAAATTCTAATTAACATGTTTTAGAAATCTCAGATGTTTTAAAAATTTGGAATTGTCTGTGTGCCTTTCTGTTTAGAGCCAACCAGTCAATCTTTGTATGTGTGTGTGTGCCTATGTACATGTAACAAATTTGTCACTGTGTCTGCATTTAGAGTAAGCCAGTCAATCTGTGTGTGTGTGTGTATAGCATACTTGTTTGTCATTTTGTGTGTATGTCTATGTACACGTAACAAATTTGTTAGTGTATGTTTATAACAAGACAATAAATATTTGCTTATGTGCGTGTATATATATATATATATATATATAGCAAGCCTTTTCGGGGTTTTTTGTGTATATCTATGTATATGTAACATACATATATTAGTGTGTGTGTGTGTGTGTGTGTTTATAGCAAGCCAATCAATCTTTGTGTGTGTAGCAAGCCTGTTTGTATTTGTATATGTAACAAATTTGTGTACTACAGCAAGCCTGTTAGTATTTGTGTGTGTGTATGTGTTTCTCTTTGAGTGTGTATGTGTAAAAAAATCTTTCAGGGGATGTACATGTGTGTTTATGTAGCACTTGTGTTTGTGCATGTTTGCAACAAGTTTTTGCACATGAATGTATCTGTGTTTCTGCATAATGTATTTGTGAGAATGTATATTGGAAGCCATTTAATCAGTCAATGTGTGGTGTCAACAATAAAATCTGTGCGCAGAGTCCTGAGATATGTGTCTGTCTGTCTGTAGAGCAAGCCATTCTGTCAGTTTGTGTGTGCATGTGTGTTGGGAACCTGTCGGCCTGTCAATGCTTTATTAAATTTCATTTTGCTTTTTAAAACAAAGAAGAAACAAGAAAAACAAAGAAGAAAGAAGGCAAGCAAGAAAAGAATTGGACATTGTTTATGGATGCAAACAAAACCAAGAGAAATTGAATCGTATTTAAATTAAAAATATTTTTCTTTTTTCAGGAGCAAAATAATGAACAGAAAACATTATGATGCGCCATGTTTTACCTTTTTTCAATTTGAAATTTAAGAAGGAATTTCATGAACAGGTTTGTGATGCTGAAAAAATAAATGTAAGATTATTAGTTTTCTCTTGCACCTATAGAATTATAGTTTTGAAAAATAGACACCAAGAGACTTGAAGGACCATTTTCCTTTTTGCTTCAATGCACTAAAAAAGATTGCAGGTAGAAAGTTAAGTGACATCTAATTTTGAAAATATACTAAAGCATATATTATTCCCTACTAACTGAAAACCATGTAACAAGCATGTAACCATAAGTTTAATGTGAACAGTTTCTTCTATTGCACTTCTTCTCACTTGTGGATCTCTATTCTCGTTGCTTGAAATTTTGATCTTCAAAAATCTAACTGTAGTGTCAATTGTTATCTTCTTAATTTTTGTTCTTTTATTGTTCCCTCTCTTCAATAGTAGTTTTTCTTATATTCTCTAACACTCTGTAACCCCTTGCATCTTAGTGAGTTTATTGCCTTGCTCGAGGTGAAATGATTAAATATATATATATAAAAGACCAGAATTACTGAAAACAAGAAAAACGCCAAAAAAAAAAGAAAAAATAAGAACTATAAAGGAACACATGAATTCAGCACACACACACACATTATATATATATATATATATATATTTATTATGCACTGTTATATCAAACCCACTACAAAATTGTTTATCTTGTTTCAACATTAAAAAATTAATGTTTCTTCAGGTGGGAAATCACAATGCTATGATTAATTTTTTAATGTTGAAACAAGATGTACAGTTTTGTAGTTGGTATGTACATGTTCTAATTTAACAGTGCATGATAAATACATATTTATTGCTCTACTTTTGTATTGACCCTTGTTTTAAATTAATGTTTTGAATGCTGAAATCTTACTCTTCATTCTTTTACATATATATATATATATATATATATATATATATATATATATATATATATATATATATATGTATATATGTATGTATCCAAATGTAAAAAAATGAAAAGAATAAAATTCAAATGTTCATATCATCAATTTAAAAAAGGGCTCAGGTGTATATCAATCTGGGTAACCTACAGGGAATTCTGAACTGAAACCTTCATTTGATCTTCATAGGTAGACTGTTCTCAATCCATTGCTCATATTTAGTTCTTATTTAACATTGCTCACCTATTTCTACTGAGTGCAAGTACACACTGCCTGACCCAGTGATTGAACTCACAACCACTATATAACTAAATTCACAAGCCAATGTTTTTACCCATTATGCCATGATAGGAGAATTGCTGCAGTAAACTTAAAGCTTTAAGCCTAATCTTCAATGCTGATTAGGCTGCCACTGTCACTGCCGGCCATTGTTTTGACTGATGCTGCTGTGGTTGAAGACTTGGTGGCATTTTTCATTCTTTCTTTCTTTATTAGCAGCCATGCTTGATTTCATCATCTCACCTTTCACTACAGCTTTTCAAGGTTCCTCTTGGTAGTGGCTTGTTTGACCTTCATATTCCCTGCCACAACTGCAAAGAATCATGTATACACAATTCTTGGACATATTCTAACCTGTGTTAGGCTTACTCATCAGAGATTTTTCCATAGAGTCGAACTGATGAACATTGTCCTGATGTTGTATGGACTGCAGATCTACTGACACTTTTCCAATAAGCCTTTGACATCTGGTAGACATATGTTCTAGATGTGTCAACAACAGTATCATGAAACTTCCATGTTTTCAGATGTATATGCAACAGTAACATACCAACTTCCATATGCATCAACTACAGTAACATGCTTTCATATGTATCAACTGAATTATCCTGCCAAATTCCATATGTAACAGCAATACAAACATATCAACTTCTAGATGCAGTAGTAACATGAAAATACCCAGATATATTAACAGCAATAACACAACAAATTCCAGATGTATCAACATCAGTAACATGCTAACATCCAGATGTTTTAACAGCAGTTACATACAAGCATCCAGATATGACAACTGCAGTAGCCTGCAAGCTTTAATATGTATCAATTGAATTAGCATGACAAATTCAATATATAATATAGATAAGACAATGTCTATGCCTTCCAGATGCATCAGCAATAACATGCAAAAAAGCACATAAATCAACAGTATTAATAAGCTTCCAGATGTATTGACAGCATTAAGATGTCAACTTCCAGATGTATTGACAACATTAAGATGTCAACTTCCAGATGTACTGACAGAAGTAACATGAAAACTTCCAGATGTATTGACAGAAGTAATGTGCCAACTTCCAGATGTATTGACAGAAGTAACATGTCAACTTCCATATTTATCTGCAACAGTAACATGTCACCTAGTAGATGTACTTACAGTAGTAACATGTAAACTTTCACATGTATAAGTGTACCAACTTTTCAGTGTTTCAATTGGCATTCCAATTTCCTGATACTGTCAAGAATGGTAACCATCCAAACTTCCAGATTTCACCTGGAGCAACATGCTAAATTCAAGCTGGTTTCCTGATAGTTATATACAAACTTCCAGGTGTATCAACAACATAAGTATTCCAACTTTCAGATGTATTTAAAGACAATATAAATATGCCATCTTCAAGATGTATTTGCAGCAGTAACATCTCATTTTCCAGATGTATACTTATGATGTCAGATATTTCAATAGCAGTAATGTGCCAATTTTCATATATGCCAAAAAATGAATCAGTAGCAGTAATATGACAACTTTCTGATGTATCTGCAACCATAACATCTCAACTTCCAGATGCATTAATATACAAATCTCCAGATATTATCAACAGCAGTGACATGTTACATTCAAGATGTACTGACAGCATTATCATGGCAAATACCAGATGTTTCCATAACTCTAGTATGACAACTTCTACATGTATTTTCAGCATTAGCATGCCTTCTTCCAAATATATCAACTAAATTAAGCATACCAAATTCCAGATGTAACAATATAAACAAGCCAATTTCCAACAGCAATAACATGCCAAGCTCCAGATATATATAGTAACATGTCAAATTCAAGAGGTATCAATAGCAGTAACATGCAAGCTTCCAGATGTATCAAGAGGAGTAACATTCCAACTTCCAGGTGTAACAACATTATAAGTAACAAATGTCATTTATGTGGCAACTTTCAAATGTATTGACAGCATGTAACATGTAGTAACATGCCATTTTTCAAATTTGTAAAAAACAATGATATGCCAACTTTCAGATTTTTCAATATCAGTAATATTCAAACTTCCAGATGATTTAACAGCATCATCTTGCTAACATTGAGCTGTGCCAACGGTAGCAACAAGCAAACTTCTCAATATTACATTACATATAATATAAACATAATATAAGCATGTCAACTTCCAGATATATTCGCATCAGTAACATACCAAATTCTAGATGTGCTAACAGTAGAAACATATTCTGTTGTCCTGATCTAACAATGGCATTAACATGCTGACTTCCAGATATGTCAACTGAATGAACATACCAAATTCCAGATGAAAAATCAGTATAAACAAGCCAACTTCCAAATGCATCAAACAACATCATGATTCCAGACATAGCAGCAGTAACACAAAAAGGTCTACATACATCAATAGCATTAAGATCCCAATTTTCAGATCTATCTATATCAGTAACATGAAAACTCCCAGATGTGTCAACAACAGTAAAATGTACATAGTTCCAGATCCCTCTCCAGCAGTAATATGCTGATTCCCAGATGTAAAATTCCAGATCTATCTCCAAATTTAATATTCTGATTCCCAGATGTATCATGCCAAATTACAAATGTAACAATAGTATTAACAAGCCAACTTTCAATATTTAACATGCCTACTTCCAGATGTATCAACATCATTAAAATGCCAATTTCCAGATGTATAAACATCATTAAAATGCCAATTTCCACATGTATCAACATCATTAAAATGCCTACTTCCAGATGTATCAACATCATTAAAATGCCTACTTCCAGATGTATCAACCTCATTAAAATGCCAATTTCCACGTATCAACATCATGAACATGTCATATTCAAATCTGACATAAGAAATGAAAAGACAACCTATTCATTGGCCACTAACCACAGTGATTCTAATATACAAAGCTTCTTGAACAGGATGAAAGAGAGGTAGCTTTGGGCAGCCTCCACAGAGATATCCACAGTGGAGAACATAATATGAAGTTGTTTTTGATGACAATAATTCCTATGTAAAGCCATCACAAGTTTTTTAGCAGAGTTTCAAGATCAATGTTAAAAACTACACTAAAGAGATGGGCAAAGAAGAACAAGGGAGTTGGCACATATGTTCCAGTATTTGAGTGGAAAGTCAGGAATTTTCCAACTGCCCTTCTGAGCTCTTTAGATTTGACTTCCTTTGGCTATTACGTTTAGAGTGTCATCTAGAGGGAGACCAACCAGTGCAAAGAAATGATGACCAACATGAAAAAAAAACCCCCAAAAAAACAACCTGATCAAGAACCATCACATCCAAGTTTACATTCGGAATATATTCAGGAGAAAGTGCCAGAAAACTATATTACAAGTCTACCCAAACTTTGCAAGTGAAACTGGGTAGACAGAAGTGTTTGATGTCAATAGTTTTACTCTCACAAAGTCACAAGTCATTATGACCAATGATGAGTGAGACTTGTTCAATTTGGTGCCAGGAGATAACACAGCAGCCTTCAAGAACATGAACTGAAAAAGTTAATTTCAACAAAGAAACTAGTATGAAACAAAAAGCATCTGAAGGCATTGTTAAGTTGCAAATGATTAGCATAAGATCAGATTCAGCTATGAAACGAAGAGGGAGCTGCATTCTAAGAAGTGCGAATTTGTCAGAATGTCACCAGGAAAGCAAGATGACCCACATTACACAACAATAATTTTGCTCTCACAAAGTCACAAGTCATTGTGACCAAGGATGAGTGAGACTTGTTCAATTTGGTGCCAGGAGATAACAATAAGTGCAGCCTTCAAGAACATGAACTGAAGAAGTTAATTTCAACAAAGAAACCAGATTTACACAAAAAGCATTTGAAGGCATCATTAATTTGGTCAAAATGGTATGAACTGTGGGATGCAGATGCATTGGATAAAATCATAAAAGTTCAAGAGAGTTGGTTAGAATTGATAATAGTTTGAATATTGCCAAATATATCCTCTTAGTAAAAGAGTATTTGGCACCAGACTTGGATGAAGTCAGGATTTTTTAGCATTACGGAGGTTCATATCACAGACTGCATGCAACACAACACAGACTGATTGATGAATGTGTTACTGTATTGAAAGATTGGTGAGATTAGAGAGCTGACTTAAATAATGGATCAAATGTTGACATAATGAATGAGTAGAATTCATCAAAAGAATTCATACAATCAAGAGTTGTGGAACTCCAACCACAGAGAATGGTATCTATTACTTGTAAAGATGGTGACAAGTGGATTTGTATGCATGACATCCCAGGCACATTGAAGCATTTATTCAAGGTACAGGAAGCCACAGAAAATAATAATGTGCATTAACAACTTAAAACCAACATTATGTAAAAAATTTCCATTATTTTTTAAAATCATTTCACTCCAAGCAAGGCAGTTATGCCACTAGTATGCAGAGGCTTGTGAAAGTGAAAGAGAAAACTGATAATAGGGAGGATTGAGGAAAGCACAAAAGATGAACAGGATTCAAGACAGAAAATGGCGATTAATGCTGCATTTAAATTTTTGAAGATTGTAGTTATCAGGAAAAAAAGCAAATAGAAAAGAGTTCCACAGGTTGGAAGTGCGAGAAAAGAAAGTGTTGGAGTAGAAGTTGTGGTTGTCTGTATGTTTTGTTTTAAAATACCTTATCTGACTGGGTTTAAATGCAGGTAACTGTAGTTATTTTAATTTCCTTATTTAAATTAAGTTTTAGTTTTGGATCTACTGTGTATAAAAGTATGGAAATGAAACTGGAATTTTCAAATATTCTTTTATGAGAAAAATGACTATAAAAGGAATTTACCATTTGAGCAATTCTTTCTCATTCCTTTAATTGGAAATATGTTGAACAAATATGTTCCTTCTTTTAATTTTAATTTGATTTTAACCCAATTCACATCTATGAAAGAAATACAGGAGAAAATAGAAAATAAGACTGGAAAAAGGCCAAAAAAAGATGAGTTCTAGAAATAGTTACTGGATTTGTAAAAAATGCTAAATAATTTGAGTTAATCAATACAAAGTAATGATTAACAAAAACGTAAAAGAAACATTTAAAATTATTCCAATCCTTTTTGGCTTTTAGCTATGAAAATAGCATTTTGCCAAATTTGGTCCAATTCAATAAATACCAATGCAATTCCTTTGTTATCCAATTGCAAGCAACAGAGGATGTCGTTCAACATAAAGATGCTGAGAATACCATGGAAGTAACATATGAGTAACAAGGAAGTTTTATGAAAAATGGAAACAAAAAGGATACACTTATACATATAAAGAAACAGTTATAATTTCTAGAAGATGTAATGAGGAAAGACGGCTTGGAGAATTTTCCACTTACAGGACATATTGAAGTAAAGAGGAGCAAAGGAAAATAATGAATAACCAATCTAATGAAATGGATGTAAAAACAGGAGCTAAGAGGGATAATAAGGAGACAAAGATTTCAGCTACAAAGAATAGAATATAGTGGAGAGCCATTATTGCCCATGTCCTGCAGGGACATTACACCCAAAAAGAGAAGAATTAACAAGTGACAAGGTTTGATA
The DNA here is from genome assembly GCA_963932145.1 of Acanthosepion lycidas. NCBI lineage: Eukaryota > Metazoa > Mollusca > Cephalopoda > Sepiida > Sepiidae > Acanthosepion > Acanthosepion lycidas. The sequence continues at coordinate 118,736,512 of OZ010573.1, forward strand.
TATGGCAATGAATGCTGTATAATTTCCTCACAGAGGAAGTGGAGACTTGAAGCAACAGAGATGTAGTTCTACTGAAGAATACTATCAATGGAGCATGTGAGCAATAAGAAAGTTTTAAGGAAAATAGAAACAGAAAAAAAAAAACATTGAGTAATCAACCGAAACTATCTAAAGAGCTTGTGTAAAAGGGGGTGATAAAACAGAGACTGGGAAGGATAGGGTTAGGAAATGGAAAAATATTGCTATGGGGGACAATTGATAAGAAGATGTGGAGGTCTGCGGTGCACACATCCCATATGGCCGCAGCTCATAGATCGTTTTGCAATATAAATCAAATATCTGCTATAGATAATTTTATTCCAAATTTTGGAAGAATTATTATTTATTAACTACAAGTACCTATGAAATGAGTTTTAATTTTTAAAATTCCATTTTCCTATTTTAATTTTCTGATGAATTATATCTATTATGTTGATAATCAAATAAGCTTCTTGTGAATTCCACAACAATAGTATACTCATGGAAATTCTGCAATTGTTTCATTGCTATACCAATAATAAATATGAATGCAGGTCATTATTTAAAGAAGTAAGAGGGTACAAATGAAATATTAAAAACTGATAAGGTTTTCCATTTCACTAAAGGTGAAAGCATCATGGCATCCACTATCTTCCCTTTCTTTCTTTCTTTTAGGAATTCACTCTTTTTCTTGCTAAAACCGAACAGCATTACTGATATATATTTTTCTTCTGTCTTCACAATCAAAATGGATTGGTCTGTTATTTATCTCAGACAATGGTCAGGCATAGTGCATGTGTGAACTAACTTACTGAGAGAAGAACAAGCAGAATTATTATATTTTTTTTAATCAGTTTTACCCCAAGTAAGGCAGTAAAGCCACTAAGACACAAGGAATTATTGGGTGTGAAAGAATTACTAATGAGAAGAAAGAGTAGTCAGGACAGTAGATAGCAAGTAGTTGCATTTAAATTTTTGGAGATTAAAGGTGGCTGAAAACATGGGGCCAGAAGGGAGTTCCACAAGTGAGAAGTGTGAGAAAAGAAACAGTATAGGACTTATCACTACATCTAGCCAGCTCAACTGTAAATTGATGAGATCTTGATGACAGTCTAGTTTTGCAATTAAATTTAAAAACTCTAGGTACCCTAGCAAAGAGCTAATCCGAACAATTACCATGAAAGTATTTATAGAAAAGGCAAAGAGAGACAACTTTATGGTGGTGGGAAAGAAACTGAAGCCGAGCTGCCAGATCAGGACCAATAATATTGCTGATTCTTCTATGGATTTTATCAAGAAGCTCAACATAAATAGTAGGGGCATTGAATCATATGTGGCAGCAATATTCTAAGCATGGTGGAATGGTAGTATAGATATGTAGCATAGATTCTGGAGAGAAAAATTGTCTCACGAAACAGTGAACCAACATTCTTAACAGCTGACCTCCGAGTGGATTCAATATATTCTTTCAAAATCATGTCAGCAAGAAATCACTTTTCTATGCTGATGGAAGCCAGAAAGGGGTCTCTCTGATGATTAATGGAGAGAAGTTTGTATGATTATTCAACATCGGCTGGAATGATGTACAAGGAGTTTTTAATATCCAAGAAATACTACAGTGCCTTGCTATTAACCAAATACATCAGATTCTTGGTTATTCTATATTCCCAATTGGGAAATATTGTTTTGAGGAATGATTCTAGCATTCTGGTGCTTACTTGTATGAAACCCAGACATCGCAAAGAGTCCAATAAGTAAATTCAGAAATGGCAACATTATGAACTTGTTTCTCTAAGTGGAGTAAAATGGCAAACATTCTTCTTAAAAATCAAAAAAGAGGAAACTTTTCAATGTTACGACACGAGAAAAAAAACAAAAAAAACAAGTGATTAAAAGGATTTGCTGACCAAAGTTCTTTATGTGTTTACTCTTGCATGAAGTACGGGGCATTAATATCAAACATTCCATCATGTCTGGAAATTTTTCCTTACAAAAGAACCATGACTACATTATTGACTAGCTTGTATTTTTATATTTTCAAAATTGGTAGCAAAAATGATTCTAATTACAACAAAAAATAATTCTATGAACTTTGATATGAAATAATTAAATTACACATTCAATAGATCATACAAATTATATAATATCAAGTTATTTAATTACCTACAGATTATGGCTAATTATAAACATACATGTATATATATATATATATATATATATATATATATACACAGAAGCATAGTTTCATAATTCTGATTATAAGTTAATAGGTATCTACATGTGCATGTGTGCATTACATTATATATATATATATATATATATATATATATATATATATATATATATATATAGTGAGGGAGAGAAAGGAGAGTGGTGGAGGGACATGTAAAGAGATAAAGAATGAAGAAAGCCAACAAATAAATGTCTACATGCATAACTTTGAAATACTACACATAATGCTTATATTTTTTATTTGCTTGGTAACATACAAATGCACCTAGATGTGTTTGTGTGTGTATATATATATATATATATATATATATATATATATATATATATATATATATATATATATATATATACACACACATATATACATATATGTGTATAAGTATATATATATATATATATATATATATATATATACAAACACAAATATATGTGTGTATATATGTATATATATACACAAGAATACATACATATATATATATATATATATATATATTTATTCTAACACACATATATTTGCATGCATGCATACACACACACACATTATATATATATATATATATATATATATATATATATAGAGAGAGAGAGAGAGAGAGATTTAGATATTTTATTCGATGCAGTAACTACTTTTGTATATATATATATATATATATATATATACACACACACACACACAAAAGTAGTTACTGCATCAAATGAAATATCTAAATATTTTCAAATATATCTTTTCAAATAGAAATAATATAAATGAATAGTACAGTACATAAATTCAAAGTTAAGCAGTGTCAAGACCCATCAATACTTAGATGGGTGACCACATGGAAACACTTGAGAGGGTACTGTAAGCTATCATGTGCACCCCGAAATGTGTTTTGGCTTTAAATAACCCAGAAAGATTAATTCTAAAATAATATGAAATCAATGAATCAACAGTCAGTAACTGTGGTCCACTAAGTATTGAGGCTTAGAGTAATAAGCATTTTAGAGAAGCACATTCTCTTAACCCAGACTCCCTTAAAGAGGGAAAAATAGAACCTTGATGTGTCATCCTTCATGACTGAGTGGTCAACTATACAGGATCAAATAGTGGTTTTCCCATACACTTTTATTTACAAAGATTTCTCAAATCTACAGGCTGCTAAACATAATACACACTGTTTAATAAATACAAATAGGGCTTCTGTTTCACATATGGGGTGCCCACTATAATAACTTTTGAAGTAATAAAAATATTATTAACATTATTATATATATTAAACAATAAATCCATTAATTCTTTAAAAACTGGTATATATATATATATATATATATACACATACACACACATGTATAAGATTGTTATAGATGGAATAAATTCCAATAACCAAAAATACTATTCTTAAAAGAGTGCTCAATACAGAGTAGAGCAAATATTTTTTATTAAAACATTATAATATAAACATGTTATAACAGCACTACAAAAATAGCCATTTTGTTTCAAAATTTCTGGTGTCTTATCAAGTGATGGTGTTGAATGTAGAACCTATATATATATATATATATATATATATATATATATATATATATATATATATATAGGTAGAGAGAGAGAGAGAGAGAGAGTGAGAGATGGATATAAAAGTGGACACTGAGGTCAAACCGTGTGGCGATAGTCTGTTTCATGACCTGAATATTGCATTCAAGCATGAAACAGATTATATATATATATATGTATATCTATCTATATATATATATATATATATATTTCTAAATAAGTAATGTTCATGGCCAGAAGATTGAGATCATGCATGAAACAGACTGTTGCCACATGGTATTGACTTCAGTGTTCTTTTTTATATCTACATATGCCCTTATCCTTGATATTGAACACTTTTACCCATAAATTAGTAGAATTAATGTATTTTTTGATTTATAATTTGAGATACTTTTATTCATTTAAACATTATTTTTTATTGTTTTCTTGGCTACCCATATTTGTGTAGGAGCACCTTTTATTTTAAACAGTATTATATTTTGTCTACATTCCTTATTAAAGAAAATGTATCCTCCAACAAGATTGAAACCTGCATCCGTCTTTGCAGAAGAAACAGGTATATAACATGCTTTGACAACTTGGCTACCAAGAGCTCTACAATCAAGCAACAGTCTATTTGCCTTTGAAACACATTTTACTATTTAATGTCAAATAAAGGAAAGTGATTAAATAATGTTGTTGTTGGATTTTTCTTTTATATGCAGTTAAAATATAAAATTAGGGAATAAATTCATTTAGTATATATTTTAAATAACAGGAGATTATGAATGTAACCATTTTATGTCATTTAGCATCCTCCATAATTAAATTATGTCACTTAGCATCCTCCATAATTAAATTATGTCACTTAGCATCCTCTATAATTAAATTAAATTATGTCACTTAGCATCATCCATAATTTACCTAGACTTTTCAGTTAACCTGATGAATATTTATGAGTATCTCTTTAATTTAAAACTTTTCACTTTTGTCTATAAATACTTAATGCAAAATAAAATCCTTACATTTGCCTTGAAAAAATCAACCAGAGGATGAAACATGTGATCTAAGATAAGTTTTCCTTAGTATTTATTCACACACACACACACACATATATATATATATATATATATATATATATATATATATATATATATATATATTAGCATGATCAACAGCTGACATCCAACCATTACACATAGAATTAGTGAGGCCCTTGATGACACACCTACCACAAGGCCCATTGCATTACATATCTCAAAGGACTTTGATAAGGTATGGCACAAAAGTTTGCTACACAAGCTCTCCAGCTACAGACTCACAGGAAGGGTTTTCTCTATTATAAAATCCTTACTAGCAGGTAGATCCCTGAAGGTAATTATTAACAGCCAGTCCTCTGAGAACCTGGCAGTCAACACAGGTATCCCCAAGGGGTAACTTCTTGGACCAACCCACTTTCTGATTTACATAAATGATCTACCTAAGAATATACTTCAATCATTTGTAAATGTCTATGCTGTTGATACGATGACATGAAAGCACACCTCTAAAATTCTTGATGATCAGAGATTGGTAGCTGACCTCTCTTTCGATCTAACACTAACTTCCCAGTGGCAAAAAATCTGGCTGGTTAAATTCAATAAACCAAACCAAAAAAAAAAAGAACAAACTGGTTACATTCCATCACTTCCAATTAGACCCTGAACTACTGCCAGTCATCATGAATGGATGTCCCCTCAAAGAGGCCCATGCCTTGAGAAGATATTTGGTCGCAAATTCACACCCAACCTCCTCAAGGGCAACTCTTACATACGATCCATCGCTAAAGATGCAGGTAAAATGATCAGTTCCTTGTACCAGTCTAGTAAGTACCTGACCCCTCATGTTATCCTCTACATTTTTAAGAGCCAGATCAGACTGAAAATGGAATACTGTTGTCATATTTGGTAGGAGCTGCCCAATCCTTACTTTTCAGCCTTGATAGAGTTCAAAAGCATCTCTAAGTCCTTGTCAGAGAAGAATTATTTTCCACACTCCAACCTCTCTCTCTCTCACAGGCAGGATATGGCCAGTCTCTCACTGCTCTATCGGTACTGACATGGAAAGTGGTCATTCAAACTGCATCTCCTGGTTTCAACAAGTCTGACCTGATTTTTGTGGCTAGTATAATAACAAACCACCCACATTCCCTTCGTATTCCATCAGCAAGAAGTAAGTTCCACTCAAACAGCTTATTCCCACGAACCATTGCCCTGTGGAACAGACCCCCAAGATGATATTTCACGGATCTCTAAAATCTTAACCTGTTTAAGTCTAGAGTCAACTGTCATCTTCTCCTCCTATCCACATAAACTGCCCCTTAATGTAACCCTCTACTTTGAGTGACCCATGGGCCTTGTACAGTGTGAACCTTAAAGTTATATATATGACATATATATCTTTGCATGTGTAAATAGGTTGGAATTCCCTCTCTGCCAACTGAAATTTATTTAATCATCTACATATGAACACAGTATTCTCAGTGTTAAAATATCGGTATAAAAAGAGGGGAATCTTTAGCATATTGTTGACCAGTGTCATAAATGGCAAGTGTTAAGGATATATCAGCGGCACAAAAAGTTCTCATTTACATATTTACATACTGCTATATTATTTACATATATCAAATTGATATACCTTTAAGAGCAAACTATCCAATTTAAAAGTAGTGTAACCCGGATATAAGAGAAACCCGGATATAAGAGAGATTTTATCTGGTCCCAAATTAGAGCCGTACTTACCTAAACAAAATAGACCAAACCCGGATATAAGAGACTTCTTCTCCGGTCCCGACAACTCTCTTATATCTGCGTTACACTGTAATTCAAGCAGGAATTTATTCATAAAAAAAGAAAGATTATTCAATTCTTTCTTACTTGTAATATTAGGTTGGTGCAAAAATAATTTCGTTTTCTAACATATGTTACAATGTGAGAAAACGAAATTATTTTTGCACCAACCTAATACATTTCATGTCAGTTTATCCAATATTTGTAGCTTTTTGACTGACTCCAGTCATTGTTAAAAATCAAAGTTCATTTTGTTAAGATTATGGAATGACTTTGTACCTTTATTTTAAATGTGATGCATTGGTTTATCAAGTCATTTTTACTATATTCAATGTAAATAATATACATTCAATTTGAATTTGTGACATCACATGAATGTGGCAAGAACTAAGCCAAAACTGTGTTTGCATAAAAACCAAAAGAAACCAAATAACAATGAGTTAGAGGTAATTCTCAAAGAATGCACTGATCTTCAAAATGTGGAAAATCTGCAGAATCTGGAATGATAAAAAGCTCTTCAGGCTTGATAAGCCTAACTACTGCAGCTTTTTGAGTTTTGATTAAAAACACCAAAAGGTTCTATGAATTGGTTTGGTGGTGGAGTAATTATGGTATGGGTTGACTTTACTGATTAATTGAATATTGACACAACTCAAGTACCAACAGATACCAGAAAACAAATTGATCCCAAATATACTAATAATGAGAAGAAAGAAACAAGCGGATCTTTTAGCAAGACAATGCAAGTTGTCATTTTGCAAAGATGCCTGCTTCATATTTTAGTCATAACTTTTCCTCTGTAATGAAGTGGTTTGCCTTGTCTCAAGACCTGAATCCCATAGAATCTCATTTTTGGAGAATGAGGGCAAGAGCTCTGTATGGTACTCTCCCTCCTCAGTGCCATGTCTTCCCTGTGGAGAATAGGACAATATCCTCCACTAGGTAATGCTGCTCTGGTTTCCCTAATAAGTAGGGTTTTTTTTTTTTACAGGGTGTAGTTGCCAGCCCCATGTTCAACCAGTTTTGAATTCAGAGTTGTACTTCTCCTATATAGGTTGCTAATCAAGGCTAGAGATCTCAATTTGACCTTATGCACAATAGTAATATCCAATGAATGCCTAGGAGAAAATCTTTCAAACTCTGTTCTTGAAATAAGCAAACTTGAAGGCAAAAAATGACACTTTATAGCGTCATTTTTCGCCTTCATTAATCTCTTTCTAAATAAAGTTTCAATAATCTGACTAAACTTTTGAAGTTTTTATTACTGCCGAACATGAGAGTTTTTTTAACCCCTTCCCTGGTGTAGATGTGTATATACATTGTTACTGAAAGTGTCTTTTTCAGACATGGACAAATAAACACATCCAAAACATGACATTCAAAAACCAGCTACGGATGTGTTTATATGTCAATCTTGATTCTTTTTTATGCTCCTTTGAGCTTGAAACAAGTCCAGTTGTCAACTCATACGCCTGGTAGAGGTGTTAGCCACCGATCGGGTACTTCAAGGTACCTCAGTTTCTTAGTTACATATTAAAAACAAATAAAAAATTTGTCTGAAAATGAAACGTTTTTTCCTAAAATATTTGGCAGGGAAGGGCTTAACGATAAACAAGCATTGTAAAATGATGACTAAGAATTAGATTTACTGAAATAAAGTAAATACCTTAAAATAATTTTTATAAAAATCTGTACTCACTTTAAAAAATATTGCACTAAATTTTTTAAAAGTTTTCAATGTTTTTGTTATTTCCTAGTGGAGTGTGTTTATTTATAACTAGTTTAAAAGCTGTACTCTGTGTGAACTTTTAAGCTAGATCTTGTGGAGGCTTAATTAGGCCTCCAGCTTCAAACAAAAGGAACCTCTTGTCCAGTTTAAAAAAAAAAAAGCAATGATAATTTTGAAGAAATAACTTTGAATTCTTCAATTCATGCCATAGAACTTCAAAACCTCACTTTAATTCTGATTCAGACTATAAATCCAGTTCCAGCCAAAAGACTGAATTGGGGTGAAACTCTAAAATTCCAATTTAGGTGAAAATTAAACTCTGCAGAATTTCAAATCTCACATCACAAAACCTCTCCTTGGCATTTTGCAAAAAATAAAATTGATTTCCTCAATTCACAAAGTTTTGGAGATATTTTAAATTGAATTTAAAACAATTTTTTTAAATACACAAAAATTTTGTGTTACTTTAAACTCAATATAAATTAAAAACTTTTAAAAGCAATAATTTTTTTTCAGTTATTTTAAAATTTGAATTTTTTTACTATTCCCTCCTCATCCGAACACAAATCCCAATGCTGGATGTTCAAGGACAAGATGATGGGCAGATTTTCAATGCTGGGATCACCTTGATTCCATAAAGGCATAATATGTCTATGTAGAGCAAGTATGACCCAAGTTAGAAGGGTTTCAGACACATGAATGTACAGACAGAATTTACTGTTATTTATTGACATATCATAAACAAACCTTGAGTTACATAATAAAATCATACAAAACTAAGTCACTGTATATATTTATGATAAAAACAAATATTATAAGTTAAAATTCATACAGTATAATTATCATATAAATATATACATATTACATAATAAAATATGAGATAGTTTACATAGCAATAATAATGTTAGCTATTACAAGTAATCTTAAAATGATGGAAGGATATATACATGTTATATATAAATACTACACCATTTTTTAAGGTGGCTGAGTAACTGCAGATTTTGGTAACCAAAGACATTCTTGGAACCAATCCCATGTAGAAAGTGAGATATGTATTCTCCATGTGAAAAATGAGTAATATAATGATGAATTCATATTTCTTGATGAGAAAAGGACTAAAAATAAAAAAGATTAACATTTTTAAATTACCAGAAATGTAAGCAGAAATTTTAGGGAAACTGCCAAATCTCAGTTCTCTGAAGGAAGGACACCAATAGTCATGAACATTTTCTTTATCAAAAGAGAAAACTCTGAAAAACCTCAATTTATTCTTCACTTTATTTATTACCAACTGTATTTATACAGCATCCATCAACCATTAACCAAGAAAGAACAAAAATGGCTGATTCTCTTTAGTTTATCGCAAGAATGTTCAGTGTCTAATTCATCAGCTTAATCTTGGCAGATCAAGCCAACCAGCTCAAATAAAGAATTATTTGAAAACAAAAAAGTAAGAAAAATAAAACAATTATAACAAATGAAAATAATTCTTCTCTCTCTTTTTTTTCTGAGTGAAATGTGCTTAGCATGTGTTTCTTTATAAAGAATAGTACATCCGCATTCTTTGAATTAGTTGAGCATTTTGCCGAGAAGAAAGATCACAGTACAACTCTAAGGTGAAAGATGCAATTGCTTTTAGTGGAACAAAAAAAATGCTAAAAAGGAAAAAAAAAAAAAACTCACATGATGGATTTATTTTTTTTTGTTATCTACTGTCTTATTCTTTCCAAATGTCTTTTTTTCCTCCAATTCTACAAATTATTTTTTTGTGCATAATGCTTATTCTCAGTGAAAATACTTTTGCTGAATTAGCATAATATTCAACGATATCTTCTGTGTATTCCTGATAATCATCCAGCAAAATAATAAACCTAGAACAACATTTGAAAATAAGAAAATTGAAAGAATCAACACACATGCTATACTCAAAATACGAAATCAAAAACAGGTTGTGTATAGCACTGAGCACTATGTGAAAGCAACTTTTTAAGATGTAATGGTAATATTAACCATTCTCCTTAATCTTCACCAGTCAGCATTATTACTTCCCTTGCTACTGCATTCTTTTTCAAGGCCTCTCAATCGCAGTCTCCTTATTGTTAATTTCACTGAAAATTGTTTACCGTTGCCATAGCAGGATATAACAACACAATTATTTTTCAAGGATCAGAGTCATATTCAGTGGTAGGATAAACTTTTTGTACAGCAAATGAAGTCACATACAGAGTGATAAAGATTAAAAGGAAACCTTGGTTTTTCATGATCTGGCAGCCAGTGCTACTCAAGTTATAAATTATAAAAAGGTTATATATGGAGGTATTAGCTGTATCTTTATAAGGAATATCTGGTATTCATTGACCAAGCAGCCAGAGCTTTGGTTGACATTTATAAAATCTTTCTATAAAAATCTTTCTGGAAAATAGGTTTCTAAAGTTCGGTAACTGTTATTGCTCTTTCAACTATTGATGGGAACTTCCTTCTTAACCTTTTGTTTGAAGTCATGTGGAATGTCTACATCTTGATAATGTCATTATTTTCTCTGAGTTAAATGTTTTTTTCATGTCTTATTGGGGAAAAGTGTAGATAAAATACATCTATATCTCAATGAATTCAATTGTAAATAGGGCAGAAATATACACTGGCTCAGCAAGGCATCACAAAAGGAACTTCAATTGTGAGTAGTCTTCATAAATATGGTAATGGCAAGATTAGGTTTTTCAAGTCCAATAGCTGTTATCACTCTTTCCATTATTGATGTAAATTTCCTTCCTAAGTTTTCCATGAATTAGTGTGGAATGTCTACATATTGATTAAATCCTTATGCCTTTGAATTATGTCTTGTGAAGAAAAGTGTGGAACGAAACTAAGAAAGATTATGAAACAGCCTGAGATGATAATGGATTTTTGGCAACACTTGCATACACCCCATACAGCACAAAAAAATAGCAACAGAAAAAGAAACATCATATAGTTCAACACGCCATATAACAAAAATATAAAAATAAACATGAGAATAATATTTATTAAATTCACACACAAACACTTTGTCACATCAATGAAAACACAGTAAAAGTTAGCTGAAGTTGCACTGAGAAGATAACACAAATAATAAAAAAAGCACAACAGGAAAAAAAACAACAAACTACCTTCACAAATCAAACCCATATGTAACAGCAGAGCAAAGAACAAATGTCTCTTAAATAACAATTGCTTGCTGAACAATGTGATATACCAAACCACTGTAAAATCAGTAGATAACGAAGAAAAAATATACATAGGAGTAACTGAACAATACTGGAAATCTTTGAAACACAAAACATCCTTTTCAAATAGTAAATATGCAAACAGCACAATACTTTCTAAATATATATGAGAAATTAAACCAAAAACCAAATCTCACCAAAAATATCATGGAAAATAAGGAAAACAGCATAATCCTAGAACAACAAATCCCAAAATTGTAAACTCTGTCTGGAGGAGAAAATAGCTATAATTACCTTTCCAAACCAAAACAAATTATGAAAGAAATGATCAGAACTCATCTCAAAATGCAGAAATGAAAACAAATTTTTACTATGTTACTTAAAAATCAAAAACTAAAAATAAATAGTAAAAAAAAAAAAATAAAATAAAATAAAAAAATATATAAATAAAAATCAATAAATAAAATAAAATAATCCAAATTGGTAAATAAGTAAACAAATTAAGTAAATAATAAACAAATTAAAAGAATAAGAATGTACACAGAGACATGAGTAAATGAAGTTATAACAATTAAGAACAAATAATAAAGTAATCAATAATAAATAATGGGTAAAAAAATGTTAAAAACAACACTATAAAATAGAGATAAAACTGCATTTGAATCCAGAATTATTTCTACTCAATAGCCACTAGAATAATTTTAACCATTACTTACCACCCAATAACCATTAGAATAATAGAAGAGACTTACTCATAATACACTATTGACCAGCATATATAAAGAATCAAGCCAAAATACAACACACATGACCTGAAGATTGCATTTAAATGTGAAACAGACTGTTGCTGTGTGTTGACCTCAATGTCCACTTTTATATTTACATATGCCCTATTCCTGATATTAAGCTCTTTAACCCATAAATAAAGGCTTACCTTAAAACTACATTTTTATCATATATATATATATATGTATATATATATATATATATATATATATATATATAGTGCAAGTAATAAATCTGTTGGTATATAATCCAAGTGGATCCTAATCATATAAAGTACTAAAACTGATCAACAAAAAGTGCTTAATGTATTTATTATAACAAGGCATATAAATTACATAACAGAGAAATCCAAAATTACCTCATGAGTATAGTTTATTTCAACTAATGCCAAATGTCATCATAGGTTTAAACTTCTATTATTTTTATCTTACTTTAATTTTAAATTATCTATCCCTTCTAATGGTAAACATATTACTATAGTTATTTTTATATTTTGTCTTCTCCATATCAATCCTATCTTATAAACTTCCACTGCTTTGTGAGCACCCTTTTCTTTGATTACTTCATTCTTTATTCTTTTATTTTTTTTAAAAGGTTTCTGTTTTTTTTTAATATATTACTGGGTATGGTTTGTAT
>OZ010573.1:118752145-118777145 GCA_963932145.1 Acanthosepion lycidas
TATATATATATATATATACATACATATATATATATATATATACATACATACATACATATATATATATATATATACATACATATATATATATATATATACATACATACATACATATATATATATATATATACATACATATATATATATATATATATACATACATATATATATATATATACATACATATATATATATATATATATATACATACATATATATATATATATATATATACATACATATATATATATATATATATACATACATATATATATATATATATATATACATACATATATATATATATATACATATACATACATATATATATATATATACATACATATATATATACATACATATATATATATATATACATACATATATATATATATATACATACATATATATATATACATACATATATATATATATATATACATACATACATACATACATACATATATATATATATATATATATATATACATACATACATACATATATATATATATACATACATACATACATATATATATATATACATACATACATACATATATATATATATATACATACATACATATATATATATATATATACATACATACATATATATATATATACATACATACATATATATATATATACATACATATATATATATATATATACATACATATATATATATATATATATATATATATATATATATATATATATATATATATATATATAAAGACATTAAATTCATGAATACACATGTGTACAAAACAAAAAAAAAATTGGAAAATCTCAACCCTGAAAACTAGAAATTTTACCAAGAAACATTGATGTCTGAATAAAATTGATATTTAAAAGTAACCTTTTCATATAATATCATATATATATATATATATATAGTAAGGTGATGAAGGGTTTGGTAATCCGTGTGGATAATTCCAAAGAGGATTTAATCCAGAGAGCACAATGTAATAAAAGAGCAAATATTAATTAAATAATTAAGAAAGAGACAAGTTTAACATTCCATGACTATAATTTATTTCCCCAGAAAATATATTTTTTCTGGTTCATCAGGTCGCATCTCTACTTACTTTAGTAAAATTGTTGAGATACATTTTTATAGTAAAATTATCAGCAATACATTTTTGTATAAAAGAAGTTATCAACAATGCATTTTTGTAGTGAAAGTACCAGCAATATATTTAAAAAATTATCAAGAATACATTTATGATCTACAAACTATATATCTAAAAGAAATGTTTACCCTGAAAGTATAAAATTATGTACAAAATATCTGTTCTTGAAACCATAAAATTACATACACAATATTTAGATTTCAGCATTAAATAACCCGTAGAGGTAGATATTGCTGGTAAAGAAAAGCAGATGGCAGTAGCTATTGTCTTGGAGATGTCAAGATCAAAAAAGTTCAGAAATGTAAGAACCAGATCAATGCAGCAAAGGGTAATGGAAAATGTGTAATGATAATCTAAAGGCATAGAAGAATCTGCAAAAGATGTCTTCCAGAAACTAAGCAAAGTATTAAGAGATAACAAACAAAGAAAAGAGAGCTGAACTGCCATCTAATTCCTGATATGGTAGTGAATGCTGTAAAATCCCCTTACTTACAAAGAAGGGATTTGGATCAACAAAGATATGGTTCTACTAATTAATTCTAAGAATATTGTGGACATAACATGGGAGCAACGAGGAAAGAGTTGAAATGTTGGGGACACATAATGAATAAAGAAGGCCTTAATAATTGAGGACTTCTTCTATGTGTCGTGTCCCTTAAGGAAGTTGGCAATCATGGCCCTCCAAATTTTCCTCTCTCTTGTAGCTCTTAATAAGTTTTGACTTTTTGTTATTTCTTCCAAACCCTGTTTTTCCATCCATTTGCTCAAGCTCATCAAGTATTTTATGTGCTGCTTTCCTCTGTACCTCTTTGCCTCAATCCGTCCTGTGAGTATCAGGTTTTCTAAGCCCTCCTTCATTATGTGCCCCAGAATTTTCAACTGCCTCTTTATGATATAAAGGACATAATGAAGACAAGAAAAGTAATAGGTAAACAACAAGTAACCTAACTTACAAACTTTTGTAAATAGATAGCAGAAGAGGGACAATGAGAGATGGTAAAGAGTCAATATGTTTTTACATTTTTTTTAAAATCATTTCACCCTTAGTAAGGCAATAAAACCACTAAGATGCAAGAGGTTACTGAGTTTTAGAAAATATGAGAAAAAATACTATTAAAGAAGGAGAACAATAAAAGAACAAGAATTAAGAAGACAGGAGATAACAATTGACAGTGCATTTAAATTTTTGAAGAGCAAGTTGACTAGGAAGTAGTGAGATAGTTTCACAAGTGAAGAGTGTGAGAGAAGAAACTGTTAGCATAGAACTTATGCTTACATTTAGCCACTTCTATTTTAAAATGATGAAACCTTGCTGCCAATCTAGTACTGTGCTTAAATTCATAAAGTCTAGGTACCATAGTGAAGAGCTCATCTGAACAATTTCCATGAAGGCACCCAGGAAGCTATATTACAGTGGGGTGAGAAAGAGACTGAAACTGAGATTCCAGGTCAAGATCAATAACATATATTTTATCAAAAATCTCTAAATATATGGCAGGGGCACCAGACCATATGTGGCGGCAATATTCAAATAATATAAGATAGATTCTGTTAAGAAAAATTGTTTAGCCTGACATAGTGAACCAACATTCTTAGATGCAGACTTTGCAACTGATTCAATATACTCTTTCCACTTAGAGCAATAAAAGAAAGGAAGTCATGGGCAGCCATGATTGCTCATGTCCTGAAGGGACATGGCACATAAAAGAAGAAGAATGTTTTATTTATCAAGTTCAATAGACTACAAATGAACTTAAGTTAGAATTTACACTGTTTAAAAGTGGTTCTCTTAAAAGTTTTGTTTTATTGTGCAAAAATGAGTTTTATTGACCTTAGTCTTGGATTATCACACAGTTTTATTTGAAATCTCTTAGGTCTGTAATAATCTTACCTCTCCTGTTTATTATTTTTTTAAAAAAGATTCCACCCCCAGCTCTTATTCCAGTCTCCATCTCCCTGCTTATTAATTTTCATGGACACATCTTAGATATATTTTAAATTCTAAGAAAATGATCATGCAAAACTATAAAATAGATTTGATATAGATTTTAAAATTCATGCAAATTATTAATCATCCTATTCTAAAACTTAAATCAAACTATAATTCATTCAATACTAAAACTTCATTCAAATTATAAACAAATTTAGTTCTAAAATGTCACTGAAATTATAATGCATTCAATTTTAAAAATTTGTTCAAATTATAATTCAATTCATAAATTCATTCAAATAATATTCCAGTCAGTTCTAAAACTTATTTCAAATTATAATTCATTTAATTCTAAAACTTCATTTAAATTATGATTCATTCAATTCTAAAAATTAATTCAAATTATAACTCATTCAATTTTAAAAATTCAAATTATAATTCATTCAATTTTAAAAATTAATTCAAATTATAATTCAATTCAAAAAATTCACTCAAATTATAATTCAATTCTAAAATTTCATTCAAATTATAAATCATTCAATTCTAAAACTCCATTCAAATTATAATTCACTTTTGTATGGCAGTGCATGCTAGACAATCTCCTCACAGATGAAGAAGATACTTGAAGCAACAAAAATGTGGTTCTATAGAATGATGCTGAGAATACAATGGACTGCATATGCATGTGTGAGCATCAACAAAGTCTTAGAGGAAATAGAAACAAAATGGACACTTATATTTAACATCAGGAAGAGACAGTTGAAGTTTCTAGAGTATATAATGAGGATGAAGGGCTTGGAACATTTGATACTCACGGGAGAGATTGAAAGCAACAGGGACAGAGGGAATCAATGCATAACCTACCCAGTGGGCTTGAGAAAATGGATGGCAGGGCAAGGTTTAGTGGGTGGAAATTGCGCAGAGCCATGATTGCCTTTGTCATGAAGAGACATGGCACATAGAAGAAGAAGGAGTGTGTATAAATCTAATCCCAGGTCTGTAATTTCCAACCACCCCACTAATTACAACCCCCACTTTTATTCAAGACCTTAGTGTATATAAATATATCTAAGCCCAGTGCAATAGTTGGTATGAAACAGTTTTCTTATGATTTATCAAAAAATAAAAATAATTTTTTTTAACAAAAGTTCATGATTCTAAAAATATTATTAGGAAGATATTGTCAGTCATATTTTTTAGTGTCAGAGAAGTTCAATATTATTTTTTGCTTTATACAAAAGAAAATCAGCCAGAATCCACTTCATTTGCTAATTAAAATGAAAATGATTTCTTAATTAAATCCAGCCATGACAGATAGATATTAACCAAAATATAAACACACACACATAGATATGTATGTGTGTGTGTGTGTGTGTTCTTTGGTTTCTGGTAGATTTTGCATTATAGTTAATTGCTTATGTAAAATAATCTTTAATTAAAGAAAGCAAAAAAAAAAAAGAAAAGAACGACAAAACAAAATGGCACCACATACTCACAAAATGATATTTAATCAACAAATGTCAATTTTCCTGTATCCATTGATTGCTAATTAAAAATTTAGGAGGCAAACAATGGGAATGTATGAGCTTATTAATGTTATTAATTAATGAAAATTTACATTTTGATTGAGATAGTTTTATTTGTCCTTTTTCTTATCTTTGTCCTCCTCCTTGCCCTCATATGAAACTTCTTTATTCCAGTTATCACCATCACCATAATCATCAACAACAATATGAGTGGACACTGAAAAGTTTTCAGCCTTAACCACATCCAAAAATCTGAACCCATAACGAAATAACAAACTTTTTTAAAAAAATCCCTTCTTTATTGGGATGAGAACTTTAAGCACCTCTTGCAATAACATTATTCTTAATGTAATTCTTATAATAATGAGAATAATGCCACTCTAAGATAATTATCAAAATAATGTTATTATTAATGTGATTGCTATAAAAATTAAAATAATGTCATTATTAAAATATTGGAAATAATGTTATTTTTAATGTCATTTCTATAAAAAGGAAAATAATGTTATTCGTAATATCATAATAATGAGAATAATATCATAATAATGTTATTCTTAATGTGTTTCTGATAGCAATAATATTATTCTTAATGTAATTCCTATAATAAAAATAATGTAATTCCTATAATAAAAATAATGTAATTCCTATAATAAAAATAATGTTATTCTTATAATAATGTTATTCCTATAATAAAAATAATGTTATTCTAAATATCATTATCATCAAAGTCATTCTCACCATCTTTACTAATTTAATTGTTTTAATGTTAAAAAATACTGAATGCTAAATTCTTGACATGCGCTGAAAGGATGTACAGTTTGAATTCTGTTTCCCACTTCTTCCCCAACCAACCCATGTATTTTGAAAGTTTTTTTTATCATTCTTAAGTTTAACATGTTTGCTGCAATGTAGCTAAGATTATCAAATAGATAATTCAGATTAAATTTACAGCTAATCACTAGTCATACACCATTGTCAAAACTATTTACACTGATTTATATACATATATATATATATATATGTATGTATGTTTATGTTTAATAACTCTAAACTAAAATATGGTTAAAATTACCAAGTGATAGAGATACAAAAATTCCTTAAAATAGAGCTTAATCTCTTGCAGTTGGGAAGTGAAGGGGCTACTGAGAGTTGAAGTTGGCATCCCAAGATCTTGTGAAAGGACCCTCAAATCAAACAAGGAACATATCGTAAGACTGTCTATCCAATGTAGCTCTATATTCATCACTAAAAGTACTTTGAGAAATAAGTTTTCATGAGCTACTCTGCAGAATTTAAACATTTCTCCCTGTGATGTTTACTTGAAGATATGTGCGTGTGCGTGTGTGTGTGTGTGTGTGCATGTGTTTGGTTGCTTTTTAAGTTTTTAGCTGATGTTCTTAATATTCTTCATCTTTTCTTTTGATTTACATTTGTTAGTGTTATGAATAATCAAGAGTAGTCTCCTCTTGTTTTGTTACTCTCCTCTTTCAGAGAGCTATTTCTGTTTACTGGGACTATAAAAGGACACTACATGCAAACCTTGTATTCTCAGTTGAATTAAGCTTTCTTAAAGCCTACACCTGCATACTTTTGTCATTACAACTAGCATCTTCAAATATTTTCTTGCTAGCCAATCCATTTTTTTTGCTTCCACTTTTTTTTCTCAAATATCTTTTTGTGACATTCATAAACCAGTTTTTTTGTGTTTACTTTGCTAATGCTTAAAATTTCTTTTTTTGATTGTTCTTTGGTCTCTTTTCAGCTTATTTTTCCATTTTCAATTTTCCATCATCAAATGACTTTACAATAACTTGTTTCTTTCCTGAAAAAATATTTAACTTATAACCAATGACAATCTTTATTGATCTGAACTTAAAATATCAATAACTATTATATATATTTATTTATAATATGGAAAACACTTGAGTTGCATTATAAAATCCCACATTGCCAAATAAATTAATGAAAATATTTCTTCTAACAAGAGATATGAATAGAAATATATATGGAGTAAATGCAACAGAATGATTAAATGAAGAACGAATAGTAAAATGTTTATAAATTCAATGTTTTGTCTTTTATTAGAAAAAATTCCTGATAAAACTAAAATAAAATCAAAACAGGTTGAATTTATAAATATTTTTCTATTTGTTTCTTATTTCATTAAAAACATAAATGACAAGCTAAAATTCACATTTTGTATTTATTGTACAAATATATCTTGAAAAATTTACTAACGTCAATCAGTTGGCACCAATTTTACTGTAAAAACAGATATGTATGTCAAAAATAACCAACCAACACTCAACAAAATTTATTATGAGTGTAGCAGCAACATGTTGAAGTGCATTTAACAAAATTTAATCCCATTTTGCATGATACCAATTTCTGGTAAGCTCCCTTTGTATGCTTGTTTTGCAAAAAATATCATAGTTACCACAGATAAATAAAAAAATTTAAAATAATTATAAGAGATAAAAATCACCATCACAATGATTACAGTTACAGTACATTTGTTTTGTAATTCACTTATGAGGATGATCAAAGGTACTTGGGTAGAAAAAAATGATAGGGCCTTCCTCGATGAATTTCATCTTAACATCAAGAGATCTGGAAAAGGATTATTATAAAACTAAATATAAATAATATGTCAATATTATTCAATGAAACATGTTTGAATATATATATATATATATATATATATATATATATATATATATATATATATATATATATTAGTTGGATTGATGTGAGTTTGTGACCCTGGGTTTCACAATATTTGTAATTGTCAAATTTTGTCTGATGGTTGCAAATAGCATGAAACCCAAGATCACAAACTCACATCAATACAACTAAATATGTTAGCTCTATCACTGATATTAAGTGCTTTTCCAATAATATAATTATATAATATATAAATAATATATATAAAAATTATATATATATATATATATATATATATATATATATATATTTAATAAAATTGTTGTTCAGAAAAAAAAAAAAAACAGTAGACAGATATTTTAAAAATGTGCTCAGTATACAAATTCAAAAAGTTGAATGTGTGAAACATGATATGGAAGTGGAAGATGTCAGCGGGCATAGCAAGGTCTACATGGAACGCAGGGAAGGCACATTTAAGCAAATATGGTAGAACCATAAATCTTTATTTAAACTGTAATGACACAGGTATCATACTAAATTCACCAGCTACGTGTGGGAGTTAAAAAGAAAAAAAAACAGTTGAAGCCCCAATGTGAAATGGAGTATTTGGGGCATGGCCAAGTCTTACTGTATTGGTATAAGTGCTTGCAAATTATGCCAAGAGCAAAGACTAGCCATAGTGACATACCCAGACTGACAAAAAATTATTAAACGAAAGGTCAGAGGTAATGTCTTAATGATGTCTTACCTCTCATCAGCAGAGTTTAGTCATTTATCAATATAAATGTCAGGGGGTAAAAATATCTAGTAGTTGAAGGTTAGAATCACCCATCAAGTCCCTTGCCAAATACATAGATATGTGTCTGTAACATCCGTGTGCTCACAAGCTTATGAGTTCGCTATTGGCAAACATTTATTGAATTCAGTCATTTATAGGACTGGCTACTCTGAAGATTTCTTCTCTGTTCTGCACAGGGCATGGATGAGACTCAACCTTAATCCGAGAGGCAGTTGTTATTAATATATAACATCTGGCTCTGTGAAAGAAGCAAGAATTCAAGCACAAACTCACAATGAAACTGACTAGACTTGATATAGCACTGCCTCTCTCTAGTTCAAACAGATCTTCTTCTTCATCACTGATGTTGATGATACAGTTGGTATGACATTTGCATTGTACTGAAATGGTCTGGGTTTGATTCTTGTTAGTGGATGTGCTCTGCTGATGAATCCCAAAAAGGAAAAAATGGCTGTCCAATGCTTTCTGCCTTCTGTTGAGTTTTATTCTAGGGTCAATGAATTACTATATATGATTACTTTAAATTCCCAAAATTTCTTCACACACATATATATATATATATATATATATATATATATATATATATGTATGTATGTGTGTATATGTGTGTGTGTGTGTATATATATATATATATATATATACGGTAAGACTTTGTTCACTACACATAACAACATGCCATATATGGTAAGAGCTTGTTCAATACACACACACACATATATATATATATATATATATATATATATATATATATATATATATATATATATATATATATATATATACACGGTAAGACTTTGTTCACTACACATAACCACATGCTTTCATGTACAAGTCTCAGATAGTGTCAACAACATGGACATGACCAGAGAATAATGACAATAACAAAGTTTTCATTGCTAAAATAAAATGTAAAATAAACAGTTCTAGTTACAGATTTTATATGTTATGTGAATCAAAATTAATTAGCCTTTGTTTCATGAAACCAGCTTTCTATCACTATATATACATATCTATTTCTTTCAATATATATATATATATTACGTGAATCATTCATACAAAAAGTAGATTAGTAAAGTTAATGATATAAAATGGAAATTATGAATTATTGAATTTTTTGTATGAATGATTCACGTAATATAAATTGAACTGCACCAAATATTTAATTTAAAAAGAACTGATCTGACGTGCAATTTTCAGGATTACAGATGCAACATTGCTCTATTTATTGAACGATTTAGTTCATGCCACATTGACCAGAAAATCTCCTACAACAAAAAAAAATGTCAAATTACCATATTAGTAAAAAAACACACTCTCTTAAATTTAAAAAAAATTCAACCTTAACGTTGCGACTGCACACTCCATAAGTTTTTATCCATTAATAATAACATATTTCTAACAAAAACATATTTCGATTCGCATTTAATTTTTCATGTCTGCTATTATCTGGATCTACTAAAAAAAGAAACAAAATAATTTCCATGCCTGAGGATGGCTGAATGTACAGTCGAAAGTACTATCAAAATAAAAAAAAGATCTTATACAACTTGAAGTTATCAAAAACAAGGATCATAACATTCATCGAGTGGTTCGTAGGTTAATGTAATTTTAATAAATTTATTTGCGAAGATGATTTTCATCATTTATATCATTAACTTTACTAATCTACTTTTTGTATGAATGATTCACGTAATATAAACTGAACTGCACCACATATTTGATATATATACATACACAGGTAGTAATCCATTGGTATATACTCCAGGTGAATCCTATTAACACAATATAAAATATTAAATATTAAAACTGATTCACATATAAAATCAATGTTTTATGATAAACAGAGCAATATATTTCTTACAATCAGAATTAAGATACCATTAAGTAAATGATCATTTTCACCTTGTAAAATTAAATTTACAGGATTTTTCAAACAGTCAATGGATGATAAATAATGATGATTAATACTGTCTGATTTCTACTGGGTATATTAAATAGGTCATCTCTTTCTCTCCTTTCCTTCTCTTTCTCTCTTCATTTTCTCCTCTGACCACCACTCATATCAAGACTTACACCACTTCCTGCTTCTTTTGCCACCTTCCCTTCCTTTCTATTCTTCAGTTTCTTTTTTCCAGTGTTTTTCTTCCTTTCTTTCCTCTCCCTTGTTTGTTTGTTTTTTTTATATCAAAAAATTATCATCTACTGACTGTTTGAAAAATCCTTTAAATTTA
Source organism: Acanthosepion lycidas (assembly GCA_963932145.1). Classification (NCBI taxonomy): domain Eukaryota; kingdom Metazoa; phylum Mollusca; class Cephalopoda; order Sepiida; family Sepiidae; genus Acanthosepion; species Acanthosepion lycidas. The sequence goes on from OZ010573.1 coordinate 118,762,435, forward strand.
ATTTTACTAGGTGAAACTGATCATTTATATAACGGTATCTTAATTCTGATTGTATTATATATATATATGTAGATTTAATAAGCCGGTTAATGAAATTTGAGGAATAAAAATATGACAAAATGATAACAATATTGGCAATAAGATTGGTGATATTTATTATATGTATGCCTTTGAACTAAACTGAAGCATGAAGAGAAAGATTTTAAAGTTGGAATTTTTTGTCACACTTCTGTCCTTTTTCAATGAGATGAGGAATAAACAAAGTGGTAGAACTTACTCTTTTGAGTAATATTGTTGTTATTGGTTAGTGGCTCCCTGTGGAAACTATATTCTTGGAGTAACCATCTTTTGTGGACCATCTTTCAATTTAATTATATATATATATATATATATATATATATATAAAACTGCTAGGAAGTATATTTTTGCCCATGGGTACATTAGGCCAAACCATCAGATTTTGCATACATACTTACAGAACACCCTTGCAGAAAGCAAGGAAACTTCTTTATTTCTGATGTAATTAAGGGTTTTTGAGCCTTCTGCATGACCTAACTAGAAATGATCATCTACTGGTCAGTTTCCAAGCTTATCACAGTTGAAGTTTTAGCATAAAAAAAATATGGGAGAAAAAAGGATGTATCTGTTTTCGTTAAGTAATTCTGCAAAACAATTTTTCCCAAAAACTATATTTCCTGCTTTTCATATTATTTCATCATTAAAATAGAAATTACTTAGTTAAACATTATATTCACTTTATTGAAAAATTTAATGACAATTTGTTTCATTAAGAAGACCAGTTCAACATCAGTGCAAAGGAATCATTTTACTCTCATTAAATTTAACCTTTAATTTAAATATCTGGGAAGTGTTTTAACAGGGGATGAAAAGTGCAGCAGTGAAATTCAAAGGAACATTGGAATAGTGAAAAGTGCTTTCTAAAAGCTAAGCAAAGTATTAATAAACAATGTTCTGGTATGTCAGTCCTCCAATATGTCAGTGACTATTGGACAATTTCATCAAAGATGAAGACACTTGAAGAAACAGAAATGTGGTTCTACAGAAGGATACTGAAAATGACAAAATTTTAGAGAGAATTGGAAACAAAAAAGAGATATTTCTAAGGCACATAATGAGGAAGGAGGGTTTGGAAAATTTAATACTCACAACATCTCTTGAAATTAAGAGGAAGAAATGAAAGTAGGACATAACCTACCTAGTGGGCCTGAGTAAATGGATGGCAGAATAGGGCTTAGGAGAGATAGCAAAAAGACAATATTTATTAAGATATACAAAGGTCAGGAAGTAGTGGGTAGCCATGATCACCTATGTCCTGGAACAAAGAAAAATAATAACCAATCTTGAACTCTCACATAGATGGATACTTCAACTAGTTAATTTACATTAATTTTAATTTTTGTTAAAACAGACACAAGGCATATGAATAAAAGAACTGAGAAATTAATGTTATGAAAATGAATCAAATAACAAACTGAGTCTTCAAAGAAGAAGAAAAACGTAAGAAAAAAATAAATTAAATATTACGAAATGTATAACTTTGATCAAAATAGTTTTTGAACAATGAAAAAAGAAATTGAAATGTGAATAATCAATTTAATTGCATTAATCAAAATTTTGTCATACATGTCTCTTCACTACCCCAACTATTTCTCCAAAATCATCCTCAACAAACCTAGTGTGATTAACTGAATTTTACCTGACATCTCAATAGCTACAGTTATCAACAAAGAAAACATCTCTTGGAATAAAATTGCAAACCTATCATAGAATTTAACCTTGATCTTGAGTTAACACTGAAATCAAACTTTACCAGTGAAAAGAATAGGATACTGTTTTTCCCACCACAAAACGGACATAGTTTCCGCAAAATGTTCAAGAAAAAAGCTATGTCTCCTCAGGATATAAGCAATCCTTACCCACTATAGATATATTTTTGTTATCTGTGAATAGTAGGGTGGTTTCCCATTGCCTTCTTCCAGGTTTCAAATTCAGATACCATATTCTCTTAGACAAGTTACCACCAAAGACTAGCAAACCCATAAACCACTATTTAACTCATAGCTCAAAGGTGGGGAGAAGAGATGATTGCATGCCTTGCCAAGTGAAGTGCAAAAGTGAATGCAATGGACTAGCCCAGAATTTGGACTTATTGTTATGAAGTCTAAAGACCTTTGTATTGCTACTCAATGTTCACGCGTAGCCCTACCTCTTCATAATTGGTGTAGTTATATCACCTGGGTATTCTGGATATTAGTTAATCTCTATATCATATACACTTACTTTTCCAAAAATACTGCCTTCAGAAATCACTGTGCCTCTTATAACCTAATGTATAGTGAAGAGTGCTGGAGTGAAGTTTCCTTTTGGTTGGAAGTTGAGTAAACATTACTTCTCATTTTAGATGAGAGAAGAGGTGTCTAGTCCTGGGGATTCCAACCCTATGGTAGCACATTCCTTATCACAATAAGAGAGGAAGAATTAGTGTAACATCAATGCCAGCATTCATGGGGACAGTGCAAAGATTTTTGTCCTTGGCCCATATTTATACATATGTGTAGGTGAATATAAAAATGACATTGTGTCACATCCAGCTAGTTAAATATACCAATGTTAAACTAACATCGGAACATGCCTGTTTGATACACTAGATCTTAAAAATGAATTACATATTTAATTATGATTAAATTATAACTACAAACATACTCTTAAAATATGAAAAGAATATATACAGATAGGTGAAGCATAAATTAAAAGTTATCAATGTTTTCTAAAACATTTCTTGCTAAATTTTAAGTTTGTATTATATATCACTGTGTATGGTAATATAAAAACTAGATCTATTGAGGAAGGATGCTAGAATTTCCTGAATATGGATAGAAAATGAATAGTGTAGGAACACAAAAACAGAAAGGGGCATAAGACAAGGAGGTGTTTTCTCACCAGATTTATTCAAACTCTACAGTGAAGCAATTCATTATTCGAAACCACAATCTTAAACCTGCAGTAGTCACAGTGTTTTGTTAGCCCCCAATTTTTTTAACCCCTCTTAACCTTCTTTCTTTTGCTCCCTCCCACTACTTTCTTGACCAGTGGTTTTCAACCTTTTTGCTAGAGCGGAACCACAAAGAAACATTCTAGTGGCTCGAGGAACCCCTGCAATAAATTAATTGTTTTCTGTAAAAAAAAGCTTTCAATTATTAAAATAAAATAAAAATACTCATCTTCAGATTTATTTACAAAAAAAATACAAATACAAACTGTAAAAATATTGTATACATACATATGCAATTTTAATCTTGCTTCTACGGTTATTACGCATGTATTAAAAAACTTCAGTTCAAATGGATTACATTTATTTTCATTAAAAATTCAATGAAAAACTTAAGCATGATGTTTCTTGCACAAGTCTTTAATATTGGGTCATGTTTTTGACAGACGCACACAAAGTTCATCTTCCCCACATATCTGCACAGGAGAATTAAAAATTACTGTCAATCATAGTACTTGTGTAACTTCTTGCGGAACCCCTGGGCTTTACTAGTGGAATGCTAGGGTTCCATGGAGCCCTGGTTGAAAACCAATGCTCTTGACTCAGTGATGGTGTGTAGCATGCAGTGGGGTGCAGGTGCAGCTGCAGCTTAGTTGTCATGGTAGGCAGATGTCTCTTTGTCTTCTTCAGGGTATCCTATCACCCCACCTGACTAATGAAGGTAAGTTTTCATGAGTTGTACAAATTGCGAGAAAGTAGTAACCAGTGGTGAATCAGAATGAACAGTAATGGTTATAGAATGTGTTCACATTGATTTTTCTTTCCATTTCAGTTCATGGTAATATATTGTGACTATTTTAGATGAATAATACCTTTCTCTATTATTGCATGGATGTGCTTCACCTCCATTTTACAACATATATTTATGCAACAAATTTATTATAATTTTCATTTCAATGAATAATTATATCTTCAGTTCAAGTTTTGATGTAAAGTATATTGTAACAGAGATTACCTGTTATATTATCTTTTCAGCAGTATGGCAATATTTTACATAATTGTAACACTATAAGCATTTTTGTATTGAAGTTTGTAAACATCCCAGGGGATTATCCATTTTCAGAAAACTGAGGTCCCTAATGCAATGTTAACAATATGTGATATACATATAACACATTGTAGATAGCAGACAGAGAATGTAATAAAGCAGAATGGATGATTGTCAGCAACAGAAAAAGCCCAATCCTAACAAAATACAAATTGGAGATGCTGAAACCAAACAAGTAGAGAACTTTACACATCTGGGAAGTGTTTTAACAGAGTAAGGATAATGTGACACTGAAATTCAAGGGTGCATTGAAATCCTCCTATATGGCAATTAATGCTAGACATTTTTTTCCCAGATGAAGATTTGAGGCAAAATAAAAGTAGTACTACATGATGCCGAGAACATGGATCCATGGAGAGAAATTGCAAGAAATGAAGATATTTTAAGGAAACCAGAATCAAAAAAAGATCTATACATTTCTGGGACACATCCTAAGGAAGAAGAGCTTAGAAAATTTAACACTCACAGGATATATCAAAGCCAAAATAAACAAGGGGAATAAGAGTTAGGATTAGGGGAAGGAGCAGGAAAACTAAGCTTATTTGAATAAACAGAAGAACAGTGAGTTGAAGGGATAGTAGAAAGACAAACATTATTCAAAGTTATTAAGGATAGGAAGTTGTGGAGAGTCATAATCACGCATGTTATGAAGGTACATGACACACAGAAGAAGATATACTGCAGCAAATACAGCATTTTAAATACTATTCTCTCTATATGCCATGATATTCAGGATAAAAGCAATGATTGCTCTCCACAGCTTGTTTTTTCTCTAAAATAGTTGATCCTTGATAATCTTTGACTTTGGTACTTATTCCATCATCATTTTTCTTCAATTTGTGAAGTAGCTTTCTAATTACTTTCCTCTGTTTTTCTTGTCTTGTTAGTATTATATTCTCACAGCCTTCTTTTCTCTTTACATGCCGCCCACCAAATTTCAGCTGTCTCTTTCTGATTCTTAGCAATTAGTTCCAGTCCTTTTAAAAAAATTTTAAAATTATCATATACTCTGCCCATGGCAATCATACTTTTAGGCCAGTTGTTATTAAGTATTGTACCAGGGGTTGATGATTGCTGTAATATCTGATTTGGAGCCATGCAATTCTCACCATCCAGACTTGAAAGAGTTCAAAAGTGTTTACATGTACTTGTGGGTGATGAATTATTTTCAACTCTGCAACCTGTTTCCCAAAGATGAAATATTGCTAACCTCTTATTACTCCATCACTATTTCCATGGTAAATATTAAAATGACCTTAATTTCTTAGGGTCACCAGTTATAACTGGGACCCACCATGCCATATATGCAGGGTTGACTCATCCTCATTCTCTCCATATACCATATGTAAGTATGAAGTTCCACAGAACTGTTACTTTGTGGAACAGACTCTCAAGAAGATGATTCTCTGATCACAACCTTAACCTTTTCAAGCATAGCGTCAATCATTATTCATCCTGCTTGAAACATTGGTTCACATATGATCACTGAAATTAAGCAACATCAAGCCTGGTTAGTAACTAGATGGGTGACTTATTGGGAATACCAGGTGCTGTAACCTTGGATGTGCAGGTAGTATTATGGATAATGGCTCAGAATTGTTATTGGAGAGTCAATTTCTAATTCCATTAAAGTTTGTTATATTCACTTATGCACAAATAGCCTTGGAAAAGGTATGAATCCACCTCTTCTCCCATCAGCTATGGGTTAATTAGTAAGACATGTCACTAGACCATTATTATCTCCAAAAGAAAAATATTATCACAATCTAAAAATACTTTCTGGCTTTAAATAACCTGCAAATGGTTGATAAGCTGTAGAAAACAAATCAGTCAATTATCTATCTTACATATCACCATAATATGCAGTTATTACTTTCTTCATTTATGTCCCTACAATGAGATATTCAATAACACTGTATCTAGAGTGTCTCTTGGGCCTTGTATAGGGTACAATAATATAAAAAAAAGAAGTGGTTATAAAAAAATTGTTGTTTGGTTACATTTCGGGAACTGGTTGTGTCAAGAACTTTTCAGTACCCCAAACTTAAGTTTGTGTCATTTCACGTTGACTTTACAGAGACAGCAAACTTGTAAGGAGCAATTCATAAACCCATAGCATCAACAATAACAAAGATCCTAATATCTTTGTCCTCACCAATATTTTGCTTACAGGTATAAGATTCTTAACTTATTATCTTAACTGCGTAAGGTCGCAAGTATACTTTATTGTTACCTGTCTTCCTCAAGCACTAATTAAGTTTTTGTGTTGTCATTTGTTTATATAAATAAACAAACAGAGTATTCTGAGGTGGACAGTCAAAGATACCTGAAGGGTATTTTTTGCATTTCGACACCTGCTTTGAAATCAAAGAATTTTTGGTAAAAAAATAAAAATGATAAAAATAATATCAACAAAGAGATAAGTGTCAGTGAAAAGAAAAAGACAAATCATGTCAATTTGTTGCTGGAGACCTTAAAGACAGAATTAGCTCTGAATAAAGATGCTAATGATAATAATATTGATAATGAAACATAATGTTAATAAAATATAAGGAAATAAATTTAATTATTATAAGTAAAAAGAAACAATACATTGGTAATTAAATTCATAAATCCATGATATCAGATGAAAACATGACAAAATAATCCTGAAACTAAATTTTCCCATAAAACAATGAAAGAAACAAAGAATAATTTGAATAAAAAGAGAGAATCCCAAATAATGAAAAGATTTTCCTTACGTAAAAAAAAAAAACAACTTTGTCTTTAAGTGTATCTTTTTCTGAAGAGAAATATTTAAAACTGGTACATGCAAGTAACATGAAACTTTTAATAAAGGCTAATAGAACCTGCTTCTTCATACATTGTTTCTCTTTATTTTCAAGTGATTGTAAATGTTTTTCACTCTAATTTAATACCAGTTTATATAATAGTTCTTATAATAATATTTTTGCAATATTCCTCATGTAATTGGGTCAATCTTTACTAAGCACAGCTGAGTCTGCTATAAAGTCTATTGTAGCATACCTACAGCCTATAATGGGTATATCCCCATTCACATAAATACAGTAGTAAATACTGTATGTTGGTCTGCAGTTAGTGATTCATTGTGGAATTCACTTGACTCACTTCCAGCAGTTGACTACTACTTCTACATGCTGCTGGCATATCTTATATGTGCTGTTCTTGTCCTAAGTATTATCATTCATTGTGAACTTTTGTTTTCATTATTCTATTCGGTAACCTTCCCTAGGTTACAACAAAGTCATAGTAATGGAGTACCCAATAGCTGACTGAGTGATTCATTTTTATGACTTATCAACCCTTTGCAGGTTATTTAAAGCCAGAAAATATTTTTAGATTGTAAGAATTTTTTTTGAGATAATAATAGTTCAGTGATACAAGTCTTATTAATTAACCCATGGCTGGAGGGGGAGGAGATGCAGATTCATACCTTTCCCAAAGGTATTCACACATAACTGAATATAACAAACCTGCTGAGAACTGGAACTCGGCACTACAATTAACAATTCTAAGCCTTTATTTCACCAGAACATCCACACTTACAGCACCTGGTATTCTCAAGTGGTCACCCATTGAGATACTGACCAAACTCAACGTTGCTTAACATCAGTGATCGTTCAGGAACCAGTGTTTCAATGTAATGTGGTTGTAAGTTGTTATACTGGAACATACCTATTCTATTGTTAATAGACTCTCCCACATATAATAAGTAGTAGTAGTAGCAGTCGCCAGTGAGCTCAGTGAGTTGGTAAGTCAGTCGATGTCGGACATTAAAGTATCAGCCACCACAACTAGATTGCTGCGTCATTAACTGTTATATCAAGTTCCTAACGTTTTGTATGTCAAACCTTTTTAGGACCGACTTAGTGAAATACAAGCCTCCACTGGGAAACTACTCTATAGCATAAGTGGAGTAGCCAATAAGGATTAAATTTGCATAAGTAGTAAGGGTAAATTGGAAATATGTGCTAACAACTATTCCACAGTGATGATCCTATTTACAACATTTTTCTAAGTCTATAACAAGGCCAGACTGGTCGAGAACCAAGTGAAGATCTAATATGCTTAAGTATTAATGGTCAATAAAAAAAGTTTGCTAACTGCTACATTTTTATATTGAATACAAGGCTTGAGAGCCAGTAAGAGTAGATTATTATTATTAAAATAATGATGAAGATCATAAAGATAAGGAGGATAGATATCAACAGACACTTCCTTAACTTGTAGAAGTTAAGATTGTAGTGTTCAAGGAAGTATCCACATCGGAGTTAGTTCCTCAAAAGAGCAGTTCTTGGGAAAAATCTGTGTGAATAGAATTTTCTTCTTACATTTGGAAAACAGAGGAAATGAGGATGATTCAACTCTGTGGAAGTAACATTTTGTGTCCTTGTTATAAAGGTGTGAATTGGTGGGACTAATGAATAGGTTTACCTGAATGTTACAATCCATAATGATAATTCCATCTAATGTACTTATTTAAGTCTGAAACAAGGCCACAGTTACAAGGCATTCAGTGAAGACTGAAATAACAATCATAAAAATATTTTTTTTGATAAATTTACTAATGACCATGCAACAAGGCACCATATTTTTCATGGTATTATTATCATTATTATTGTAAAATCATTCCTATCCTTTCTTCCCACCTATCTAGATTATAACTGATGCAATGTTAGCTAAATTGACACAAAGCTTCAAGAGAGAGCCACCAGGTGTGGATCAAACTCATTCTGAAAGATAATAATTCAGTTTGGTGATGAAAACTAGTATTACTTAACTGGAGAGCTAACATCTTACGTGTGTGTGTGTGTATATATATATATATATATATATATATATATATATATATATATATATATATATATTATATGCATATCTAAGTTTCAATATATACAGGTGCGATGGGTAAATTGTCTCTATTTCATATTTTTAATTTTTCACATATGCATTGTTTATTTTTGATTTTGTCAATTAGACAGTATAGTAGGGTCAGTTGGGCACCATCTGTGAGAAAAAGATCACCTTGACTCAATTCACTCAGCCAGAAATTTGGAATTAGCATGCTGTTCTTCAATATGAAGATTTCAGAGTGTTTGGGTGTCAATCTGAGAACAGTACAAAGGATTCAGAAAGAGTTGGATGAGTCTAATGGTGATTACAGAGGTGTTTGGAGTAATCACTAGTAATGGTGAATTGTTATACCTCCATTCATCTTTGCACAGGGCCTCAGACTCAACACAGAGCTCTATATGAAGTGCCTTGAGGAGGTAGTGCTGCCCTGGGTCAAGAGGTTGGCTGCTGGAAAACCCTATGTCTGACAGCAGAACTCTGCACCATGCTACACAAACAGGAGAACCCAGTCATGGCTGTCAGATAATTTCTGCAACCACACATCTGGCCCCCTAACTCCTCAGACTGCAACCCACTTGATTATTATGTATGGGGCACAGTTGAGCAAGAGACCAACAAAACTTCTTGTAACACCAAAGATAAATTGAAATGAAGGCAAGGATTATGGCAGCATTCACCAACTTAAACAAGGATACCATCCAGAAGAGTTGCAGGAGATTCCAAAGTTGTCAAGAGGTGGTTGAAGCTAATGACAATTTTATCGAAGAAATTTGCTTTTTACTATTTGAAGATATTTTTTGCGTAATTTTGGGAAATATATCTGTTAAAATGAGATATTAGTGTTATTTTCATTTTTGCTTAATTTAGAAGACAAATTATCCATCACACACTTTATGTTCAAGTAATTTTGTACACATATGCATCTAAGTGTATTTTTCATTTTTTCTATGGGTAGAGTTTAGATCTAATGTCCAAAGCAGAGTGATAACACAGAGATAATGATTTTTATTTTATTTTTTTACATTGATCAATAAAGATAATTTAATAGAAAGGAATACGTGTGATCCATGACAAATGCCAATGGCCATATCAGAACGAAATTATTGCCACAGAGGTAACAGGAATTTCAGGTATCCCTTCCTTGAGGTAAAATTTATTTCCTTCTTTTTCAGAGGCACAACCAAACACATTACTATATAGACATAACTAGGTATATATATAAACCCACGCACACACACACACACATATATATATGTGTGTGTGTGTGTGTGTGTGTGTACACGACATACAATACATATATATATATATATATATATATATATATATATGTGTGTGTGTGTGTGTGTGTGTGTACGTGCCTGGTAACTGAGAATATAATGAAAAAAAAAAAAGATATTCAACAGAAAAAATCTCAAAAAAATTGTACTTATGTTCAAATTATAAAAACAGTAATTCAATAAAACTACCCTCAAATTTGAGGAGGGCCTTGATACAGCATTGAAGTGACTACATGCCTGGTTCAGTTGGTTTTTGGTCATATTGTCTCTCTTGTCCACAATAAACCCCCCAGAGGATCTAGAAGAACACATGTTGAGGGTGAGCTGATTTTGGAAGTTTTTGTTCAGCAACTGCTGGGTCTTATAGAGAAGGTAGAGCCCTACTATAACACATGGTTCCCACCTTGACTCAGGGATTAATGTGCCTGTCTGGAACCTTGATGTAGATGGTGGTATTGACCCCTGTTGCTCTTTGGGAAGTATTGGAGTGATATGATGATATTGCTGTCATGGTTCAAAATCACTAGGATCATGATGATTACGGTGATAGTTAACTTGGTATGCATCACCATGGGAACTTCTATGGGATCTGTAATGGGCTAGCCATCATTCCTACAGTTTACTGTGCAATTTCAAAACATTCAATTTCTCCAAGTTGCTGTGGTTTGGCAGCCAGTGTAGCTGACATGTTAAATCTGAAAGAGGATTGAGAATGTTAAAATTTGGTTCATGTCACATATTTTCCATTTGTAACATGCTAGATATGTATTCACAAAAGCCTTATATATATATATATCTATATATATATATATATATATATATATATATATATGTAGGGTGTAACCGCAAAATTGCGCAAACCATGTAACAGCATGGGATAATTGTTCATCACCCATACAATGTTTAATATCTATAGAATCACTAAACAAATTGAGTTTCTTTTTTCCAAGTTTTCAGATAAGATATTTAGCCATCTTGATACCATTTTTTGTAAGAATCACTCAAAAACCTTTAGAGTTATTCAGCTAGAAAGAGAACAGGTTAAAATCATCTTGTGTCAGCCCCACTACATCTTCCCAACTGAGCAATGGTGAGATGAAAAAGATCATTCAGGCCTTCAGTAAGGGTACCAGCATTTATACTCTGGCTTCCATCTTCAAAGACTATTCAAGAACCATCAAGAGAATGGTGAATAAGTTTACAAAAAAGAGGGAACAGTAGAGAAGAAAACTGGATTATGAGGTCACAACAGCAAAAGGGATCATCATTTCAACTTAGAGCTAAATACATTCTTATTGTTCAAAGTAGAGCCAAAAAGTGCTATAAAAACTTTGGAGAATTCTAGTAAGATAACTTTAATCATTTCTAGGATGCTATGGTTCAAAGTTTAATCTAATAATTGGACAATTTTACTTTTACACCTGGTGTGTATATATTAGACACTTGCTGATAGAACTTCTAACATCAACAACCCAAAATTCATAATCCTAGTTTCTTACACTCTATCTACAAAATCTGAAAATAAATGACATATCCCAATCACTAAGGTCTTTACCACCATCTCCAAGACAACGATATAATTAGGGAGAAAAATAGATCCAAAACCACTTCAGATGCTGGTACTTATCAAATAAAATACTTATAATGTAGATACAGTTACACTGGAGACATCGTGAAGTCTAAATTCCAGCATCTGCAAACACAGAAAATTGAAAAAATCATTTAAACTCACTTGTAATACATAGGAACAAGACTGGACCAAACTTTGATTTTACAAATGCCACTATGTTTAAAAAAGAACATAATTCTTCAGGTTGAAAATAATTTGAGGGAGTCAGGATAAAAAATTTTCAAACTATAAATGCAAATCAAAAAAAAGCTATAATACATGACTAACTTTTATTAAAGCCATTCTTATAGAACCTAACTTACATTTAACGGCCAATGAAAATTCAACAGCACAAAAATAAAAATGCAAGAAGATTTTTTTCCCTATCTCATTCTCTGATGAAGCTTTAATAAAAGTGAAACATGTTGGATTTATAAAAATTTCCTATTTGTTCTTTATCCTAGTATTCTGATGAATTCCAATTCATATTTGATTCTTATATATATATATATATATATATATATATATATATATATATATATATATATATGAAACCAGCAACTGCTGGTTGTTGACTTCAATGTCTATATATATATATATATATATATATATATATATATATATATACTCATTTGCAGTGATATAGGTGATATAGCATATATATATATATATATATAAGTATGTATGTGTGTGTGTGTGTGCATATGTATGTATATAGATATAACCACATATATGAGTATATTCATGCTATGTATACATATCTACAATGAATTTGTAAATACAAGCTTTTGTACTGAAACCCTCTATATATATGTGTGTGTACTGGTGTATGCATTCCTAAAAGTACTCACAAAAACACAAAAATCATATACAAAAATTCTGTAAGGACACTAGAAATCTCAAAGAAGGTATATATATATATATATATATATGTGTGTTTGTGTGTGTGTGTGTGTGTATAAATCCGATATATTTCTCAAACACTAATGTCTATTATTTATATTTACAACCTTAAATGATTTCTGTGTGTATCCATATTCTTATACCTCCATTCATTTGTATAAATGTATAAAGATACACATGTACATGTATGGGTGTATGTGTGCATCACTGTATAATTAAACATGTATACATATTCATATTCTTGCTTATACACAAAAGCACATACAGCCACATTTACTTAGATATGCACATTAATTTTTGCACTTATCTCTCTCTCTCTTTCTCTCTCTCTCTCTCTCTCTCTATATATATATATATATATATATATATATATATATATATGTATGTCTCTATTGGCCAGTATTATATATGGAAGTTAACATAGTATTTATATTGAAAAATATGTGTGCAAATATGTTTTATGCATAATATAGGATGAAATTATATCTATGTACAGACAGATAAAATAGGCATAAAAAGAATGAGACAGATAGATATGAACAATATGAAATATATAGATAGATAGGTGAGTGATAGATCTGCTTGACAAGAATTTTGTCCTCCTTTTCAGCAATGGTGAAGTCTTATAATCTTTTCTGCTCCTGGTAGAGTATTTCAGTAATGTCTCCATGAAAATGGCCCTGCCATTGCTTCTGGACATAATCATGTGTCTTTGTTTCAAAATGCCTTTGTTCCATTCCTGAAGCCAGAACTCTCATAAGTAAACTGTAACAGATGAAAATTCATTCAGTTGATATCACTACAGATAAACATACCTTGTTTAAATGTACAAATATAAAAACTGAATTTTATTTCTTGTAACAATCAAATAAGCAGAGATGTATATAATTAATAAAAAGTGATGTGACCATTGAAATATCATTTTCTAAAAGAATAAAGGGTAAATTAACTATGATTTCTTTGATAATCTGATGGATGAATGAAACAAATTAATACAGTAAGCTAAGATGGAAAATATGATATAGAAATGTTAAGGCACATTGGAATAGTGAAAGATGCTTTCCAAAATCTAAGGAAATTTCATTAGAAACAAAGAAAAGAGTGCTGAAATGCTGTGCTTTATCCACTCGTCTATATGGCAGTAAATGCTAGACAATTTCCTCACAGATAAAGCGACTTCAGGCAACAGAGATATGGTTCTACAGAAAGATGCTGAGAATACCATGAACCTAACAGGTGAGCAGTGAGGATATTTTAAGGAAAATGGAAACAAATAGGGCATTTAAAATCAGAAAGAGATTTGAAATTTCTGGGACACATAATAGGGAAAGAGGACATGGAGATTTTAACACTCACAGGACATATTGAAGGCAAGAAGATTAGTGGGGAAATAGTGAGTACCCAGCAAACTTGGACCTACATGCCCACAAAAAAATGGAGTGTCAAAAAAATGTCTTTCTTTTTTTTCACTGACACCTCCATTAATTACCTTCATTCTTCAGCAATGTTTATTGATTTAAAAAGCAATGATTAGAATTGTAATAAAGCCTAAATATATGATGAAAGTGAATTTATACATTTTTTTGTTTTTGAAAGAATTTACAACAAAAATATTAAACACTGCTTATTTATTAGACTGTTTATTTACAAGAATAATTTTATATTTACAACATTGTAAAAATAACTAATTCTAAAAACTAATACAATTAAAACTAATTCAATGTAATATCTATCATTTACAAATTAAAAAATAACTATGAAAACATTTTTTTAAATATAGATTTATAAACATTTACTAAATTATCAAAATATGTGAACCAACTTTAAGTAAATCCTTATTATTTACCATTTTATAATGTCCAAATCAATTGGAAATTATCCAATGTTTTGCCAATAATTCCAATAACCAATAAATAAATAGTGTAAATA
>OZ010573.1:118787145-118867145 GCA_963932145.1 Acanthosepion lycidas
AAAGTTTTGGTCAATGTGTCTTTCCAACTTCATCAGGTGCTTGTCAATCCAGACAGCCATCAGGGAATTTCAAACTGAAACCTTTATGGGGATAGATTGTTGCTGCTTGGGATATCTTTTCTAGTTCTTATTTAGCAGTGCTTCCACCATTTATACTGAGTTCATGTACACAGGTATTGAACTTACAATTCCAATGTCAGCAAATTCCTGAGCCAATATTTTCATCCACGAGGCTATTTTTCTGAGTATACAACTTGGAGCCTTAAACCTAACATGCCTACCAGTGAGTGCTGCTGCTTGTCACACTTGACTGCACTCACTGATTATGAATATGCATCATTTGATACTCCAATGCAACATATGACACTTAAAACACCAGAATTTATGGAGTCAGCAGTGAATGTCATGTTTCCTCTACTCAAGGTACAATTTCATCTCAGAGATACTGCTGTTTCTGAAACATTATACTTTATTTTTGTTGCTTTACCTGTTATTTCCAAAAAATTCTTCTCCAGTGAAAAGGCACAGCCTGAAATACTGGGCAAAATTATAAAAACAATGACTATCACTGGAGACCAATTAATTTATTTCCAAGAAATATTTTCAAGAATAGATTGTATGAGCATCAGTGAGAAAAATAGTGCAGCATTATCTTCACCTCTTGCACGTGTCCCCAAAAGACCAAGCCCCTACTCAATTAGGCAAACTAAGAGATGAGCTAATGTATTTATTAAATCAAATTTCAAGAATGTTTGTTGTAAAACAAAACAAATATCACACTCAAAAATACAGTAAAAATACACAGCATCTACAAAAATAGGATTCTGACCATATTAAAAAAAGACAAATGCCTAACATATGCATCTAACATTGTTTTATATAATAATCCAGCAAGAAACATGTAAACCTTGGTTTATTTCAGTGTTTTTCAAACTTTCCTTTACTGCAAGAACCACACTTTGCATTGTGACCCATTATACGTACTAAATAATAAATCCAAGACAAACTCTGTTCACTAGGTGCATTTATTTAGTATCGACAATTTATATGTATATTTCTTATGATCCACACATATTGGAATTACATGTATCTATTTGTATAAATATAAAATCATTACTTTAAACAAATTTAAAAGAAATTCAGTCACGCAGTCGGCAATGAGTTTGACAAACAAGATACATAGACTCAATGAGGACAAACTGTGTTTATATATATATATATATATATATATATATATTACATAAAATTATATCTTTAAAAAAGTAAAATATAGTACAACAATTGTTTGCAGAACAATGTGATATACCAAACCACTGTAAAATCAGTAGATAACAAAGAAAAAATATACATAGGAGTAACTGAACAATACTGGAAATCTTTGAAACACAAAACATCCTTTTCAAATAGTAAATATGCAAACAGCACAATACTTTCTAAATATATATGAGAAATTAAACCAAAAACCAAATCTCACCAAAAATATCATGGAAAATAAGGAAAACAGCATAATCCTAGAACAACAAATCCCAAAACTGTAAACTCTGTCTGGAGGAGAAAATAGCTATAATTACCTTTCCAAACCAAAACAAATTATGAAAGAAATGATCAGAACTCATCTCAAAATGCAGAAATGAAAACAAATTTTTACTATGTTACTTAAAAATCAAAAAATAAAAATAAATAGTAAAAAAAAAATAAAATAAAATAAAAAAATATATAAATAAAAATCAATAAATAAAATAAAATAATCCAAATTGGTAAATAAGTAAACAAATTAAGTAAATAATAAACAAATTAAAAAAATAAGAATGTACACAGAGACATGAGTAAATGAAGTTATAACAATTAACAACAAATAATAAAGTAATCAATAATAAATAATGGGTAAAAAAATGTTAAAAACAACACTATAAAATAGAGATAAAACTGCATTTGAATCCAGAATTATTTCTACTCAATAGCCACTAGAATAATTTTAACCATTACTTACCACCCAATAACCATTAGAATAATAGAAGAGACTTACTCATAATACACTATTGACCAGCATATATAAAGAATCAAGCCAAAATACAACACACATGACCTGAAGATTGCATTTAAATGTGAAACAGACCGTTGCTGTATCGATAATTTATATGTATATTTCTTGTAATCCGCACATATTGGATTTGTATTATCTATTTGTATAAATATAAAATCGTTACTTTTAGAAAACAAATTTAAAGGAAACTCCATCACTCAGTCTGCAATGCACTTGATGAACAAGATACATAAACTCAATGAGAACAGACTATATATATATATATATATATATATATATATATATATATATATATATATATATATATATAAAATTATATTTTTAATAAAATAAAATATAATACAACTCAGTAAAAAACTAGTGATGATTTGAGTGCTGTTCAACATTTAGAGTTGATTATATTCTGTACTTTGCTCTCACTTCCATATTTCTTTTTCTTTCTTTTTTGTCACAGCCCATTTTATTTATCTCACAACCCACTGAAGGGTCAGGACCTATAGTTTGAAAAACCATGTTTTAGATGACCTAACAAGCAACAAAGTAGCCTTCAAATGCTAACCAGTTCCTGATCACCAAACCTTGTTCCCAGTGATGTGGAAAACTAATTTTGTGGACTGCATCAGCCCTGACACAACCACCACCTTTGAAAGTTGTTACATGTCAAGGGGAGATAGCAAAATAGAATTTTGTTGTTGACTTTACTACTATTTCTATATTACCAATTTCTCTTAGGAAAAGAATTGTTTTGAACCCAACTCCTCCATCAATCTCCTGTGCCAGTGGTGAGGAAATAAAATATCAAGGACAATCAAGCCTGAAAGTCTTTCCAATAGACTTCTGCAACTGCTGATGGTGCTAAAGATTTTTTTGGCACTTGATATTGAAACTCTGATTAAGCCATAAATTGCAAAAATAAAATTATTTTTAACAATGTTAGAGGAAGGAGGATTAATTTAAATGTAAACGCATCATAGATAAATTTAAGTCACACATTATGAAATGGACAAAGTCTGACAATTATTTTAAGACATTTTTATGTTTATACATACTTTTTATAGATACAAATATTTAAGTAAATGCTCTGTTTATAATAAATAGTATTAAACAACATTTACCAGCCTGAATGTCCGAGAAATTTTCATAAAATATTCATCCTCCACAGGATTCGAACCTGTATCCTATATGGAACTGTCATTCAGGCCAGTAAATGTTGTTCAATACAGTTTATTATAAAACCACAGATATACAGAAGAGAGAGAAACAGAGGCATTGCTTAGGAGTGAGAACAACAGAAGACTAATCAGGAAGAAAGTAGATAAAAGTGAATGGATACATTCTCCACTAATGTCAGCTTATTACCAAATAAAAGTACATATTGATGATGCAGAAATGACAACAATAACAACACCTTTTGGACTGTTTATTTATAATCATATACCTTTCAGATTAAAAAAAATATGACAGCAACATTTCAACACTCAATCGACAAAATATTTGTTAATGAAAAGTGTGTATCTTCTGTTTAATTAATTTCTGTTCTTTTTCTTGTTCTCTCTCTCCTTAATAATGTTTTCTGTTTCACATATTCTTACACACACAGTAACCACTTGCATCTTAGTGGATTTATTGTCTTACTTGGGTGAAATGATTAAAAAAAGTAATTGTGTATTTAGATATGATGAAAAAGTGCCTTAATATTCCAATAATAATTAAAATAGCCAACATTTTTACATTTCATAGACATGCGAAAATTCCATGTGAAACAGAAAACTAATATAAAAAAAAACATTCTGCAAGGAAAAGCCACCGAAAATATAATCTAAAATATGAAAATTTTCAGATATAGAAAACAGATCACACATTATAAAAAGAGAATTTTCAGTCAATCTCTGTATCGTTTGAAAAGAGATGACTACAAGAGTTTCTTACAAATCATGGTCAGTCAACTCAAAAAATGGCAGCTCATCTATACAAATCCATGCCAAGTGGTTCAAAGAACAAAATGAAGTGGGTTGTGATTAAATATCTCACCAAAAACAAAAATTATATGCCGGCTTCTATAAGCTATTGCATTTTGTAATTTTCTTCTGTAAACTATGAGAACATTGATTTATTAATTTCGTTTTTTATAGCTTACCAATCCTTTGTGGGTTAGTTAAAGCTAAAAGCGTAAAGCTGGATCGTAGGAATAATTTTTTTTTTTTGTAAGCAAATATTGCATGAACAATTTTTTGAGGGTAGTAATGATTTTTCCAGATACAAATTCTACTATTTAACCCATACAAGGGGAGTAGGCAATGGATTCATACCATTCCCAAGGGTATTTGCATGCAAGTGAATGTAATGAACCTAACTGGAATTCAAACTCTGCACTCTGATTTCTCATTCTGAGCTGCTATCCATTAAATCACTTTCACATTTTAAATCAACAATTGAAGTGAATATATGAAAATAAAGGTGTGTGACAGAGATGAGTCTTTTCAACATATTTAATGTATAAAGCAAGGTGGTTTCAAAAAGTTTAGAAGACCTACTAAGTTTTTATTATTGGTGGACATAATGTTTACAACATGTGCTATGGAGATGATATGGCATTGATGGCAAACTCAGAATGAAAACTGAAAGGACACTAAGTCAAAGTAGTTAAAATCTCTAACACTTTAACACTAATTCTATGTCTACCAATATTCTTTGTGAATTTAACTTTTTTTTTATAAAAGATAGGGTTTATTTATTTTTGTGAGAACAAATAATTATAATCAACAACAAAATTCAGTGAGTGAAAGAACAATTTCAACAGAATAAAAGGAAAAAAAAAGGGATATTTTACCTTTCTGATGATGAGACCTGGGTTCAAATTTTACCATGATCAATTTATCAGGAAGGTGACTTCTTGATGTTATCAGATTGGGAAGGCAATTCTAGCATGCAACACATTTGGAAAGTGCCTTGGTTTGACCCAAACATTGTAAGTGAAACTGGGTAGACAGATCTGTTTGTTGGTGATTGTTCCAGCATGAATTTACAAGTCATTGTGACTGAGGGTTTGAGTGTACAGGCCTTGTTCAAACTGTTGATCATACCAGATGATATCTTTTACCCCAGAAACTTTAACTAAGGTCCACTTAATATAATTGTAGTGTAAACCACTGGTGGGTTCTGCAGGTGTTGAACAAAAACAGATATATCTAAGCAAGCATCTGCAAAAGGGACTTGCTAGCTGCTAGACAGGCTTACTCAGAAAGAAGTAACCAACTATTTTTTATTAATGTCACCCTATACAAAGACCAAGAACCACTCAAGGTAGAGAGTAACTAAAGAAAGTTGTATGATCAATGAGTAAGAGGTAAGAAGTGTAGTTTATGAGGATATGTGGTAAAGATAGTAGTTAACCCTATACTTGAAGAAGTTAAGGTTAGTGATTGTGGAAGCATCCTCTTGGGAGTCTGTTTCATCAAGGAGCAGTTTGTTGGAAGAAGCTGTCCAGGTGGAACTTTCTTCTTACTAATGGAATATGAAGGGATGGGAATGGCTTGTTCCAATGTACATGCCATGGCAGGTCTTAGCTGTGAAGTTCAGGGCTGGTGGAACTGAGCTGAACATTTGCCATGGAAATAGCAATAGAGTTGAAAGAGGCTTGCAATGTTTTATCAGTGGGAAAGAGGTCAGAGAGTGTGAAAATTTTCACTACCTACAAGGCCGTGCTGACACTATAGAATATCAAAACTGGAAAGTAAAGGCTAATTAGCTCCAGCCCAGATATAGCACTCCATTTTTGGTCTGATCTGGCTCTTGTAAAGGTAGTGAATAGCACTAGGAGTTAGATATTTACTGAAGTGGTATGAGGAATGGTCATATTATATATATATATATATAAAATGATCTTTAAAAGTTGGATCATATTTCATTCATAAAAAAAATGATGCAAATGTATCACAACAATATTTGTATCCTTTTTTATGAATAAAATATGATCCCTCTTTTAAAGATCATTCTATCCTGATGTGGCAACAATAATATATATATATATATATATATATATATATATATATATATATATATATATATGAGGCGTAGTGGATAGTGGCTTGGATTGAGGAATAGGAGAACCGAGTTCAAATTCCAGTCAAATCCATTACATTTACTTACGTGCTAATACCCTTGGGAAATGTATGAATCCTCTTCTTCTCCCTCCAGCTATGGGTAACTAGTAAGATAGACAGGGTTCTATAGCCTGGGATGGCAACTAGTCTCGGAGTAGGACAACTCTGAATTCAAAAGGATAGGATTTAGATAAGTAAAAGTTAGATGATTCAAAAGGATAGGATTTAGATAAGTAAAACTTAGCTGATTGATGTTACCTTCGGCATCCTAAAGTTCTTTCTACAGACCTGTCTGTCCACTCTTCAGTGGGTATCATCAATTTACTGATAATATTTTTCAAATGTCTTTGACATTGCTATATATATATATATATATATATATATAATGGAGTTATGTAAATAATGCAATAGCCTTATCATAGAAAAACATTTTTTACAATAAATATTTTTCAGCATAATTTTTTAATTTCTTTTAGGTCAGTAACTAAAACATGTCAATAGAAAGTATTGAATTTTTAAATGTTGAGCTCTGGGTTTTCATGAAATTCTTGTTCCTACAAAAGAAAACTCTAAAAGAAATCCATGCATGTATGATGCAAATATTTAATGACATGTACCTGCTATATCAACTGTGAAGAATAGACTATGCCAACTTCTAGCATGGACATTTTGAAACCTAAGATGCAGCACAGTTTTGGAGGCCTTCATTGGTGTCAACTCTTTCCATATAAATTACCAAAGATAATACTAGTCTATTCTTAATTTAGAAACAGTTCACCTTATCTTGTCTTTGCAGAAGTCACACTTTAGGCTGGTGTCTGTTATTGTCATGTTTTGGAGCAAGTTTCAAATTTGTTAGATTGAAATTATCTTCTTTGAAACACCTGGGCCAAAAGTCATTAAAGGTTTAATGTTTTTCATGTGATCTAACCTCGTCCTTGTTTAATTCTAGGTCTCTTGAACTGATTAGGAAACAACCTGTTTAAAGTAATAATAACCAATACAAGTTTTTATTAAGCTTTGGTTTGGTTTGTTTTATGGCATATCAACCTCTATGGGTTATTTAATGCTGACAAGATTTTTATTGCTGGTAATATTTTTTTTTTCACAAATGTACTGCAGGTAAGGTAATACATAATAATTTTTTCTTCAAAAATTTATTGCTGTTAATTTTTTTACAAAAATGTATTGCTGGTATTAAAACCCATTTTAAAACTTTCATAGTGTTTTGACCCCAGTTTGGGAGTTAACTATTTGCCCAGCTATGGGCAAACAGGTGCTACCATGCCAGGTCAGGGTGAACCTAGGAACAACAGCAACTAAGAGGTAGTTCCACACTCCTCAAAGCCTCTTGATCAGAGGCCTTGCTGCTGGATGTAGTTTATCATCTTATCCAGGACAGTTATATCATTATGATATATCATTACACTAAAGCTTACTTCATGTACACATCTATTATAAATATTAATATTTTTTAATCATTTCATCCCAAGCAAGTTGATAAAACCACTAAGATGTAAGAGGGTACTGAGAGAGAGAGAAAAAGAGAAAACTTTAGTGAGGAGAAAGGACAAGTTTAAAAAAGACAGAAGATAGCGATTGATATTACTTTTAAATTTTTGAAGATCATAGTTGGCGGGAAATCAGGAAAGTGAGAAATGTAAGAGAAGGAACTATTAGAATAGAACTTATGGTTACATCGCACTATTATTATTATTATTACTAAGAGAGTCACATACCAACAAAGTTATGCTGGTGTATAAATATACAAAGCCCAATATCCTCATCATGATAAGACACATACATTACAACCAAATAGGTACAATGTGGTGACAGATTTTGTTAAAAACAATGCATAAGTTTGCAGGCAGGGTCCAGATTGAAATATCTGCAGCTACTCAGGTAATCTTTCATTGAGGGTGTTCCCAAGTATCTAGATGTATCTCCCAATTAGCCTTGGTTGCCTCATTCTTTAAACTTAAAGAAAAAGACAACGATGCTCTCTCACTACTCCTATTCATGAACAGAGATATGCAGTTATTATTATTAGTAATAGTTTTAGTATTAGTTCCAGCTTTCCTGGTTTTCTGTTTGATGCAAGGCTATAGTAAATCTTAGACAAGAAGTAAAGTAAGTTATTGAGCATATTAGATTGAATGAGTTTTTCAGAGCACATAAGCGGGAGTCATGAGTATAACTTTTTCTATCTCAGATAGTGCTGGGTTTCCTTTGATTTTCTTAATATGTGAATCAGCATTTTTTAATTCCCAGTACTTCTATTATTATTGGAATAGAGGTTTTGTTCAAATGACATATTTTATCAATTTCTACTTCTAGAGCCTTCTGTTTTGAAAGTTTTTTTCCATTTCTTTTGTGGAGATGTTGGAGATGAGATAACCATGTCTTATAACTCCAATATTTTTTAAAGTCTTTTACCTGATCTGTTGGCTTCTATAGTGTGGGTTGCTATGTATGGTAAAATCCCAGAGCACTGATGCATTTTTACATACGAGCATTAATGGTGGTTTCTATTCATACCATTTTTTTTTCTGCATTGGGAATGTTATAATGGCATAAATTCCAATTATTATTCCTATACATAGATGATACAGTACTGAAAACAAACACAGAAAAGAAACTACAAAATCCCCTACAGAAGGTAGCAAAGGAGAGCAAGAAGAAGGGACTAAGCATAAACTACAAGAAGACAGAATGCATGGTCATCAGTAAAAGGATGAGCCCGAAATACAATTTGCAGGTCGGGAACACTAGAATTAAGCAGACGTGGAAGTTTAAATATCTGGGAAGCGTCTTGACAGAGGATGGTGAGTGTGACACTGAGATCTGTAAACATATTTGGATGAGCAAAGACGCATTCCAAAATCTGGGAAGAGTATTGTCAGACAGGAGGGTTTCTTTGGTAACAAAGAAAAGAATACTGAACTATTATGTGACATATGTCCTCCTTTATGGCAGCGAATGTTGGATGATTTCCTCAAAGAAGAAAAAGACACTCAGTGTGATTCTATCGAATGATGCTAAGGATATCATTGACCAAGCGTGTGAGCAACAATGAGGTCTTAGAGAGGATGCAAACAAGGAGGAGGCTTATACTTAATATGAGGAAGAGGCAGCTGAAGTTTCTGGAAGAAGAAGAGCCTGGAGAATCTGATACTCATGGGTCGAATAGAGGGAAAAATAGACAAAGGAAAACAACCTAGTGGCCTTAAGCAAATGGGTGACAGAAGGTTGTCTGGGGATATGGCAGAGGGAAGGAACTTGTTGAGAGCTGCAAGGGATAGAGGGAGGTGGAGAGCGATGATCGCCTATGTCCTGAAAGGACATGGCACATAAAAAGAATTTCCTTCTTCCATATGGTTTTTCATTTTAAACTCAAGACCTTGCATTATGGGTGTTTTCTATCAAGTTGTATGATCTTAGATAATATATTTTGCAAAATATTTACAGTTCCAAGAAACACTGATTTCTGAAGCAATGCAATACTAGGCTTTATTATGATTTTCTTCATGTAGGCCTTTAAGTTCAGGAGCATAGACCCCCAAAATTCCAATGATGATTAAGAATGGACAACAGTGGCCAAAATGTCCCACATTCTGGAAAATTTAATCCATAGTCTTGTATTCAGTGTTTTCTGTTTTTTAGACTTTTACCCTACCAAAGCTAAAAAAAACCTTGTCTGCCCTACTATTTTTACTAAAGTTCATGAAGGTAGAGTCATATAATTCCCAAGGGCATGAATGTGAAGTGAAAACCCAACAGCTTCTGCTGGAATTTGAACTTAATTTGCTGATTTCATTTTCAGTGTTACTATTCTGCCACCTAGACTTATGTTAAATGCATAGACAACGAGAAAATGAAAGTTAAATTAATATGCATTAAAATAGTAATTGTTAAAGGAAAAATAAGTGATGTAATATTTCTATTGACATTTGTAACACAATACTCCGCCTAAAATATTGATTTTAGTCAAAATTTGATTTAGCTGTTTTCAAATCTGTGAGTAGTAAATTAGTAATTAAAATAGAAGCAACAATATTGACTGAGAAATGACTGAATCTTTGTCTTTAAGTTACAAATGTTTGCAGTCTAAACTAATTTATGTTTCAGATTTTTAATGGACTACTATAATAAAGTGAACCAAATTTGTTTTGAAATACAAATCAGCATTCTCACCAAACTTTGCATCTACAATTGATTCAGTCACTCAATTCTAAAGAGAAAATAACCTCAGGCAATGGTGCCTTAGTCACCTTCAAGGTACCCCCACCTTTAACCCAGTGTCCCTTACACTCTTCAGAATGATCTGCAAATATTCTGCAACTAAATCAGGGAAAATATTGATTGAGAAATGACCAAATTATTATTATAACAATATCAGTTAAGTGAAAGTCTGGTAAAATGGTATCTGACATGAAAGTGTAAATGAAGCAGAGGTTAACCATTGTGCAAAAAATACACACAATGATATTTGTCAATGCTTGCTGAATATTTACACTCACTATATCTTTTGGATTTAGCACTGTCCAACTTTTATCTGGTCAGGCCAATGGAAGATAGCTGGTACTGTTAACATTTTCTTGGTAATGATGCTGTCATCATTGGTAACAATGCATAACCAATAGTAATAACCCTGTAGAAAATATAGTGTTTTGTAGTTGAAAACTTGTTCAATTAAATCATATTACTATGCTCTCTGTGTATGTTGTAGTAATGAAAATTAACTGTAGCTATTATTTTTGGACCATATATATATATATATATATATATATATATGTATATATAAAATATTCATTCACTTGAATCAATTATGAGTCAAGACTTATTTCAAAATTGACTCATTCTAGCCAGTTTAAAAAATCTTCAATGCATAACTGTAGTGCAATTCTAATAAGATTTCTTTTAAAAAAAGATATAAATACACCACCTGCTACTGTAGTTCCACCTTTTTTTTCTTTAGGTTAGTGAGGTATTTATGTTTTTTAAAATAAACATATATATATATATATATATATATATATATATATATATATATATATTGTTAAAAGCCTTCATCTAATTTTATTCTAAAATCAACACTAATGTTTATATTTTAGAAGTACTCTGAATGAGGAGCCAGTACTTTCAGAAAGTGTGAAAATGAAAAAGAAATAAAGTGAAATTGACAATTAATGGTTCTTGATCAAACTTGCATGCATCCGACCAAAGATTATGTATTTTATGAAAAGTACACTTTCTCTTTCTTGGTCACGTGGTAGCGTGATGATTTGACTTGATACTATCCAGACATTTAGCAACCTTGAACTCTCTAAAATATAGCAGTAAAAGGAAAAGAGTCAATGACTTCTTTTCGCTCACACATATTTGGAAGTCATGGGTCATGTGCCAAAATCGAGATGTGAAAATAAAGACTGTCACCAAGTCAGTCCCTCTTCAGAATTCAAACTGAATGGGTGCTCAGCTAAACTTGCTATGATCTGTTATAAATTTGGATGTGTGGAATTGATAGAAATCTGTTAAGGTTTCTGAGCTGAAAAGATTTAGTTGTGTTGATTCAAAGAAATCAAGCTCTGGCATGCTAAAAGAAGCACATACAACAAAACAAAGAAAGATACATTATCCTGAGAGCCAAGGAAGAGAAAGATTCAACTTATTCTTCACTCAACCCCTGGACAAGATGAAAAAGAAAAATAAAGAAAGGAAACCAAAAAGAAATCCATTTCACAGATAAACTTTCTATCCAGCAAGGAAAAGATAAAAGATAAAAAGAAATATAAAAGAAAAGAGAAATATATAAGAGACACTAAAAGAGAAGGAAGAGAAAAAGAAAACTTTTTTAAATAACAGATAAGTCCTTTGTTTCTATTGTCTGTTTTATCTTTGCTCATTTTACCTTGTAATTTCATGCAAGTTTGTCACAAGGTTGTTTGTCAATATAATATTTACCTTTTTGAAAAGATAAGTACCCCCACCACTCATTGTTTTGTCCTGTAATATTTATTTTTGTCTCATTGTTTTGTCTTGCCCTATTTTTCATCTTTTAATATACCCCAACATATTTAATCTCCATTTGTATATTTTAGTAATAAAATGGTTAAGAAATTTCTTTGGTTTCTTCAAGAAATAAGATTGTGTACAAGCATGAAACAGACTGTGTTGACCTCAATGTCCACTTTTATCTCTAAATATATCAGTTACATTTTTGGATGCCAGAAACGTACACATGTGTTTTTATTTCAATAACTGACATAACTATAGACTTAAATATGGTTTGTATATATACACATACAGATACACACAAAGAATAATACTTCTCTTTTAGCTCTCCATTTAATATGCTGTTTCATGCTAAGTAACATTCAAAAGAAGTACCTATTCTTTAAAAATAAAAATATTGAAGAACATTATCTTATTTTGAAAATCTATTAGCATGAAACAAAATTGTAAATGGAAAAAATAAAAAAAATGTTGTTTTTTATTTATTAAAATGTTCTTTTACAGAAATTAATAATAGTACATTTTCATATACATAAGAAAGCAGAATATTCAAATAGTACACACACATATATTTCTTATGTATATAAAAGTGTGCTATTTTTAAATTTCTTAAAAAGTGCATTTTAATAACTAAAAATATATATAGTATTAGTACAAATAAAATTTAACACTTTGCTAATTAATGTCATATTCAGCAGCTTGACTTCAAAGTTTTGTAAATTAAACTTTTGTAGTAATCTTGTCCACTCATCAGGAGGATTCAGCTATAAAAATATAAAAGTAGACACTGAGTGCTGACAGTCTGTTTCATGCTTGAACCCAATATTCAAGTATGAAGTGTGTATGAAATATTTAATATGCATATAAAACAACCTGGATAAATACTTGATACATGCTTTTCCATTTAACTTCTACACATGATGTAACTCTGAATTGATTCCAATTCCAGCACTCTAAAAAACTATCAGCAAACACTGACAATACCCAGTTCTTGATAATAATTAAGATGATTGAAAGTATTTGAAAAAATGCAGAACAAAGTATGAACTTCAGTCAAAGCTGGAAGTGGATAAAAGCATTGGTTGGATCCAGTGACTTGACCCAAAGAGTTGTGAGTTCAATACCTGGCTACTGCAGTGGTGAACAAAAACTTGGAATGTTGAGTTAAAGGGAAATAAATGAGACATCAGAGAGAGGCATGGCACGTGGAAATAGAACAATCTAGGCCGGTGGATGAAATAAAGGGTTCAGTTAAAAAATCTAATCACCTGAACAAGGCTGGAGCATAAAAAAGCTGCAACATCTTGAAATATGACAATAAAGATGAGGACAACAGTCCGAACAATGTACATAATGTAAAGAATATTAAAACATTAACATGTTTTTTCTCCATAAGGACAAAGCATTTACAGAGGTCTAAGTTGATAAAGTAAACATATACATACATACATACATACATACATAAACTTATTTTATATATATATTCTTTAACCTGCTGAAATTGATTGCCTATGGTCTTTAACGTGATTTACAAAAACAACAAAAGATTTCTCAGTTTCCTAACTGCCCAGTGTGTCTTTCACCCTCAAGTCTTTTTTTTTTATTTCAATGGAAACATTTCTGATATTGCATTAAACATGTTGTCAAGTTGCGATGCCTTAAATAGAAAATTAGTTTACTTTAGAGGAAAAAAGAAATGTTTAACCCAGATATGGACTGATATCTGATCTCAGTAAATCCTGGGGAAACCATATGCTCCAAATCAGTGATTCTCAACCTTTTTAAACAATGGCACACCTCGGAGCAAATGAAAATGTCAGAACACACTTAGCAAAGTTTTTAAAGTGTATGCATTTAAATGTTATGAAATAAATGAGTAGATTAAAAAAAATATGCTCACATATATAAACTTACTTTATTTCAAAGTTTCTATTCAACTATTTGTGCAGCTTATTTTGTGTGAAACTTGTAATTGGGGTTTTTTGTAATTTCTTCAATATTTGGTCAAATATGTGATAACTGAAGAAGAAATGAATGTCTGCTTGAGTGTAGTCTTTCTCACTTCTTATTTTTAATGTTGTTTAGGATTGAGAAACTTCATTCATATAAATAAGAAGTAGAAAATTGTAATTAAACTGATAAAGCCATTTTAGTTAATGTGGTATATTGCTTTTGTATTGATATCCAAAATGTATTAATGAGTACTGTCAAATGTTTTACTTTGAGCCCTTGACCACTAGAAATGGTGGCCAATTCTTCTTCTTCCTATAACTGAAGTCCAATATTTGAAGGAATATTTATGAAGGGATTTCAAGTCCAATCATACTTTCATAGTACACTAGTGTGCTGCAGCACACCTGTTGAGAATTCCTACCCAAAAGGATAAAGCAAAAACTCAAGTAAACTACTATACAATGTGCGATGGGTAAATTGTCGTCATTTTATATTTTTAGTTTCATACATGTATGTTGTTTGTTTTTGATTTCATCAACTGCACAGTTTAGTAGGGTCAGTTGGGCACCATCTGTGAGAAAGGACAAGACAATAATATAACTGAGCAATACTACTAGTAAGAACTAGACAATAATAACTGAACGATACTACTCATAAGAACTAGACGATATTCCTAGACATGAGCAGTGGAATGAAAACACTCGACTCCTTGAGATTAAATAATGGGTTCAGTTCAGAATTCTCTGAAGGTTAACCTGATTGATATACACCTGAGGAGCACAACAGCCATAACATTGACATAACAATGACAAAGATGAGGAAAATAGTGTAAATATTGACACTTATCTTCTTTTTCAAATTAAAGTTCTATTCCATAGATTCCTCACCAGAATTAAGATTCATATCAAGAATTAAGTGGTACCCAGTAGATCAATGTTTACCAAGATCTGCTTTTTTGGTTCAAGTTAATATGTATAGATTACTGAGTAAAAATTAAACTAGAGTATTAATCATATTCAAGATGAATTTACCTCATTGTAAAAATAATGAACAAATTATAAAAAAGCAAAACCACTTTTTACTAGGAATTATACATCCAGCTTTAATTTTTCTCACTTTTGAATGCACAAGTTTTCCCTGTTATAAATTAACAACATTAACTGACAAGCCGACAGCCTGAATATTGTGAATATAAAGTATTTGAACTGTTTCAAAACTGTTTCCTTTATACTTTTTATTACTGTTATATTTTTGTCTCTATTCACCAGCTTCACCAACCTTGCAACTGAAATCTTCAACTTTTTAATCTACAATTCTCTCAACAAGTGGGAGGATCTCTGATTTGAAATTTATTTTGTAACTTAATACAATGTCAGCATACGTTAGGCTTCTGTAAACGTGGGGTTTCCTGACAAGTACAGGTGTGTACACTTAGATATCAAATATACTAGATTTGAATCAGGACCTCTGTAAGCTAAAACTTATATCAAGATGGCTTGTTCTACAGTCTTTTATGTAAGGTAATCGCAAACATATTTAAGGGTCTGATGTTTGTACCTGGCTGGCCTCAGTCTAGTGAAAGTTAATTCCCTCTATCTCAGCATCATCCAGTTTTTTTTTTTTTATATTTTATACTTTCTTTTTGTTTCCTTTCTCTCTGGACCTCTGGGTGGTATAAATAACATTTTGCATATTTGGACCCTGCTGTTAGTACATGGTCATTCCGTACATATTTCGGCTTCTGTATCTTTCACATAGCACAGTCAGCTTTATTTTAAAAGAGAAACGAGAAAATCATGGTGGGTTTGGAGTGCTGGCTATTAAATGTCATTAACAATGGAACTTTAGAACTTAGACAACAGGTTCAGGGCAATGTCTGCTTAAAGAAAACTGTGGACACAGCTTCAGTTCCCAACTCGGACATTTATTTGTGATTTAATGTTATAAAAATGGCAAATCAGGCAAGAGCCCAAATATATTTCACTAAGTATTATGTAATTAGTGGGACCCTTGACATCATAAATGTCAAATGTTTACAGTACACTGGTGTATTATAGTCAGTGTTAACTAAAGTGACACTATTGATATATGCGGGATGTTTAAATAATATGAAATAACTAAACGATAATATCATCCTTTTCTTTCTTTCAAGCATTGCTATTCTACATATATTTAGATCAGTTTTCAATCCATAATAATCCAGAACCTATACTGCCAGCAAACTACCTACATACAGATAGAAAATGAGTTCAGCAAATATACAAAAATATAAAGGGATGTAAGACAAGGATGTGTCTTCTCGCCAGACTTATTCAACCTATACAGTGGGATAATATTTGAGAGAGAATTCCTACCAGGATACATTATTGTTGGTCACAATCTTAACACCCTAAGATATGTAGATGACACAGTGTTGATAACAAACCCAGAAGGGAAGGTACAAAAACTCTTACAGAAGCTAGTGAAGGAAAGCAAGAAGAAAGGACTAAACATCAACTGTAAGATGACAGAATGCATAGTTGTTAGCTAAAGTAACATCCCAACATGCAAATTACAAATTGGAGATACCATAAACAAGGAAGTACATCAACTTAAATATCTGGGAAGTGTTTTAACAGAGCATGGAAAGTGCGACACTGAAAATTGAAGGCATGTTGGGATAGTGAAAGATGCTTTCCAAGAGCTAAGTAAAGTATTAAGAAACAGGAAAATGTTGTTAGAAACAAAGAAAAGAGTACTGAACCGTTATATCTGATACTCACAGGATAGAATGAAGGCAAGAGGGAGAGAGGAAACCAATGCATAACCTATCTAGTGAGCTTGAATAAATGGATGGCAGAACAAGTTTTAGAAGAGATAACAAAAAAAAACAAAATTTATTAAGAAATACAAAGGAAGGGAAAACGTGGAGAGCCATGATCACATACATCCTTAAAGGACATAGCATACAGAAGATGAAGAAAAATTTTAAACCTAAATTTACATGTTTTTTAAAATTTTCAATTACTCAAGTTTGGAAAAGGAAAAGCCATTTCAGAAAATGTTTAAAACTCAATTGTATAAACCAGCAATAACAATGAATATACTGTAATTATAGCCAAAGAAAAAGATTTATATAGTTTCAAGATAAAGTATTATTATTCTTTGAGACATATCTAACAAGTTTCCTTTCCATTCTCTCAGAAATTAACTGATTTCTGCCAGTCCTTAATTTATTCTCAACATAATGAGTCTCTTTGTTCTTGATGATGCCACAAATTGTCAATCTAGGATCATTTAAATGCTTCGAAAGTGTTGTATATCCATCATCTTGTTTGTAAGTATCAACTATCTTCATTTGGAGCTTCTTGTCAAGTTCAACCGTCTTTGCCATGGTTGCTGAACGAATGAGTTATTGTGGTATATGTCACTCACATAGTGTCTTCTTCCTTACCTTTTAGAATGTTATAGAATCAGGTCAGTACTATTTCATTTTCAAAGTATGTTTGTATTAAATGTCAAATTAAGAAAACAAACATTGCAATTACTATAGAGCAATATTATTTCATAATTTCCAAAAGTGGGTGGGTGGGTGAGTAATGTTGGCTGCACCAATTTTTACAAAAATCTATGACTATGAATATAATAGCTCAAAACTTTTTAAAATTTCACAAATTATTCAAAACTAAATAAGGAATCAACAATTCATGTTAAATTCAATAAGTAGATGAAAATAGTCTCATTTCCTTAAAAAAATATGCAAATATTCAGGGGTGACGGTTGAAGTAATTCTGTCCACAATTCTCTCTCACTCTCTCTCTCTCTCTCTCTCTCTCTCTCTCTCTCTCTCTATATATATATATATATATATATATATATATATATATATATATATAATGAAATTGACTAAGTCTGACAGTTATTTAATATATTCTTGGTTTATATGTTATTTTTATAGATTCAATTTATTTAAACAAATGCTCTGTTTTTAATTAAACAGTATCAATTGCATTTACCAGCCTGAATGTTCAAGGAGTTTCATAGAAAACATGTTCTCCAACAGGAATCGAACTTATATTCCTATACGGAAACAGTCATTTGACCTGATATGCTATAACATTTAGTTGGTTGGATCCAGTGACTTGATCCAAAGAGTTGTGAGTTCAGTGGTGAACAAATACTTGGAGAGTTGAGTTAAAGGGAGATAACTGAGGTCACAATGTCAACCAGTCTTTTTCTATAATTTTAAAGAAGTTTCTGGCAGTGGTAAGCATCAATTTTTGACCCTCCTTCTTGGAAAAACTCTCACAATTGCTTGATATTACCCGGGTTTCTTGCATGTACTGCTTTGTTTAACGTGAATCACAGGTTTTCACTTGTCTTTAGATCAGAACTTTGACTAGGCCATTCAAAGACTTGAAATTTCTTTTTTCAAAGCCATTCTTTTGTGGATTTGTTTTGATGTTTTTGATCATTGTCCTCTTGGAAGATCCAGCCTGGTCTAAACCAAACTTTTGAAGTGAGGGGAAGAAATTTTAATTCAAAATTGTTTGGTATCTTGCTGAGTCCACTGTTCAATCAATGCAGACTATTTTTGCCTGTTCCAGCTGCAGCAAAGAACCCCGACTTATAATGCTGCCACCACCATGTTTAACTGTTGGGACCAAATTCTTCTCTTCAAAAGCTGTATTAGGACCAACCCAGACATACTGCTTATCGTTCCTCCTCAAAAGCTCTAGTTTGGTCACATTCTACAATAAAACCCTTTGCCAAAGCTTATTAATATGAACTTTGGCAAAGGTGAGCTGAGCTTGTCTGTTTTTTTTTTGTAAAATGTGGCTTTTATCTAGGCATTCTGCCATGAAAATCGCCATCATTCAGATTTCATCACACTATAGATATATGCACATTGATTCCAACATTGGCCAGGGAGCCTTGGAGGACCACAGAGGTCACGACAGAATTTGTATGGGCTTGTGGAACTAGATGCCTACTTGCTCGTACAGTTATTTTTCCCGGACAACCACTGCTTGATTGTGATGACATCATACCTTCCATTTATAAAGACGTGCATACTAAATTGTTTTTACAGCTTTTTATAGACTTCTCCATCATGATAGGCTTCAACTATGTGATATTTTAAAGCTTCAGGAAGTGACATGACACATAGAATTAGCAAATAACCTACCCAAGAAGCTTGTGTAAATGTATGGCAAACTAAGATTTAGGAGAGATATCCAAAAGAGAAAATTTAAAATTGTGGAGAGCCATGACAGTCAAAGTCCTGAAGGGACATGGCACACAGAAGAATTCTGTCTATTAGTAAATTTGTCCTTAATTCCTGACCACTGACAATTCCTTTATCACTGATTTGAAGCATTTCTTTAGAAAATGTTTACACAATATATATATGATAACCATATCCTGTCAGTAACGCTTTTCTTAATTTCTGACCATTGACAATCCTTTTTTCTTCATTTTCAATTGATAATATATAGAGCTTGCTGAAATGAGTTTAAGTCTTTAGAAACTTCTCTAAAGACGAAAAAATTAAATATTGTGGTAAAGGCAAAAAAAAAAAAAAAAATTCAAGATATTTGGAACAAAACAAAAAAATTAAAGACTCTTTTTTTACATAAACCAAAAACAGTTCCAAACTGGTAGTACAGACCCCAAAATTCAAGTCAGTAGCACAGAGCAAAAGGTTCATGGTTGCTAGTAATGACCAAAATATTGAACATTGGTACTACAGACCATAAAAATTTAAGACTGGTAACACAGACCAAAAATTCAAAATTGGTGGGAAAGACTAATAATTGTTACCATAGACCAAAAATGTCAAAACTGTCAGCACAGACAAAACATTCAAAGCTGGTGTCACAGAAACACAAAATTCAAAACTTGTAGCAAATAATAAAAAAGTAAATATTATTGGCACAAGGCAAAGAACTCATGATTGGTGGCACAAACCAAAATATTCAAGACTGGGTGGAACAAAAACAAAACAACACTGATGGCAAAGAACATAAAATTAAAAATCTGTTAGCACAGACTAAAATATTCAAGACTGCTGGCATAGACCAAAAAGTAGAAAATTGGTGACACAGATCATAAAATTCAAGTCTGAGGAGACAGATTAAACATTTCCAAACTATACAGACTAAAACTAAACATTTTTGAAACAAAATTGAGTGCTGGTAAAAAAAAGTCATTTCTCCAAACAAATGTTGTCATATTCTTTTTTTATCAAAATTTTATGCACTCAGTCACTAATTAAATAATTATTATGAAAAAGATTATTAAAATATTTGTACAGAAAACAGTGACAACAAATTATTGGACAATTTTTTTAATTTTAAAATTTTTTGCAGTTTATTTATGTTTGATTCACATGTGCATGTATGCTTCACAATATATTCCAGTGTTTATGCACATCACTGCATGTCTGCGTTATATATATAGAAAAAAATGAAAAAATGAAATGAAATAAAAAAGAAAAACAGTTTTAAATAAAACATTCAAACCATTGATTGTTTATTCATACAGAGAATGCCTAGTGGCTTGTTTCTGAGTACAAAATTGCTTATTAATCCCTATTGCAGAAAGCTGCTCAGGCACATTTGTGTTTCTTCAACACCCACATAAGCAATTTGTGGTTAAAACTGCTGTGTAGATTTTAGTTAAAGTTTCTGTGAGAAGGAAATATGGAAAGACCTTGAGTTGAACAAAGCCAGTACACTGAAGCACTTAGGTTTGGTGACTTATGATTTTGTGTTAGTATAACCATTGTCAGCTTAAGAACAATTGTGTCTGCTCCTTTTCACTCAGAAGGCTGGTGTTAACTCATGTCATGATGCTCATGCACATTTCAAAGGTGCTGCTCACCGGGCTCATCTCACCAGGTTGGTATTATCAAGAAATCATCTGACTGACAATTTCAACCATACTGAGATTTGAACCCAGTTCTTATGGTTGGAATACTGAAATTCTAACCACACAGCTATAACTGCACATATATAAATAATGAGCTATATTTTTATCATTTTATATATATATATATATATATATATATATATATATATATATATATATATGTATGTATGTATGTATGTATGTATATATAATATAAAAGCTCAAGCAATAATATTCCATGGTTATAATTTATTACATTGAAATTATAATCACAATCCAATTCATCAGACCTACAAATTGTTTTTGAATTTGTAGGTCTAATGAATTGGATTGTGATTACAATTCCAATGTAATAAATTATAACCATGGAATATTAGTGTTTGAGCCCTTTATAGTATATTTTTACTCTGTTTTGGACATTATGTTCTACCTGGATTCTATGCTCTTTGGAATTTATATATATATATATATATATATATGTGTGTGTGTATGTGTGTATATATATATATATATATATATATATGCATAGTGACCACTAATATTATATATACATATATATATATATATTTGTTGTAATGGAATGTCCCACACTCCCTATCACCTATGTAGATTGATTGTATCAGTAGATATATATAGTAAGCACAGGATATACCGTGAGACTTGCTTAGGGAATTACTAGCCTGCTAAGTGATTTCCTGTTTTTCAGTAGTGTATTCTCTTTTACAATAAACCTCTCTTTCTTTCATCTACACCAGTGTTACTGTTACTTTCACTCAAGTACCACCTTTGTCTGTAACCTCTTTAAGGAAACAACATATATGTGTGTGTGTGTATGTATGTATGTATGTATGCATATATGTATATATGATAATGAAATATAGAGTTCTTTTAAGTAACTGATTATATCATCATAAATTTTTAAGCAAAAACATAACTGAAATTATAATCTTGAATGTTATATGAAAAGGTGAAAAACTTAAACACAAAAACTGAATTACTGTATTACCATAGAAAGTAATAGTTCACTAGTACGGTGGCTTAAATTTGTAGTTGTGGTACTATGATCTATTTCAAATCTCAAAGGAGAGTTTTCAGCCACTAGATCTTAGGCTTCAGGGATAAAAAGTATTGTCCTTGGCAATAGACAAAGATGCATTTGTAGATTAACATGAAAATAAAACGTATAAGTAAAAATCTAAGAAAGTAAAGAATAAGGAAGAAAAGAGTAACAAACTAATAATGAAAAGGAAGCTTAAAAAAGAAGTGATTTTATAAGCATATACACACACACCCATGTTATATATATATAGAGAGAGAGATAGAGAAAAAGAGAATGAGAGGGCATATATATATATATATATATATATAGAGAGAGAGAGAGAGAAAGAGAGAGGGAGTGTGTGTTTGCATAGGAAAATTAACAAAGCAGATATGAAAAAGATAACATCAACTTAAAGAAGAAAAATCAGAAAATTAATACAAATGAAGAATTGGAGGGAGAACAAGGTTCTGTAAACTGTGCATCCTGAAAACGCGTAAGAAAAGCATCAGGAATAAAAGAAAAGAAAATTCAAGAAAAAAAGTCAAAAGTGATGAAGAAAAAAATTGAAAAATAAAAGACAGACATGAAAAAGACAAGAAAAATTAATGAAAGGGAAGAAATGAAAAAGGCCCCAAAAATTTGAAGGAACAAATAAAAAAAGAAATGTCTGAAGCCAGGAAAGAGACAAAAATAAATGAAAAGTAAAATAAATACTTAATAAATTAACAAAATGAAACCAAGGAATTCAACCTGATCTCCATAACAATGGAAACTAAAGAGTGGAAAGATTTATTGAAAAATGCAAATTCTTTAGAGTCTAAGTGACAGCTGTGTATAGTAATGGCTGAGCAGGCAAAACCTGCCAATCAAGAGAAGGAGTGGTCCAAAAGAGGGGAAGGATTGGTTTGAGAAAAGAAGTGGGTGGGTTATGAGTTGGAAAAGGAAATCCAGGGTTTGAAGAGAAGGATGAATTGCTTCCCTTTTCTCATTTGAATCTTTTATCACAACCTTCCTTTCTCTTTTTCCCAATGATTTAACAAATTACCAGCACCTCCACTCCCAACAATCATTTCTGTATTGAACAGCTTCACTGTCAAGAGTTACACACATACACTATATATATATACACACACATATATAGGTAAATCTATAAAGATAAGACAAATGTATGTACATGTACATAGAAAACATTAATATATGCATCTATATGTAAATATACAAATAGATGCACAAATGAGAGTGGATCAATAAGTCCATAGCCAAACAGTTCTTCATAAAATGTTGATCT
Organism: Acanthosepion lycidas; assembly: GCA_963932145.1. Lineage (NCBI taxonomy): Eukaryota > Metazoa > Mollusca > Cephalopoda > Sepiida > Sepiidae > Acanthosepion > Acanthosepion lycidas. The sequence continues at coordinate 118,810,482 of OZ010573.1, forward strand.
GGAATTTTCATTGTATAATGATCATTTGAGTATTACGGTAATTTGGGTGTACTGAACTTGTGATTATGCACTCTTTCCCATAAACTGCAGAGTTGCAATATAAACCACAGGTCAGCTCTGTTGGTGTTAAACAGACACAAATGTACCTGAGTAGGCATCTACAGAAGGGATGAGCTAGCTACCCTATTAGAAAGGCATACTCAGATATATGCAGTCAATCAGTAAGCCAGCTGTTAATGTTTAATTTAGATAATCTATGGAGGAGTATTGGATTAAAGTGCATTGACAGAAAGATTATATTGATGAGATCTTGCTTGAGATTATAAATAAGGAGTCCCATTTAAGGAGTTTTAAAATGGATTATGGTTTCACAATTATAAATTTAAGCCACTGAACATTATAACTATTCTTTTGTATTGTTTAGAAGTATATAATCAGTTATTTGATTTTAAAAATCTCTGTATGTCATATAAATAAGATTTTTAAATATTTCACCCCAAGCAAGAGTGAAAGAGAATGAAAAAACTTCAGTGAGAAGTGAAGAAAAGGACAATAAGGAACAGGTTTCATGAAGACAAAAGATGGTGATTGAATTTGCATTTAAATTTTTCAATATTGTAGGCAGCAGGGAATCAAGAAATTGTAAGTTCCACAGGCAAGGAGTAGGAGAAAAGAAACTCACTCTCTCTCTATATATATATATACATATATATATATATATATATATAAATATATATATATATATATATAAATATGTCTGATTAAATAAATTAGAGACATTATGTCTGCTTATTTTTAATAAAATCCATTCATACTTACAAGTGACCTTCCATGTATTGCAATTAAATGATGTGAGAAATGTGCTATAACTATGAAAATCATTTTTATTTTCCATTTCTCAATTACTTTCGATCTTCTTGGGAAATAGAAAATAATGATTTAATTGCAATACATGGAAGGTTATCTGTGAGTATGAACGAATTTTATTAAAAATAAGCATACATAATATCTGTAGTTTATTTAATCAGACATGCCTAAAAGAGAATTTGCTGCCTAAATACACAAATACACTTAGAACTAATTCATACTTTCAGCTCTCTATAAAATACCTGGATATTGTTAATGGAATCTTGTCTACCACACTGACATGATTCTTGATAATGACTGAGACAATCAAAAGTACTTGAACAAAAACAATAGAAAAAACATTAACTTCAGACAGCTTATCCAAAATTTTCATCCTGATATACAATATCTTATTTGAAAATTGGAAAAAATACAATAAGAAATTAAATAGACCTTGTCAGCTGAATTTAATAAACCTTGTTTGGATGAATACTTGCTCCCTAAATATACCTTATATATATATATATATATATATATATATGGCAGTTTATAAAAAAATAAAAGATATATAGTCACTATATAAGATTTTATTATACAAGTCAATGTTATCACAACATTAGTATTAACCAACTAATATTGGTAACTTTTTTAGAATATACTTTGATTTTTATGTTAAATATACCAAGCTGATTTCAACTTACAATATTTGTTTTATAATGTTTGTCTTTTTACCATCCCTCCCAATCCAAATTTATGAGGTAAGTTATGCACTGTTTCCCCTGTCTCTGTTGCTTTTAATATACCTTGTCAGTGTCAAATTTGCCTAGCACACTTTCCTCATTATGTGTCCTAAAATTTCAACTATCTCTTTCTGATTCTAAGTATAATGATTGATTACATTTTCCTAAGAACTTCACATGTTCAGTCCATAACATTCTCAGTATCCTTCAGTAGCTCCACATTACTGTTGCATCAAGTCTCTTCATCTACAAGGCAAGTGTCCAGCATTCACTGCTATATTTTACAAATTAATAAATCAAACTCATTCACACTGACAGAGATAGAAAGCAAAGATCTAAGAATGAACAAAGACATTCATTTTTTTCTCTTCTTTGGAAAATACAACAGCTCACTAACAAGAAATTCATAAAATTGTAAAAATTAGAACTATTTTGGAACTTTGAATGCAATGCATATATCTTTCTTTTTTTTTATTATTCTTTATCAAATACAAGGCCTAAGTACCACTCAAGGTAGATAATTTTTCTCTTTAGAATCTATCATACATATGTATAAGTCTACCATTTTCCCAGGCTTAAAATATTGCTACCATATATGGTCCGGTGCTACTGCTATTTACCTTGCACTCCTTAATAAAATCCAAAGAAGAATCAGCAATATTATCAGTCCTGATCTGGCTTAAGTCACTTTATCACTGCCATATGTTTGCATCCCTCTGTCTTTTCTATAAACACTTTCATGGTAATTGTTCGGATGAGCTCTTTGCTATAGTACCTAGACGTTTTGAATTTAAGCACAGTGCTAGACGTCAAGATCTCAATCAATTTACAGCTAGATGTAGCCATAAATTCTATGCTAACACTTTCTTTTCTCACACTTCTCACTTGTGGAACTCCCTTCTAGCTCCATGCTTTCCAGCCAACTTTAATCTGCAAAATATTTACATGCAATGTCAATTACTGTCTACATACTCTTTTCACTCATTAGTAATGTTTCTTTTCCTAATTCATCCGCACACTGTAACCCCTTGTGTCTTCGTGGCAATTTCTGATATGCTTGTTTTAATTGCTTCCAAGAGACCTACTTTAATGTCATATTGTTTATCAGCTTCATATAATTTCAATTTCACAATTGACTATAGATTTTTGATTGGATTCAGGTTGAGGCTTGATGGTGTCCATTTCATTAACTTATCTCATGCAAACCTAGTATGCTCAAAACATTCACAGGCAACCTTGGGTATATGAGAAAGAGGTTTGCTGTGCATAAATACACACTACACTTTAAAATTGCAAGTAGAAGTTTAATTCCTTCATTGATGTTGAATGTTTCAGTAATGGTTTGGTCAACAATTCCAGCCCATACCATCACACTGCCACCTCCTTGTTGCACTCTTTTAGCCACAGGCATATCTGCATTGGATAAAAGCCATCAGGTTCATCATAGGTCACCTGAGATTTGTTTGTGAAAATTACTTTGTTTTTTGGCCTAATTTTGTTGCTCTAAAATATTTGCTTTATTGAGAGGAATTTGTCTCAGAGAAGTATTCTACACTTTTCGCATGTCTTGACTCTCTTAATTCCAGCCTGCTCAATGATCTTAGGACTGGTCAAAAGTGGTCATTTTAAAATAATCCACTTTAGTTTATGTTCCCCTCAAGGGGACATGTTCTTAAAGACTTTTATTTTGCTTCTAGTCCACAACTTCATTATATTTTCAATGACCTTTTTTATCATTTGATGATCTCTGTGAAGATCCTTTGATCTCTCTAATGAGGACATTCCTTAACTCAATTACTTTGTTATTTTCTGCTTTTCAGCATTTGATAGATCATTTCCATTACCAATGTTTCAACATATATTATGAAAAAATTAATTTTTTATTAGATTTTAGAGGCCTTAAGTTAATATTAGTTTAATCTGCATCATAACATCAGACTGTAGTTTTTATAATAAATCCAAGATCTAATAATAAATAAAATAAAACATATATTGAAACTACATTAAAAATTTAACTCAAGCTTTGTTTTGACATCTAATCATATAACAAAAATTTTGCAAAGCAAATTCGACTTGTTGAAGTTTATGCGTTGCATAATAACTTCAGATGGGCTGTATGTTCTTATTTCAATGCTAGTGTCCGTTATAAGAAATTTCTATCATTTCTTATAATAATGATTTGCCTTTCAACTCAGCCAGTATTTATTTTCACATGACCTTGCCTACAGACTGAACACATAAAAAAAAAAACAAGATAAGCCTTACTAGGACTTTCACCCATCAGGCCATGTCCTTCAAAGTGTTATATTCTGCATATAGTTGCAAGATTAACAAACAAAAATCAACAATGTATTTGCCAGTGAGGCATAAAGAAAAGGAAGCAAGATATATTAAAATAAAATTGTCTATATAAACAATGTATACATTAGATCAAGGTAGAATGTCCCTTGATCTAGAATGAGTGAGGCAATGTTTGTGGGTGAAGGAGTCTGATCATGAAGATGGGAAATTTGATTGTGTACTGGCCTCATGTTGAAGCCTGCATCAGATTAGTTGTCTGAGAGGCCACTGTCAACTATCTTATATGTTGCTGAACAGGTCCTTTTAAGCAGTCAGGGTTGATGCATAATTGAGCATTTGTGTCATGTTTTTGCATTAACAGCAAAATTTATGATTGACTCTGATGTTTAAACTTTTTTCTTTTGGAGGATCTGTTTAGTGAGCCAGATGTAATGCCTGGATTTCCTGCACAGAGAGCAACATTTTTAATTTTTGGTTTCAAAGCATTCACATTCAGTCACTAGATTTTGATATTGAGTGAATAAAAAAAAAAGTCTAATTTGAAGCAGAATGTAACAAAAGTAACAATTAAATATTGGTTTCTAGCATTTTAAAATTAATAATCACTCTTTCTATATAAATGCCTCTTTTATGAAGTTCATATTGATATATGCTTGAATTAAGTGGAGGGTTTCAGCATAAATTACTTCTTTGTATTGTCTTATTCACCAATATTGTTCTCTGCCTATTATTTTGAGTTTATTGCATAGTGGTTTTGTATACCATTTTTCTTCTACAACTGATCAGCCATACATGATTTAAAATTCTTGACAACTAAGAGAAACAGCTATTAATTTAAAATTTAATAGTCAAAATTCTGAGAGAAATATAATTTGCTAAACGACTATAGGCATAACAAAAATAAAAGAGATTTTCAATCAAAATTCACATTCATAATTATGCAGTCATATTGTTTCAAAGATTTGGGTCTTTTTAAAAGACTTACAATAACATTGGTACATGTGCAGGAGAGGCAAAACTAGAAAGCATGCACATGACGTGCTTTTGTTTTTATACCTCTAGGCAGCAGACAAGCAAATTCTTATTGGCTAATGCAAGTCTTGTTGCAATTATAAAAGAAAGATCTACCTCCTGATTATTAATACATTTTCTGTTATTAAAATCACATCATGAAGTGAATTATGCAAAGAGGCGGCCTGTTAACAGGTCAGGGTACCTGGCAGAATAGATCTAATGTTGTAATACCCGAAATCTGTAATGAAGCGAGGGTAAGATCACTGATGACCTCTACCATTATATTTTATAAATGTATTTTAAGAATACTCATAATTATGCTGTCATATTGCATTTATTGTTTTAAAGATTTGGGTCTTTTTAAGAGAGGGGAAATATTTTTTCTGACGTATTTGTTCAAAATTTCTAATAAAAATAAGGTGCCTATCAGCTGAACAAAAATATTCTTTCAACAGGTTTGAAAATGCTTGTTTGTTTTTGCAAGATCTCAAGAAATTAAAAGATTTATTGCTTTTGTTAGGTCTTTATTTACATTAGTTTAAATTTAAACTTTTAATTCTAAAAGTGACCTTTTTTATCATTTGATGATCTCTGTGAAGCTCCTTTGATCTATCCAATGTACCATCTTATTGTTGGCATATTATATTGTTAACCTTGTGCATGTGTGTTGCTTGTTTTTGATTTTATTGACTGCACAGTATAGTTGTGTTATTTGGGCACCATCTGTGAGAAAAAGAGCATCATGACACAATTCACTCCGCCAAAAATTTGAAAACAGCATGGTGTCTGGCATTCACACCAGAAGCTCCAATACAAACATTTCAGCATGTTTGGATGTCAATCTGAGGACAGTGCAGAGGATTTAGGAAGAGTTTAATAAGTCTGATGGTGACTATTCATCTTCCCATAGTGTCTCAGACACAACATGGAGGCCTACATCAAATATCTTGAGAAGGTAGTGCTGCCCTGGGCCAAGAGGGTGGTTGCTGGAAGACCCTATATCTGGCAAATGGACTCTGCACTATGCAACACAGGAGAACCAAGTCATGGCTGTTAGACAATTTCTGCAACCACATCACCACTTATATTTGGCCACAAAACCTCCCAAGCTGAAATCCTCTTGATGATTATGCGTAGAGGGCAGATGAGCAAGAGACCAACAAAACTCCTTGTAACACTAAAGATGATCTGAAGTCAAGGATTATGGCAGCATTCATGAACTTAAGGAGACCATCTAGAATAGATTCAGTAGATTCTGAAGTCATCTGGAACCCAATAGTGATTTTATTGAATAAATTTACTCTTTAGTATTTCAAGATATTTTTTTATGTAATTTCAGTAAATATATCTGTTAAAATGAGATTTCAATGTTATTTTCATTTTTGCATAATTTAGATGCCAATTTATCCATCACACACTGTATGTTTATATATGTATTGGTTAGACAAAATCCAAAAGCAACCATCACATTGAACACTTTAAAATATAAAAGGATGAAACCTTGCTGCCAATCTAGTACTGTGATTAAATTCATAAAGTTTTTTTTTGATTCTGTTTAGAGATGATAGCAGAAGTCATAGACATATATGCACATCAGACAACAGAAACTTAGTTCTAAGTGATATATTATTTGCAATATAATTATGTTACTAATATTTACTATTCTATTTTGCACAGAGAAATAATGCATTAGTCTCCCTACTCCTGTCTATATTCTCAAACAAGTAAAAAAAACCCTATTTTTTTTCTGTGTGCAGGATGCATGTTAGAGAATATATAGAGTGGTTTTCTCTGTGTGGCAAGGCCATTATATAATTAAATGCCTCACATTCAATTCTGTAGATAATTAAGGATTTATAAATTTAAAAAAACCAAAAAAAAAACCCAAAAAATGCTTATATTCCAGAATTTAATTTCTAAATTAATAATACTGGTGGTTACATTAAATGTTATAATGCGTCTATTGTTTTAAAGATTTTCACTTTGTTAAGACGTTTTCATATCATTATGTGTTTATTTCTTTTTCCCCCCCAGTATATTTGTTCAAATTTTACAATTAAAATAACGAGCATAAAACCATCTCAGCTAAATAAAAATTTTCTCAACAGCTTGAAAATGATTGGTTTTCCAAGCAAGATCACAAGAAATTAAAAATTTTATTGCATTTATTAAGACTACATTGACATATGTTTCACTTTATAATGGCTGGCTACTCGTTTCTGAGCACACCCACCTGCTAATGCATTTAGTTAATCCTTGTTGCAGACATCTGCTCAGGCACATTTGTATTTATTAAACATAGTTATAGTGGTCAGTCACATTTGTGTTTGTTAAACAATCACAGATCCCATTTGTGGTTCATACTAGTTAGAGTTCCTGGGAATGAGCATACGATCTGGTGTGATTACTAGTTTGAAAAGGCTAGTATGCTCAAATGACCTATGACTTGTGACTTTGTCCTAGTACAAACATTGATGGCTCCCCAAATAGTTCTATCTACCCAATTTCACTCACAAGGCTTGGGTCAATTTGTGGTATAGTTTTCAGGTACTTTTCAATGATGCCACATGATGGTATCACTTCCCCAAGCCAATGACATCAGCAGGTCAAATTGACGATAGTGAAATTCAAACCTATATCTCATGGTCAGAAAGCTAACATTCTAAACAAATAATCATATATTCATAAGGAGTTCTTAGGATTCTAAGGGAAAGAAACTATGACTAAGCAGAAAAAGTTTTTAGGTGAACTGTTTTGTTCTTTAGAATGTCATTAGCCTAAACTGATGTTCGTTATTGTGATTACGCATGTGCATGAACTGAGAGGGGACACTGAAATTTAAAATTTAAATGTGTAGTTGCATCATCACAAACATTACCCTAATCTGATGAAATTCCAAAGTCACAGGTTTTTCTTTAAAATTGTTCTTCATATATAAAATTTTTTATATTGTTTCCCTATGCTTATTTTTAAAAGAAAACTTTTTTAAATGCTCTTCATTTTTATATGATATCTCAATATACCAAATATTTAATATGATAATGATATGATATCTGATGTAATGGAATAACCAGATACCCCATGAATGATTGCACTATAGGTAGTAAGTACCTATAAAGTCAACTCTCTATGAGAGACTTGAGGAAGAGTGAGAGAGACTCAGGAAAGAGTGAGAGCGAGAAGACACAATCATGTTCGATCTTCCAATTAGTGGTGCTCCCTACTAGATTGTCCTGTGTATAACTGTACCGTATTTCATATTGTACTTGTTGTATACAATAAACCTTTCTTCTATTATCCACCAGGTGTTAATTTTTTATTCCTTTAGCATGGAATATAACAGTATCTCAATACAGCAAATATTTAATTTGATATCTCAATATACCAAATATTTAGGGCTTATGACCATATCATGTTGAAACGCTAGTTCCTATACGATCACTGAAGTTAACCAACATTAATTCTGGTCAGTACCTAGATGGGTGACAAGTTGGTAATACAGGTTCTGTAAGCTTGGATTTGCAGGTGGTGTAATTGATAACAGTTCAGAATTGTTAATTAGAGAGCTGAGGTCCAATTCCAGTCGAGTTCATTATATTCTTTTACACACTAATACTCTTGGTACAGGTATGAACCCACCTCTTATCCTTCCTGCTATGGATTAATTAGCAAGACTTGTATCACTAAATCATTACTATCTAAAAAAATTTTTACAATCTAAAAATATTTTTGGCTTTAAATAACCTGCAAGAGGTTGATAACTAAAAAAAATATTTTCTGGCTTCAAATAACCTGCAAAACGGTTGATAAGCCATAGAAAGCAAATCAATCGATCAACCAAATATTTAGTAATGTAATGCATAAAAACAGATTTCAACACATTGTAAATATTACTACCAATTTCTGTTCTCTTTGGCACAGATAAATTAGGCGTTAAATTCTTTACTATAGTCTAAACAAGGGAAGGAAAACTATTTCTCTTAGAGTGTTCTGTGTACAGGATAGAAATTATAGAATGTATAAAATTAGACATTTCCCTATCACTAGTTGTTCTGATGCATCTGTTCAATATAAACATGCCATTGTTTAAGAACTATAAACTTGGAATTAGGTAGTGGCTTCTTAACAATTATTCCTTAATATATTTCAGGTAAGAATTGAAAAATGTGAAAAACATATGTAGATTATCATTGAACTCAAGTTGATTGGACCTTTAGAATAGCTAGTTACTATAATACAAATAGTTAGCTGAATTTATAGTGTATAAAAATACCTTGATAAAGGAAGAGGTTAATTTTGTTTTTAATATACCAGGTTTATTTTTGTGAAGCATATTTACATTATCTTAAAATATTTGAAAGGTATTCAATTTTTGCTAAGTCATATGAATAATAAAGTTCGTCCAGGATTTCATTATTTGTATAAAAGTGGTTTTCTCTGTGTGGCCAGAATATCATATAATTCAGGCATTTATTAATTGAAAAAGAATGATTTTAATTCAGAATTCAATTCTTAAATTAATAATACCAGTGGTTATATTAAATGCCATAATGCATCTACAGTTTTAAGAGATGGGAGACAGTTTCATATCACCATTTCTTTTCTGATGTATTTGATAAAATTTTACAATTATAACAAGAAACAAAACCATATCAGTTAAATAAAAAATATTCTCTCAACAGACTTCAAAAGGATTTTTATTCTTTGCAAGATCTGAAGAAATTAAATTTTTTATTGGATTTATTTAGACTTTATTTACATATGTTTGAAAGGAATGTTTTCAAACAGGGTCAGAATTAATTTCTATTCAAGTAATTTTCTTTTTAATGCGATATCTCAGTGAATCAAGTATATTGTGAATCAGTAAATAGTATCAAGTACTATGTTAACCTAATAAACGCAAGCATAGTTTAGAAAACAAACACATTCAACACCAAAGGACATTAATATCTCCAAACTTCGCCTGTTACGTGCCAAATTAATTAAATAATGCTTCCCTATTTGAAAATCAATTTTTTCTGTTTTGTTATTAGGTTGGTGCAAAAAAAAAATTAAAAAAAAACGATATTATTTTTGCACCATCCTAATAACAAAAAACCTTCTTTCTTTTATATTGTCTCTTCAGGATGTAGACAATCATGGGCTTCCACATCTTCCTGTGTTTTTGTTAGTTCTCCTAAATGCTGTTATGTCATCAATTTGCTCAAGCCCATCAAGTATGTTACACATGGCTTTCCTCTTTCCCTCAATTTGTCTTGTGAATGTCAGATTTTCCAAGCCTTCCTTCCTCATTATGTGCCCCAGAAATTTCAACTGCCTCTTCCTGATGTTAATTATAAATTTCCTTTCTGTTTCCATTCTCTTCAAAACATTGTTGTTGCTTACATGTTCAGCCCATGGTATCCTTCTGTAGAACCACATTTCTGTTGCTCCAAGCTCTTCCTCATCTCTGAGGAGATTGTCCAGCATTCACTGCCATACAAAAGGACAGATATCATATAACAGTTCAGAACTCTCTTATTTGTTTCCAACAAATTTTTTCTGTCTCTTAATAATCTGCTTAACCAATGTGTCTAATACCTGCTTTCCACTGAGGCTATTTTAGTTTTCATTGTTAGCCTGGACATATTTGAACCAGTATCTTCAAGTTAGCACTGAAGGTGTGAATAAAAAAAAAAGTTTTTATTTTGTTCACTTGGATCCATACTTGACAAATGTATTCTTAAAATCTAATTTGCATCATCAACTTTTTATAGTTCATATATTTTTAAAGTTTTGCTAGTCATATCCAATCTACTGCATGATTATGAGATATATGTATTGTCGTAATGAAAACAGAAGACTCAGTTATATTTAACTCCAGAGTTCATCAATTGACTGGTGGCTGTGTGGTTCCCTCCAAAAGTGGATTCATATTCCTGCCAGGTTCCTCCTGCTCTGCTCTATCTGGACAAGAGTCAGGACAAACCAAAAATAGAGTATTATGGTCATATTTGGGAATGAGCTGTCCAATCCTCATTTTCCAGTCTTGACAGAGTTCAATAGCATATGTACAGCCTTGTAGGTGATGAACTGCTTTCTATCCTATGACCCCTATCCCATAGATGAAATGCTGCTAGACTCTTACTACTCAGATGTTATTTTCATGACATATGCTCATGTTTACTATATTCTTTAGTTTCACAAGTTCAGACCATAAGTCTTGTGTTTTCATTAACCTGTACAACAATATGTATGTCTCAGTCATGCAGCAGATTGGATATAAGAGGAGGAGGAGAGGTGGATTCATACCTTTCCTCAGGATATTTGCACATAAGTAAATATAATAAATCCAACTGGAATTGGAACTTGGATCTCCAATTAACAATTCTGAACCATTATGCATTACGCCACCCACACATCAAAGCTTCCATCCTGGGTATGACGATAAACTACATCCGTGTCCTGGGCAAGATGATAAACTATGTTCAGCAGCAAAGCCTATGATCAGGAGGTTTTGAGGAGCCTGGAACAACCTCTTAGTTGCTGACCTGAAGTGGTAGTACTTGTTAGGGTCCCAGCTTTTAGTCAGTCAGTCGCTCAAGTTTTGACCGACTGTTCAGTTGAACTCTCTGCCTTTGGGCGGGAGGAACCCGAAGGAGGCTATGCCGAAGTGCGGACCCTCTTTCGGGGCGGTAAACCAGCCCTGAACCCGTTTATATGGGTTCAATGGGCATATTTTTGGCCAAGCCCACAGGCTCGGAGATCCTATGTTAAAAAGGCCTTGTGCCACATGATGACTTGTGGGCGGGGGGGTGACTGAATATCGTCCCAGCTATGGGCAAATAGTTAACACCCAAACTTGTGTAAAAATAGGTTTTAATACCAGAAATACTTTGTAATAAAAATAAATTATTATCACCAATAATTTTTGAAAGAAAAATTATTATCAGCAATACTTAAAAAAAAAAAGTACTAGCAATACAGATATACATTCTTTGAAAAAGATTTTACCAGCTATAGATTTCTTCAAGGAAAAATATTCCCAGAAATAGATTTTTGAAGAAAAACATTACCAGCAATAAAAATTTTGTCAGCATTAAATAACCCATTGAGGTTGATATGCTGTAAAACAAACCAAACCAAACCAAACATCAAAGCTTACAGCACCTGGCATTCACAAGAGGTCACTCATCTAGGTACTGAAGGCAAGACAACAATCATGAGCATAAAAATAATGATTTTAGTACCAACTGATTTCAAGAAATATTACACTGTATAACAAAAGTAAGGCAAAAGCAAGTTGTCAAAATAATGTCCTACCTTCAAATTTGGTTATATTATTGCTACTATGTTATAGGTCCTTGAAGAGAGAAGAAGAGTGTGTGTTTTTGACTTTGACACTGCTTATATACTGATGTGTCATATAACTTTATATCTATGGAAAATAACATCCTACTTTTGTCAATATCATTTTTTATTTATTTTATACATATGGGTATGTGAATGTATATTTTTTTTCATTTGTATATGAATGTTACACAATATTTCACACATTCACTTCTATAATTCTATTATGCTCACCACACACCCAAAATCATAAACATTGTAATAATAATTTATATGATAAAATATTATACAATAATAATCATAGACATTATACATTAATACTTACAATAATCAACCAAAAACACACTAAGACACACTTCTGCAACAAATAACTCCCAATAGACTCAAAATTATAAACAACCTATAAAATAATAATAATAAATTATAATAATAAACATTATATAATAATAATAATAATAATAATAATAATAATAATAATAATGATAACTAGAAATACCTAGGAAAATGTCACAGCTTTCGTATTTGATTATTATGATAAATATTAATTCTTAAGTAAATGATTAAATAAGCATATGGTGAATTCTATGAGAATAAAATATTTGTAGAAATTTCCCTATCATGTTGTTAAATATTTGAGTTTAACAACTTTAAGAAAATATTGTAATAACAGTCATAAACATGAATGCTGGTTGTTATTTTAAGAAGTGGGTACAAATGAAAAGATTTGAAACTGAAACAGTCATTAAACACTTCTATTTTCCCTTTATTTCTTTCTTACTGAAACCAAATCTTTGAACACAGTAAAAATGGAGTAGTCCATTATTGATGAGGTATTAGCAGAAGACGTTAGACACTTCTATCTCCTCTTCTTTCTTTTATTTTCTCACTGAAACCAAGTAGCATCTCTGATATGTCTCTTACGCTTTTCCATGTGATCAAAATGGAGTAGTCCATTATTTGTAAAGTATCGACAGGATGTAATGGTCATGCTAACTAAGAGAGGGACAAGAATAATTATTAGGTTGGTGCAAAAATAATGTCGTTTTCTCACATGTTACTATATGACATTATTTTTGCACCAACCTAATATAAGATAATCAACATCATACAATAATAACAATAATAATAATAAATTATGATAACAGAATTCAATCAAACACACATCAGTATACTTGACCCTCACAACACATTAAGAAAATTTCCTGATACACATGATTTTGCCGCAATAATAAAAACTATAATGATGATAAAAGTTAATCCAAAATTAAGAACTGCATTTAATCCGCAGTTAACACATGCCCCCCGATTCTATTTGCAGCCATCGTCTGCTAAACTAGAAATTTGGTATACACATTTACTTACCTATTTCTTCCCATTACCATCTTCAGGAATTAGATGTATACAAGCACTATAAAATACCCACTGGAATTCTGCCACACACATACACTAACATCCGTCAGTTATGTGCCATGCGGGATACACACTTAGGTGATCATGTATCTTTCTATATGACTGATGAGGCAATTTTTTCCTGCAGTAGGTTGCCATTTCTTTCTGCAGTAGACCAGTTGCCATACAAGGCTATAGAACTCAGTCTGTCCTGCTATTTACCCATAGCTGGCGGGAGAAGAAGAGGATTCATAACTTTCCCAATGGATCAGCATGTAAGTGAATGTAATAGATTTGACAAGAATTTAAACTCGGCTCTCTGATTCCCCAATCCAAGCCACTATCCATTACTCTACCCTGTCTCCTACACTAACACCACAAGATGTAAACATGTCAGATTAAAACTGACCAATGAAAACATAGATTTCTAGATACCAGAACATTCTCTGCTATGACTCATTTTCTGAAAATTTCTGATGAAGATGAAATAAAAGCAAAATATGTTAAATTTATAAATGTTCCCATGTTCAAATCACAGCAGAATCACCATTTGTTGCTTCAGTGGTTGCTGCTGATTGTTGCTGTCTTGTTTTGATGGTGAAGATGTCTACTGGTAATACACTTTAGAGTAAAGGGAAAGGTGATGTTGCAGCCAAAATCAAACAAGATAAAGAAAAATTCAACAAAACTTTCTTGTATCAAAATGACGAAATAAACAACAACGCCTAACAATCTGAATACAATTTGATAACAACAATGGTAACAGCTATATGAAAGAGAAAAGGCCAAAGTAACTTCAAAAAAATTCTATTGCAATAAAGTTTGAGAAAACAATGTACAGATGAGCGTCTGTGTGTAGATCATATGTGTAATTATGAGATATCTATATTTAGAGGGACCAATTTTTTGTGTCAGTTTTTAAGGAATTCTGTTTTTTCCTTTTTCAATATAGAATTTCATTTTTTTCCCATTTTCAGTATAAATTTCTGTTTTTGAGAAAGTATAACAATATATAAATGTTATTAAAACAAAAAAATAAAAGGAAAATGAAAAATTTTACTAGCTGGAATATCCACCCATTGGGTAAAAGTTGCTTCAGCGTGATAGGGTTTTGTACCTCATACTTCAACCCTTTATCTAACTTGATGAGTTTCTGGAACAACCCTTGCAATGAATGCTACAATCCTAAATAAGAATACAGTGAAACCAGCAAAACTTACAAAAAAGTAGCACCACAAAGTTATCTACAGACAAAAAAGCTACATTAGTGATTGGTCACTTTATTGAAATTATTAAATAATATTTTTGAAAAAATGTCTAATTCATAATATTTGGTTTTTCTCTAATGACAACCTAAGCTCCAATTCCATCAACATGTGTGATAGGAAAATAAAAAGGATAAAACAAAAAGACAAAATTGGTAATGGAGTAAATTGGCATGCATGATTTTTGCTTTTTTGAAATAAGTATTCTGATCATAATAAGAATGACAGACAATATTCTGATGCAAAGACTTTGTATGAAGTTAGTTCCCAATTTTTAAAAAAAAATCATGTTATGCAAAAAGGGCATTTGTTGAGTAGGTCCTTTTTTAATCATTGGATTTAGTTATTAAAAAATGATCTTATGCCCTTTTAGCATCAAACTGATGTTATAAAATAACAAAAAAACCTAAATAGTGCTATCAATTTTTATGGCATGGGTAAATTAAATAAACCATAAATTGCTCCCTCTGAAAAGCAGATCCTAATTCAAAACTCGGCAATTTATCATTTTTTACTTTTGATGCAGATTTAATTCTTTGATGTTCGTATATTTTTCGTGATAAATCAGCAGATAAAAATCATTTCCATCCGAATATTTAACAACAGAAGGAGAAAAACTATTTGTTTATGAAGTTTCATGGATCCATGATCGAATAAATCAAATTATTTACCCATCTGTTCTAAACATTTCTTTACCCTCACTTGGGAATGTTGACCATCTCTTTACTTATGCATCAGAATGGCAATGACCAATGGTCTATAGCCCAAACCTTGCCAATGTCCAGATACAAAATCTCTTGGCACTCATAACTGGGGTTTGGTCATAATTCTTCAAACAATTTTCGGTGGAATGTCAAAATGCTGGGTGGTTCATTCATTGACACCGCTGACTGTGTACATTTTCTAACCATTTTCCCATTCTTTTATGATCAGCACTGACAACATTGGTCAGTGAGGTTATTCAAGAACAATTAGTGATGCTGATAAATGAGTTTGTAATGATAAAATAATGACAAGTGAAAAGTACTCTGAGAGTTTAAACAAGATGTTGAAACAAGATGATTCATCTTACAGATGTCAGTGTCATCAAGGTTTACATTTGGAGTAAATCTATACCAACTATTTGTTGGTTTCTTCATAAGATTTGCAGAGTATTAACATAAGCTGAGATGAGTTGGATCTCAGGAAAATAGGGATGGACTTTCTGCTTAAATTTTCCATGAGAAAAAAGTAAACAAGAGCAGATAAATAAGAATCCATATCTACATACATAAGCAATGATGCTTAATAAATTCAGAGTTGCTTCAAAGAAAATAGAAAGAAAAAGAACACTTATACTTAGAATCAAAACGTGATGGTTGAAATTTCTAGAGCCCCTGGAGCACATAAAGAGAAAAGAGGGTTTGGAGAATTTGACATTCACAGGATATAGTGAATACAAGTGGAACAGAAGAAAGCAATGAATATTCGACCTAACAAGCTTATGTAAATGGTGGAACAGAAAAGACAAAACTTACTAAGACCTACAAAAAATAGGAGGTTCTTTTTTATTAATTGATTCATTTTCTACAACCTATCAACTTATTTAAAGGTTATTTAAAGCCAGAAAGTATCTATCAACAACTTTCTTTTTATTATTAAGAGAAAAAAAATATTGTTGATTGATTCATTTTCTACAGCTTATCAACCCTTTGCAGGTTATTTAAAGCCAGGTAATATTTTTAGATTCTAAGATTTTTTTTTTTTTTTAGATAATAACGGTTTAGTGATACCAGTTTTGCTATTTAACCCTTTTTAGGGGAGAAGAGGTGGATTCATACATTTCCCTGAGCATAAGTGAATGTAACAAACCCACCAGGAATTGGATCTCAGCTCTCCAATTCACAATTATGAGCCATTACACCACCTGCACATCCAAGCTTACAACACCTGATATTTCCAAACAGAAAGGACACCGCTGTCTGAAGAGATGTAAAATACAATTATCGGCTGCACAGAAGAAGTCATCATCAGCTTCATCATCATCATTTCTACTGCACAATCACCATCATCATTCAAATTCTACTTCAACTTCCTTCGCGTTGAATACAGTAACAATCTTTATTTTTTTTTAATCTAAAGAGTCATTGCTTAACAGTTGTCCTTGTTATTAATAGAGTACTGTAATGGGTGGGTTGTTAACAGTACAGGGAGGGTTTTAAAAGTCTAAATACATGTTAAATAAATACTGTAAATATGGCGTCCCTACTTCGCGGAAATTCAGTTATCACAGTCGGTCTCGGATAAACGAGGGATCACTGTAACTTAAATGTTAAATTATCAAAGAACAGATGATTTTTTTTATCTATATTTCATCTTAACTGTTTCTCCACTTTGATCTTAGCCAAAAAATTACTTCAGACAAGATAGACAATTCTGTATTTGGGTTAGTCTGGATATAAAACAAATATGTCTCTCATTTTGGCTTCTTAATTTCTTTGTACACTCTTTAATAACTCAAAACTTATTAGTTTAACAATAATCCGATACATTATAAAGAAATGGTGCAGAAGTGGGGGTGCTTTAACAAGAGATTAAACTGATTTCCATATTTTAAGCAGAGAAACTTGTTTAATTTTACAAGGTCATCAGCTCACTATTTACATTATTCAGACTATTGTTCTCATCTTCGTCGCCATATTTATTAAAACATTTTGGCCATTGTACGCTCCGGCCTTCTTCAGGTGGTTGGAATGTCAGCTCAGCTCAGATAATTATAATAATCATCCACTTCCATCAGCAGTGCATTTCAATAATAAAATCATTAGCAATTCATTTACATTATACATATATTTCTTCTATCAGTCATACTTGCATCAATTCCTGACCACTGACAATCCCTCTTTTGCCATTTTCAATATATAGCATACAATAATATTACTGAAAGTTGCTTAAGTTCAGAATTGTCAAATTTTCTAGATAACTAATCAAATTCCATTTGTAAATGCACATGTAATGATGGATTTTTTAAAATTCATTTATGGTACCATAAACGACATTTCGCTTGCTACAAAAAGATCAACACTCGCGAAGATTGAGCTATCATAAATTCTTTTGTAAGCAAGCCCAAAATATATCTTTGGCATATATCTAGAGATTTTTTTTTGCATATGTTTTCTAGCAGAAAAATGGATCAAATTTCTAAATTAATATGAAGGGATGCTCAAAAGCTCTTGGCTGGTCCTCTATTCACACAATCTGATTAAATGACCAAAGATCAAAACTTTTTTGAATTTCTTCTCTGTTGAACCAAGAAATTTCCATCATCTCCTCATTTTTTAGTTACAAAGAGCTATAAAAGGTAGAAAGTTGTGGAGAGCTATGATTGCCAATGTTCTGAAAGGCTATGGCATATAAAAAAATGAACATATTTATTCATCTGCTAAATATTATGGAATGAGTAGTTATGGTTAACGGCCAAATAAGTAACAGAACTGTCCAACAAACAGAACTGACAAAGTTTGCAATGAAAAGAAAAAAGAAATCAGGCAAAAAATAATATCAATAATAATATTAATAAGGCAAAAAGTTCACAAACTAAGAATTGGAGTTGGCACAAAAAAGAGAGTTCGGACAAGCAAACATGGTGATCTGACTTCAAATCAAAACAGACCATGACTGCATCAGATGAACATGAGAACCAGTGTATTTTATTGGCCAGGAAAATCCCAGCATGCACTTCTGCCTATAAAAGAGAAGGGGAAAGTTTTTGTAGTCACTTGACTGCAGATTGAAACCAACAAATATAATTAAGTAATTTAGGCATCTGATTTTTTTTCTATATTTGCTGTATACATTATATTATTATTATTATCAAAGGTAATACAAATTTTGATATATTTCTATAATAAATCCTGTCTGTGATATCACAAATTACATAAACATTTGATTATTTCATAATTATTGTAGTCTCATATTTTGTGGAGAAAAGCCTTAGAATAATAAGCAGAATAATAAAATGACAAGAAATTAAAATCAGAGATAAAAATTTTAAAAAAAATAGTAAATTGATTCATTATTTTTAAAAATTTTATTTCATTTTTTATCTGATTGTCTGACTTTGTAAAACTGTTTATCGGGATATTCATGTCTCTCACCCCTCTCCTTCAGTTTCTCTTTAACCAACTATCTCATGAACAGGACTGTCCTCTTGTTCCCTCTTAGAAAACTGCATACAAGACAGATAATTAGATGAATAATTGCAGTAAACAAAATAATTACTCAATGTAAACAAAGTTACAAACTATTTTTTTAATCAAATTTATAAGAGGTCAGTGATAGTAGTTCATTAGAAAATGTTTGTAATTTTTTTTTCTTATTGTAGAAAATAGCCAAACCTGAAAAAAAAAAAAAAAAAAATTTCTAGAGTTGATCATTTTGAAAAACTGATAGGGTATGAGGTTTGCCCAGAAGATATTCAATCATATGAAATATCTCAAAAAATGTTTTGATATAACATGGTTCTTTGTCAGAGAGAAGCATACTGCACATTTTTTTACTTGAACATTCATGCAATACAAGGCCCAAGAGTCATACAAAGTGGTTGGATTGGGGAAAAAATTTTTGCCGGTTCATTTGACAACATATGTGAATGTGAAACAAGAAGTCTCTGTAGCTGTTTTCCCCATGGATAATAATTAACGAGGCAAGTCTAGACAATCCTTGCTACTAAGTAGTGAGTTCAATACTCCATACAGAAATTTGACATTAAATAACTCAACAAGGGTTCTTTTTTTTATGTGCCGTGGCACTTCAGGATGTAGGCAATCATGGCTCTCCACAATTTCCTGTTCTTTGTAGATCTTAATAAATTTTATCTTTTTGTTATCTCTCCTAAACCTTGCTCCACCATCCATTTACTCAAGCTCATTCTTCTTCTTCTATGTTTCATGTCAATTCAGGATATAGATGATCATGGCTCTCCACAATTTCCTGTCCTTTGTAGCTTTTAATAAATTTTGTCTTTTTGCTCTTTTAAACTCCACCATCCATTTACTCGAGATCACAAAGTAGGTTATGCATTGATTTCCTCTATCTCTTTTGTCTTCAATATATCCTGTGAATATAAAATTTCCCAAACCTCATCATGTGACCTAAAAAATTCAACTATCATATTATGTATAAGTGTCCTTTTTCTTTCCATTTTCTTTAACTTTGTCATGCTCACATATTCAAACCATGGTATTCTCAGTATTATTCTTTAGAACCACATTTCTGTTGCTTTAAGTCTCATCACTGCCATATAGAAGGACTGATATTACATAACAGTTTAATATGCTTGTCTTTGTTTCTAATGAAATTTTTCTATTTCTTAATGCTTAGCTTTTGGAAAGCATCTTTTATTATCCCAATGCACCCTTAGATTTCAGTGTTACTTTTTCCATCCTCTGTTAAAACTCTTCCAAGATTTTTAAATTATTATACTTGCTTGATTTTTCTCCAGTTTGTAATTTGCATGATGGACTGTTCCTTTGCTAATAACCATATATTCTGTCTTCATTTTTGCTTTCCTTCACTGCCTTCTGTATTACTTCATGTATTAGGTTGGTGCAAAAATAATGACGTAATAACGTCAAAAAACGACATTATTACGTCATTATTTTTGCACCAACCTAATAATTATCTCAGTACATCTGCTATCATCACTGTGTCATCTGAATGTCTTATGTTGTCAATAATCCTTCCAATTCCCTTAAAATTGCCTCACAGTATAGGATGAATAAGTCTGGTGAGAAAACACATCCTTCTCTTACACCCCCTTTCTGTTTTTTATAATTACTGAATGGCAGTTTGCTGCCAGTCTAGATTCTGGGATATTCTAGTATACTTGCCAAATATAACAAGATTGCCTAGTAGTTTAAACAGTATTTTATCAAACACTTTTGCACAATCTATAAAACACAGGTACTGTGTTGTTCCAGTACTGATTCTGCTCTGTTTTGTTATATGGCTTATTGGGCTGATTGCCCAATGGAGTTCACGATCATTTGAACTTGGCTTTTTGGGTACTGCTATAAAAATAGATCTACTTAAGTCTTCCTTCAGATCATTACTGCTGTATATTTCATGGACAAGTCATAAAATCAAACACCCTAACCTAAAAAGTGTTTATGGGTTCATATATATATGTGTGTGTGTATATATATATATATATATATATATATATAATGAAAACTGAAAGAAGAATTTACTGTATTACCTGTAATTATTGCCACAAGGAATATATCAGAGAAACCTCAAGGAATTCAAATAAAAGATTACATGAACACAAAAAGGTTCTTTTATAAAACAACACATTAAATGCATAAGTTGCTCATCATAATGAGACTGACCACAATTTTGATTTAAAAATTCTGTTTGAATTAAAAGGGAAAACAATTTATTCAGACAAATATGTATAGAAAGTGCTTTAATTGTTAGATCATCCACAATAAATTTATATTCAGGTTCTTAAATATTGCACCTTTCTTGGCAGATATATTCTCAGTGAAATTAGCTAGATTATTTACTCAAAACATATTAAAAAAACATATTTTGAATTTTAAGCATCACTCTTTTGTTCATAAACATGTTGCCACATTACTGTAAACATAAACCTAGTCCAATGAAGTCCCAAAACTTTTCTGCTTTGTCATACTTGTTTCCCCTAAAATAGTTCTTGATAGATAAAAAATTTCTGTATTGTTTTCCCATATATATATATATATATATATATATATATATATATATATATGAAAGGAGAATGAAGCAAATATAAATTTTGCCATTTGTAACATTAATTTAAAAGAAGGCTCAATACAATAGTAGAGAAATATTCTTTATTTTAGGATATTACATCTAAATATGTGAATATCGCGACACAAATGCCATCAAATATGATGGCATTTGTGTAGCGATATTCACATATTTTGACGTAATATCCTAAAATAATATATATATATATATATATATATATATATATATGTGTGTGTGTGTGTGTGTGTGTGTGTGTGTATGATATCCTAGGAATTTCAACTATCTTTTGTTTTTATTATAATTTATCCTGAACAGCCACTCATCTGGATACTTTCATACTAACGTGGGTGTCCCCCCAGGGGCTCCATCCTTGGTCCTACTTGTTTTTAATTTTCATTAACGATCTTCTCAGTGACATCAGTTCTCAACTTGGTCATCTATACACTGATGAGAAAACCATTTATTCCTGCCTCAATAGGAAGGTTGACCAAGGTCAAAATGGCAGCCGATGTCCAAAACAATCTCAAGTCATTGACAACTGGGGGCAAAAAGGGACTTGTTAATTTTAACACCTTCAAAACTAAATTTAATCATTTGAGACATCCATCTTTGCATTCCATCAGCATGGCTGATGCTAACCTCCAGGAAAGTGACTCATTGTGCCTTTTCAGGCTAACATTCTTAGCTGACATAAAGTGGAAAGACTATATTGAATCCATTGCTAGGTCAGCTGCTAAGAAAGTCTGTTTACTATGTCACAAAAGATAATTTTTCTCTCTAGAATCAATCTTACATATCTATAAGTCTACCATTCACACATGCTTAGAATATTGCTCCCACATGGCTTTGTGCCCCTGCTATTTTTTCTGGAGCTCCTTGATAACATCCAACGAATAATAAGCTCTAACATCAGTCCTGATCTGGCAGCTCGGCTTCAGTCACCTTCTCACTCCCATAAAGTTGCTTCTCTGTGCCTTCAATCACTATCTACTGTCCTCCTGATTACTCTTTTCTCTTCCTGCTCATTATTAATATTTCTATTCTTAATTCTTCCACACCCTGTAATCACTTGTGTCTTAGTGGCTTTCCTACCTTGCATGGGGTGATTCCAATTTTTAAAAAAGTGTCCTTCTTGACTGATTGTTCACACACAATCTCTCTCCATGGAATTTTCAGTGTTATCTGTTTCCTGAAGCCTCCTCTTCATACTTACAGTTAATTTACATGATTTTATGTACGTGGCTTCAGTATGAATTAAATATACATTGTTTTCACAAAGATATATTGATGAAATTATATTCATAATAGTAACGAACATGCCAGAAATAGATAAACGTATTTAAATCACAGGTCAAAATATTGTTTAATCAATCCTATGTGTGCATTTATCCATATATCTATTCTCCTGTTTTTCACATTGTCTGTAAAGAAAGTTTTTAGAAATATAAAATCAATCATAATATTTTTACAAAAAATGCGACGTATATACATACATTGTTATGTGCGCTTTGTCCTTATCACTATAATCTTAACCTCTTCAAGTCTACGGTCAACTGTTATTCATCTGCATGTCTTACCTCCTCTTTCTCCTTCAGTAACTCTTTGCCTTGGGCCAGGTATAAAAAAGACAAGTTTGCTCATTCGTGCTATCATGGGTAAAATGATAAATCTCATTACAGTTAATTATTATTATTATTATTCTTTTATGTGCGGTCTTCATTCAGTATGGGCAATCATGGCTCTCCACAACTTCCTGTCCTTTGTAGCTCCTAGCAATGTTTGTCTTTTTTATTATCCTTTCACACCTTGTTCTGTAATCTATTTATACAAACTTGTTACCATAACATCAAAATATTTCATTACTAAAGAGGGGAGATAATAATAATAATAAAGTTTTATTATGTTTTATATTAAAGAATGGATATATACAATTGACCAGAAGACAGAAAGAAAACTACAGGAAATTCTCGACAAGGAAGTAAAAGAAAGCAAAAATGACTAACTATAAATTGTAAGAAGACAGAATGTATAGTTGTTAGCAAAAGGGACAGCTCAAAATGTGTGTTACAAATTGGAGATAGTGAAATCAAACAATGTAAATATCCAGTCACTGTTTTAAGAGAGGGCAGAAAATGTGACACTAAAATCTGAAGGTTCAGCAGTATAGAAAAAGATGCCTTACAAAAGCTAAACAAAGTATTATGAAATAGGAAAATTTTATTAGAAACAAAAAAGAGAAATGAACTGCTATGTAATATCAGTCTTTCTATACAGCAATGAATGCTGGAAAATGTCCTAATGAATGAAGTGAAAACTTGAAGCAACAGAAATGTGGTTCTACAGAGGGATTCTGAGAATATTATGCATGGCGCATATAATCATCACAGAAGTTTTAAGGAAAATAGAAATGAAAAGGACAATTATGCATAAAATCACTGAAAATAACTGAAATTTCTGGGATATTTAATGAGAAAAAAAAGGCCTGGAACATTTGACACACACAGGATACACTAAAGTTCAAGAGGGACAACAGGAAAAAGTGAATAACCAACCTCGGAAGCTTGTGTAAATGGATGGCAGAACAGGGATTGGAAGAGAGAGTAAAAAGACAAATATTGCTTAAGCTACAAAGGATAAGAAGTTGTGGAGAGCCATGATATGTATTTATGCATAGATACTGAGGATATCATTGAAATAATTGCAATGTAAAGAAATAACATCCCAACAGTAAATTATCGGGGTGAATACATCAATTCATAGGGCTGCTTTAACCCAGTAGGAACTGGGTAATTTACCAGGATTGAGAGTGTAATCATCATCATCATCCCCTTGACATCATTGTAGGGAGGGGGATCCAAATGCAGAAGCCATATTGAATCTCCTACACAATGGTCTATCAATAGCAGCCATCAGCAATTCTGGTATAATCATATTTGTCTATTGTTTGACATTGTCCAGCCAGGTTTTATGTTGGGCATCCTCTCCTATGTTCACCTTCAATGGTACCTTGCATGACGGTCTTGCACAGACTGTTGTGCCTTGTAAGGTGTCCAAACCATACCATTTTTCTCTGTTTGACAGTGGTGAGAAGAGGTTCCTGAGGGAATAATAGACTTTCTTAAAAACTCTTAACATCTGTTATCTAGTTTAGATAATGTGCAGGTAGAGTAATGAATATTGGTGTGAAAAATGGGACATGGGGAACATGTTCAAATTCTGGGCTAGTGAGATTGCATTCGCTTTCACACAAAAGCTCTTACAAAAGGCATAAGGCCATTTCTTCTCTATGCAGCTATGAGTTAAATAGCAGGACAAACTGTATAGCACTGAGTCTAGGAGAAGGACAGCTATAAATTCTAAACTGATTGGACATGAAGCTAGCAACAACACTCCATGTGATGAGGTTGTGACCCAAAATGCTGCAGGGAGTCTATTGTTATTAAGAAGAAAGGAAGATCCCACTGAATCTTTCAACAAGCCAGTAACAGAACACACTTTGAAAATCAACTTGAAATAGAACAATGAAGTTAGTTTAATTCTTAAATGGCTTTCTAAATTACCTGACCTGCTCATTGATTGTCTTTTTTATGGCTTATCAACCCTTTGTGAGTTATTTATAGTCAAACACACATTTTAGATTGTATGAATAATTCTCTTTTTGTGAGTGAGTATTACATTAGTAATTTTCCTGCAGATAACAACAATTTTTCCAGAAACAAGTTCTAATATTTAAACCATAGCTAGAGGGAAAAAGGATGGAAACATATTTTCTTAAAGGTATTTAAACATAAATGAATATAATAAACTTGATTAGTATTTGAACTCAGCTGTCATTCTCATTCTGATCTATTATTGATTACACTGCCTACACTTGTTCTGACTTAAATCCAATTGAAAAATTATAACATGAATTTAAAATTACTATTCAATAATGAAAAACATCAAGTCAGAATGACTGAGAATGATTTTGTACAGAAGAAGAAGAATAAGAGAAAGAAGAAAATGACTATTTGCAGTGACTGTTGCCAGTTGGAGCCACAACTAAGCCTTAGTTGAGATGGTTAAATACAAATAAAAAATTATTAAAAAAAATTATTAATAAATCTGAGAAATAAAATAATAATATTAATTATGACTTATTTATTATCAAAACATTTATGAAAATTAAGTGATCAGACAAATTAGGAACATTATATGTTTTTAAAAATTTATAAATGCTATTTTTTTTTTAAATAAATAAATGAATGAATAAATGCACAACATAGGTGAGGAGGAGGAGGGGAAGAAAATCAAGTGCATTGGAAATGAATCAGTGAGTGATTAAATGAAATATACATACTTTCTTTTCATCCCACTTCATATGAACTCAAAAAGAACTTTTTAGTATGTATACAATGGGTTATAATATCCAATCTCCGATTCTTTTTGGTTTGGAAATGTTATTATAGCTAATTCTTCTTGTTGAGAAAGGTTGCAGATCTTGATAAGATTATTCCAATGTTACACTTTTTTTTAGATTTTTTAGTTTACAATTGGGGGTTAAATCAAGAAATTAAAATAAAAAAATAAAAAACCTGATTCTAAACTGAAAAATTTATATATATATATATATATATATATATATATATATATATATATAACAGCTAGCCAATTGTATTCAGGTACACCTGTCTACTAGGGTGGCTAGCCAATTCCTATTGCAAATGCTTGCTCAGGTGCATTTGTGTTTGTTCAACAACCACAGAGCCAACCTGTGCTTTATTCTGCAACTATGTTGAGCAAACCTTAGTTACAGTTTCTGGGAGACAGTGTGTTATCCAGTGTGATCAAGAATAGGAATAAGGCCAGCATGTGCAAACCTTCATGTCACAATGATTTGTGACTTTGTGCTAGCACAGGCATTGACGCCCCCGCCCCCATGGTTGACATCTAACCAATTTCACTTACAAGGTTTTGGTCAACTCATGGTATGCTTTTCAGGTACTTTTCAATGCCACACTCAAGGATCACCCCCTCTAGACTGATAACATCAGGAAGTCTCCCTCCTGACAAATCGACCATGATGTTATACGAACCCAGATCTCATGGTCAGAAAGTGAATGTTCTAACCACTCGGGCATGTGCCCATATATATATATATATATATATATATATATATATACACACACACATTTACAGACACATATATTTCTATACACGCACATATATATTTACACACACAGATACATACATACATACAGATAGACGAGCAATTAAAATAATCTTTTTAACAGATTCAAATAACATAGTCATTCCTAAATAAGACAACAACTGATTTTTAAAAAAATATAACATAGAGATACTATTTTTCCTAAAACCAGAATTGTTATAAAATCAGTTCTTCCAATTTGCAACTTTGTTCATGATAAGAGAAAGTTGTTCAGTGGCTGATTCTCCCAGAGCACTTAAAAAAAATTGGACACACACTTATGCCCAAATGTAGACATACATGTATATCTAAATAAACTTATATTCCTGATCATGCTCATAAAACAGTACACTTAAATACAAATATATAGACACATTAATGTAACATGTGGAGTTTACTTTTTATTTATTTCTTATTTTTCTTGCAATTCAAATCAACAGGGATAGGGGCTGGATGCTCAAAAGCCATTATGATCAGGGAGCCATGTTCCCAGTATTCCCCTTCTACTTTCTGTTCACTTACTTGATTTTACTTTTTGATCATATCATAGTTCTATAATCCACAAGAGGTCATGTATGGCAGCCATGTTTTGTTTGTGTGCCTTTGTGATGTTTTGTCATGGTTTCAACCTCTGACCTCTCTGAAATAAGTCTTCAAAGTGGGGACCACTCCACCGCTTCTACCACAACATAAACATCTTTCTCTATTCTACATCTCTACTCTGCTTGTACCGGCCAGTCTCCAACATTTCAGTAGCTTGAAAAATCAAGCATGGAGGTGGTGGTTGTCATCTTCTTTTTTTTTTTTAACTTGACATAAAGTTCAGTGTTAGATACTGCAAATAAGAAAGCTAGTTCTCTCTCCAATTTCTGCTTCAGTGCAAAAATAAAACGTGTTTTTTTTTTTTTGCTTAACTTAAAATACAGAAACCAGCAAAAATTAAAAAAAAAAGAATAATTTCATACCATAATGAAAATTAAAACATGATCAAACAAGGAAGCAGGAAGATAATAATGCCAATAATAATCATATTGGTATAATAACATTAATAATAACAATGATAAAAAGACATTAAAAGCAATAATAAAAAGAAAATATTAATACTGCTGATCAATAAGTATATCCATCATAACAGCAATAATAATATAGAAATATTGATACACATATAATTTGATCTGAACTGTATTGAAAATGTAAACATTAGAAGAATTTGCACTATACAATGGAGGTGTTGATGAACTAATGGCTAACAATGCAGTAAAAGGAATCCTCAATCAGGGTACAAAGTTCAATTGATATAGTTTATGTTCACTTCCCTTTAATAATCTTGAGAAAAACACAAATCCATTCCTTCTCCCCTATAGCCTTGTATACTACAATTACCAGGGTATACTGTGTGTTCTAGCCAAGTCTGGGTTTAGACTTTAAGAGACCTCTGAACTAACAAACTTGGGGATCCTTTCATTACATATGCTATCCCTGTCATGTCTATAAAAAAAGAAAAATTATATATTTTTACATGATACTTTTTTGGTGTAAGTTACCAGGACTAAAACCAGTTAGACACATCCTTTAGGGGTTGACCCACTGTACCGCACTGTCTGTGAGTGTGAATGGCATAAGACCATCATAGTCAGGTTTTAAAAATTAAAGTTAAAAAATCAGACAGGGAAAGAAGACCATATTACATAAATAAAAAAGAAAAACTGGAAACAATCAAAATATAGAGAACAAAAATTAACAATTTTATGGGATTTTACAATACACACAAACAGAACAATCAAAGCTAATCATACAGACATCATGATAAGAGATCATAAAACCAGAATGTGCTTTCTTAGTGACATGGCAGTATCTGCAGATTGTAAGGTATCTGTGAAGATCTTAAGAAAAAAAAATATCTAAATACAGGGATCTTAAATTGGAAATCTCAAAAATGTAGCACATGAGGACACTAATAATTCCAGTTGTAGTGGGAGCACACGGATTGACTGAAAAATATTGAAGGAATTCCTGGTAGCCCATGCCTTAAAGAAATATAAAAAAAATGTAATCACAAGTACAGTTTGCACATTATGAAGTGCTTTATCTATGTAAAATGTGTGTGATCTTAGGGTTTGTTTTTTTTTTATTTTTATAAAATTGATCAGTGAAAAATGTCATGGAGCCATTTCTGACCTTAAGTCTCTGGTTGGAATGTATATACAACAAAAATGAAAGAAAGTAATAATAATAATAATAATAATTTAATAAAAGACCAAAAACAATAGTAATATAGTTGAATAAAAGTAGCAACACAAACAAGGAGTATAATAAGAATGGTAAGTAAAATATGATAAATAAGACACCGATAATGAAATAATGGTTTCTAATCTCAATTACTTGAAGGCTTATTACCAGATTTACTTATCAGTTACCTGACCTTCAAACTTGGTTCTACCTGCAATGTTATATAATGATTTCATCAAAACCTGCCACCACACTGTACAAATTTGACTGTGGTGCATGTACCTTGCATACAGTATCTGTCTAGGTGTCATGATAGACATACTGGGCTTCATATATTTGTACTTCATTGTCACTTTGTTATTATGCTACTCTCTAAAATAATAACTGTGTCCCCCCAGGGGCTCCATCCTTGGTCCTACTCTGTTTTTAATTTTCATTAATGACCTTTCCAATGACATCAGATCTCAATATGATGACACAACCATATACTCCTGCTTCAATAGCAAGACTGATCAGTCCAACAAGTTCAAAATGGCAGCTGATGTCCAAAACAACTTCACATCTGTCATTAACTGGGGGCAAAATATGGCTTGTTAATTTTAACATCTCCAAAACTAAACTTCTCTCAATTAATCACCTGAGCGACCCCTCCCTGCTTTCCATCAGCATGGCTGATGCTAACCTCCAGGAAAGTGACATGTTGCACCTTATCAGGCTAATCTTCTCAGCTAACATGAAGTGGAAAGACGATATTGAATCCATTTCTAGGTCAGCTTCTAAGAAAGTTGGTTTACTGTGTCCTACAAGACAATTATTCTCCCCAGAAGCTATCTTAAATATCTATAAGTATACCATTCATCCATGTTTAGAATACTCATTCCATATATGGTTCAGTGCCCTCTAATTTACCTTAATCTCCTTGATGATATCTAAAGAAGAATCAGCAATATTATTGGACCTGATCTGGCAACTTGGCTTCAGCCATTTTCCCACCAGTGCAAGGTTGCCTCTCTTTGCCTTTTCTGTAAATACTTTCATGGTAATTGTTCAGATGAGCTCTTCTCTATGGAACCTAGACTTTTGAATTTAAGTGCAGTACTAGACTGACATCGAGATTTCATCAATTTACAGTTGAGCTGGCTAGCTGTAACATTAAAGTCTATGCTAAAAGTTTCTTTTCTCACACTTTTGCTTGTGAAACTCCCTTCTGGCTCAATGCTTTCCAGCCAACTTTCATCTGCAAAAATTTAAATACAATGTCAATCGCTATCTACTGTCCTTTTGATTACTCTTTTCAATTTTAGCTCATTATTAATGTTTCTCTTCCTAATTTTTCCACACCTTGTAACCCAGTAGGTTTTAGTGGCTTTTCTGTCCAGCAAGGGGTGATAATGATTAAAGAAAAAATAATACAAATTTAATTTCATCTACATAGAATGATAATGAAAAGGATAGTTACAATAGTAATGAGATTAATAATAATGAGTTAACAATAGACATGAGTTAACGTTTTTTTGCCGACATCATCAAATTTATGCACTGAATAATTAGCTAAAAACAAGCATACAATAAAATAACTTTTATAATCCATAGCCCAAATAAATAGTTTAAATACCCTACAAAAAAAGATAACCCTTTATGAAGTCGTCAAAAAACAAATGTTACGGCAGTTTTTATATACACAAATCCCTTTCATAAAGAAATAAAATAAAAAAATAAATAAATCTCCATAGACACGTAAACCAGACTAGGCGAAAACATCTTCCATTTTAAATTTAGACACCCCCAACTTACCCTGACTTGACATCTATGAAAGTAACTCTATGCTGATACAAATTATTAACAACCAACACCCCTCCTATTTAAACAATCCGCCCTGGCTGTTGCCATGGAAATTTTGATTTCAATTATGAATATACTATTAAAACATGTAAATTTCAGAAATAAGTTATTCCAAAACAAATTTCGCTTGAAGATGGAACAGAGCTTACTTTAACTCAATTTAATTCAAATAATTATATTGAAGTTTTCGGCTCTTGTTTTGAAACATGAGACCTCTTATGTAGCGTGTTGGAATCATATGATTATATATATATATATGGTCACTCTCTCTCTCTCTCTCTATATATATATATATATATATATATATATGACATGCTGTGGTTTCCCTCTGTCACTTCTATAAGTATTTTCATAGCAACTGTTCCGACAAGCTACTTTTGTTGGTTCCTAGACTGCATGAATTTAAGCGAGATACCAGGCTGGCATCTCCATCCCGCCCTTTCACTGTCAAAACATTTAAATGTAACCATATCATCATCATCTCTCACATTTCTCGTCTGTGGAACTCCCTTTCCCTTACTTGTTTCCCCAATGACTATAATCTTCAAATATTCAAGTGTAATGTCAATTGACATTTGACACACTGAGCTTGTCCCCCATTTTTCTCTGTATCCTTTCCTCAAACATACCACTTTACATTTGTTCTCTATCCTTTGTAGCTCCTTGCATGTTAGTAGCACTCCCGCCTTGCTTGGTGTGTATTGATTTAAAATATATATATATATATAGTGTGTGTGTGTAAACTGGAATAAACCAAGTACTCAGTAACTTTACTCTTGTTCTCAATCCTTTCTAACCCCTTGCATGCTAGTGGCACCCCTGCCTTGCTTGGGGGGAATTGCTTTAATATATATATATATATATATGAAATCAGGAATAAACCACATACTCAGTAACATCTCAAAGAACAATCCTACCAAGTTTGCCAAAGAAAACATGAAAAAAGACAAAAGGAAAAGAAAGAAATGACAAACACCTACCTAAAAAATATATATAGTGTTTGATACTTCTAGAAATCAAACTAAGATTGGACTGCAACAATAATGAACACCAAAAAGTACTCAGAGTTTATTGTTACTCTTAAAGATAAGGTTGCTAAGGCAATCTTCAGATGAAAAGAATGAAGGAGTGGTAGTCAAAAGACTACCTAAAATAATTACATGGGTAAAAAATTCCCTTGAAAATAAATAGTTGTCTACATTGGGGGAAAAGGGAAATAAGCAAAAAAAGAAAATCTGTTTCATGCTTGAATGTAATCAATGACCTGATGATTGCATTCAAGCATGAAACAGATTGTCACCTCTGAGTGTCAACTTCAATATCCACTTTTATATTTACATACACTCTATCCCTGATACTGAATGCTTTAATCCATAAATATAGCATACCTTAAAACTATATTTTATCATATATATATATATATATATATATATATATATATATATATATATATATATATATATATATATATATCTACTTAATATTTTCAGAATATAGAGAAGAGAAAAAGTGAATAAAAATGTCAAGAGGAAAATTATAGCTGTTTTAGCTGACATGTTTTGTCATCTGACGGATTTTATCAAGGCAAATATAATGATTTTCTTTTGTACAAGTTAGTTTGTTTATAGATACCTTGTGGAAAATAAGATCATTATATCTGCCTTGATAAAGTACGTCAGATGACAAAATGTGTCAACTAAGACTAAGTATAGTTTCCCTAGTGTCTTATATATATATATATATATATGCACACACATATCTCTCTCTCTCTCTCTCTCTATATATATATATATATATATATATATATATAGACACAGGTAATAATCCATTGGTATATAATCCAAGTGAATCCTTATAATATAAAATATTAAAACTGATTCAGGAAAAGAGCTCAATGTATTTATTATAACAGAGGCTATATTACATAGAATAAAAATCCAAGATTACGTCATTTGAATAGCTATTTCAACCCACAAGATTTACTTATAGGCCTTGTCAAAACTGAGATGTGAAGAAATAAAATATATATATGATATAAAAATATATATGTATATGATAAAAAATATATGTATATATGTATATGATATAATGATATATAATTTTGTATAATTTTATATATGAACAAACAATATTTAGAAAAATAGTATGACAAATTGGAAAAAAAAATTTGTGATGCATTTCATCCATTATGATTTCATCAGACTAGGCTTAGAGGTCAAGGAACTTTCCAGGCATTTTCATCCTAGTGAATTATTTTCTCTTTTAATCAAAGTAGCATTCCCTATGTCAAATTTGTGGTCAGTTTCATTACAGTGAACAACCAATATTTATTGTGTTGTTTTTTAAAATGTCCGCTTTTGTGTTCATTTTATCTTTTCTTCAAACTTCAAGATTCATTCTGGCAATTCGTGCACTTGATAGAGTAAGTTTCTCCTTCAAGTTTTGGCTTGTCATTTAGTTTTTTATTGATTAAATCTTTGATTGTTGTAGATGTAGTTGTGATAAATTTTATGTTGAGTTTAGATAAATTCTTTTTGGTTTAAGTTGTGATAGAGTTAGTGGGCAGAATAATATATTTTTTTGATTCATTGGGTTTTTTTTATTTTGGAATATTTTATGACCCTTTAGTTTCACATTGAATATAAAATAGTTAAGGTATTAAAGGCTCTTGAAAGTATTTTCAATATTTTTCCTCTTCATGTAAATGATGAGGGCTGCAAATTTTGAGTGCTCTTAAATAGAATCCAATGATCATTCCAGATTCTATTTTGTTGTTATGATGGGAAAAGAAGTTAATTAGGTCATTTTTATTATTTTATTTTTGGTGGACACTAAGTTTTAGGCTGCTGTCATTTCGGTGTAACAATCTGTAGATTTTTATTATTTTAATAAAAATCTGCTGTCTCATCACCAATCAATATTATTTCACATTCAATAACAATTTTTATAAACAAAAATTTGGATTACCAATGAGACTGCCTCTTATTGAAGTGATGGCATGTACTTTCTTGGAATTTCTCAAGTTTAGTTCTTTCCAAAACATTTTACCTAAACAATCAACTTACTTCCGATATATTGATGATGCTCTATTAATATATCCTTGTGATACCAACTTACTGGATTTTCTAGATAAACTTAACAAAATCGAACGCTGAATGGAATTTACATATGGAATAGAAAAAATAATACTTAACCTTCCTTAGACATCATGTTACACCAAGATAACAACAGTCTAAAACTTAGTCTCCCCCGAAAGCATATGGATACTGTGAAGGGTTGTACATGTTAGCTATGTTTTAAAAGGTTTAAAAATGCAGGTTGTAACATGATTTTTGTTGCATCAGTGCTCAATAATAAATAATAAAAATAATAAATAATGTCAAGAATCAAGTAAACTCAGTAAATGAAAAGGCATGCTGTAATTGTAGCCTTAAAAGCACAACGTAATGATACAAAGATAGCTCGTTTCTTGAAATTTACCTGATCTTTTGTTATCAATGTTTGAAAGTAGCTGGAAGTTGTTGACAAGTATACAATAGCAGCTGTTAAATACAAAATGCATGATAAAGGTTCTAATATTATTGGAACACCTAAGTTTGTATGAAAGGTTCAGAAAAGAATTGCTAATAGCCTCGTAAATTAAATCAGAGCAATTGAAAAGGACCTGAAGATGTGAGAATGCACCATTAGAAAAGTTGTGAATGTGGACATCTGGTACAAGTTGTATTTGATGCAGAAAGACTAGTTCCTGTTGGAAGAGACAAAAGAGAATTGTATGATCCATATAAATAACTTACTAAAAAAGCTAAAATATCCAGAGGTTGGAATGCTTCAGCTTTTCTCCAACGAGAAAACCTTTGATCATTATCAAAAGGTAAACTGAATGAATGACAGATGGTTATATAGATACCTATCTAAGGTTCCAAGGGACATACATGCCATATTCTTAGGAGCTGTAATGTTTCTGGGAGTCATCAGCAATGAGGGAGATGACATGCATCCTATCTTCTTTCTTTGGTGCTTAAGAGCCAATGCTGCTGCCTATCAGGAGTTGCTAGAGAAGGTTGTGAAGCTCTTGATAAACAGTATATACAACAGAAAAACCATACGACTTCCAACAAAACTCTGCTCAATCTCATGATAATCTACATGATCATGTTCTCCTAAACACATGACCTCCTAACTCAGCAGACTTGAATCCACTGAACTATTTTGGGGCATAGTTGGGCGAGAGGTTAGTCATTGCCCTCGTGATTCATAATCTCTCAAGACCACAATCATGTCGAAAAATGATAAAGATCATCTGATTTGAGCATGTCAACACTTTTGACCACATATTGAAGCAGTCATCAAGATTAATAATGAATCCATTGAATAGGCGTGATTAGAGAATTCTCAAGCTTATTTGTGCCAATTTGTTTGCAAATAAAGCTTTTTGCTCATTAGCCGTACTTCTTTTTCTGAATTCATGCTAATATTCTTATTTAAAAGAAATACACTCCCTGTATTTGACAAGCCCCACTCTGGATCAAAATAAATTTTGAAAGAAACTGTTGAATAGGCTCAAATTTCAAAGCACCAGTGGTTTGGTGCAAAAACTTTATATGTCATGTTCAGCATTTCATGAACATCTTAAGCAAATATGGAAAAAATTACAAAGAGGATGGGTTCCTCATAAAACAATCTTTTAAATAGGAAGCCAGACATTTATTTTTGTATTGCATTATTTCAGGTGATGAAAAATGGGTTTTACATATTAATAGAAAATGAATAAGACAGTGGTTATCACAAAATAAGAAACCAGTACCAAAATCCAAACCAGGGCTCCATCCACAGAAGTCTTTGCTTTGTGCTTGGTAAAATATAAAATGTGTCATCCATTATGAGCTATAGACTATCACTGCAGATGTGTATTCCAGTAACTTTATCTGGTAAATGTAGCATTAAATCAAAAGTCTCCTGTTTTGTCAAACAGAAAATATGTTATTCTCAAGCATTAGAAAACAACCGTCTACCCATAAAAAATAAGATTGTTAAGATGAGAGGTTCTTCCACATTCATCATCAACACCAGATCTAGCATCTACAGTTTTTCTTTCAATAAAGTTAGACCCCTAGAACATTTTGTAAGTGGTGAACATTCAGAATCAAAGAAGTTGAAATCTATATTTCAGACATTTGTTTGGAGAAAAATCACAGAGTTCTTTAAACATGAAATAGGAAATTTGCTTTCCAACAGTCATTGAAAATGATGGTGATTGTGTTTTTGATAAATAATATTTAAATAAATTCAACTTACATTTATTTTTATGTCCTTTCTGGTAAAACATAATTACTTAAAAACATTCTTTTATTTGAATAAAATTAAATTATATCTGATTTTATATGCCTTCTAGTAAAATGTAATTGCTTCCTGAATACTCTAATATTGAAATAAATTTAACTGACATTTGGTTTTGCATCATTTCTGAGAAAACAGAATTATTTCTGAACACTTAATATCTTATCCTTTTCAGAAAATCATAAGTTAACCCATTGCTAAAATAACTCATTTTTTAACTGAACTAAAAATAGTTTGGTGTTCTACTATATTTTAGAGCAAGAATATGTCTATCCTGAATGTCTGATGGCACTAATTTCATGAGTTCCGTGGCAACAATCATGTTTAGAATTTTATCTATTTTGGAGAAAAATACGAAGTTATATAGTTGTTATGTAGCTGAAAAAATTTTTCTCCACCTGCTCATTAGGAATTTAGTTATATAAATAAATATATAATATTTATAGTAATAAGAAATATACATACTGTAAATATATACATGATTTATGCAACAGCATTTTAGCTTTAGGGGTGAAATCTGTCAAATTATAGATGCTTGTCTTGTGTATTTAGAGAGTTTTTATAGTTTATATACAACATATACTTTTGGTGTACAAGTTATCTTGTTTTCTTCCTGGTAGGTATATTTTATCAGGAAATAAATTTGTTTAAAACAAAATAGAAATACATTCTCATGTTCCCTTTTTGACATTCGATTAATTTATAAACAAAATAATATACTCCAAAATGAAATGTCGTGTGGAAAAAATTTGATCTCGTTAATGGTGAAGGGAGAGAACTCAATTTACAAACTTAATCTGTTAACTGGTGAAAAGCCTGAATAAAAGACAGAAAAAAATTTGCCTGAAACAAAGAAAGAGTACTGAAATATTACATATCTATCTTCCTATATATATATATATATATATATATATAGCAGTGAAGGCTGGACAATCTCTTCAAATTGAACAATAGACTTGAAACAACAGAAGTGTGGTTTTACAGAAAGATGCTGAGGATAACATGGGTCAAACATGTGAGCAAGAACAAGGTTTTACAGAAAATGAACACAAAAAAGAAACTTATACTTCACATCAGAAAGAGGCAGTTAAAATTTCTGTAGCATGTAATGGAGAAGGAGGGCTTGAAAAATTTGATACTCACAAGACAGACTGAAGGAAAGAGGGACAGAGGAAAGCAGCATGTAACATACTTGATGAGCCTGAGTAAATGAATGGTAGTACAGGGTTTAGGAGAAATAACAAAAAGACAAAACTTAGTAAGTGCTACAAGGAACAGGAAGATGTGGATGGCCATGATTGCCTACGTCCTGACACAGCACATAAAAGAATTGGCAGCAAACACTTATTAGCTTCACTGTCAATCCTGACATGGTTTAATCAAGTCTTCTGTGTTTATGCTTTAAGCATATGGATACATGCATGAATCAGATAAAAAAATTATATGTATTTATGAATATATGAGAGCTGCTGAAAAGTTCTTGATCTGAAGGTATTTCAAGAAAAGGCAACTTATTTCTATATGAATTTCTGGCTTAAGGAGTTATCATTAGTTACATTCATACTAATGTCCTCATCCTTGTTGTTATCACATTTCAGCCATTGTGTCCTCCACCTTTCTTCTGGTATCTAACCATCAGATAATTTTGAACTGAACATAGTCATTAATCTATGGTGTTAGATTTTTCTTGTTCTGCTTTCCAGATCTCTGGATATCTCATCTTTGTTGAGTACCTCTCCCTCATTACTATGTCTTCTGAGTCTGGACTACTAGGCTCACAGGCTTGACTTCAGTCACTTTTCAACCCCCATGATGTGGTTTCCCTCTGTCTTTTCTACAAATACTTTCATGAAAATTGTTCTGATAAGCCACCTTCTTTGGTGGGTCTACCACATGAATTTAAGTATGCAACTAAATTGGCAACTAGATCTCACAATTTCACTGTTGAACAGGGAACCATCAGTTCTATTCTAATAGTTTCTTCTCGTGTACTTCTTACCTGGGAAACTCCATTGCTTCTCTGTCACATACAATCTTTAAAAATTTCAATGCAATGCCAATTGCCAACTTCTGTTTTCTTGAACCCTGTTTTTAATGTTCTTTCTCCTTTCTAAAGTATTCTCATTCTCTTTTACTCCCAGTAACCCTATGTGTCCTCATGGCATTATTGACTTTCTTGAGAAAAAATTTAAAAGGATTTCAAAACTATTAGGTTGGTGCAAAAATAATGACGTAATAATGTTGTTTCTTGACGTATTTTTTAACGTCAAAAAAACGACATTATTACGTCATTATTTTTGCACCAACCTAATACTATGCCATCAAGTCCTTGAACCAATCCTTTAATACACTAGTCTATTCTTTCATTGGACAATACTGAACTTTAAAATTAATCTTCTTGTCTGCTTGTTGCTGCTATGCTTTAAGAAGTGGAATGGGGGACAGTGAAAAAAATAAAAAAAAAACAACTTCATGATGAACAAGAGTAACAGAATGACTGGTAATAATTTTATACATGTCAACATTTTTGACAACTTTATAAAATTATATATATATATATATATATATATATATATATATATATATATATATATATATGGTGCAATGGATAAATTGTCATCTAAATTATGCAAAATGAAAATAACACTAAAATCTCATTTTAAAAGACATATTTACCAAAATCAAACAAAAAATATTAAAGAGTAAGTTTATTCAATAAAATATCCATTGGCTTCAACCACAGCCTCCAGACGACTTTGGAATCTCCTGAAACTCTTTTGGAACCTGTTTAAGTTGGTAAATGCTGCTTTAATATTTGCCTTTCATTCATCTTTGGTGTTAGAAGGAGTTTTGTCGGTCTCTTACTCAGCTGTGCCTCCCAGGTAATAATCAAGGGGGTTGCAGTCTAGGGAGTTAGGTGGCCAGATATAAGGGGTGATGTGGTCGCAGAAATTGTCTAAAAGCCATATCTGGGTTCTCTTTCTTGTGTGGCATGGCATAGAGTCCTGATGCCAGACATATGGTCGTCCAGCAGCAACCTTCTTGACCCATGGCTGCACTACTCCTCAATGCATGTGATGTAGGCCCTCCATGTTGAGTCTGAGACACTGTGGGAAGATGAATAGAGGGCATAACATTGACATCCCTAGTGCTCACTCTGATCACCTTCATAACCATTATCAGTCCCATCCAAATCTTTCTGAATCTTCTGCACTGTCCTCAGATTGATGCTCAAACACTCTGAAATGTTTGTATTGGAGCTTCTGGCAAGCAGTAAAGCATGCCATTTCCAAATTTCTGGTGTTGTGAATCGCATCTTGGAGCTGTTTTTCTCACAGATGGTGCCCAACTGACCCTACTATACTATGTAGTTGACAAAATCAAAAATAAACAACATGCATGCATGAAATTGAAAATATAAAATGGTGTCAATTTACACATCACACCCCGTATATGATAGGATAAAAAAGGAATAAGAAATGTTTATAAATTTAACATGAAAAGTAATATAAGTTAGGCCATTCTGAACTTATAGAACTCCATAACTTATACTAACACTACTTAGGAAGTCAAATGCATGTGTAGCCTGCTTATACAATGAAAATCAAACAACACAAAAATAAAAATGCCATATCTTTTTCTCTGATGAAGCTTTAATAAAAGTGAAACATGCTGGATTTATAAATGTTTACTATTCATTCATTATTTTATCATTCTATTGGATTCTGATCTATATTTGATCCCAATTAATATACACACACACCATATTTGTGAGAGTTCTCAATACCAAAGACAGACTATATGTAAATATAAACAGAGTGTACATTGGTACCAACACTGAATGATGATAGGCTGTTTCATGCTTAAGTGGATGCCAGTTGGGTAATGTATAGTGGCTCAGAATGAGAAATCAAAGCATCAAGTTTGAATTGTATTACACTCACTCATGTAGATATACCCTTGGGAAAGGCATGAATCTGTCTCCTTGCACCCATATATAGGTTAAATAATTGGACTTGTATCTGGAAAAATCATTTGTATACTCATAATATTGTTAATGAAATATTCACTTGCAAAAATGAAAGAAATATTCTTAAAATATAGAATATGTTTTAGCCTCAAATATCCTACAAGGGGTGATAATCAATAAAAACAAATCCATCAATCAATGCTTAAATGCAATTGTCAAGCCATATATATTAATACATATAAAGCATTGTCAATAACAGATATATAAAGTTTATCCATAGCTTGAAATATAATTATTTATGAATTCTGATGTGAATTTTTCACAATATAATGTTTGATCTATACAATTAATATTTACATCTCAATTAAATGCATTGACAAGGAAATATATAGTCTGTTGAAATATACATATCTGTTGTGTAAAATAGTTTTTCATTAGTAAGCTGCAGATTGACTGATGTGCATATATATATATATATATATATATATAATTCCCTTCCATAAATAAATTTACTCTTATTGACAAAAATAAAAAATAACCTTTTTTTTTTTCATGTATAGAAAACTTTATCTTTCTGACAGGAAAACCAATTTCCATTAAAAAGAAAAAAATATATAAAAATCAAACAAACTTCATGATGAGAAAGGCAAGTTCAGATCTGTAGCCTGTAAATGAAAGGCAAAATTATTATTTTTTCCTTTTAATGTCGAAACAAGTGAGCCAATTGCCCAATCTCATCATATTAGTTTGTATAAAATTTTCATAAAAATCATGGAAATCTGAGGGTGATTCTGTACAGGAAGAGTCACATTAGTATTCGTCCAAGACTAGTAACTCAGCAAGTGACTACTTTGGTTCCAGCCACCAAAACAATATTTATTGATTCTGCAAGTATTTTAGACTTTCTGTTTTTTGTTTGTTTGTTTGTTTTTTTTTTTTTGTTCTTGTGCATTTTTTTCTTTTCTTTATTGTTTTACATTTTTTCCTAAATTAGTTGAAGTAAGTATGGGATTGTTATGATTGCAGGTTTTGTGGATACGTATTAACCCAGAATTATTTCCTGTTTGTATTTTTTAATTTGTTTGCCTTTATTTTTCTATTATTTTACTGCATTTTTATTTGCTTTTCATCTTTCTCCAAATACATTTGAGGAATTTTTTTTTTTCTTTCTCTGATAAAAAGTGAGTTGTCCATCAAATATATTGTTAACTTCTTTATATTTCCACAGAGGATATCAAGCAATAAATTCAGGTCAGGCAATCAGTTACTTACCCATGTATCTTGCCATCAACACAGAGCAATATATCTATGAAGACAATATATATATATATATAGCTGCAAGGGATAAATTGGTGTTTAAATTATGCAAAATGAAAATAACACTAATATCTCATTCTAACAGAAATATTTACGAAAATTAAGTAAAAATATCTTAAAATACTAGAGTGTAAACTTATTCAATAAAATCACCATTGGCTTCAACCATAGCCTCCAGACGACTTTGGAATCACCTGCAACTCTTCTGAACAGTCTCCTTGTTTCAC
Source organism: Acanthosepion lycidas (assembly GCA_963932145.1). Lineage (NCBI taxonomy): Eukaryota > Metazoa > Mollusca > Cephalopoda > Sepiida > Sepiidae > Acanthosepion > Acanthosepion lycidas. The sequence goes on from OZ010573.1 coordinate 118,852,253, forward strand.
TTGGTAAAGGCTGCCATAATCCTTTACTTTAGTTCATCTTTAGCATTACAAGGAGTTTTGTTGGTCTGTCACCCAACTGTACCCAATCAAGGGGATTGCAGTCTGGGGAGTTAGGTGATCTGATGTAAGGAGCAATATGGTTGCAGAAATTGTCTGACTGCCATGAATGAGTTCTCCTGCTTATGTGGCATGGTGCAGAGTCCTCTTGACTCAGGGTTGCGCTATTTCCTCAAGGCACTTGACATAGGCCTCCATGTTGAGTATGAGGCCCTCACCAACAAAATGGGGAGTTATTTTCTCATAAGAACAATTAGAGTGTGTTTTCCAAGCCACTGTACCTTTGTAATCACCATTAGATTCATCCAACTTTTTCTGAATTCTCTGCAGTCCTCAGATTGACACCCAAACACTGAATTATTCATATTGGAGCTTCTGGCATAGTACAGAATGCCATTTACAAATTTCTGGTGCAGTGAATTACATCATGATCCTCTTTTTCTTATATATGGTGTCTGACTGACCATACTATAGTGTTCAGTGAAAAAAAAATCAAAAACAAACAATGCACATGCACAAAGTGAAAAATATAAAATGATGAAAATTTACCCATTGCACCCTGGATATATATATATATATATATACTTTTTTGTCACTAACGTAGTGACATCATTGACTCCTGGGATGAGAGGTTCCTTGTTGATAAAGATAATGCAGATAGGTGATGTATGAATGAACAGATTTCAGACAGCTGCTCATGAATGCTGGAAGGCTTTAACTTGTCTCTGTGTGTTTTCTTTGGGTATCCCTAACAGGTTCCTGCTGAATTAGTCTTTCATGATCTGTAAGACAATACAGTTACTTAATTCAGGCTTGAATAAAGTCTCTTTTAATGCAACTTTCTAATCAGCCAATCATGCGGCAAGAGTTTAAGGGATGTAAGCATTTAAACATGGACATTGCATTAGTAAAGAAGTGTTTAAATTACTTTGAATACAGCATGGTAATTGTTGCCAAATGAGTAGATCTGAGGATTTCAAAAACTGCTGATGTATTAGAGTTTTCATGCATAACCATCTTAAAGGTTTAAAGTGAATGGTCAGAAAAATAAATAAACTCCAGTGAGTAGGAATTCTCTGTTCATGAAAAAGGTCAGACTGGTTCAAGCTGATAGAAAGGTCATATTACCTCAACTAACCATTCTTTACAATGCAGGCATGTATTCCATGGTCCAAGCTAAAGAATGGTTTATCAACTCTCAGTTGCGTTTCTGTCTTCAACCACAATATGACTCAGTTGTGGCTCTGTCTGTTGACGGTGAATCAGCTTGAGAAAATAAAAGCTCTGAGGTTCCCAGTCCCAGGGAACTTTTGCCCAAAGCTGCAAAAAAGCTCTCATTGCACTAGAGAATGGGGATCAATAGTTATACTGATGCTAGCTCACAAATGATGGTTGCTGGGGCTGAGCAATTTTTATACTTGGCCCAAGTGGATGTGCTTATGTTCCCCACATGAAACCCGACCTTGTATCATATTTTATCTCAGTGGGGAGACTGTGGTAAATAAAACTGGATGCATACAGAAATGTATCTCTGAATGCACACCAGGTTGAAGCAGATGGACTACAGCAGTAGGCGATCATGGTGGATGCCATTCCTGTGACAAAAACAAGAAACAAAGGCTAAAATTAGCTAAGGATCACAAAACAGAGAATAGGAAAACTGTTTGGTCTATTGAGTCTTGATTTCTACTGCAACATTCAGGTGGTAAGGTTAGAGTTTGGCATAAACAACACAAATAAGTAAAGCTGTTGGTGTTTGTATAAAAGTATAGAGAATATTTTCTTAGCACACCATTAGTACCAATATAAAATTAGTTAAATATTGCAACTTACCTAGATATTGTTGTTGACCTTCTTTTTCTTATTCTATGTGCCATGTCCCTTCAGGACGTTGGCGATCATGACTCTCTAGAATTTCCTGTCCTTTGTAGCTCTTAATAAATTTTGTGTTTTTGTTATCTCTCCTAAACCTGTCCCGATCGTGGCTCTCCACAATTTCCTGTCCTTTGTAGGTCTTAATAAATTTTGTCTTTTTGCAATTTCACCTAAACCTTGTTCTGACATCCATTTACAAAAGCATGTTAGACAGGTCAGGTGATGCACTGCTTTCCTCCATCTTTTTTGATCTGCAAGTATCAAATTCTCTAAGCCCTCTCTCCCCATTATGTGCCTTTGAAATTTCAAATATTTTTCTGTTGTTAAATATACGTTTCCTTTTTTCCTTAAAACTTCCTCATTACTCACATGTTCGGTCCATGGTATTCTCAGCATCCTTCTATAGAACCACATTTCTGTTGTTTCAAGTCTCTTCCTCATCTGTGAGGAGACTGTTCAGAATTCAGTGCCATATGGGAGAACTGATATTACATAACAGTTCAGTGCTCTTTTTTTGCTTCTAATGAAATTTTCCTGTTTTTTAATACTTCGCTTATCTTTTGGAAGGCATTTTCGCTGTTAAAACACTTTCACAGGTATTTAAATTTTTGTATTTGCTTGATTTTGATATTTTCAATTTATAATTTGTAGATGGACTACAGCATCAGAATGATATGCCTCAAGTTATGTGTACGGTGTATCTATCTATTGTGATCAATTCCAATGGGACAACGCAATATGTTGAAAATAATAAACAGTGGCAGATTGGTTCATGGAACAGAGCAATGAGTCTCCCGTATTAAAGTAGTCTCCTCAGTCAACACATTTCCATTCTATAGTACACCTTTGGGGTGTGGTGGAAAAGGGAGTTTTGAATCATGGATGTGCAGATCAAGAAGAACTGCAAGATGGCATAAGAACAGCCTGGACCTAAATATTTAAAAAGTGCTTTCAGAACGGAGTTGAATATATGGAAAAAAGAATTGTGGTAAGTAAAATAATAATAATACTATATATAAGTAATATAATAATAAGTTATATAGTAATATATATATATATATATATATATATATTCAGTTGTATGGATATGAGTTTGTAACATTGGGTTTTACTGGTAAATCTATCACCGATATTGAATACTTTCCAATAAGTACCACACACACACACACATATATATATATATATATATATATATATATTACTACTAATAATACATGTTTGGAAAAAACCTCAGATAGCTCAACTTGTAAATATATCAAAACAAATTGGTATGCAATGAAAAAATTTGAAATAAAAAAAAAGAAAGAACTAAAATATCCAGCTTACTCTGAAGATCCATTTAGGTGAAACCTAGGTAGGTTTTCCTGGCTCTTTAGGGTTTATTTTAGTTATATATATATATATATATATTTCAGCCACTTTGATCTTAGTTGCAAGTCTAACAAATCTGAAAAAGTAAAATTGGCAATTGCTTTTAAAAGGGACCTCCAGTCAGGGGTTGACTGAACCAAGAAATGTCTTGTAAATTTTAATACCTCCAAAACAAAACTGCTTGCATTTAATCATCAGAGAGAACCTACTCTGTCTGCCATCTGCATGGCTGATGCTAACCTCCAGGAGAGCAAATCATTGTGCCCTTTTCTATGATATGAAGTGGAGGGATTATATTCAATCAACTGCAAGGTTTACTGCTCAAAAAGTTGATTCATTAAGTTGTGCCAGACAATTTTTCTTGTCAGAATTTATCTTGCACATTTATAAATCTACCATTCATCCGTCTGTTGAATATTGCTGGCATATCTGGTTTGGTGCTCTTATTATATATCTCAAGATTCTTGACAAAATTCAAAGAAGGTCTGTGATGTAATCAATCTTGACCTGGCATCTCAATTTCAGTCACTTTTTCACTAACATGACATTGCTTCCCTCTGTCTTTTCTACAAATATTTCCATGGCAATTGTTTTGATGAACTTTCCTCCTTAGTACCTCAACTCAATGAATTTAAGTATGCTACTAGATTGGCAACTAGGTCTCACTGCTTTATTGTCAAACTAGTTACATGCAACAAACTGTTCTGTTCTAATAGTGTCTTTACTTGTATTTCTCACCTGTGGAAATCCCTTCTGACTTCTTGTCACATACAATCTTTAAAACGTTTAATTCAATACCAATTGCTATCTTCTGTCTTACTGGTATCTGTTCTTTTATTGTTATTTTTCCTCATTAAGGTCTTCTCATTCTCTTTCACTCCCAGTAACCTCTTGCATCCTTGTGGCATAATCATCTTGCTTGGGGTGAAATGATTAAAAAAACGGTATAGGTTATATTGATTATGATCTCAATCATGAGTCTTTTAACTCATTAGGTTTCTAGGGGCAACACATGTACTGAAGATGTGGCTCTAATGGGTGCATCTAGGGCAATATAGTCAGACAATAGTCCATCACTCTTCCAAATTATTTTGAATTGAAAGCCATCATTCTCTTAACCTAACTGCACCACCAAGGCTAAAGCTCCCAGTTTGCTGCTGTATTTAACTTATTAATTCTCACTGTCCCATTTTGGGAATAGCAGATATGAATGGATTATAGATAGAAACCTATACTAATGGAAACTAATAATTAATACCAAATTTTTTACAAACCTATAATTAATATTGGATATTTGTTTTAATTTTTATTATACTAGATTTTACAGGGGACATTAATAGGTAAGGGTACGGACAATTCAAGCCTTTTACAAGATAATCAGTGTTAAATAAACATTCATTCTCAGCATGTCAATTCCATTTACCATGTTAATAACCATTACATAATAGGGATGCTTCATTAGTGAGAGGTAGTGAGAGCAATCCCTATTCTGCTATCTATTCACATAAGTTAGGTGGCCCACTGCTCCCTCTGTCTCTTTTGCTTTCATTATGTCCTGTGAGTGTCAAGTTCTCTAAGCCTTCCTTTTTCATTATGCATTCCAAAAATTTCAGTTGCCTCTTTCTGATTCTGTGTATAAGTGACCTTTTTGTTTTCATTTTCTTTAAATCTTTTCTGTTGCTTATGCACAATGGTATTCTCAGCATCTTTTTGTAGAACTACATTTTTGTTACCTTCTCTTCATTTTTAGGAGGATTTACTGCATTCACCACTGGATTAGCTTAAGGTTTAGTCAAAATTATTTATTAAAAAAATTGTATAACTGTCTCTTTAGGTTTCGTTATGTATTGTCCTACTAACCTTCTAAAGTCTTTTCATTGTCTTTCACTCCCAGTAGTTCTTATGTGTCTTAGTGGCATTATCACCTTGCTTAGGGTGAACTGATTAAAAGATTTAAAAAAACAAACAACACCTATGACTCTTACTGGAACAGTTTATATTATTGGGTGACGGGTATACTATCCAGCATATCATTGATGATAAATTCAAATAATATGACAAATATATTTAATTTTTTTTAATTATCTGATGATGTAGAAATTATTTGAAAAAATCATAATTATTTCACTTTGGCTAATTGTTGAAAAGTAGAAGAATTTAATTGAAAGGCCTTTGGAAAAGAAAATTGATTGACAATTGATTAGCTTTGATCTAACATTGATCTCTGCTTCATTGGATTGACCCATTAAATGGAGTTGATGCGAAATTCTCTCGTTCAAATTTTATGATCAAATTTGAAGGAGAAAATTTTTCTTCCTTAGTTAAATGGTTTGTGTGTTGTGAAACAGCATGTCAGTATCTTTGTGATAATGTCTTTCTAAAAAATATTCACACACAAATTTCTTATTTTTACAAGAAAACAACTGATGGAGATATCTTAATAATGATATTATTTGCTGACGTTAGGTTGTCTGGTACAGGGCCATAGAAATGGAGAACTCATTGAAAATTTAATCTACAATATAAGAAATCTGGCATGGAAAAAGTTTCTGTCTACCTTTACATCTCTCTCCCTCATACATACACACATACATACATACATATATATATATATATATATATATATATATATATATATATATATATATAATCCTAGTGAGCTAGAACTACCTACCAAGGTTTCACCTAACGGATTTCAGGGCAATCTGGCCAGTTCACCCTGAAATCAATTAGGTGAAACATTGGTATATAGTTTCTAGTTCACTAGGAATTTTTATGTTCTGATCTACTTAGTGTATTGAACACTTTATTTTTTTTCTTATTTTACCTGATTGAGTTTTATCTTTTGGCTATGAATTGTGGCATAGGTTGATTTTTTTCGACCAACTCAGATGTTTTTAGTCTTTTGTTTTTTTCCAAATTTTTCCCCCAGATACCAGTTTGTTTAAATATATTTTTATTTGCAAATTGTACTATCTGGGGATTTTATACCAGTTGAGTATAGATATTAAAATAAACATATATATATAAATATATATATATATAATACCCCATACTGACAGTAGGACTATGCACTATGCAATTGTGAGGTACTGAGAATTGTCAGCATGGGGTATTATGTATATTTATTAATATATACTTAATAGCTGTGTTATTTTGTATTGAACACTGTTTTACTTCCACCAAATTATATATATTAGTCTGGACATTGAAGTCAACACCCAGAGACAACAGTCTGTTTCATGCCAGACACAATTGTCAGGTCATGTGCATTGTGTTTTTGCTCAATTTAGTGATGCATTGTGAATAATCTATTGCATTATTCTAATGGTTATTTTGGTGGGCGTGGTTTGCTCACACATACATGTACACCACACAGTACAGTCCAAAAAAAGCCAACAGGAAGAGAAACATCATATGGCTCAATCCACTGTACAACAAAAACATAAAAACAAACAGGAAAAATATTCATTAAATTCATATACAAATATTAGGTTGGTTGGTACAAAAATAATGACGTAATAATGTCGTTTTTTGACGTATTTTTTAATGTCAACAAACGACATTATTACATCATTATTTTTGCACCAACCTAATACTTCCTTGCCTCACGCACTCTCCACAAGATATTCAACAAAACCACAATAAAAATCAGCTGCAGTTGCATCAACAACATGACAAAAATAATAAAACAGCACAACAATCAATAAGTTATGTGAACAAATTAATCCCAGGTGTAACTGCAGAATAAAGAATGAATATCCCTTAAATGGCAATTAACTGCAGAACAATATAATATACCATGCTACTGTAAAATCAGCATTACAAATAGTAAATACATGAATAGCACAATGCTTTCTAAACATATCTGAGAGATTAAAAACAAAAAACACATCACAGCAAAAATATTGCAGAAAATTAGGAAAAGAACATCAGCCTGCAACAATCAATTCCAAGACTGTAAAATCTGCCTGGAGGAAAAAATAACCATAATTACCTTCCCAAACCAAAACAAACTACTAAATAAATGATCAGAACTCATCTGAAAATGCAGACACAAAAACAAATTTTTACTATATACTTAAAAATCAAAAAATGAAAAAGAACAAGAATAAATGAAAATAAATAGATGAAATAAAATAATCAAAATCAAGTAAAAATTAATTAATCTAAAAAAATAAATAAGTAAACAAACAAAGCACACCCACCAAAATAAACATTAGAATAATGCAACAGACTACCCACAATATATCACTGAATTGTATATGTAAAAAAATCAAGCAAAAACACAATGCCTGATGATTGTGTCTAGTATGAAACAGACTGTTGCCTCTGGGTGTTGACTTCAATGTCCATTTTTATATTTACATACATTCTATCTCTAACACTGAGCACTTTAACCCATAAATATAGCATACCTTAAAACTATATGTGATATAACAATATATATTTTTATATATCAAGAACAGTATTGTGTAAATTGTATGAGACTGTATCCACTATGTTATACAATATATATATATATATATATATATATATATGAATGAAGGGGTATGAATTTATTATTTATTAATCTGACTAATTTTTATTACTAAATATTATTTTTTAGTGGATATTCTTATTTGAATAGATACTCCATTTATTTATTAAACAGTATATTTGTTTTTTTTTGTAATAACAGCCGAAATATTCAAGAAATCTTAGAGGAAAAAAAAGCATTTTCCGGCAGGATTTGAACCTGTATTCACCTAGGGGAAGTCATCATTAGATCTGATGTACTTTGACCTCTCTGCGACAAAGTGTGTCAATGACCAAGCAAAAATGAATGCTGTCATTAAACACTGATTCTTTCTCTTGAAATAAACACATCTACTAATTTTCATAGCCGAAGATAAACAAAGCAATTTGTAAAGAAAGGAGGATGAATTTTTTATTTATTAATCCAATGGATTTTTATTACTTAAACATTATTTTTAAGGGACACTCATATTTAAGTAGATTCTCCATTTATTTATTAAACAGTATATTTATTTTCATCTACCTGACAGAAATTTTATTAGAAAAAAATATGGACACTTGACTTGGATTTGTTAGGGAAAACCACCATTAACAATCATTGGAGGGAAAATTTTTCTTTATTAAGGTTTCTTGAATATTCAAGATGGTAGACAAAATAAAATACTGTTTAAAAAAAAGGATCATCTATTCAAATATATAACATTTAAAGTGGTATATAAGAAAACACAAAAGGAGACAAAAACAAATTTCTATGTTTAACTTAATTAGCTACTATATTTCCATAATATTCACTCCCCTCTAACTCTTCAAATGTCAAATGTATAATTAATTCTAATTTCTATATTTCCCCACTCTATAACCTCTTTACCTATATTAATTATAATTTATAATTTATAAACCTTCCCCTACTCTAAGATCTCCCCAACTCTCTTTCCATTAATCCATTACATCCTTTTATTTATATATTTTAAAGTTATTTTTAAACCCCCTTTTTATTCCTCTTTTAATTTTAAATTAATATTTAATTCTTCATATAACCCCAAATTAATGTCATATGCTTAATATTCAGGTTTAATTTTATAAAACGAATACCTTCCACCCTCCGTTGACCCTTGTCATGTGCCTTTTGTCTGACTGAAATATTGAAATGGATAAATTCTGTGTTAGTTTTTCAACAGCTTTTCTTTTTTTATTATTTTTTAGCTTTTACAGTAAAATTTCTACAGTCCACACCAGGGTTGATAAGATAGATGACCACTATCGTCTGCTGAAATAGGCTATTCCCCATATGAGGTGATTTTGTTTATTAATTATTTGCTCTGTAATAATAAATACAGTGAGCTCTTTTTGTGGATCAGTTTTAATATTTTATATTCCTGCAATCCATTTGGATTATATAACAACAGATTTGTTACCTTTGCTCTCTGTATATCATTATATTTTTATTATAAGAGATTATAATAAAAAACATTTTTGAAATCGCTACACAAAAGCTTTCATGTTTCAATACTATGATTGTACTTCTTCAGGTGATGGTAAGTAACTGCTGATTAAATGATTTTCTAGGAAATTTAAAAACAAAGTATTAGCTGTTTTCCAAATGTTAAAGGTGGGAGACATAATGCCAAAATTAAAAACAGACTTGTGAGTATATTTTGATTAACCAATTAAATGTCAGATCTATGCTAAATAGAAAAGTAAGCTCAGAGGACGAAAGTAGGTGAGTTATTTTTTCATGTCATGATAAACCAGAACATAGACAGATCATCATTGATGACTGAGGAAAATATACCTTTTTTTAAAAGTAAATGCAATGAACAGTGGATTTTTACTCCATCTGTTCTTTCTCTCATTTGGAGATATATTAGAGAAATTAATGACAAAGTATAAAAAATTTTCATGTGTTTCATCCTTCAAGAATTCATCAGTTGTAAGTGATATTGATGTTGATATGAAGGGGTGGAGAGGCTGAAATATGCAAGATGGGAATACATGATGAAATTTTAAACATTTAATATGCATTTGGGTATATAGTCTAGGCAATTTAATTTGCTTTATTTTTGTTTATGTTTTTATCACTTTTGTTATTAAATATACCATATTGGGATAATAGAAGATCTGCTAAAGAAAGGTAAAATGTTTTAAGAATCCAGATGCAAATTTACCATGGATGATTTACAAATCAGAGCACTTTCTATACATTTTACCTTAATAAATTGCAATTTACTTTTAATTAAAGTAGTATTTTTTAAGTATAAATTATGGTCAGACTCTATTTTGAATGACTAATGCATTGAGAAATTGTTTATGAAAATAATGAAATGATCTTTTATATATATTTATCAATGTCTTTGCTATGTACTCCTGATGAGGAAAATCTTTAAAACTCGAAAATTTAGTATTCCCGCATCTTCATTACTTTCCCCGGGAATGTAATTATAATCAACACTTCTGTTTATATTCCCGGCTCTACATATAAATAATTTCATCAAATAAAACATTACTTTATGACTTTATTATTTTTTGACTGATGAAGTCCTTCTAGAAGATGAAATGTTTTTATTTTTTAAACCTTTTACCCCAAGCAAAGCAATAAAGCTACTAAGACACAAGGGTTTACTGAGTGTTAGGGAATATGAAAAAGAGAAACATTATTAAGGAGCAAAAATAATAAAAGAAGAGGAATTAAGAATACAGTAGATAACGATTGATATTTAATTAAATTTTTGAAGATCAAATTTATTTGAAAAGCAAAAAAAAACAGGAAAGAGTTCTAAAAGTGAGAACTGTGAGCATAGATTTTATGGTTTACATCAAATCATTTCAACTGTAAATTGATGAGATCTACTTGCCAATCTAGTACTGCAGTTAACTTCATAAAGTCTATATACCATAGAGGAGAGTTAATCAGATCAGTTACCATGAATCTATTTCTAGAAAAGGCACAGGGAAGCTACATTATAGCAGTGGGAAAATGACTGAAGCTGAGATGCCAGATCCGGATCAATATCATTGCAGATTCTTCTTTGGATAGTATCAAGAATCTTTAAATATATAGCAGGAGCATCAAGCAAGTGGTGGCAACAATATTCAAAGCATGGTACACAGAATTATTCCATTTAGTCATTCAATTGCATAATATTGTTTTGATATATACAAATTTATATATCATATTCTCACACACACACACACACATATATATATATATATATATATATATATATATATATATATATATATATATATATTTCTTATCTCCTCTCCTCACTCTTGCTGAACTTCACAATACTGCCCTCTTGGTAACTTTTACCACTCTGTGGTATCCATTGATATTTCATTTCAATCATCCATTAACCAGGAACCTACCATTCATAAAATCACTTTCCATTACCAGTATGCTGATTGGGACTCACTCTAGTATTTCCTTCAGGATGCCCCTTGGACTGACATTTTCAACCTCTCAATTGAGAATTGTACCACTAAGGTTCCTTCTTGGGTCAAAGTTAACATAGACACTTTCATCCCTTCTTGGAAATATCAGATGAAATATCATGGTTCACTCCAGCATGCTCATATGTTTAGCACACAGAAACGACTATTTTCAGCTATACCAGCATGACAGCTTTTATCATAACAGGTGTATATTCATTGCTGCTTGTAATAAGTGTAAATGAGTCCTTGAAGGAGCTAAGTCTCTGTTTGCTGAGAGAATGTGGTACTGCATGACATCTAATAACTTTGACTCTTGTGATTACTAGCAGCTCTGTAATAGGCTATTAAATAAGTCTTAGGTCTCTATTCCTCCTCTCTTAAATCAATTTGATCTTTTAACATCTTCTGCTGATAAAGCTGAAGGCTTTGCTTGTAAATACTCTTTAAACTCTACTCTTGACTCATCTAGAGCATCCCTGCCTAACTTCCCACTTAGAACTAAGTCTGTGTTGAGTGATATGCACATACCCACTTCCATGGTTCCTGCTATTATCTCTAACCTTGAGCCTTGTGAGTGCTGGTATCCCTGTAATAGTCATTAAGAAGTGTGCTCCCAAACTGGCTCCTGTTCTCTCTAAACTACTTCCTGGTTTTCTGAAAAATTCTGGTGTCTCTTGGCACACTTTTGAACTGATACAGTCTTTCTTATTAAGTCATGAAATGAAAGTTATCCTTAACGGCCACTCATCTAGATCCTTTTGTACTAATGTGGGTTCCCCCCAGGGCTCCCATTCTTGTTCCTACTCTGTTTTTAATTTTCATTAATGACCTTGCCAATGACATCAGCTCTCAACTTGGTATCTATGCTGTCGACACAACCATTTAATCCTGTCACGATAGTAAAGTTGATCAGTCTGACAAGGTCAAAATGGCAGCCAATGTCCGAAACAACCTCCAGTCTATTGTTAACTGGGGCAAAAGATGGCTTGTTAACATTAATGCCTCCAAAACTAAACTTCTCTCAATTAATCATCTGAGAGACCTCCTCTCTGCCTTCTATCAGCATGGCTGTTGCTAACCTCTAGGAAAGTGACTCGTGCCTTCTCATGCTAATGTTCTCAGATAACATGAAGTGGAAAGACTATATTCCATTGCTAGGTCAGCTGCTAAGAAAGTCTGTTTACTATGTCATATGCGACAATTTTTCTCTCCAGAATCTATCCTACAAGTCTACCATTCATCTAGGCTTAGAATATTGCTGCCACATATGGCCCGGTGCCCCTACTATTTACCGTGAGCTTCTTGATAAAAATCAAAGAAGAATCAGCAATATCAATGGTCCTGATCTGGTAGCTTAAATTCAGTCACTTTCCCCCCAGTGCAAAGTTGCCATTCTTTGCCTTTTCTATAAATACTTTAATGGTAATTTTTTGGACGAGCTCTTCTTTATGGTACGTAGACTTTTTGAATTTAAGTGTAGAACTAGACTGGTGTCATGATCTCATTAATTTACAGTTGGGTAGGCTAGAAGTAGCTATAAGTTCTATGCTGACAGTTTCTTTTCTCATAATTGTGGAACTTCCCTCTGGCTCCATGCTTTCCAGCCAACTTTAATCTGCAAAACATTTAAATGCAATGCCAATCACTATTTACTGTAATCCTGGTTACTCTTTTCTCTTCCTGCTCATCATTAGAGTTTCTCTTTCTAATTCCTCCACACCCTGTACCCCTTCCCTGTATGGGGTGATTCTGATTATATATATATATATATATATATATATATATATATATAATTTATTTGAAAATTATAACATTATTATGTTATAAAATCACTACAAAAATAGCCATTTTGTTTCAACACTTCTGGTGTCTTATCAAGTGATGATGTTGAATGTAGAACCTTTCTACATGTTCCACATTCAACACCATCAATTGATAAGACACCAGAAGTGTTGAAACAAAATGGTTATTTTTGTGGTGATATTATAACATATTTATGTTATAATTTTCAAATAAATTATATTTGCTCTACTCTGTATTGAGCACTCTTTTAAGAATAGCATTTTTTGGTTATTGGAATTTATTCTGTATACACCGGTCTTATACTTGGGTATATATATATATATATATATATATATATATATATATATATATAAATTGAGCAACTGAATACATTGTTAGACAAAATCCAAAAACTATTGTCGTTATATCCATTTGTCCAAAAGCTATTGGAAAAGTAGAGAAAGCAGATAAGTTTGTCCTACATGAATTGACTAAGTAACAAGAAAACCAATGCTTAGAAGTGTGTTTCATGTTCGTCTCCTAATTTTTGCAATAAATCATTACTTCTGATGAGAAATGGATACTCTGTAACAACAGGATATGAACAGAGTAGCATGTTTGATTTAGATGAGTCTCAAGAACATTATTCCAAACTACCTCTGCATTCAAAAAAGATCCTGATTACTGTGTGGTGGTCGACTGTAGGGCGTCATTCATCATTCATTTTTACAACAAGGTAAATCAATTAAAGCCAACTTGTATGCAATGAAAAATTAAAAAGAAAAAGCCTGGATGAATGAAAAGAGATGGCTCAACTCTGCTCCAAGACAATGCACACCCCCTACTGCTGAAAAGTTGCACAGTCTTGGCTACAAGCTTTTGGAGTATCTTCCTTATTCACTGGACAACTTGTCCACAGATTATCACTTATTTAAAGGATTTGAGCTTACCATAAACGACAGATGTTTCTCTCATAATGAAGTAGTCAAAGCATTTAAACAGTTTAGGGTAAAAGACAAATTATTTTTTTTTTTAAGTGGGATAAAGGACTTAGGGCTAGTGCTATATTGGAAGAAAACTGTAAACAAAATGATTACTATTTTGATTAAATGAAAGAGTTTTTTTCCATTCACCAATATACATTTCACATATATATATATATATATATATATATATATATATATATAGAGAGAGAGAGAGAGAGAGAGAGAGAGAGAGAGATGGAGGCATTCAGTTGCCATCACTAGTGATCATTCCAAACACTATCGTAATCACTATTAGACTCGTTCAACTCATTTCAAATTTTCTGCACTGTTCTCAGATTGACACCCAAACATTTTGAAATGTTTGTATTGAAGTTTCTGGTGTGAAGGCCAAGCAGTACAGCATGCCATTTTCAAATTTCTGGCAGAGTGAATTGCAACATGGTGCTTGTTTTCTCATAAATAATTCCCAACTGACCCTACTATACTGTGCAGTTAACAAAATCAAAAACGTGTGAAATTAAAAATATAAAATGGTGACAATTTACTCATCAAACCTATATATATATATATATATATATATATATATATATATATAATTTATAAATTATATTTGCACCATTTAATTGAAATTAAAATAACTGATCCAACGTGCAAGTCTCGGATAATAAGTGTGACATAACTGTAATTATTGAACAATATAGTTTGTGCTATATTCACGGAAAATCTACCAGTAAAAAAGAATTCTCTTATTGCTATATTTGTACAAAAACGCAGAACCTTAAAATTTAAATTCAAACTCAGCGTTGCGACCGCACGTTCCAAAACAAAAACACATTTCTCATAGCATTTTTTCGGTTTACATCTCTATTTTC
>OZ010573.1:118872145-119064645 GCA_963932145.1 Acanthosepion lycidas
CAAAAAATGTCCATATTGGACGAAACGCGTCAGCAATTACCAGTTTTCCTATTGTCATTTTTATTCATAAATATTGTCTCTCTACTGATTAATTCGGAGAAATTTTCATATATATATATATATATATATATATATATATATATAAGGGTGGTATCTTCTTATGGCTGGCCACTCCTATTTGAGTATGCCTGTCTACTAGGAAGGCTAGCCAATCCCTGTTGCATATGACTGCTCAGGGGCTTTTGGGTTTATTCAAAACCCACAGAGATTACCTGTGGTTTATGCTGCAACTATGCTGAGTAGGTCTTAATTACAGTTTCTGAGAGAGAGTACATTATTTGGCATGATCAACAGCCTGAACAAGGCCAGAACACTGAAACCCTCAGTCAAGATGACTTACAACATTTTATTGGTTTCTTTTAAGTGCCAGAAATATTTCTGGCACTTAAAAGAAACCAATAAAACACCTACAGTAAAATGGAAATTAATAAGAAAAGCCAGAATATGTAGGTCATTAAATGACCCATGTCCTTTGTGCATACATGAGAAACTATATATTACTAAGTTTAAAAAAAATAAAAATTTACATGATCGAAGATATTACAGCTAAAATATATGTTTATACAGAAATAAGTATACAATCTGTGTCAAATATATTTCTTTGTGGTCATGTGTATATATATTTCTATATTGATAAGTGAGTCAGTGTGTCTATGTTTGCACTTATATCCAGATAAAAATTTTGAGATTAAAGATGAAAAAATAACGAAAGTGAACAAATTTATTTTCTTGATTTTAAGAGAACTTCCGATTGACTTTATTCGGAATACAATGAATTAGTGGCACATTCAAATATTCCAAGAAATAAATTTGAACAGCATTACTAATGTAGAAAGGAAGTCAAGTATAGATCTGTCTGATTTAGAGAAATGGTTAAACATGTATAAAGTAAGGTTACCGTCTGGGACATAAAGTTACAGAAAAGTAAGCAATACTTGGAGATTTCTTTATAATAAGGTAAGAAAAACAAGAAGCGAATTACTGAAAATTTTTTGTTTTTGCTAGAAAGAAAAATACAAGAAGAAACAAATTATGCATTTGGCTCTTACTTTTGACTAGAGACACTAATTAAATGTGTAATGTTTCTTATGGGAATATTTTGTAGCGCATAAAATAATAATCGTGAAGAGAAGACATGCACAAAATAACAGACCAACTGATTTGCAATGCAAGATAACATTTATTAAAACAAAATTAACAAAAGGAAAGTTTAAAACAAATTTCTTTTGTTAGAAGTAAATTACATACACAATAAAATGTTCATGACTATATTCAAGTGGGACTTACTATGTTGGTGTGTTTTAGTGTGAAGTGTTCACAGCACTTTTAACTTCAGTGTGGAAAGTTCTTGTCACCAGTTTAAAAGAGGAAAACCCAGAAGAGAGAGAGAGTTACTTTAGTGTTCATGTGTTTTCATATTCGAGAGCTGCTGCTGATATTATGCTTAAGGTCTGCTACTGATATTAAAGGGCACTATTTGCTTTCCACAGCTTTCTCTTATTACCTATAAAATTCTCCACTGACATGACTGTTCATGAGAAAGATAGTGGAGTGCTTTCCATACTTCAAATAACTTGATGTATGGCTCAGTTTTAACAAATTTAGTATGTAGCATCCCTATGCCTTTTCTATAAATACTTTCATAGAAATTGTTCTGATGAACTCTCCTCTGTTTTTGTGTTTGGTCAAATGATTGTTATTAATTATCTAGTCCTACATTAATTTTGTCCAGTTAACTGATTTTTCTGCTACAATTAAAGATAGTGTGTGGGAGGGTGGGTATTACTAACGCTATTTTGTTTAGTTTCTTGTATATAAATAGTAAATAAATATGAATGTTATAGTGTATATAAATTTATAAATATAGGGAGGCATGTTGGGGTAATGGATGGTGGATTGGATTGAGGAATTGGAGAGCCAAGTTTAAATTCCAGTCTGATCCATTATATACATATATGGACTAATACCCTTGGAAAAAGTATGAATCCTCTTCTTCTCCCCCCTCCCAGCTATGGGTAAATAGCAGGACAGACTGGGTTCTATAGCCTTGGGTGGCAATCGGTCTAGGAGAATCAAAAACTCTGAATTCAAATCTAACCTGGAGAGGCTATCTTGCTCAAGAAACACTATTTCTATTGCAGCTGCACCCCTATGATCCTCACGGTCATGGGATAAAAATTATATATATAAATTGTATTCATTGTAAATTTTCATTGCGGTTTCATTTTTAAATGTTGATATTTTATTTCCCCTTCCAGAGACAAATTGTACATCAGGGAACTACATAGAGACTTTGAGGTATTATGGTGACTGTAGGTAAGAATGTGTTGTTTTTGTTTAAGGAATACTGTGGTATGTTTGGGTCAGTAATCTTGGCTAACTAAGTTTAAGATAAGACAGATTGAAAACCAGCTTCTCATATCCCCACTTTTTCTGCCACATTTTTCAAAAATAAATATTACTCTCCTCTGTGGTACCTAGACTCTATGAATTTATGCACAATACTAGTTTGGTGGCAAGATCTAATTTTTGACAGTTGAAATGGCCAGCTGTAACCCTAATTTCTATGCTAACAGTTTATTTTCTCACACTTCCCACTTGTGGAACTCTTTTCTGGCTTCTTTCTTTCCAACCAATTTTGATCTTCAAAAATTTAAATGCAATATCAATCAATAAGGATTGACATTCTGTATTCTTAATTTATGTTCTTGTAAAATCTTGCTATTTAATGTTGTTTTTATATTCTTTCACATTGCATCTTAGTGGCTTTGTTGCCTTGCTTGGGGTGAAATGATTAGATAATAAAAATAATAAGAGATAAGGAAACTGAATATAGAATGGGTTAAACAAAGAGTAGTTTCACCCAACAACTCCAAATTAATACAAAACCAAAATATTACCCTTGGAACTCAAGTCATGTTCTTAAATAATCTCAGATATACTTTCATACAGGAATGGTGCCAAACTCATTCAGAAATATCTAAACTGTCAACTGTATACAACTGCTTTCTCAAATGAATGGTTAAAATGACTTCAAGTGAATGAAGCTTGCCGGTTTTAGAGAGGACAACTATATCAAATATATAACTTGAGGATATTCAACAGCATCAACAAATAAAATAGATAGCATATCTAACTCAAAGAGAAAATAATGATATAATCAAGATGTTGACATTCCAAACTACTTCAAACAAAAAGTTAGGAAGGAAACTCCTATCAATACTTGAAACAGTAATAACAGTTACTGGATTTGAGAAACCTGAAAAACTGTTTTAATAGAAATATTTAATAAATCTCAATTTCAGTTATATGTTAAATAAAAGTGTAGACTAGCCTCTATTGCCTTGGTTAGGTAAAGGGCGACTCTGAATTCAAATGGTTATGGTAAAAATGAGAATGTGCAGTATGGTGTAGTGGATAATGGTTTGGAAGGTGAAATTGGAAAGCTGAGTTTGAATTCCAGTCAAGTTTGTTGCATTCACTGACTCTTGAGAAAGGTATGGATCCATCTCTACCCAAATAGAGAAAGAGAGAGAGAGAGAGAGTAGTGAACAACAGAAATGAGTTGCCTAGGTATAAAAACAAAATAAATCTACTTAATATTTACTAATAATCAAGAAGGATTCTACAATTTAATTTCAGCCATAAAAAGTGTGTTCATTTGTGATAATAATGCAAGATGTCATATACATTGGAGGGAAGATCTAGATATGAATGTATCATTATACAGAAAATAAATTATTAGCCACTTGACACCCTGCCCAAGATTAACATAATCCCTGAGTAATTTTTTTTTTTAGTTCACCCCAAGCAAGGGAATAAATCCACAAGGACACAAGGGATTACAGGGTGTGGAAAAATTAGAAAACAGAAACATTACTAAAGATTGAGTACATAAGAAGATTAATCAAGAGGAGACTAGATAGCGACTGACATTGCATTTAAATTTTTGGAAATTAAAGTTGGCAAGAAAGCATGGAGCTGGAAGGGAGTTCCACAAGTGAGTAATGCAAGAAAAGCAACTTTTAGAACTTGTGGTTATATCTAGCCAGGTCAACTGTATATCAATGAATCCACGTCACCAGTCTAGTACTGTGCTTAAATTCATAAAGTCTAGCTACCATAGGGAAGAGCTGATCTGAACAATTAATATGAAAGTATTTATAGAAAAGACACAGGGAGGCAACTTTACAGTCATAGGAGAATGAGTGAAGCTGAGATACCAGATCAGGACCAATAATATTATTGATTCTTCTTTGGATTTTATCTAGGATCTCTAAATATCAGGAGCACCAGACCATATGTGGTAGCAATATTCTAAGCATGTGGGAATGGTAGACTTATAAGTATGTAAGATAAATTCTGGAGAGAAAAATTGATTAGCACAACACAGTGAACCAACTTTCTTAAGAGTTAACTTGGCAATGAATTCAATATAAAATGATCAAATGTATACTGAAGTCTGGAGCTTTTAACTTAGAAGTAAAATAATGCATAGATTTTGTTTTGTCTAGCATTCACTACCATGTAGGAGGATTGATATTACATAACATGTCAGTGCTTATTTCTTTGTTTCTAATATTTTCCTGTTTCTTAATAATTTGCTAAACTTTTAGAAGATATCTTTGGCTTTCCCAATGTGCTTTTGTATTTCAGTGTTGCACTTTCTGTCCTCTGTTAAAACACTCTGCAGATATTTAAATTTTTGTATTAGGTTGGTGCAAAAATAATGACGTAATAATGTCGTTTTTTGACGTATTTTTAACGTCAAAAAACGACATTATTACGTCATTATTTTTGCACCAACCTAATACTTGTTTGATTTTGCTATCTCCATTTCATAATTTGCATTTTGGGCTGTTCCTTTTGCTAACAACCAAGTACTAAGTACAATTTCTAAAACCAGCATAGCCATATAGTCACATACAATATAAACTGTTATACAATATATTTTTTATATATTATCTAGAGGGATTTTGTTTACTATAGCCTATGCTGCAGAGTATCAAATCAAAACCAAAATTTCAGTAGTCATGAGAAAGTGCCAATAGTGTTGTTTAACCTGCGAAATTGTTCAGTGGAAAATTAATCTTTCACACTCTGAACAAATTGTTAGAAGTTCTTATGGAAAAGGGTGTGCTCATTTTTAATTAGCTTGTGAGACAGGGTAATTCAACAATATTTGTTAACCAAGGATTATGAGAAAATGGCAATGTTCTATTTTTCTCCAAATAAGCCAGCTCAGCCAGTCAACAATGCAGCAATTAATAATTCTGTCAGATTTTATCCATAAATATGGACTCAAGTATTAACTCAGGTAACAAATTATAATATGACTTATTTCATCTGTATAATCTTTTTAAATCTGAAATTTCTTTTGCTTCTGGTGTATGTGACGTTTTGCAGTTATTTCTTTATTAAATTTCAGATCTACAAACTAGAGATTTAACCCTCAATATTTCTAGATGATTGATTGAACCAGTTGTTCTGAAATGAAGACATTACATAAGAACAATGAGAATTATAAATTGCAGGAGATCACCAACAGATTGGAACTATTGAAATCAAATACTGAACATCATTTACATATTAGTTACATTTTGGCTTCCAAATAATGTAGAATTGATTGATTTTTTTTGTATCTTTTCAGACCAAACAAGGCAATAAAGCCACTAGGATGCAAGAGGTTACTGAGTGTTAGAGAATATGAGAAAAACTACTAAGGAGAGAGGAGAAAAACTACTAAGGAGAGAGGAGAAAAACTACTAAGGAGAGAGGAGAAAAACTACTAAGGAGAGAGGAGAAAAACTACTAAGGAGAGAGGACAATAAAAGAACAAGAATTAAGACTTAAGATAACAATTGACATTGCATTTAAATTTTTGAAGATCAAACATTGGCTGGAAAGTCAGAAGAAAGATCTACAAACAATAAGTGTAAGAAAAGAAACTGTTATCACAGAACTTACAGTTGCATCTAGCCATTTCAACTGTAAAATGATGAGACCTTGCTGCCAATCTAGTACTGCACTTAAATTCATGGAGTCTAGGTACCATAGCAAAAAGTTCATCAAAAGGATTACCATGAATGTATTTATAGAAAAGTCATTGAGAAGTTATGTTATGGTGGTGGGAAAAGGACTGAAGCTGAGATGCCAGGTTAGGACCAGTAACTTTGCAGATTTTTTTTTTTTGATTTCATAAAGAATCTCTAAATATATAGCTGGAGCATGAGACCAGATATAGCACCAATATTCAAAGCCAGGACGAATGGTAGACTTAGAAATATAAAAGATAGTCTGGTGAGAAAAACTGACTAGCATGATATAGTAAAGCAACTTTTTAAGCAGTTGATTCAGTATACTCTTTCCACTTCATGTCTACTGAAAATTTTAGTCTGGGAAGGTACAATTAATCACTCACCTGGAGGTTAGCATCAGCCATGCTGATGAAAGGTAAAATGGGTTCTCTATGATGATTAAAAGAGAGAAGTTTTATTTTTGAGGCATTAAAATTAACAAGCCACTCCTTGCCCCATTTAACAACAGACTGTTCTTTTTTAAGATCAACTGCCAATCTGACCTTATTGAAATTATCATTTTTATGGCTTATCAACATTCTGAAGATTATTTAAAGTCAGAAAATATTTTTAGATAGTAAGAATTTTGGGGAGATAATGATTTTTGCTTATAGCGGTTCTACTAATTAACCCATAGCAGGTGGAGAAGAGGTGGATTCATACCTTTCCTATCTAGGCACTATGAAAAATCTGTAAGCAGTAACTGACTCATAGTGTAATCCTCAAGTAAATATCTAGTGTATTATTTAACCATAAAATGAATTTACATAAAAATGGCACAAAAGGAATGTGAAGAAAAAATGGCACAACTAATTTTGCATTGCAATTATACCAATCTACCTAAACATAGCTCCCTCTGCCTAAATTTACAACAGGAGTTAGGTACCCTCTCTAGATCCAACAACAGTTTTTTTGGGGTTTTTTTTGTTACTATGATATTCACTTTCTACAAGGTCGAAGAGCTACTCGAGGTAGAGGGTTACAGATAAGGAGGCACAGTTAAAACAAATATATATATATTTATATATGAAATTTGCTGTATTTATGGGGGAAGACTGATTAATTTCAGGGATAGAGTATATGTAGATATATACAGAGTGGCCATGTAAATGAACATTGCATGGTGACTGGGAAGATAATCATTAAACCCAGACTTGAACAGGTTCATAGGAAGAAGTTGCTTGAGTAGAACTTGCATCACACCAATGGAATATAAAGGGAATAAGAGAGGTTTGCTATAATGGACATAAAGGCACAATGTGATTTTTCGAGGAATTTTTTGAGAAAAGATGATCTTATATGACTGGAAATATGTGTGTGTGTGTGTAATACTGTCTCTAAAATCATAATACTCATTTTTTTGAAAATTATATGGAAAGAGACTTTAGAAAACTTATGAAATTCAAACAAAGTAGAAAGGTTAAAGAGTTGGAGCATTTTTCTCTGAAATGTATATGTAAGGCCAATATTTACAAGTTTTCTGCACATGTTATTTTCCCACCACATTATTATTTTTTTTAATTTTCTCCATATTTGCTTAGAAACAATGCAAGGTAATTTCATCCTTAAACTGGAAAATATATTTCCAGACTAATTCTCTTATATATTGTTTTTAAGATTTCCTTTGTTTTTAAAGAAACAAAAAAAAAAAGGGAAAATATAAGAGAAGAAAAAAAAAATTTTAAATGAAAACTATAAAAAATAATAAATGGAATATTTTTAATTTATGAAATTTAGTATCTCATTAAGAAATACCTCAATAAAAAAAAACAAACATTAAAAACAACAGCTCAACTATAAATTACAGATAAGGGCAAACAAATAAATTATCTCTTTCAAGCACACATACACACATTCCTAATTCCAATCATGAAGACATACATAATTCTATATAGATCTAAGAATAGCTTTACGGATATGCTCACACACGATAATACTAGGGGATGCTGAAAAATATTTAACCTGACTAAAGACTTTTCCCCAAATTCTGATACTTGGTCATTTGGTTAGGTTTTGAGAAGTGGGTCTGGCTTAGAACTTTTCACCACTCTCTTGGACTTAGATAATATAATTGTACTTGTGATGACTATGGAATACTGAGAAAGGAATTTCTAAATGTATTTGGAAGATAGAGAACAAAATTTGCAAGCAGCATCTTCAGTCAAGTCATAAAACCATTTTTTCTTAGCTTTATTTCATAGGCAACTAATTTGATATTGTTTTTTCATTACAATAAGACAAAAACAGACTAAACACAGAGGCTTGTTATTCTCTTAATAATATTATTAACCACCTGTAATATTTGTAGCCATTATTAAGTTTAAATCAAGATATTTCTTGAGGCTTAAATCTTCTACAAGAAGTTTGATTATTATTAAGCATTCAACACACTTAAACTCACCCCATAAATATCAGCACGGTTACAAAAACATTATTTGAAATGATGTTGTCATATATTATGGCAGAGTGCACATGAGGCAGGTTACAGTGGTATAATACTGAGAAGCAATATTTACAGGGCGAGTTTGGATGGGTTGAATGTTAAGGTTTTAAGGCATGAAACTTCAGTGTTGATTACTAGTGAATAATCTTAAGTGATCATCAGATCTTGGTTTCGCAACATAAGCAATCTCAGACCATGCTCTGATATATTGCTTGAAACCCATTTATATATGAGGTATAACAACTCAAGAATGGTTTTAATCAGCTCCATGTACCAAGCTTTAGACATTAGAGTGTATTATTGTTTTACTATAATGAAGAGTTCCCAAAAATATCCTGAGGTGAATAAGAGAAAACATGAACAGTTGAGCACTTCTGCATAAATGTATGAAGGGCATGAAACTGCCAGTCACCATGCAGTGTTCAGTTATATGGCCACTCTGTTTATATAAAAAAATACTCTATACCTGAAATTAAGCAATCTTTCCCATAAATACAGCAAATTTTGTATATATATATATTATTGAGTCAGCAGTTTTTTATTAATACAAGTTCAATTTAAAATGTAGACAAAGAATGAGTTTTTCAATTTTTTTTGTTAACAGACAAGAGAACACACATCTGATTTCAATAAATAAATTGTCTCAATATTTGGTCTCATGCATTTTCAACCTTACACATCTGGCCATTATCAAGATCAGAGGAAAACTGTGTAGGTTATTTGTTTTTACAGTTTTGAACACTTTATGTATGTATGTGAGGGGTGCAAAGCTGACAGACAGAAAAATAGATTCAACTTGATCTTAAAGTGGAAAACTTGCAAATTTACATATTTTCCTCAAATAAGCAAAAACCTTTCATCAAATAATGTAATTTGCATCTAAAACCATAAAGACAAAAAGCTTTGGTGTAAAATGGAATTTATTTTGGAAAAATGTTTTTATTCAAAATGGTCATATAAAAGTCAGTAGCATTTTTTCCTTCTAGACAGTAAATTTAGTTCTTATTCAATTTACTATATTTGATGCTGTATAATTTTCTCTACTCCCCCACCACTAAAAAATATAAAATAAAAATTTCACCTTGGTCTTATATATGAAGTTGGATATCTAGTTGGCTAATACCTACTGATATTGTAGACTACCATGACAGAAGAGTTATTAAAAATGAAATTTTTTTTTGCCTGTCCAAGTTATATTTTGTTCAAGTGTTTTCCTTCTCCATTGTGTAGCTGCTGTCAGTGACCATAGCCTTAACAATAGAAAATACATAGATGATGATGTGCTGATGACTGACTCACAAGGAAAACTACAAAAATCTTAGAAAAGGAAGCAAATGAAAGTGAGAAGAAAGGACTAACAATTAACAATGAGAAAACAGTGTATGGTCATTAGCAAGAGAGTGTGGCAGCCAAAGGTTTGGGTTTTGAATTTGTTGGCATCATAATCCAGTAGGTAAAGAAATTAAACTTTCTTGTTAGCATAATATCAAATGGCAGAAAATTTGACTTTGTGATTTGAAAGCAGATTGAAACAGCAAAAGATGTCTTTCAGAAACTGAACAAAGTATCAAGACAAAGGAATATTTCATTAGAAACAAAGAAAAGTGTACCTTCTGGATTGCAGTGAATACTGGATAATTTCATTAAAGTGGAGGAAGTGACTCAATACAGCAATCATATGGTTCTACAGAAGGATGCTGAGAATATCATAGAAAATGTGAACAAGAAAATCATAGCTAAAAAGACATAATTAAAAATAGAAAGAGACAGTTGAAGCTTCTGCGACATATTACAAGTGATGATGGCTTAGAAAATTAAATACTGATAAGATGTATTGAGAGAAGGATGGATAGAAGGAAATAGTGAGCAACTTACCCAAGGAGTTAGCGTGATTGGGTAACAGAGCCAGATCAAGAAAGAATTGTAAAGATCTAAACATTGCTTAGAACAACAAAGGAAAGGAAGCTGTGGGGAGCCATGAATACCAACTCCTGAAGGGAAATAAGAGAAAACATGACAGGACAGCATATAAATTATGATTGTAGACTTTTATATAGAACACTAGCAAGCAGATAAGTGAGGTGAGTTAATGCCCTTGGCACACTAGGGACAACTGAGATGGATTAAGGCCCTTGCCACTGTTAGATACCAGTCTGGTCAAAAGACTCACACCATGGGAAATAAAGATATTCAATGATTGTAGTCAACCACCCCACAAGTAATAATCTTGTAATGAAAAGCTTTATTGGCTGTAAGTATCATGTTTATATCATATTATATTGTTCTTTTACTTTGTTACATTTAATACAAATGGCTAACATATTTTGGTACCCATCTTTTTATTTCCTTTTAGTACCTCATATTTATTCTTGTTTCAGAGCTATTATAAAAATGACAACCCAACAGTCACATATTTCAATAATATTAAAGGCTTACCTGTAAATAAAATGTTCTTTACTTTCTCTGCAGAAATTTGCCTTCAAAATACAATACTTAATGTTTCTTTTATATGGCTTCAAGATGTGAGTGATCATAGCTCTCCACAACTTCCTGTCTTTTATTGTTCTAAGTAACTTTTGACTCTTCACCATTTCTCTTTGTCACTTTTGTGCAATCCATTCACCCAGATGTGTTGTTAAAGAGGTTACTTGCTGTCTCCTTCACTTTTCTTGCCTTTAATATTATCTTATAAGTATTAAATTCTCTAAGCCCACTTTCCTTGTTATGTGGCCCAGACACTACAGTTCAAAGGTTTCAAGCCACCCTGGGAATGGGATGATCTTGACAGAAGAGTGAAAACAAAAAAAGAAAAAGAGCTCTTAGAGTCACTGAAAAAAAGAATAGAATCAATTATCAAACTTATACTTTGAAAATCTTTTGCAATGAATGCCAATAATTTGTGCTGCAGTAATCAAGGCTAAGGGAGGATATTTTGATGAGAGTAAAATTTAATCATAAAATGCTTTTTTTTCTTTTTGTCATAATATTATTTCTAATAAAAAAATCATGTCTCACTTTTTTTAACCATGTATAATAATTTTCTCATATTTAAAATACAAAACAACTACTTTTTGGGCAAATTTAGAAAATTACCATTGGTGCTTCAAATATTTGAACTGTAGTGTATGTTTCTTTTTAGTTCCTATTCTTCTTAAAACTTTGTTATCTACATATTCTATTCCTCACAGAACTACATCTTTATCAATTCAAGTTTCTTCTTCATTTGTAAAAGATTGTCCAAAATTTACTGCCATATAGGAAAACAGATCTTACATAACAGTTCACTACTCTTTTTCTTTGTTTCTAAAGATATTTTCCTATCTATTAATACTTTGCTTAGTTTCTAGAAGCTAACTTTTACTGTTCCTCTGGATCTCTGTGTCACAATTTACATAATCTGTTACTATACTACTCAGATAGTTAACTTTCTTCACCTGTTTGGTTTTGACATCCCCAATATATAAGTCACACTTTGGGTTGTCTCTTTTACTGACAATTATGCATACTTTTTATAATTTAAGAGTTAGTCCTTTCTACTCTTTTATCTTCATTATCTTATTTAAGAGCTCTTTCAGATTTCTATCTGTGTCTGTTGTTTCATTTTTGTATCAATGCCTGCAAACCTAAACTGCTCCCTTTTAATCATCTTACAGAAACTTCCATAAGTATGACTGATGCTAACCACCAATGGAGTAACTCATTGCACTTTCTTAGTCTAATGTTTCCAAGTGATATGAACTGCAATTATTATTTCTGATATCAATTGCTAAGTATGCAGCTAAGAAAGTTGGTTTACTATGTTGTGCTAGAAAATTCTTTTCACTTTAATCTATCCATTCATGTATGCCTTAAAAATATTGCTGTCACGTCGGTCTGGAGCTTTTGCTATATATCTTGAGATTTTTGACAAAATCCTTAAAAGAATCTGCATTGTTATCAATCCTGATCTAGCATCTCAGCTTCAGTCACTTTTCACACCGCTGTAATGTAGCTTCCCTGTGCCTTTTCTATAAATATTATCACGGTAAATGTCCCGATACGATTTCCTCTTTGGTACCTCAACTACATGAATTTAAGCATAGTACTAGTTTGGCAGATAGGTCTCATCATTTTACAATTGAAATTGATAAGTGTAGGCATAAGTTCTATTCTGATAGTTTCTTTTCTTGCACTTCTCACCTGTGGAACTCTTTTCCACATTCTTGTTTTCCAGGAACACTATGATTTTCAGAAATTTAAAGTTAGCATCACTTTTCATGTGTCTCCTTAAAGTTTTCGAAATTTTCTTCATTCTCAATAACTCTTGCATCTTAGTGGCTTTATTGCATTGTTTGGGGTGAAATGATTAAAAAAATATTGTCTATTTATGTCACTCATAAGATCCTTTCAACCTCACACATATAGATGGAGCATTGTCATTTAGTGCTGTTTGTGACAAAATGATAGCAATGTGCACATACAAGTGCAAATACATGTCTTAGATTTTGTCATTGTAAAGAGATAGCTAAAATATTCTGTTGTTTGTATTGTCTTGTAAATGCTGCTTGTTACAAAACTGCAAAAAAAAAAAAAGGAAGACAGACTTTTTATACAAGTAAGATCTTATTAATTAAGAAGTACATGAAAGGAAGTGGCTGCAAAAAATGTCAAATCTTTGAATTTGCCTTTAAGCACAATAAAAAAAGTTATTTGAAACTGGAAGAAATGCTCTGTAACATTGTTTCTGAACATAGCAATAAAATTGCTAGCAAAACCAGAACTTGATTTAGAGGCTGTTGTAATTTTCTTGTCAGAATTTATCTTACATATTTACACATCTACCATATGTCTGTGTATTGAATACTGCTATATATATTGTGACAAAATGCAAAGACAGATCTGCAATGTAATTGATCCTGAGTAGACATCTCAACTTCAGTTACCTACTCACTGACGTGACATGGCTTCCCTCTGTCTTTTCTACAAATATTTTCATAGCAACTGCTGTGACAAGCTTTTTTCCTCGATTTCCTGACTACATGAATTTACTACTAGATTGGCAACTAGGTCCCACCCTACTTTACTGTTGAAATAGCTAAATGCAACTGCCACTTCTTCTCCAACATTTTATTTTCTCACACTTCCAATGTGTGGAATTCTTTTCCATTTACTTACCTCCCTCTTAACTACAATCTTCAAAAATTTAAATGTAACATCAATTGCCATCTTCTGTCTTCTTGAACCTCATTTCTTCTTTTGTCATTTCCTCAATCCTTCTTATTCTCATTCTCTTTCATTTTCACTCCCTGTAACCCCCCCCCACTTGCATACTTGCAGCATTCCTAACTTTCTTGGGCTGAAATGATTAAAATAAAAATTCTATCTGTAATTACGAATGAGCTGCAAATTTCAGTGTTTGACACTGAAGTACACATTGATACAAGATCCAGAGTTTTAGCTTGAAATGCAAAGTGGCTAAAAAAAAAAAATAATTCTGATAGACCATAATCATCTTGTTTCTTAAAAAACTTGTTCTCTTAAAGAACAGCTTAAATTCTCTAACTGCTGATAATAGTTACATAATTTTGCAAAAAACTTACTAAAACATGACTTTTTTCAGTTGTTTTTTTACCTGTTTGCTTCTACTAACCCATTATTTGTATTCTTGTCAAATGATTATTTTTCATCACATCATTAATCATTTAAAAAAGGTGGACGTGGGTTTATGAGGTTGTCATCAGATGCAGATATATTCTCTTGCTTTATCAAAATGTGGATTTAGTTAACACTAAACACTTCAAATACTTCATGGAATGGATAAGTTATTTAGTATAAGAGATAAAAAAATAGAACATACGTTTATTTAATCTGATGATTGCTTAAGCTGTGTAACTACTAGACACCACGAAATGTTGATGCCTATGCTTAAAGTGTGTGTCTATATATATATATATATATTTTTAATCATTTGACCTCATGCAAGGCAATAAAGCCACAAGGATGTACTGAGTATTAGCAAATATGAGAAAAAATACTATTAAGAAGAGAGGACAACAAAAGAACAAGAATTAAAAAGACAGAAGTGGACAATTGACATTGCATGTAAAGTTTTGAAGACCAAAGTTAACTGGGAAGCAAAAAGCTGAAAGGGAGTGTATATATATATATATATATATATATATATATATATATATATATATGTCATTCAATATATACAAGCATATTCAATATATCTATAAATATGTCACTCAATACATACAAGCATACTGAGTGTATGTGTATATGTCATTCAATATATACACGCATACTGAGTGTGTATATATATATATATATATATATATATATATATACATCGTTCAATATATACAAGCATACTGTGTGTGTATATATATATATGATTCAATATATACGATATATATACAATATATACTCATTGTGTGTGTGTATATATGTCATTCAATATATACAAGCATACTCAATGTGTGTGTGTGTATATATATATATATATATATATACATACACACACATACACACACATGATTTAATATATACAAGCATACAGAATATATATATATATATATATATATATATATATATATATATATATATATAGATATATTGTAGTCATTCAATTCATACAAACATACTGTGTGTGTGTGTGTATATCCATACACAAGCACTATCATATTCACTCTTCATTGCATATAAACATATATCCATGTATTTAAAAGGAACAAATTTTAAAATATGCAAAACAATCAAAAACAAATCTTTTTTGTTTTGAAATTCAAATTGTCTTCATTTGTTTCAAGTTTCTTTCTTTTCATTCAAAGCAAAATTCTTTTCATTGGAAATATGAAACAAAAAAAAAAAAATTCCTTTTTTTTGTGTGTGTGTGCACTTCACATTTTATTCAAAGTATTTCCCTCTTGCTTCACTTTTTATTTGTTCATTTGTCTATTTAACAAAACTGTTTCTCCTATTTCCTCTCTTATGAAACCATTTACTCTACTGCTTCCATTTTCTTGTTCCACCTGAAAATATTTCATCCTTTTGGTCTTTATCCCCTCACAATACATGACACTGTTTTTATGTACTTTCACTTTGTTTCTATTTCAACATATCTGATCTTTCACCTAACCTCTTGATGAATCTGATTGGTGAGATAGTTGCTTGAAGCTAACTAAATCATGATGCTTGATATTCAGAATAAAAAAAAAAAAAAAAATTTCCAGGGACTGAGAAAGATAGAAAGTAAAATTGAAAGAAATGACAAAAAAATGAATCTATTGATGTAGAAAGGTTTAAAAGAAAATGGAATAAGAATTATGCATAAGAGAAAATAAAAGGATAGACCTAAACGAGTAATAAAATAAAGAAAGTGTAGTTGAAAGAAAAAGAAAATAGAATTTCAGACTAAAGGAATTTCCTAATAGAAAAAAAAACAAACTCTAAAGTAAATATTTGCCAAAAACAGAATAAACAAAAAAGATTTCAAAAACATTGAAAACTAATTTTGTTGGAGAAAAAAAAGAAACTAGATGAAGGAAAATAAGAAAATGTAAAATATAGAAGAAGATTCAAGAACAAAGAAAAAGAAGAAATGAATTTAAGAAAAATGGCTATAAATTAAAGAATGAAGTGACATATTTAGAAAGAAAAATGGTTGGATGTGAAAAGGATTATCAATTCTAAGGCAAAAAATAATAAAAAAAAAAAGAAGAAAGATTGATGGAAAAAGAAAACTATTGAAATAGAGAAGACAAACACAAAAAAAGGAAGAAGAAAAGTAGAAAAAAGAAAGAAAAGAAAAAGAGTGAGAAGAAAAGAAAGAAAAAGAATGGCAAGAATTGAAGAAATAAAGAAGAAGAAAGGAAAAAATAGAACAATGGTAAAGGAAGGAAGAAAATAGAAAAAGTAAAAAAAGGGAGAAATGGAAAGAAAGAACATAAAACAAGGAAAGAAAAGAAAGAAAACAGGAAGAAAGAAAAAGGAGAAAAAAATAAAAAATAAAAAATGAAAAGAAAGATAAAATAAAGGAGGAACAAAAGAATATGAAAGGGAAAAAAAGAACAAAAATAGAAATGAAGAAAAAGGTAAAGAAAGAATGCGAAAAAGAAGAAAGAAGAATAGGAAGAAAAAAGGATAAGAAAGGGAATGAAGAAAGGAAAGAAGGAAAATAACAGGAAAGAAAATGAAGAAAAGGTAAAAAAAGGAAAAGAAAAAAGGTAAAGAAAAAAAGTAAAGAAAGGAAAGAAGATAAAAAGAAATAAAATGAAGAAAGAAAAGAAATGACAAAGGCAAATGAAAAGAAAGAAACAAAAAAGAAAACTAAAGAAGAAAGGAAAATAGAAACCAAAATTAAAGGAAAAGAAATAAAAGTAACAGAAGAATAAAGCGGAAAGAAAGGAAGGAAAAAAAATGAAAATAAAGAAAGGAAGAAAAAAGAAAAAAAAATATAAGAAAATTAAGAAAAATAAAAGTAAGGAAAAAGCAAATAGAAGGTTTTAAAAAATTGATTGGAGAAAAAAATATAAAATGAAAAGAGATCTTCTCAGACTTCATTTGTAAGTATTCCTTTGGGAATAATTATGATGAGTTTTTCTCTCCTAATGAAGGCTCCAGGCAGTTCTACTCTTGTTGTTTTTTTTTTCTGTATTCCTATATAGATATAACAACATGCTTACAAAAGACAACTGTGCAGGCATGAGAACAGTCACAAGTTGTAGGTAGTCGTCTATATACAACTCAACTACATATATATCCTCAGGTGATATTCCTTAAACTTTCATTTTAGTTCTTGTTTAATTTTATCTTTTCATTATTTTATTAGTCTTTTGTTTTTGTTCTTTTTTATTTTTTTAAATAATTTATGTTTTTCTATGTAATTTTATTTTGTGCAATTTTTCTGTTTTTAATTTATAACAAAATTTTTTGAAATTTTTAAAAGTGTATTTAAAATGAAATCCTTTGAGCATCTTAGATCACTTGTAAGTGTTCTTTTTTTCCCCTGCTCATATTTAAAAGAAAACCAAAAATAAATTAAGAAATTATTTTTTAAAATATACAAATGCATTAAGAATATCAATAATATATAAGTAATTAAATAATATATAAGTAATTAAATGACCACAAAGAAAACAATTGAATGAATAAGCTCTCAAAAAAATTAATTAATGAAAAAATCTTTGAAACAAACAAAATAATTTCAAATAGATAACACTAAAACTAAATTGCATTTAACAATTTATTTTCTTCACATTTTTCTCTATTTATATTCCTCCTTCAAGAATTGTTTTTTCAAATAAGAATGATGTATGTTTATTGGATGGCTAGAAACACAAAGCTTTTAATGAATGAAGAAGATTCTTAAAAATATCTAACCATGTGCTTTTTATTTTCAAAACTTAAAATTCTGAAACTTGGATTTAAAATTAACCATACTGATCAAAATTATGGCATTTTAAATACTTTTTCAAATTATTATTATTATGCTCAACTCTATCAGAGAGTTAAGTTTTTCACCTCCTGGTTTTGTAACCAAATTGGAGCAAGCCATCATTGTTGCAAAGACACTGCCATCTGGCATCTTCAGTGCAAGGGAGCTAACTCCATAAAAGTAAACACTTTCAGACAGCCATATTTTACTTCAAACTAAGCCAATTTAATTCAATACTCTGATCAGCAAATAAAAATTTTACACTATTATATTATTACACAGTTTTATAACATAAATAACAAAAAATATTGGATCATAACTTTAATAACCTAATAACCTTACAGATTATTATGCTATTATTATACTAACTGTTTATTATGTCAGGTCATTCTAAAAGTGCTACAGATACCATGTAACACAGTACTAGCTGCTGCATGGTCAGGTCAGTGGCAACTAAATCAATTCTTCCACCAGGCTTTCTGGTGAGAAGGACACCCAACAAGATTAGAAACAAGACCTGTCAAAGGGTAGATGAACCTTCTTGTACAATTAACAGCCATCTCGCACAATGCAGTAGTTGAGCTCCAATAATTATGTATACTGTCTATACAGTGATGACAAGGTATTGCTGGGTGGACGGCTTCCTAGACTCAAATCAGCAACCAGAGCAGAGGGTTCCACCGAATGGAATCAATGACCACATACCTGTTTTCAAGTTGGTGGACATCAGCTGTGGTTTGACATGGAGTGGAACTGGCTCAGTCAGATTGACTTGCTCCAATACATGTAACACATGACTGAATACCTCTCCAGCTTTCAACCCAGATATGTGCAAAAAACTGGTCAGGTGCACAGCTTCATTGTGATCCTGTGACTATAACAAGTCATGGGACTGATGATGATATATAACCCATGATATCATAAGAATAGGACTGTAAGGATACAAAAGGCTATTATCTCCCTTTGATTGAGATGACATCAGATGGGTCAAGTGATGGCTGCTTAGTGACATTACTTTAAAGAATGATGAAAATGGTCAAACCTTCAGTCAGTTTCCAGAAGTCAAACTGAGCAGTTGCAAAGGCTACATCTACCTCCCCCAGCAGCTTACAATCCCTTGGCACTATTTTCCTATGAAAATATATCTTCAGCAGATAGAGAAATTATCTCCAGATTGCAGTCTTCAATTTGGGAAAACCTACAACTTGTCATTTCTTTGTTTGAGGTAAACATGTCCTCACTAGTGACAGATGAATCCAGCCCAGTAGAATCTGGAATCCTAAATATGGCTTCTCCAGAAACACAGAAGAATCTCTGACAGACCAAATTCCTGTTGGGAATTATGATAAGTAAGTTCATATTTTTTTGTTCTCCTTTCAGACTGCTTGTTGTGTTTACATGTGTTGTAATTTCTTGTTGTGTGGATCATGATTAAATGTGTATATATAATTTTGTGTATGACTTAACAGTATAAAAACTCTCTCTGTGAACAAAGCATGTTTGTCATTCCTTTCTTTCAGCTGTTCTGTCTGTGAAATAAGTTGTTATATCATGGATATAATAATTCCCATAATGGGTGGGGGTGAATACAAACTGGGAGAGCATTCCTTTCTTCCATTTCTCACCCTTAACATGTGATATTATTAGCCTCTGTTAGGATGCGTTAAACTAATATGTCAAAACAGATTTAACAGCAACACAGAAAATCTTGGAGGTTATAATAAAAAAAGTTATTTTATGTTCACTTTCGTATCTTCAGTGAATAAAATTATTGCAACTCCAAAACTGTCTAATAAAGTTTGATTCATTTTTGTAATAAATAATTCTTGCAGTAGAATAAAAGCATTATGATTTAGCCAAAAATATATCACTTTTTATGCAAAATCAGACTTGGCCAATTTTGGAAATAAATCTATGGAAACCATGAAAAGAAGGGTTTATCAACATTCAGAAAGTAATGCAAGTTTCAGTTACAGAATAAAACTATTCTAAGTATGATGTAAATGCATTGCAAATAATTTTACAATAGAATTTGCACTGGAAACCAAGAAAATGTTTTGTCAGAATTCAGAAATTAACACAAGTATTACCTTACAGTATACAACGACTGTAAACAATCAATTTCTCATTTCTTTTGAGTGTTCTTTTCAAAGATGGGTTGTTTTTGTTGTTCTATCAGAGAATTGTAGATGGAAATGTTCTTCATTAAATTATTTTCCATTAAATCATGTGCACCCAAATATTATAGTCATACAGCAGATAAGGTTTAATGCTTTGCTCAGAAATTCTCTTCCAACTCAACACTCGACTCATTTAGAGTACCTAAACCTAATTTCCCCACTAGAACAGAGGCTCTACTGAGTAATATGCACATAACCCCATCACTGGTCACATACATCATTTCTAAATTAGACTCCCAGTAGGTAAGCAGAGGTGACAAGATCCCAATGGTTGTCCTGAAGAAATGCACTCCCAAGCAGGCTCCATTTCTCTACAAACACTATAACTATTGCCCAACTGATTTCCAGCTTGTTGGAACTCTTCTGTAGTTCCTGTTTTCAAACTTTCTGACTCCACTATCACACTATTAGTCTCCTATCACTTTTAGGCAAAGTATTCAAGGCTTTAATCAATGCTGAAGTAGTTAAGCATCTTACTTCTCATGACCTAATCTCAGACAAACAATATGGCTTCCATTTTTCCAGGTCTACTGCTGATGTACTAACAGCCATCACTGAATATGTATATCAAGCTCTTGATAATAATGGCAAAGTTTGAGCTGTAAAAGTATTTGACAGTTTGGCATACAAGACTTTTGCATAAGCTTCAGAGCTACGGTATTACCAGATAATTGTTTGAATTAATGCAAACATTCCTATCAAATCATGAAATAATGGTTGTCTTGAATGGGCTTGATTCCAGATCTCTTCACATGAATGCAAGTGTCCCTCAAGGTTCTATCCTGGGACTTATGCTGCTTCTGATCTTCATCAAAGATCTCTCCTGATGTCATCAGTTCCCAAGTAGCCGTTTATTCAGAAGACACTACCATTTACTCCTGTCTCGACAGAAAGTCTGTCAGAGCTGACAAAATTAACAAGGCTGCTGCTCTTGAAAAAGACCTCCAATCAGTGGTTAACTGGGGTAGGAAATGGCTTGTAATGCCTCCAAAACTGAACTGCTATCATGTAATCACCATACAGGTACTTTCCTGCCCACGTGGCTGATGATAGACTCTAGGAGATCAATACACTGCAGGTTCTTGGCCTCACTTTTTCAACTGACTTGAAGTGGAATGACTACATTAAATCAATAGCTGCATCTACTGTAAGGAAATTTGGTTTGGATCATTGTGTTGTGACATAAAGTTTTTTTCTTGTCAGAATCCATCTTGCACACTTAAAAATCTACCATTCATCCATGCATTGAGAACTATTGCCACATCTGGTCTGTTGCTCCTGCTGTTCATCTCGAGGTTCTTGACAAAATCTAAAGAAGACTCTACAATGTAATCAATCCTGAGCTGACATCTCAACTTTAGTTACTTTCTCACCAATGTGACATGGCTTCCCTCTGTCTTTTCTACAAATATTTTCGTGGCAACTGCTCTGACAAGCTTTTTTTCCCCTGGTGCTTCGAGTACATGAATTTAAGCATCTAGGTCCCACTCATTTACTGATGAAATTGTTAAATGTAACTACCACTTCTACTCCAACAGTTTCTTCTCTTGCACTTCTCGCCTGTGAGACTCCCTTCCATTTACTTGCTTTCCTGATAACTACAACCTATAAAAATTTAAATCCAACATCAGTCACCATCTCCTATCTTGTTGAATTCTATTCATCTTTTATCCTTTCCCACTATACGCATTATTTCTCTCACTTTCATTCTCTGTAACCTCTTGTGCACTAGTGGCATTTCCACCTTGCCTGGGTTGAAATGATAAAAAAAGCAAAAAAAAAAATGTTATTTTCAAATGACTTAGACGCTCACATGAGATATGTGAAGTATCTCTGAGATGTCCCCTGCTGAGTGGAAAAATAGAAGGGAAAGAAGAAAAAGCATTTTAAATTTGGCATCATCAATGAGTGAATGACTGCTAAAATGTTCTAAATCTTCCAGATTTAAATTTCCTTTTCTGAACCTAGTGAAACAATTACAAACAGTACTCTCAGCTATGGTACCATTTCCATAAATAGCACATACTTTTTTTGCTGTTTGTACAGTGTTTTTTTCTTTTCTGAAAATAAGCGAGTATAAATTGATGAAAGTGCATCATATTTTTATTTCTTTATTATGATGTTCACATTGTACAAGGCCTGGGAGCCACTCAAAGTAGAGAATTACAAAGTAAGATGCATAGTTTATGTGAACATGTAGGAAAGATAATGGTTAACCCTAGACTTGAATATTTTATGATTATAGAGACCAGTGAAGCATCCTCTTTGAAGTCAATTCCACAGAGCATCAGCTCATGGGAAGAAGCATGTGTGGTATGGCAGCTCTTAACATTTGATATAATTCTATTGATATTGGATTGTCTTTTATGCTTAAGGCTTCTTGTATTTGTAATCATTTTTATAGTTTACATGATTTCTGTTATTGGTAAGGGTTTGTTAGATTTTTTTGTTGTATTTTTTTAATTTACTTGGTAAAATTTATCTGGAACATTGAAAAAATAAAGACAAAAAGATAATTAATAAGGAACATTTCTTCATATTTAACTTGGATATATGAAAAATTGCTGCCCAAATACACTGTTTTTGCTTGCTTTATGTCTGGTGTATGCCATTTGCAATTTTTTTCTTTTTTAACTTCTTTTTCTTAACCTTCTCAAAAATACCTCAGGACTGGGTGTTTAAAAAGACTAAAATACACCTGAGGAAGGTTGAAGAATTTATGCCAAAATGTTATGTTAAAAACAACAAAGATGAAGACAACTGTCCCAAAATTAACATATTTAAAATGCTTTATGTATGTGTGAGCATATATATATATATATATATATATATATATATATATATCTGTGTGTGTGTGTGTGTTTTGAAACTGTAGACTTTCTGTACAGACACAGCTTCACCACACTGATTCCATAGCAAGCGGGTTTTTATGGGTGAGAGTTGCCAGACCTATGTCCAAATGGCTTTCAATTCAGGGTTGTTATTTTCTTAAACTGGATGCCAACAAATGCTAACAGGCTTAGTCTGCCTTGCCATTTAACCCTTACCTGTTGGAGGGAAAAGATAAGAATCTATACTTTTCCAAGAGTATAAATGCAAAATGGCCTCAGCTGGAATTTGAACATTGACACACCTAAATCATTTTTTTCCAGTAACAGTTATACTATGTGTACATCATATATATATATATATATATATATATATGTGTGTGTGTGTGTGTGTGTGTGTGTGTGTGTGTCAACATTTTCAGAGGGAATATCTCTATAAAAGGACAATATGAATAAAAACAAAAGGAAAACTTAACTTAGGCTAAGATAAATTTACCTTTACTCTTTATATATATATATATATATATATATATATATATATGTGTGTGTGTGTGTGTGTGTGTGTGTGTG
Organism: Acanthosepion lycidas; assembly: GCA_963932145.1. Taxonomy (NCBI): domain Eukaryota; kingdom Metazoa; phylum Mollusca; class Cephalopoda; order Sepiida; family Sepiidae; genus Acanthosepion; species Acanthosepion lycidas. The sequence continues at coordinate 118,895,722 of OZ010573.1, forward strand.
TATGAAATAGTTGACAGTGAGTGCTGGTAATAGTAATAATAAAACAGTGCTTAATTTAAAATAACACAGCTAAATCTAATAGTAAGAATAAAATAAAGTTAAACAGGGAAAAAATAAAACATAAATAACTAAAAATATAGAAACAACACAATACTCAAAAAAAAATTAGAAAAAGAAAGTAAAAGGCTCCAGCCAGAAATATGGTAAGTGCTGGCAAGAACTAAATCCTGTAAAAAACAAAAAAAAACAAAAACACATAGACATAAAAACAAATATGTATTAAAAAATGTTGTACTGGATAAAGTTTGGTAAATGCCACTACCCCTCATGTATATGCTATACATTATCTGTTCATTTTTCTTACATGAAAATGGAATAATCCATAATCTTGTCAGCAGACTATAAATTTTGGGGTCAGACATTTTAAATATGTTCCTGATGATTGCTATATGCATGAAACTCTAAGTTGCATTGAAGAAAAAATATATAATTATTTAGTCTCTCTCTCTCTCTCTCTATATATATATATATATATATATATATATATATATATATATGTGTGTGTGTGTGTGTGTGTCAATCATGAGACCTATAACCCATTAGGGTTGTAGGTGCACCCCATGTACCGCAACTGCTGTATCAGTGGTGTTTAATTAGAATATATAATTATTCTTAGTCTCTCTCTCTCTTTCTCTCTCTCTATATATGTGTGTGTATGTGATGTGTGTCACAATCATGAGACCTATAACACATTAGGGTCATAGGTGCACTTCATGTACTGCAACTGCAGTGGTGTTTCGTGGCTATGATAGCCAATCAGAGCCCAACCCTTTCCATTTTGGTTTGAATTCAGAATTTTTCTTCTCCTAGACTAGTTACCAACCAGTCAGTCCTGGGGGTAAGAAATGATGGTGTCATACCTTTCCCAAGGGTATTAACATATAAGTGAATATAATGAGCTTGACTGGAATTTAAACTTGGCTTTCCGATTACTCAATCCATTACTCCAACGTACTTCCTATATATAATATGTAACACTCCTCCACCACCAGAGTACACAGATCCTAGGTAGAAGAGCCAGAATGGTACTTTAATCCTCTGTAGAATTTCTTAATAATAATTAAATAATACACCATTTTTATAGGTATGATGCTCATCTGAATGTAAATAGATAAATCTTGTAATATTTCCAGTGAATCTGCATTTAAGTATTATCGGTGTAGATCAATGCTAGAAACAAATAAAAGTAGCATAAAAGGGTAGCATAAAAGTTATCCATGTGGAAAATGGAAATGGTGATTCAAGTTCAAGTTCAGGCCAAACCTGTTGTCTTTAGATTACACTCCACTAATGCCTTTGGGGATGGCAAGAACATGTTTCTTTTCTCACTACAGCTATGGGTTAAATATCAGGGTAAACTGGGAACTCTAGCCTTAGATTTCAACCATCTTAGAAGAAAGATAATTCTGAATTCAAAATGACAAAGAAGGCATTAGAAAATCACTCCATTATTTTTCCAAAAAAGTCATGTGAATTCACAGATGAAAAACAAAAGGAATCTCTGAGTGGAAGGGCTGCATGACTTTCTACATCCTGAAAGGACAAGGCACTTTAGATGAAATAATAATGGTAGAAGGAAAATCATAATTTGTCTCTGCTGTAGCATACCTACAGACGATAATGGGTATATCCCCATTCACATAAATACAGTAGTAAATACTATATATTGGTCTGCAGTTGGAGACTCATTGTGGAATTCATTTGACTCCCTTCGAGCAGTTGACTACTTCTATACACCGCTGGCAAATCTTATATGTGTTGTTCTTGTCCTAAGTATTATCATTCATTACTAACCTTCATGTGATTATTCTATTCAGTAACCTTCCCTAGATTACAACAGTCTCTTGGGAAAATATTACCTGTTTTTTTAATTGTATGCAAACAAATATTTTCCTCTTTACTATCTTTTATTCTGATTCTTTCTTTTCCCTCTCCAATTGTCATTAAAGGAAAATCATAATTTGTCTCTTAACATGGGAAAATATTACCTGTCTTTTTAATTGCATGCAAACAAATATTTTCCTTTTTTCTTTCTTTTTATGTGCTGTGTCCTTTCAGAATGTAGACAATCATGGCTCTTCACCTGCCTCTATCACTTGCAGCTCTCAACAAGTTCCTTCCCTCTGCTTTCTCTCTCAGACTATGTTCTGTAATCCATTTGCTTAAGCCCGCCATGTATGTCATGCGTTGTTTTCCCTTGTCTCTCTTTTCCTCCCTTTCCCATGAGTATCAGATTCTCCAGGCCCCCCCCTCCTCATTATGTGTCCCAGAAACTTCAGTTGCCTCTTCCTGATGTTAAGTATAAGCCTCCTCCTTGTTTACATTCTCTCTAAGACCTCATCGTTACTCACACGCTCAGTCCATGATATCCTTAGTATCATTCTGTAGAACCACATCTCCGTCGCCTCGAGTCTCTTATTCATCTTTGAGGAAATTGTTCAACATTTGCTGCCGTAAAGAAGAACAGATGTCACGTAACAGTCCAGTATTCTTTTCTTTGTTACCAAGGAAGTCCTCCTGTCTCACAATACTCTTCGCAACTTTTGGAATCTGTCCTTGGCCATCCCAATACATCTACGGATCTCAGTGTCGCACTTACTTATTTATTCTGTCAAAATGCTTCCCAGATATTTAAACATTCGCGTCTGCTTGATTCTAGTGTTCTCAACCTGCAAATTGCATTTCGGGCTCATCCTTTTGCTGATGGCCATGCATTCTGTCTTCCCTCTCCCATTGTAATTTATTACATTTGTCATTTTTCTTTGTCTTTTTTTAAAATTTGGATATTAATAATACTCTTTGATACAATTGTCACTAATATTCTATCAGAAATGTCTTCATTTTGATATACCATATTATAAGTAAAAAAGATGAACTGAGTCAAAATATTTCTTTAATATTTTTCTCAGTATTTTGTAGATTAATTTTGATTGTTTTCTATTAACATTTTTAGTTTTTTATGATTTCTTTTACAAACATGTGTACAGATATATTTATTATTGTTTCACATTTTCTTTTTGACAAACAAAAGGAAATACATTCTAAGTTCAGTTCAAGACAAAATATCCTCAGGTTTAAAGATACGACTAGTGTGACATTTAAAGAAATAAGGAAATCTCATTCTTGCAACCTGAAAGCATAATGATTATAAGCTAACAAAGAACATAGCCGAAAAAAATGAAATTCTCTTTTTAAATCTTTTCATCTTTTTCTTCATCACATCACTCTCATTCTCTTTTTATTCTTATCATTTTTCCTTCTTGTTATACATTTTCTCTTTCTTTTCACTGTTACTATCACTATGATATATAAAATCTCTCTTTACACTACTTACAGTGTTCAAACTTTTGTTCTCATCTTTGTTGTCATATTCACAATATTTTGGCCGTTGTATGCTCCAGCCTTCTTCAGGTGATTGGAATTTTGAACCAAACCGTTTATATCATTCATGGGGGGGTAAACTTTTCTAGTTCCACATGCCATGCCTCTGTTTCAATTTCAGTTAGTACAATGGTTGGAACGTCATGAATATGAAAACAAAGATGAGGACAACAGTCTGAACAATGTAAATATTGTAAATGGTTACAATACCACATCTCAGAAATATAGACAGATATTGAAAATCACTTTTTCCTTGTTTTTTTTTTTTTCTTTCAAACCTAGTGCGGCATTAAATACTAAGTCACTAAATACCCATTGTTGCATTGCAGCTCAGACCAAACACCAGGTTCGTTGACAAGGTGCTGTTTCTTCCAGTCAAATGTGTGTGGCTTAAATATTACCTTTCACGCAAAGTAGAGATGAGGTGTGAGTGAGGGGTAGGTTCACAATCTAGTGGCTGTTTTCCCTGACTGTTCACCAAGGCCTACTTCCTCATTCTTGGTGCCTTTTGGTGGGATGGTCTGTTTTATAGATAACAATTTTCTTTGCCTTGTTGTGTTCATCTAAAAAAGTAATTTATCGTCATTCCGTGACTCTCTCTGTCTGAGATTCTTCGTCTGTACTTTGAAGTTGATTTCACTCATTGATAATCATCAGTGGAAAGTAAATGTTCCATATCCATTTCTGCAACATGTCCAGCTGTTTTTAATTTAACAAGACCTCAGCTGACTCAAATTGCTACAGCATAAGCAATGTGGATGCCAGACAATGGACACAAACAACTCAAATACTAAGTGCATATCACTAGGTTACTCAATACTATGTTAAGTAATTATGATGTGAAATAGTAAATCTAAGTAACTAGGCAACAAGGAGACTAAATACTAAGATGCTGAGTACTAAGTATAAGCACTTCATATATTAAATACTAAGTATAAACAACTAGATTACTAAATAGTAAGTGTAAGTAATGAGAATATTAAATCTTAAGCATAAGCAAGTCGGCTACCAATTACTGGATGTAAGCAACTGGGGTGACAAATAGATGAAATACTAAAGATATGCAAGTAGCTTACTCAATACTAAACATGAACAACTGCATTCCTAAATACTGCAACTCAGATATTAAGTACTAAACCTAAGAAACTAGAACACTAAATAGTAAGTGTTAGCAGCTAGGATGGTACATACTAAGCAGAAGGAAATAAGAAAAGATAAGCAACTATGATTCTAAATACTATCTGAAACTGGATGTTAACATTTATTAACTAAGATAGTAAATACTATCTGAAACTGGATGTTAGAATTTATTTATCTATGTAGAACCATTGGAGATTCCAAAATCAAACAAGTACAACAATTTAAATATCTGGTAAGTGTTTTAAAAATCTGTAGGTACATTGGGATAATGAAATTTGCTTCCAAACAGGTGAGCAAACTATTAAAAAACAGAAAAAAACTGTACCAAACTGTTATTTAATATCAGTCCTCCTATATGGTAAAGTATACTGGACAGCCTCCTCAAAAAGGAAGAAGTGACTTAAAGCAATAGAAATGTGGTTCTATAGAAGGATGCTGAGAATACCGTACACTGGACATGTGAACAATGACAAAGTTTTAGAGAAACTTGAAAGTAAAAGCAAGAAGGCTTGGAAAATTTTATACTCATAGGACATATAGAAGGCAAGAGAGATATAGGAAAGAATGTCTAACCTACAAGCAAGCTTGAGTAAATGGATGGTAGAACAGAGTTTGGGAAAGATGGCAAAAATACAAAGTTTATTAAGACTTACGAAGGACAGGAAAATGTGAAGAGCCATGATCGTCAAGGTAGGTGATGTGTTTGGGCCACAGTTTAAATCTGGCAACCCAAGAGGAATGCAGCATATCATTTTTTTCCTTATTTCTTCATGCCCAATCTTTGGTCTGTCTCAACTAAGTCCAAGGAGAAAATTTAATAAAAATATATTTTCTTGTCATTTCATGATTAAATAAAACACCAGGTATCTTCCATATTGGTATTTCTCACACAACCTTGCTGAATAAATATTGTGTCCTTATCTGATTAATGTAGTTTAATGTCAAGCATGCTCTAATCAGTATTAATGTACCAACAACTAATGTTTGGGTTTTCACATGTTGGACAAACAAACCAGGATGAGGCTCATCATCAAATATCTTGTCCATTTAAATATGATTAGAGTGTTCACAGGCACACTCAGTCAAAAAAGAAAAAAAAAAAATCATCCGCACTTCAAGAACAATGGTTGAAATATTTTTTTTTTACTTTTTGAGTTCTTTTATTTTTTGCTCTACCAATCTTATTGAAACTTTCTTGTACACAAAAACACACATGTCCATATTTGAAGATAATGAGACAAAATAAAAAAGCTATAAACGACGCATTTTGAAGACAGAGGGAGCAGCTCCTTCGGTCTTCTTCAGGTTAGAATGAAAGAAAGACAAAACTGTATATAAGGAAAAATGCAGTAGGATCTCTGAGGATAAGTTGGGACAATAAGTCAAATTACTTTACCACATCCAATGTCCAGAAAGTGTCTGTCTGCCTGTTGTTTTGTTTTATATATATATATATATATATATATATATTAGAGTTGGTTGGTGTCTGTTGGATTTTAAACCAGTCCACCAAAACTAGAGAATTTTTATAAGCATATAATTGTGTATACATATATACCTTCTGCCCAACACACATATTAGAGCCTATTCCTTGTTTACTTGCTTATTTTATATATATATATATATATATATATATTAGTTAAACATAGAGAGCCAGACAAACCTACCAAGGTTTCACCTAAGTGTATCGTCACGGAAGGCTGGCTAAAAAGGTAAAGAAGAACGGAATACTTATAGTCAATAAACAAAAAATCATAACCACATGACTAAATAAAAAAAGAAATAATGTGGAAGAGTTGAGGAGAACCATTTATTCAAATAGAAAAAAAAAAAATTATTTATTTAGTTATTTTGCTTACTCGTATCAGGGGTTTTTTCTTTGGACTTGCATTCTAGACAATTATTTTTGGCTAACATACATGTTCTTGGTTCTTTCTTTTTTTTATACCTTTTTTCCCTTTGGTATTGGTTTGATTATTTGCAAATCAAAACACCGAAGGTTTTCTGAATGAGTATAATTTCTTATATTTATAAGATTACTACTACTAATATATATATATATATATATATACACACATATATATATATATATATATATATATATATAAATAATTAGACCACTGGTGTCTGCTGGTTTTTAAATCAATTAAATCCAAATAGATCTTTGTTTTTTTTCTCTACTAGCTCATATATTAAACTGTGCTATTATTGTCTTAAATATATCTGGGATGATTCTACCATACCCATTGGTAGGTAATGTCTGCCACAAGTCAATCTTTTAAAATGTTTACCAACTGCCAATTTTAACAAAAATTGAAAACATATTAACAAAATTGGTAGGTGGCAAACATTTTAAAAAGATTGATTTTACGCAGACATAGATACAAATAGAAGAATCATCTTAGATGTATTTAACCCTGAACACACACAACGGTTTATACGAGAAAAACCACTTACCATTTGATATCACATCAAGCCCAGCAAAATAGTTCATCATTCATGACATGATCATCATGTGGACAGATGATGAGGAACACCTACACAATGTTCTAAAGTGGCTCAAAGAATATAAAGTAAAGACCAGCTTAGATAAATGTCAATTCTTGGATAGGATCATCTATTGGAAACATGAGATCTCTATACTCAGTATACAAAAGACTACTGATAAAAAACAGGCTATTTGAGAAGTACCCTGGCTGACAATGTGCAATAGCTTTTGTTCTTCTTGGGAATGGTAAATTACTACCACTGGTTCTTGCTTAATGTGGCCATTGGACTGAATCCTCTGCATCAGTTGTTGCAGAAGGATCACAAATGGTGCTGGTCACCACAATGTAAAAATGTTTTCCTATATACTATGGAATTGGCTACATCAAACTGAGTACTGACACACTATAACCCTGGAAAAACAATCTGAGTAGCTAGAGTTGCATCTCACTATGGAGTGGGAGCTGTGCTATCTCATGTCATGAAGAAATGTACTAAATGAACCATTGTTTTTGTGTCAAGGTCAAGAGTTTAATTACTCATAGATTGACTAGGGCATTGGCTTTTATGTGGGGTGTAAAATGCTTCCATCACTATCTATATGGATACTAGTTTGGCCTTGTCACTGACCCCAAACCCCTTATCTCTATCATGCATCTACAAAAAAGGAATGAAAGCAGCATGGCTATAGAGATAGGCAATTTTCCTCTGATGGTACAACTATAATATCATGTACTGGTGCACAAAACATTCCAGGTTGCCACTAGAAGGTAAATAATGGACCAAAGAAGAAAAGATGAACACTACCAGCTTGTTTCACATTTCACAACTGGAGCAGATACCTATTACATGTGATGAAATCAGGACAGCAACATTATGTGACCCAACCATTTCATTTGACTTGAAGTAAGTGCAAAAGAGATGGAGTGATGAGGATAAGGAATGTCAACCTTGATTCACAAAAAGGTATAAACATTCAACCTCACAAGGAGTAGTAACCTGGGGAATGAGGGAAATAATCCCCTCAACCCTATGGGAACAAGTGCTGAAGGTGCTACATGTGACACATGGGTATAGTGAAAATGAAGGCACTGGCTCAAGGCTATGTGTGGTGGCACTTGATTGACTGAGATATTGAACTGATAAACAAGGAAAGCGAAGGGTGCCAAACAAATTTAGATATCCCTCAACAATCTTATTTACATCCTTGGGCATGGCCAGGTTCACCATTGCAATGTGTCCATGTAGATTTTACTCGGCTATTTCAAGGACCATTAAGGTAGGGACCCATTCAAAATGACCTGAGGCATCAATTATAAAGAGCATTACTGCTACACACATGATACATCTGATGCGAGAAATATTTGCTTACAATCGAATACCAATGCAGATGGTTTTGGATAACAGCCCCCAGTTTGCATTGGAAGGGTTTGTAACATTCGTGCAGGAGAAAAAAATCATACCCATTTGCTTAGCTCCATTTCATGCAGCCCCAAACCGGTTGGCTTAGCTCTTTGTACAAACTTTAAAATACAGTTTCAAGGCAATGGGCAAGGGAGCATTGCCAGAGAAAAAGTTGTCAAAATTTCTATTGATGTACACAAATACACTTCATGCAACCACTGGAGGGAACCAAGCACTGATGTTCATGAAGAGAACACAACAGTGCAAGCTCAATGTAATGAAACCAAATACTGAATCGAGAGTTGTGGATAAACTCCTTCCCATGGGGAGTAAAAGTGCTATGCAACAAATCTTATTAGTCATACAGTGTCCTTGTGAGAGACTATACAGTGAAATTGAGGGCATAGTATTTAAGTAACTGGGTTCATTGAACTACTTAATTAAGGTAGATGAGAATATGGTGTGGAAGACCAGATCCAAGAGTCCTCCAGCTGTAAGCAGATGAAACCAAACCTCTCATCAAAAACAACTGGGGTGGATCTGACAGAAGCAATTGAAGTAGCACGATGACCATCACTCTATAATCAGCCAACAACATACGAGTTGACACATCATATTAGCCAAGCAACTAGTGGAGGCAATATTCTGAGAAGAGAGGCCCAAAGAAAACCTTAACAGAAGCAGAAACACTCTCCCCTGGAAGACGCTATTCCCTGAGAATGTGATATCCCTCCTTCAGAAGACTGGACTTATAAAATCTTTTACAAGATAATTAAATGACATACCACAATAATTATTAAATGATGTACCACAATAAAACCTTTCTTAACAATAAAGTTAGTTTTGATTAGCAGGGAGGAATTGTTAGATATCAAATACAAAACTAACACTCTGGCCTTCTTCAGGTGGTGTATGTTGGAATTTCAAACCAAACTCTTTATTTCATCCACTGGGATAGATTGTTCTCATTCCATGTGCCATGCCTTTTCTGGATATCTCAGTTTCAGTTTTTTCCCTTTAGTAACTCTCTAAGTTTTTGTTCACTTCTGCTGTGGCCAGTTATTGAACTCACAACTCTTTCAGGTCAAGTCAGTGGATTACATCAACCAATACTTTTTATCCACTGGGTTATGTGTCAATCTACCCTGGTGGATGAAATAAAGAGTTAGGTTCAAAATTCCAATGTATATCACCTGAAGAAGCTCAGTGTGTACAATTGCCGAAACATTGTGAATATGACAATAAAGATGATGACAATAGTCCGAACAATGTAAATTGTGTAAATAGTAAGAATAACTTATCTCAGAAATATAGACATATATATGTCCATATGTAAGCACATCTTAAATATTTAATGTGTCTTTTATATATATATATATATATATATATATATATATAGTGAGGTGCAAAATTATTAGTACTAGAAAGATCCATGAAAATTTCATGGTTTTCCTATTGAAATTTTCTGATGAATCTTAATTCTTAACTCATAAGTTAATGACTGAATAATCTGTAGAAATTCCCCTATCGCATCATTAAATATTTGAGCTTAACAACCTTAAAAAATATTGCAATAACAGTCATAAATATAAATGCTGGTTGTTATTTTAAGAAGTAAGGGGGTACAAATGAAATGATTTGAAATTGATAACTTTTTCCATTTCACTGAAACGGCCATTAAACACTTATTTCTTCCCTTCTTTATTTCATTTTCTCACTGAAACCAACTCCTGACTTTTCCCCTCTTTCCACATAATCAAAATGGAATAGTCCATTATTTATGAGGTATTGGCAGGAGATCTTGAACAGTTTTATCTTCTCTTCTTTTTTTCTAGGCAAATCCCCATCTTACAAATATTTCTCTTAATAAAAATGTAAAAATTATTCAGCAGACAATGTTATTTTATTTATTGTATGTTTATTTTTGACGGTTGCCTTATCCAGTTTCCATCATTCGATATTGTGCATAAGAAAAAATGGCGCTATATCACGGTGGCCATAATGTCCCAGTGTTTTGGCTGAGATCAAAGTGTAGTATCTGCTCTTATCACCTTAATTTGATTCTCCCTCTCTGCTTCTATTTTCCCTTCTACCTTTCTTAAATTCATTTTCTCACTGAAACCAAGTAATGTCTTTTCCCTTTCCACATCATCAAAATACATAATAGTCTATATTATTTGTGAGGTATCGACAGGAAGTAACAGTCATGCTAACTACAAAGGGAGGGTACAATAAATTTCAATTCAAACAATTCATTTTTCAAACATAGAAACAGATTTTTTCATGTATATATGAATTAGAATATAATTTTATACATTAAATGAATAATTGCAATCCATTTCAGAAACTTTTTATTGAATACAACATTATGAACACAAAATATTCCATGCAATTCAATGGCAGAGTAATTCTGCTTAATAATTTCAATCAAAGATTTTCAGTAGTTAGTAATCAATCCAATAACAAATTTCTTTTGGTATATTGTTTCATTGTTTGAAAGTAAGCTTTTCTAAATTTGAAGGGTGTCTTGAATAAATCGTAACTTTAATTTCTCACTAAATCTTTGTTTTACTGGAGTCAGATCTGAACTCATTGCAAGCCAAGTTGTCGATGTTTTTGTCTCCGAGTCAATTGTTTTTACCAGTGCACTTGTGTGTTGAGGATCCTTATCATAATTGAGAATAAAATGTTATCTTCTAAAAATGTACCAGATAGAATCTGTCAGATTTTCTTTTAAAATATGGTTCATAATTCCAAGGTAAAATCTAATATCACCAAGAGTGACAAAAGTGAAAAGTATAAAAAATACATTTACAGTGTTAAAACACTATCATATATATATATATATATATATATATATATATATATATATATATATATATATATATATATATTATTAAATATAACAGACAATGAATAGCTATTACGTCTGATCATGAGCAATTCTAATGTTCGAATGTTTGCTTTAATGCCTAGTGAAAATAGAGACAAAAATTGTCCAAGATTTGGATATTTTTGATTAAGTTGGTCCTAAGCTTTCGGCTCACATGACATCCTCAGAGTGGTTATACAGACACGAAACAAAGATATCCACCATCAAAGATGATATTTTCACATAGAAGATTGATATGCAACGTTAACAGTTGTGGAATAGCAGACGCAGATCGTAAGTTCAAGATGAGGTTGTATGACATCATGCCATGTGAGAGGCTGAAATATTAACAAAAGAACAATATGTTGAGAGGCTGAAATATTAACAAAAGAACAATATGTTGAGAGGCTGAAATATTAACAAAAGAACCCTTATGTCTAGATACAATGTAATGTGCTGTGTGACTAGTTTGAAATGTAATTTTGTTGAGTGTGGGTTGCTTCGTTTTAATGTAGATGGCCCCCAATATCTGAAGGTTTTTTCACTGAGTGCATGTATGAGTATTATTGTGTTATCAATTAATATCTGTATAATATTATGTACATGACTATGTTTTTTATATATATATATATATATATATATATATATATATACAGGATGTCTCTTTACAATTTTAAAAATATATTACAAAGGCAACTGATGTGGCACCACAATTAGATGACCTTCTACAAACCATTACTTTCCAGCAAGCTGGTGCACCACCACATTGTGAGTTACTAAATCAAACATTTCCAAACTGGTAGATTGGAAAGGATGGCCCAATTTCCTGGTCTCCTTGTTCATCAAATATTACTCCCCTAGGCTTCTTTCTGTAGTGTTATGTTATGGATATCATATACTGAAAAAAGGTCCAGGACATCATTGATCTAAATCAAAAGATTACTGATGCCATTGCCACCATTGATGAAGCTGTGCTACAGCAAACATGACAAGAAACCAAGTGCCATCTTGATGTGATTTGTACAACTAATGGTAACCATATACAAGTGTATTAAATTAATTAAAAAACAAACTTCAATATCTACTCCTCATTTTGTAACAATTTTAACATATTTTTCTGTTCATTTGCTTTTGTAATAAATTTTTAAATTGTAAACAGACTTTATATATGTTAGGTTTTTCATGAATATTGAGCACTTTCCACTAATACTGCATATATAAATATATATACATATATATTTAGCTCCTTCACAGTTGAGCACTCCCGCTGTACTTACACAACATGGATAAGATGGACTTGGGATACTCATTAAAACACATACCAATACACACCCAATCTTCTTACAAACTTCTCCTAACAGAAAAAATCAAAAGTGTTATAAGAAGACTAAGATGGAAAGCACATTACTACCTCAGTGACATAACTAATGAGATCATGGACAATACTGAAACATTCGGCTTAAAAACAAGAAAATGGTAAATTTTGAGAATGGGTCACAATCAACTCTCCATGCAACCACACACACACATATATATATATATATATATATATATATATATATATATCAATTGTGGTACTCACTTGGAAAAACCTCAGATAACTCAACTTGCAGTAGAACAAATTGGTACCCAAGGAAAAATGGTGAATAAAAAACAAAGAACCAAGAACATTAATCCAAGGCAAAAATAATCATCCAGTGTTCAAGCTCCAAGTCCAAAGAAAAAAAAACCCAAAATGAATAAAAAGACAACTACGTAAAGTGCTCAATACACGAAGTAGAGCAAAACCTAAGATAATCCTAAGGAGCCAGGTAAACCTACCTAGGTTTCACCTAAATGAATCGTCAGGACAATGCTGGCTGAAAAGGAAAATTATGGAACAGAATTTATAGCTAAAACCCAAAATAACCATATATATATATATATATATATATATATATATATATATATATATATATATACGGTGCCCCACAGGACCTTTTATATTCATGATATGATGAAAAAAATTAACTAACATATAAAAAAAATGAACATTTTTAATTTGAACACTACATTTAACATATGTGCTTTTGTTCTGTTTTAAGCTACTAAATTTCTATCCTTTGCTTTTATTTCAAATAACTGTAAAAAAATTACAACAATTACATAAACTGTACCAAATTAACTGATTTTAGTTGGGTACCTTATATATATATAATGGCCAGTTATTCTTTTTGGGCACACCTATTTGTTTGAGAGCCAACCTCTATTGCAGATACCTGTGATTTATACTGCAACTATGCTGAACAAACTTTAGTTGAAGTTTCTAGGAGAGAGTGCATTATCTGTCATGATCAGTAGTTTGAACAATCCCAGTACGTTCAAACCCTCAGTCACAATGACTTCTGACTTTGTGTTAGTACGTCCATCAATAGCCCCTAAACAGTTCTGTCTACCCAATTTCATTAGCAAGGTTTTGTTCAGTCCATGGTTTTGTTTTTCAGTTAGTGTTCAAAGGTGTCATATGGTTGGATCGCTTTCTCAAAATGGTAACGTCAAAAAGTCAACTTTCTGAAAAATCAACCATAGTGAAATTCGAATTTGTGTCTCATGGTCGGAAAGCAAATATTCTAACCATTTATTCATGTGTTTATAATTTAGAGCATGACAGATAATCTCTCTCTTCTGATCTAACAGCTCAAAAGGGAAAAAAAACTGGCTTGTAACATTCAATACTTCCAAAGCAAGGCTAGTAGCATTCCATCATCAACAAGCTGACTCTGAATGTTCTCCAGTCATGACAAACAGTTGTACTCAAAATGAGGATCCTTGCTTTGGACACTAATTAGCACTCAAGTTTATCTTAGATCAAAAGTGGATCTCATATATACAATCCATCACTAAAGATGTTATCAAAATTGTAGGTTCCTTGTACCTTATGCCTCCTTACAAGAGTCAGATCAGACTAAAAATAGAGTATTGTTACCATATCTACTAAATCCTCACTTTTCAGCCTTGACTAAGTCAAAATTACTTACATGGACCTGTTGGTGATGAATTATTTTCAATCTTACAACCCTTTCACCACAGATTAAACATTGCAAGCCTATCACTATTCTATTGCTAGTTCCATGGCAAATGTTCGAATGAGCTGAATTCCTTAGTTCCAGCAGTTCAGACTTTCTCAAACAGGGACCTACCATGCCATGTACACTTGGATTAATCATCCTCATTCCCTTTGTACTACATTGGTAAGAAAGAAATTCCACTCAGACAGTGTATTTCCAAGAACTATTGCTTTGTGCAACAGACTCCAAGAGCATGCTTCACCAAACACTACAATCCTCTACATCTAAGGTCAATTATTAGGTTGGTACAAAAAATAATGTCGTTTTCTCACATATGTTACATTTATATATGATTTCTGAATTAATTCATTGATATATATAGCCATGTTATATATCATTTTGAAGCACGTTTTTTGCTCTATCGAATCGTGTTATTTGTTACCATTCTCAATCTCTTCATTCATTTTTTTGCAGGCTTTTCGACAGCATGGACAAAATTCAAATCCGCACGATATTCTTGTTCCAGTTAAAACTAGGCTGAAAAGCTGCCGAGACAGCTCGTGATATCAATGATGCGTTTGGCCCAGGAACCACTAATGAACGTGTGGCACAACGGTGGGTCAAGAAATTTCGCAATGGTGACGAGAGCCTCGAAGATGAAGACGGTCGTAGCCGGCTGACTGCGGTTGATAACAAACATTTGAAAGCCTTAATTGAAGCCGATCCTTGCAAAGCCACACGAGAAGTTGCTGTTGAACTTGAGGCCGACTACTCACAGTCGTTCGCCATTTAAAGCAAATAGGGAAGTCAAAAAAGTTTGATAAATGGGTGAACGATAATCGAAAAAATTGTCAAAAAACGACATTATTTTTGCACCAACTAATATTATTTATCCTACATATCCTCATAATATGCATTTACTTCCTGATCTTACATCCATACAACAACCTTATACAGTTACCCTCTATGCGTAATTGGGATCTTGTAGTGGGTGAAGTTTTAGTAAAAAAGTAAATCTGCAATTTTAGCATTAGAAAAATCCAAAAGCTGCAGGAAACTGGAGGTGATGGAGCAAATATACCTTGCAGATGCAATATCTTGCCAAAATACCTTGTAGAAGACTTAGATAATGAGCAGTTGAGATATTCAAAATCTTTAGATAACTTCTGGAGAGTTCATAGAATCACCAGATATTCTTGCAATTTTTGTACTGCAAATTGCTATTTCCTTTGACTTGTTAAAGACATTCCTGAACATGGATTGATTACAACTTTTTCCTGTTCAAATCTGGAATATTGGTACCAAAATTTTTGTCTTTATCTCATTCACTGAATCATCTCCCCAAATCTTAATCATTTCAATAATTTCCAGGTTTCAAACAAAATTTGAATCATATTTGCTTTAAATGTGATGATCATGTCCCAGTTTCAAGCAAAATTTAATATGTATTTGTTCTGCATGTGAGGGTCACATATAAGTTTTAAGCAAAGTTTGATTCATATTTGCTGTTAATATGACTGCCACACAGTACATAAACTCATTCAAACATTACCTCACTATAAAGTACCTCCATGGGAGATTGTCTATTTACACAAGTTACAAGACTTCATTACTGTTTATTGAGATTGGTAATTTTCAGGCAGACCTCTTAAAATATTAAATTTTATATTTATATTTTATATCTAAAATTTACTCTTATTTTATCTGCATGACATCATAGAGTTGTTGTTTTGAATTCTACAGCAATCACTGGAAAAAGTTTCATTAAAAATAGATGGTGGCTCAATTTGATTCATCATTTTTCTCCCAGTAAAATAAATCAGATTAGTCAGTTTAATCTCTACTTCTGTTTCATTTTGATAGAATCTCCATGTTTAAACATAAATACATTTGAAGTGGTTTTTTGCCCTCTTTTTCTCTTACATGCCTCAATCAATTCTGATTACTTAAAAATAAATCATTGAAATCTTAATTTAAATCTTCCTTTCTTTCATTGGACAAATATCCAGACTGATTAAGTCTACAGTTAATACCATTTGAACAGACACTTTTATATTACCTATTTTACAGAATAACTCATTTCAAAATAAATATTTGCCAAAATGGTCCTGGAAAAGTAGCTGAAGGTTGTATGAGGAAAACAATCTTCAATTTAAAACTTACTTCTTTTTTGTTTGATACAAATATAATAAATGAATTTGAAGAACAAATAAACACTTTAATGTATTATCAAGAATAATGAATTCAATTTATCAAGAGCAACTTATTGAAAGTCAACAAGAAAGACAATTTTTTAATCAAATGATATAAATTCAGAAAGCACTTGGAAATAGTAAGGAACATTTTGATGATAAAACAATACATTTTCTATTTAATCAAATATGTTACTGATCATCTTTTCTGAAGCCAACTGAAACCTATATACACAGATATAGAAAGAAAGAAATAATTTTTTACCACAGTGAATAAAGAAACACTCTCTCTCACACACACAGACATATATATGGCCACTCATATGTGAGGATACCTGTCTACTAGGGTGGCTAGCCAATCCCTATTGCAGACACTTGCTCAGGCACATTTGTCTTTATTCAACACCCACAGAGCCCACCTGTGGTTTATACTGCAACTATGCTGAGCAGACCATAGTTACAGTTTCTGGGAAAGAGCGTGTTATCTAGCGTGATGAACAATTTGAACAAGGCCAGCACACTCAAGCCCTTAGCCACGATGACTTGTGACTTTGTGCTAGCACAGCTATCAATGACACCCAAGAGTTCCATCTACCCCATTTCACTCACAAGGCTTGGGCCAACCTGTGGTATTGTTTTCAGGCACTTTCCAAAGGTGCAGCATGCTGGGATCAACCCCTCCAGTCGGATAGCATTAGGAAGTTTCCTTACTGACAAATCAACTATAGTGAGATTCGAACCTGGGTCTCAATGGTCAGAATGCAAACATTCTAACCTAAACATTTGGCCATGTGCTCAATATATATATATATATATATATATATAGATAGATAGATATAGATAAATATACATATTATCCCTCACTGGTAGCATGACTCAGAGCTTACATGTAATAGTCATTCTCTACTGTTGAAGGATAATATGTATATTTACTAATATATACTTAATAGCTCTGTTATATTACATCGATAACTATTTTATTAACACCAGCATACAATTTGCTATATATGTATATATATGTTACATTATCATGGACCATAAATTTTGACAAAACACAAATATTTACTGAAATCTAACTCAGCAGAACTTTATTCCCAAAAGAATATTACTTAAAAGAACAACCATTTTTTAAAATGCCATGTTTCTTTCACTTGTAGGTAACTGAGCTCTCTACAGCTTCCTTTTCTTTAAATATCTATAAACAATGCATTGCTTTGATTGTTCTTAAAAAATGTAGATGAGTGATTTTCCATTGCCTTCTCCATGGTTTTGAATTTAGAGTTGTCCTCTGAGAATGTTTGTCAACCAAAAATAGAGTTCAGTTTGCCCTGCTATTTTACCTGCAGCAGGCAAAAGTGATAGGTTCATGCCTTTCCCAGGCATATCTACCTCAGCTGAAATTTGAACTCAGGTTGACAATTCCATTTTTCCCAGAATTAACCATGAGTCCACTTCCATGTCAGTAAACGTACGTATTTGGTGTAAATGTCATTGTTATGATAGACAACTTTTCTTGCCAGAAACTACCTTACACATTTATGAGTCTGCCATTCATTTATGCACTGAATATTGCTGCTACATCAGGTCTGGTGCTTCTGTATTTAGACATTCTTGATAAAATACAAAGAAGAATCTGCAATGTTATTGATCCTGACCTGGTATCTCAGTTTCAGTTACTCTTCCATCCCTGTAATGTAGCTTTCTCATGCCTTTTCTATAAATATTTTTATGTTCTTTATTCTGATGAGCTTTCTTTCTTTGGTACATAAATTTAAATTATGAATTTAAGTGCAGTATTAGATTGGTAGCAAGGTCTCATCACTTTACAGTTGGAATGGCTAGATGTAACTTAAGTTCTAAGCTAACACTTTCTTCTGTTGCAATTCTCACTTGTGAAACTCTCTTCTAGTTTCTTACTTTTGAGTAAACTTTGATATTCAAAAATTTAGATGCAATATCAGGCGTTATCTTCCGTATTCTTAATTCTCATTCTTTTGTTGTTCTCTCTTAATAATGCTTTATTTTTCTCATATTCTTTAACATTCATTAACACCTTGTATCTTAGTGGCTTTATTGCCTTGCTTGACTATGTATATAGCAAATATGTTGTTATTAATATTATAATTTCTTTAAAATGACTATTTTTCAGTATTTATTGTATAGTTATAGTTGTCTTTAACTTAATCTCCATTTCTTTGATTTTCCTCAGGCAGCGGACACTGAAAATACTGCAAGCAGATCGGTGATATATAAAAACAATGCAAGTGTAGCATTCATGTACACATGTGGATAAAATAAATTTAAAAAAAAAAATTGGCAAAAGTGAGAGGTTATTTCCCCCTAAATATACAGTCACATGACATGTCACTGTGTAAGGAGTGCTGAATTCAAAACCATTTTCTCTTTCTAGACGGAATTGCACAGAAGCAACAATGATTTGAATAATTACTAAATTATTTCAAGGACTTGCTTTCCCTTCCTTTTCTTGCACATACACAGAGACTCTGCACACAGTGAAACAGTTTTTGAACGTTAGCTATCAATAAAATCATGGTCTCAAGGTTTACATTTTGTCTTTGGCTATCTTTTTCACATTTCAAGTATCCTTCACACATTGCTTTGAACATAGTTATAACTTTGCTGCAACACTTTTTTCACAAAAAAAAAAAATCCTAAATTCTCACTAACCTATCACTATTTCTATAAAAAATAGTTCAGATTTTTTACATTTCTTTGTTTTGTCAATTTAGACCATTACAGCTAAGGACCTAGGATCCACAGGATCAACTTATCCCAATTCCATTCATAAATAAGTTCCACTCAGACAGTTTCTTCCCCAGAACTGTTACTTTGTAGAACTAACTGCCAAGAGGATGATTCCCCAATCCCTAAGCAACTTGCAAGTAAAATTAGTAAATAAATAAAATAAAACATAATAATTAACTCAAGCTAGCATCTCTGTAATAAGTTAGATCTGAGAGCAGACTGACTGATCTTTCCTTTCTACTTTGATCCATATTCTTTTATCCTTTATGTAATTTTATTTTCTTCTGTTAATATTTATTACATTTTATTTTATTTATTTACTAATTTTACTTGCAAGTTGCTTAAATCCATAATGACTTAAAGATAAAGTGATTTAATATTAACAAAATCAGTAGTGATTCATGTTCACTATTGAAATTGTTGGGGCGCACCCACCTTCTCATCAGAATGGACTGATCTCTCTACTACTAATAGGACAGTTCTATAGAGTTCTGGGGAGATCAGGTGACCATCACACTTCCGTCTCTCTACCGGAAGATACAGTTGGACTTTATATTCTTTCTTATTGTGACTGACTAACCTGCGTTCGTTTGACTACTAATCTCTCTGTTGTAAATACTTCTTCGAATATACCAGTATTTTTCCCTACGTATGTGTTTGTCCTTATTTCAATACTCTCACGCAGAAACACTCAACATTTCAACAGAAATATTAATTACATAGAAAAATTATTTTTAGGGTAACATTTCCTTTCTTTTAATATTCATAACTTGTGGTTCTACAGAGGGATGCTAAGGATATCATGAACTGAGTGTGTGAGCAACGATGAGGTCATAGAGAGGTTGCAAACAAGGAGGAGGCTTATACTTAACATGAGGAAGAGTCAGCTGAAGTTTCTGGGACACGTAATGAGGAAGGAGGGCTTGGAGAATCTGATACTCACGGGTTGAATAGAAGGAAAGAGAGATAAAGGAAAACAATGCATGACATACCTGGCAGGCTTAAGCAAGTGGATGACAGAACGTAGTCTGGGGAAGAAAGCAGAGGGAGGTAATTTGTTGAGAGCTACAAGTGACAGGAAGAAGTGGAGAGCCATGATCGCTTATGTCCTGAAAGGACATGGTGCATAAAGAAGAAATAA
This sequence comes from Acanthosepion lycidas, assembly GCA_963932145.1. NCBI lineage: Eukaryota > Metazoa > Mollusca > Cephalopoda > Sepiida > Sepiidae > Acanthosepion > Acanthosepion lycidas. The sequence continues at coordinate 118,916,212 of OZ010573.1, forward strand.
AATTAAAATATCTCAAGAATTGGCATAAGTGTTAAACATATTATCACTTGTAAAGTGCAGCTTAGCAAACAAGAGAATTTTGAAAAATATGGGCATGGAAAGAAAAAAAAGAAAATAATAGATAATATGAAGAGTGAAAAAAAGAAGTATAAAAGAAAAGAAATATTGAAAAAAGGACACAAAAAAAGAATGAAAGGAAAAGTGAATAAAGAAGAGGAAGAGAAAAAACAGAATGAAAAAAATAAGTGAAAGAAAGACAAAAAATGATTTAGGAAAATAAGAGAGAATAAAAGGAAAAATTGAATAAAGGTGTCATATAGGAATAAAGTGTTGTTGCCTATACTTGGGTTTGAACACAAATCGCCAGACATCAAGCACAGTTGACCTCATCTTGAAATAATTAGATTAAGTGATAGGTAAAGGAAAAATATATATGTGGGAATTAGCAGCATCTAACTGAGTATTATTCAAAGGCATTACTGTTATTGTACCTGTGATTGACAAAGTCTCTCCTACAAACGGACATTACAAAAAAAGGAAAGGAAGAAAAATAAGTAGTAAAAAAAAAATAAATGAGAAGGAAAGAAATAAGTAAGAAAAATGGCAAAAAATGAAAAAGGAATGAGAATAAAAGAGGATGAAAGGAAAAGAAGATAAAAGAAGATGAGAGGAAAGAAGATAAAAGAGGATGTGAGGGAAAGAAGATAAAAGAGGATGAGAGGAAAAGAAGATAAAAGAAGATGAGAGGAAAAGAAGATAAAAGAGGATGAGAGGAAAAGAAGATAAAAGAAGAAGCAGAACAAAAAAGTGGATGTAAGAAATGTGAAAGAAAGGAAATATTGAAAAGAGAATAAGAAAAATAAAGGATAAATAAAAGAATAAGTAAATAAAGGAAAGGAAGAGAAAAGAAGAAGCAAAAGAAAGAGTAAAAAAGAATTTAAAAAAAATAAGGGAAAGAAAGAAATATGGGAGTAAAGAAGTGAAGAAAAATGGAAGTGAAAAAGAAAGAAAAATGAAAGAGAAAAAGAAAGAAAAATGAAAGAGAAAAAGAAAGAAAAATGAAAGAGAAAAATGAAAGAGAAAAATGAAAGAGAAAAAGAAATTAAAAAAGATAGAATAAAAGAAATTAAATTAAAAGAAAGGAATAAATAAATAAAAACTAAATGTGAAAAAAAAATTGTAAAAGTGAAGAAAAAATAAGTAAATCTAAAATCCAACTGTGACAAAATTGAAAAAGTATATAAAAGGAATTAAAAAACATTTTAAAAATCCTACAACTACAATTTCCTCTGTTTCTTTATTTAAATAAATTAATATTAAAGAATGGTTTTTAATTTTAGAAATATAGAAGTGGTTCTTTTTCATTTGTTGAGAAATAAAAATCTAAAAAATTTTTCAAACACAAATAGAGTACTTTCTTTCCAGGTTGAGAAAATAAAAGAAAATTATTTTTAAAAATATAACCAAACAAAAAGATTTGAAATTTTAAAATGTACAACTGGAATTAGAGTAATAAATAAAATAATCAAGAAGAACAATTTTAAAATGAGAGAAAACTCTTGACAATAAAAAATAATAATAATTCTTGAACATAAAAATAATATTAAATAATAATAATGTTGAATGAAGCAGAAAACAATCATAAGCTAAAAAAAGATTGATTCATTTTCTACAGCTTATCAACTTCTTGCAAGTTATTTAAAATCAAAAAATATTTTTAGATTGAAAGAGCTTTTTTTGTGTGATAATTTAGTGATACAAGTCTTACTAATTAACCCATAGTTGGGGAAAGGAGAAGAGGTGGATTTATCTTTTTGCTAAGGGTATTGACATGTAAGTGAATATAACCAGCACAATGAGATTAAGAACACAGCTCTCCGATGAAGAATTCAATGTCATTATCCCTTACACCAACCACACATCCAAGCTTACAGTACCTGGTATTCCAAAGCAGTCACCCATCAAGGTACTGACAAAGGGAAAAGAAAAAGAAAAAAAAAAAAAAGGAAAGGAGAAAATTCAATAAGTCAAGAGATATGAGTCCTAAAAAATTGATCTAAATCTTCATCTGAGAAAAGTCCCTAATATTCACAACATAAAAACAATGATGACTGAGCAAACCATAAAAACAGATTGGGTAAAAATATTATACCACTATCAAAAGGAATACTGTATGAAATGTTACTGCACAAAATAAAACATCCTATAAGATCAAAAAATGCTAAGGATATCATGGACCGCTATCACTTTATAAAAGAAATTTTAAATATAATATATAAATATATATCTAAACAAATAAACAAAGGTACTGAGTATAAAATTTGCATACATTTATCAAAATTTAACTTTTTTGGTTCATTCTTTTAAAAAGAAAAAAAAAATGAGAAGAAATATTTTGCTTATTTTTCCAACTTCAAGATTAACTATTATTTGCAATATATACATAAGAAAGTATTATTATCCATGTTTACATTTTCACAACAGAATTGGTATTTACTGTGAAAATTGTCTTTCAAAAGTTAAGCAAAGAAACAGGAGGATTTTGTCAGAAGCAAAGAAAAGATTGTTGAACTGTTATGAAATATCAGTCCTTCGACGTGACAACAAATGCAGGACAATCTCCTCACAGATAAAGAAGAGACATGAAGAAACAGAAATGTGGTTCTACAGAAGGATGCTGAGAATACCATGGATTAAACATGTTAGTAACGAGTATGTTTTAAGGAAAATGAAAACAAAATGAACATTTGTACTTAGAATCAGAAAGGGTTGAAATTTCTTGGAGACAAAATCATTATTCATTTTTGATTGATTTGTATTTTATGGTTTATTAACCTTTTTCAGTTTATTTAAATCCAGAAAATATTTTGAGATAATAATGAATTTTTGATAGAAGCTCTACAAATTAACACATAGGTGGCAGATTCATATCTTTCTCTAGAGTATTTGCTAATAATTGAATATAATGAACCAAACTGGAGTTGAAACTCAGATTTCCTATTCTGTGCCATTATCCATTATACCACTTACAAATCAAAGTTTATATTTATGTTCCCAAGTAGACACCTATCTAGTACTGACAAGGCTCAACATTGTTTAACTTCTGTGTTTGTACAAGAACCAGTGTTTGAACATGACAGAAAAGAAAATAGCAAGAAAGATAGAAAATGAATTCAGTAAATATAAAAATATAGAAAGGGGTAGAAGACAAAGAAGTGTTTTCTCACCAGACTTAATCAATCTTTACAGTGAGGCAATCTTGAGAGAATTAGAAGCCCTACTATGACTCATTATTAGCAGACACAATCTTAATAAAAGATATGCAGATGGGCAGAGTATTGATATCAAGTACACGTAGGAAACTACTGGCACTACTACAGAAAGTTAGAAATGAAAATGAGAAGAAAGGACTAAACATTAATTCTAAGAAGACAACATACATGGGTGTTAACAAAGCATAATAGAATAGTGAAAGATGCCTTCCAAAAGTTCAGCATAGTATTAAACAACAGGAAAATTTCATTAAAAATAAAAAAGAGTACTGAATTGTTATGTAATATCAGTCTTCCTATATAGCAGTGAATGCTGGGTAATTTCCTTACAGATGAAGAAAAGGCTTGAGACAACAGAAATGTAGTTCTACAGAAGGATGCAGAGAATACCACGGACTGAGCATGTGAATAATGTTGACGTTTTAGGCAAAATGGCAACAAAAAGAACCCTTATACCTAGAGAAGAGATAATTTAAATTTCAATCCATATAAAGAGGGGGTGAAGAATATGACGCTTACAGGACAGATTGGAGGTGAGAGGCACAGAGTAAAGCAGTGAATAAATGACCGATAAAGCTTGAGTAAATGTTTAACAGAACAGGGATCAGAAGAGATAGCAAAAAGGCAAACCATACTAAGAGTGAGAAAGGACAGGAATTTGTGGTGAGTCATGATCATCCACACCCTGAAGGAGCGTGACAGATAGAAAAAAGAATTTGATTGAGTGAAATTTTATTACTAAACATCAAGGTTGTTTATAATATTGTAAATAAACATATATAATAGTATTATAGCTACTAATATTTATGTTTTAATTTCAGAATGCCTCCAAAACAAAATTGCTCTGTATTGTCTAAAAGAACCCTTTCTGCCTTCCATCAGCATGGCTAATGCTAACCTTCTTGGGCTAATGTTTTCCATTGACATGAAGTGGAAAGATTATATTGAATCAATTGTTAGATCTGCTGTTAGGAAAGTCGGTTCTCTGTTTCATGCTAGACAATTTTCTTTTCTGAAACAATCTTACATATTTACAAGTCTACCAGTCATAATTGTTATGAATATCACTGCCATATACGGTCTGGTGATCCTTCTGTATAGTTAGAGATTCTTGATAAAATCCAAAGAAGAATCCCCTATGTTATTGGTCTTGACCTGGCATCTTCACTTCAATCACTTTTCCACCACTGTGCCTTTTCTCTAAAATACTTTCATGATAAATGTCCTGAAGAACTCTCCTGTATTGTACATAGAATCTATGAATTTAAGCACAGTATGAGATTGGCAGCAAGATCTCATCATTTCACAGATGAAATGGCTAGATATGACTAAGTTCTATCCTAATAGTTTCTTGCACTTTTTGCTTCAGTGCAACTCCAGATGACAGTCCACCTGAGGATGAAGGCTGTGTTGTTCTACTCTGAAGGAGCACACACCAGAAGAGACCCCACCACCAGGTGCACTATTTGTGATGATGAGATCAGGGGGTGTGTGATGGAAACATATCTAACCAAAGTAAGAGAAGGCAAATTGTCTATACATGTGTTTGTAGACATCATCGACCTGCAAGGTGAACTTCAGCAAATCAATATTGAAGTGACACAGTGTATGTGTTATTGGTGAGAACAAGGTTAACACAAGTGAGAGATATTGGTTTCTTCTCTGAGACCAAGGAAGGATAAAAAGAGCCAGTGTTTTGTTTCAGGGCAGTTTTTGCTTTGAGACTAGTGAAAGTTATACCTGTGTTCCAGAGAAAGAGCAATAATACTGTTGTTTATGGTGTGCAGGAAACAGAGTCCTGAGCGAAACGTTGTTCCAGTTTCCACATTAGCTGTCAGTGGGAAGAGATTTGAATGGAAATTTATTTTTTCTACCACCTAATTTTCATTTAAATCTCACAACATGTAACTGTAAGTTCTATGCTAACAGTTTCTTTTCTTACTTTTGGAACTCTCTTCAGGCTTTTCAGTCAACTTTGATCTTTGAAAATTTAAATGCAATATCAATTATTATCATCTTACTTATTGTTCTTTTATTGTTCTTGCGCCTTAATAATGTTTTTCTTATATACTTTCATGCTCATTTATGCATTGTTTGTCAGTGGTTATCTTGCCTTGCTTGGGTTGAAATGATTGAGAAAAAAGAAGATATCTAACAATTGCCAAGGGTCGTCAGAAAAATATAGTCTTAAAACATAACCAAGATACTGTAAAATTATTGAGTGATAGGAACACAATTTTGGAAAATGTGTCAAAGAATAGAAATAAAATGAATAAACAAAAAAAAATCTTAAAAGTTTGGCAAGATAAGTACAAGAAAAAATATTTCCTATCAGAATGTCACAAAAATAGATTTAAGGAAAATTAAAAGCACTACATTTTATTCAGTATAGACCTGGTGTTTAGTATCTATCATTTTCTTAATCTTATTTCCACTGCCATCCCACAGGGAGATCCCAAGGCACTCAACAAACTCATGTTCGCCGATGACTAGGCAATGATGAACAATGATAGGATCTAGCTGCAAGAACACACTAACTCAACTCAAGCTGTGAGAAATATGAGATCAGTGTCAATAAGACCAAGGTCCTAAAAACTGGACATTAAGATCAATGAGACCCAGCTGAAGCAAACCAGTGAATTCAAATATCTGGGCAGCATATTCACTGAAAACAGCAAACTACACAGAGAAATTGAGACCAGATGTCAGAAAGCCAATGCAGTCAGTTACCAACTTGCTCCTCTTCTAAAACATCCTAGCATTTCCATGAGCTCCAAAGCAAATCTCATCAATGCCATTTTCCTACCACTGCTGACATACCAGTGCCAGACATGGCCTGTAACAAAAACCCTTCAGAGGAAGCTGATCACTTGTGAGATGAAATGCCTGAGGAAATCAGTGAACAAAACCAGGAGAGACAAGATCAAGAATGAGGCAATAAGAGATATGGTAGGAGCAATACCAATCATACAACACATCGAACAATAGATGATCAAGTGGTTCAAACACCTCATTTGTATGCCTATCAACCAACCAGCCCTATCAGCATACGTCCTCAGTTACTCTGGCTGGAGAATGAGAGGCAGATCAAGAAGATGCTGAAGCAACTCAGGGGCAAGGGGCAGACATTCTCAGAGGCCAGAGATATCTCTCCTCCAGGCCACTTGGCTTGCTGCTGACAGATGACTGTGTCTCCCCATGACACCTAGCAGCACAAGCAGAAGGAAAAACTAAACTAAACTATCCCACCTTAGGTAAAAGAAAAGACTGACAGAAGAAAAAAGGCTGACAACATCAGTGATCAAAGTTAGCAGAGACCCAGGCATTGGTATCCAACCAAGACATATATGGAGGCAGCTGACCAAGTTCTCAGCTGAGCAGCAACCATATGACCTTACCTAGTCATGACTTTTATTTTTACTAAATATTCACCAAAATATACAAGTCCCAACATTTTGTGTCTGGAACTGCTCCCCAGTGGAGTGAGAGAGCAACCCCACTGGATAACTAGAAAATGTATATGTCAATGTTAATAAAGTAGCTAAGTTAAAATTCCTTGTCTTGAAGTTTTTTTATCTCTGGATTCAAAACAACTAGTGATCACTGGCCAAGAGAGAAGAAGGCAACTTTATTATTAAGCAATTACCATCATGTTAAGACCCCCCCAGAACAATGGGGCTTTACAATATTTGTATCTGTGGAAAATAATTCATCACCTCCAAGCCTTTATAAACATTTCTCTATGTTTCATGTCCTTCCAGAGAGTGAATGATCAAGGTTTACCATAACTTTCATATTTTGTTGCTTTAAGTAATTCTTGCTTCTTTATGATCCTCTTTGTCTTTGCCAGATGTGTGGGTGGTATAATGGATAGTGGCTGAGAATAAAAAAATGGAGAGATGAGTTCAAATTCCAGTTGGGTTTGTTACATTCACTTATATGCAAATACCTTTGTAAAAGGTATAAATCCATATTTTCTTTCCTGAGCTATGGGTTAAATAAAAGGGCAAACTAGGTTTTCAAGTCATGGTTAGCAACCAGTCTATAAGGACAATTCAAAACTGTATGTGGTCCTGGGATCAAATTCCAGGCTGCCCTTTGGCAAGGCATAGCACCTGAAAGCTACAACTGCAAGTGAAAACACTGGCAGAATCTAAAAGTTCAGATTTGTGGTATTTAACTGCAATGGTGTCATGCAAAACGATCATTCATATTGGATAATCAATGAGACCTAGTTATTTTGAGTCAGATGTAAACTGCAGGAACACATAGACTAGAATCTTGTGTCTCTTAATTGAAGCCTTTATGATGACACATGGGAAATTCATAATAGATGACCGTGTTAGATAATTTATGATACTTGTTTTGCTTCCTATTTAGATATACCAAATTCATAAGCAGTCAGAATTTTGATGATTCTTTGATGACTTAAAACACAAAAAATTAAAAAATTTAATTAAAAATACAATATTCCTTGGAATCCCAAGCAAGGAGATTGTGATAACTTAAAAATAACTAAATGTTAATGGCATCCAAATCTTGGTTATTGGCATTAAGAAGGAGCGTTCATACAACTTCAATCATATCTGAATAGTCATTTTATTGGTTGACTACTTCAATAATTGAATATGTAATGTTTCTAATGGGAAGATTTTATAGTACATGAAATAGGGTTGGTGAAAAAGGGTATATGCACAAAATAACAGACCAAATGATTTGCATTGCAAGATAACATTGATGAAACAAAATTAACAAAAGGAAAATTTAAACAAGAGTTTCTTTTTCTAGGAGTAAATTGCATACACAATGAAATGCTTGTGAATATATTCAAGTGGAACTTAGTGTGTGTTTAATTTGAAGCATTTACAGCTCTTTTAGCATCAGTGTGGAAAGTTCATATCACACAGTTTGAAAGAGGAAAACCTGGAAGAAAGAGTTACTTTATGTTTTTCTATTCCAGAGTTGCTGCTGATACAAAGTTTATTTAGGGCTGCTACTGACATTAAAGGGCACTACATCTTCGGATGATGGCCTAAACACAACTGAAAGTCAAGAGAATTATCAATTGTTCTAGACTTGACATGAATAATAGCCAATCATATTTTTACATTATTATCTTCCAGTTTTCATGATACTTGCTCTTATAAAAAATAAAATTGTATTATCTCTGTCAAATCATCACTGTAAACAGATCTTATAAAATAACACTGCCATTCATGTATCAAAAGTAATTTGAACCGACTGAAGAACAAAAATATGTTATTATTCATGAAAGGATAGGCATCCATCAATCTTTGAAAACTATAGTTTACTAAGGTGGCTAGACACATTTTATATTTCTTCCATGCACACAGACAATCTGTGGTTTATACAGTAACTATGTTGAGCAGATCTTAGTTACAAATTCCTAGATAGAGAGAGAGAGAGAGGGCATAATTTGGCATAATCAAACATTTGAACAAGAACAGTATGTTTGAAACTTTGGACACAATGACATACAACCTTATGCTAGCATTACAACCAACGGCTTCTGAAGAGTTTCCTCTACCAAATTTCACTTACATGGTTTGGTCCATCCATGGTATGGTTTTTCAATCACTTCTAAACTGTGCATTATGCATCATCTTGTCAGGTCACTATTATCCTTGAGTCACCTCCTTGACAAATTCACCATGATAAGGTTCAAACATGGGTGTGCTTTTGATGGAATCTTAATGTTTTTAACATGCACACTGTGATCCCTGATGAGCAAGAATTTCTCATTCTCAACTCTTCTGATGTTTTGTATTTTGTAATATATGTTTTATATTTAGAATTAGCACAGCCATATAATCCAAAAGTTTTTCATTTGTTTTTATTCATTCATGGATTATGTGTGGCCAATAGAATGATAGATTATGTATTGCCAATATAATTATGGATTATCTGTTGCCAGTAGAATCATAGATTATGTGTGGCCAGCAGAATCATAGATTATCCATTGCCAATAGAATGATGGATTATATGTTGCCAATATGTAGTGAAAGAGATAATCATTTACCCTGAAAAAAAGTTTGTGTTCTGTGTGCGATCTGCTGAAGAAAAATTACAAAAAGTAGTTAGCAAAAATCTACTTCAATGACTAGAATCTATGCTAATGTTCTCCCCTCCCCTGAATGATGTGACCAATCAAAAAGATATCTCAGTGAACCAAAGCCATTGTTTTTTGCTTATAAAGGCAGAAGATTTTCTGAGCTGGTGGGCAGAACACGCGTTTTTTGCTTGGGAGATGTGAAGGTTGGATGTGTGATCCCATTTTGTCATTTCTACTTTGTTTGTTGGACTGTTACGATGGGTTATCGTTTGAACTGTGATTTGGCTACAAGTGTTGCAGTCAAGAAACAGAAAAAATCTATTGTAGTTGCTACTATAAGTTAACAGTCTTTTCTTTTCTTTACTACAACATAGACAATGTGTGACAAATAGAATCATAGATTATATATTGTCAATAGAATCATAGATTATATATTGCCAATAGAATCATAGACTATATGTGGTCAGTAGAATCATATATTATGTTTGGACAATAGAATCATGGATTATATGTTGCCATTAGAATATTTAATGTTAACAGTAGTGAAATTTGTATCCAGTAGGTTTTTATTTTATTCAAGACAATATTTAGAAAGAATATTTAAATTTAGAAAAATAACAGTAAAAATGAGAAAGAATTAGATATTACTAAGTTTTAGTTAAGTATGTTGCAAGTGTTGTGCACCAAATAATAATATTAGGGTAGTTGCAAAGTAATTACTTTTTAACAGAAATGGTATAAGAACGAATATAAGTAGAATTTATTTAAATGTTAGGCTGTTCAGAAAGTAATCACATTTTACAAGAAAGGATACAGAAACAAATATAAATTTATTTAAATATAACAATGTTTGGAAAGCAATTGTGTTTTAGTAGAAAGGATATAAAAAATATAAGTAAAATTTATTCAAATATAAGGATGTTTAGAAAGTAATTGTTTTAACAGGAAGGATATTAAAAACACATGTAAGTTAAATTTATTTAAATATTATTTATTGAAAATGAAAAACTCTCTTATTTTCAAGGACTGCAGCCAAATAAGAAAGTAAATCTTTAATCCAGTGTTAAAGGAAATCTGACTGCGCCCAACCCCATGCACACACACCAAAGTTTCAAAGACTCTTTTCAATTTCTTTGTTTCTGAGTGTCCTGTCACTTATGAAATATTTTAGTGATTGAAATAAATGAAAATTTGTTGATGTTAAATTTGATGAGTAGGGATAATGTGGAAAAACCTGCCATTTCCAAACAATTAAAAATTTTCTTAGTTTTTGTTTTGCAACGTGTTGCCTGTGCACTATTATACAATAGTTGCACAGGCAACACATTTTTCATTTACTGAAGCAGGAAACTTTTGTTTTGATGTAATGCTTTATTCACCTGATCAAGTGAATGTCTGTAATGATGGTCCTTCCATGTCCCAATTGTTCATAATGGATGACACTATTCATATTCCACCAGCATCAAAAGATAAGATGTCTATGCCTGGAGTTCTGATTTGGTATCAGCAGGGATTTCCCATTTTGTGATAAACACTGTGCTTTTCATTTTCTGCTGACATGCAAAACCCATTTTTCATTACCTCTAATAATGTGATACAAAAATAAAAATTGGTATCTCTGGTTTGGTTTGGTATGGTTTATTTTGTTTAATGGCATATCAACCTCAATGGGTTATTTAATGCCGACAACATTTTTAGGATAGATTCGTATGAATAGAATATGTATTCTCTGATTTAGATTGGTTTAGTTTATTCTGTTTTACAGCATATCAACCTTAATGCCAACAAAATTCTTTATTGCTGGTAATATTTTGTTTTGTCAAAAATCTGTTTCTGGTAATATATTTCCTTCAGAATTGTATTGCTGGTAATAGTTAACTATTTGCCCATAGCTAGGACCCTAACAGGAGTCACCACCCTGAGTCAGGGTGGACCTCGGAACACCAGCAATTAAGAGATGGTTCCATGCTCCTCAAAACATCCTGATCAGAGGCCTTGATGCTGAACGTAGTTTAACATCTTACCCAGGATGCAGATGTAGTTTAACGTCTTACCCAAGCACAAGTTGATAAGGAACCCAAATTACTTTTTTGCAAGTTTTGCTAATTGTGCTCTGAAACAAATGATACACTATTGGATAGAAAAGATGATAATTTAATTCTAGAAGCATTTTCTAATGGTTCTGCGAAGGTTGGTTGTCTCATAGTTTGTAGTAGTGAAATATATTATTACTTTCCAAATACAGTAATAGTAATTATCAATAAAGACTATCTTGTTCATTCAAACTCCATGAGATAGTATTTTAATATTGATATTTACTTGTATTTTTGATATAATCATATGTCTACAATACTGTTCTGTGACTAATGGTATTTATTTTTCTATGATGTGTCCCTTCATGATATAGGTGGTCATGGCTCTCTTTTTCCTATTCTTTGCAGCTGTTAGTCATGTTTGTTTTTTTACCATCACGCTCACTCCTTGTTCTGCTATCCATTCATATAGCCCATCAGGTAGGTGGCCCCCTGCTCTTCCTTGTCCCTTTTGCCTTCAATATCTCCTGTGAGTGTCTAATTTTCTAAGCACTCTTTCCTCATTAAGTGTCCCAGATATCTCAACTGTCTCTTTCTGATTCTGTATACAAGTGGCCTTTTTGATTGCATTTTTCTTAAAATTTCCTTGTTGCTGACACTCAGTCTATGGTATTCTCTCAGCATCCTTCTGTAGGACTACATTTCTTTTGCTGCAAGTCTTCTCTTCACCTATGTGGTGATTTCCAGTATTTACTGCTATATGGAAGGACCAATCTGACATAACAGTTCAGCATTCTTTTCTAAGAGTTATTTTAAGAATAATTAATATTTCTTGTCAAAAGCCACATGTAGGAAAGATTAGTTATTGATAATGACAATATTTCCTAAAAATAGTTTTAATCTTTCCAAAACATTTTCACTTTATTTTTTTCTCAGAAAAAATAAATCATAATTGTGACTTTTTAATTATTTTGGTGCACTTTTTCATTATTATCAAATTTCTGTTCCTTATTTTTTATGTCATGAGAAATATAATGATTTACGAATCAACACATGAACACAGCCAACAGAAATTTACTCCATTTTAATGATTGTTAATAAAAATGAAATAAAAAGAGACAAATTAAGAATCTTCGTTTCCTATTTTAAAAATCTTTTGCCCAATTAATTTATTTATCAATCTCAGGTTTGAGGTAATCAGCAAGAACGAAGAAGTTCAACAAATTTATTGTAAATGTCTTTGTTCCATTCTCTTGACTGACCTGACGAATGTTCCAAGTTATTAAATCAAGAAACAAATGAGAAAAGGACACAAAACAAGCAAATTGGTTATGGTTTGTCACAACAGATGCTTCAATGATGGTTTTAATGCAACTTTTAGATATTTTGATGCATGTCAGGCAATAAATATCAATTGGTCAGCTCTGTGAAGGATGGATTCAAAACTGTTGCTTTTAAGAGGGCAAGAGAGTTTAAAGTTGTGTGAGAAGAGTATGGAATCTACAGAGAAATAAGGAAAGGAAAAAATCTGATATAAAAAGGTAGAGTGATAATAAAATAAATATAACATTAAATGAATAAGAAATAGAATAAAAAAACAGTGAAGAAAAGAAAGGGTTTTGAAAGTTAAAAAAAAGAAAATGTTGACTGGAAAGGACCATTAAACCTTTATGTTCAGTGTCCCTTCAGGATGTGGGTAATGATGACCTGTAGTGGTCTTTCTCCCTTTCATAAATCTCTCATCACCATTCTGCCACTCATTCAGATAAGCTTGCTGCCTTACCCTATCTCTCTTACCCTTAATATGTCTGATGAGGGTTAATTTTTCAAAAATGTCCTTTGTCTTTAATTACCCAAGGAATTTCAGTTATCTCTTCTGTTTTTTTAACATAAGTGTTGTGAGTGAGAATATTTCTCTACAAGTTTGGACTTGGCTGTTAAACGAAAACATAAAAATACTCCTTCGTCAAGAGGAGTAGCAGAAGCAGCAATACCTTTTGCTGAAAACAGTTTCTCGTTCATGGCTAAACATTGTCTTCCCTAGTTTCTATTCTACATTATGCTTCCCTGTACCAAAAGGTAATAAACTTGTTATTAAACCAATTCTGGTTTTCTACTGTTGTTTTTGATAACTCAGTTGCAAAATAAGCATTCATTTTGTTGCTATTTTAAGACTTCCTTATTGCTTACTTGTTCCATCCATGGAATTCTTAGTATCCTACTTAAGAGCCATATTTCTGTTGGCTCCAGTTTTCTCCTCATCACCGGGGAGATTGTCCAGAATACACTGCCATATAAGAGGATGGATATTGCACAGCAATCCAGGTTTTTGATTTTACTAATCTTCACCCAATACAAGGCCCAAGAGTCACTCAAGGTAAAAGGTTATTGTGTGGATTATATTAGCATAGGAAAGGACAAGTGTTAGAAGTATAGGGTTGAACTAGACTTTAGAAAGAACTAGAAACCCAATCCTAAGAAGGAAACAAGGGATGAATCTTTACTCCTATTCAAAAGACTGGGGAGGAGTGTGAGCCGGACAATAGGTGAAACTCTCACAAAAAAGAATAAAAGCATAAAAAATAGAAGGAAGTAAAAAAAAAAAGATTGCGAAAAATGTAATAAAAAGAAGTTAACAAAAAAAGGAGAAATCAATTTGAAAAAATGAAGAAAAACAAAAAACCATAAAGATGAAAAAAAGAATCAAAATCAAGAGATATTTTAACAGTATGGCACCCAAGAAAAGGAAACAGTTTTCCTTTTCTTAAGTGAGTTTCTTATAATGCATATCCATTAGAAAATGTTTTATAAGTTTCAAAAGAGTTTAGAAAAATTTCATAAATTTTAATCAACTGTCATATGAACTGCTCAATCATTTCTTTTTTTTTATGTGCCATGTCCTTTCAGGACATAGGTGATTATGGCTCTCCACCTCCCTCTATCCCTTGCTGCTCTCAACAAGTTCCTTTCCTCTGCATCCTCCCCCAGACCATGTTCTGTCATCCACTTGCTTAACTCTGCTAGGTATGTCACATGTTGTTTTCCCTTGTCTCTCTTTCCCTCTATTTGACCCGTGAGTATCAGATTCTCCAGGCCCTCTTTCCTTATTATGTGAAACTTCAGGTGCCTCTTCCTGATATTAAGTATAAGTGTCCTCCTTGTTTGCATCCTCTCTAAGATCTCATTGTTGCTCACACGCTTGGTCCATGATATTCTCAGCATCCTTCTGTAGAAAATCTCACCATTACCATTTCCATTATCTTAATATTAAGGGCTGAATGTGAGAAGTGAAAGTCTCTAGTTCATTGCTATAACTACTGAGCTACATCTGCAAGCATTTCTTTGTCCTTAGCTGTAAGTGATAAAAATCAGTTACAGTTGATGACAGATGAAATGAATAGCATGGATTTCTGTGAGTAGGGTAACCTCAATGACTTCAGAGGGAAAGAGGAGTGGTTTGGCATGTGGAAAGAGACTGGGCAGCATAAAAGAACTTTCCAGATGAGTGACCTGGTAGTGAGGACAGTGAACCTTGAATGACAATGTTTCATTACAAGATCTGACCAGGCGCTTAATTCCTATCAATCAAGGAGGGTGTGAATACCAGAAATGCAATGTGTCTTCTGTCAGAGTAAACAACAAAAGCAGCAAAAAGTGTGTGAGCACATATACACATGTTCAAAAACTTATGTGTACTAGTTTATTTACACTGCATATGTTGATATTTGCACATATAAGGAGGTGCTGAAAAATTCTAGACGAAACCAACTTTTAAATCTCTGACGAAATCAATAAATATCAGATACTGTTTCTTTTTTTTTGTGGAAAGCAGAATTCTTGTTCAGGCTAAAAACTTTTCAATATTTTGCATGTATTATGTCTGTTGCAGAACAATGAATAGCAAACTAATCTTGCAGGCCATTGTTAGTAAGTTATTTTGTTTTTGACAGCTTATCAACCTTTTGCCGCATAATCCAGAAAATATTTTTAAATTGTATGAATTTTTGGAGATAATAAAGAGTTACTGATACAAGTCCTACTAATTAACACATAGCTGGGGGTAGAAGTGAAGAACAACAAGGATTTTCTGGAATTGTGTATGTGGCCAGGCATGTTTTTTCACGATGACCGACTCTACATTTGAATGATAATTCTGACATTTTTAGGCATCTAAAACAACATGTCTTGTTGAAAACACAACTATACTTTAACATGAAAACAATAAACAAAAACTAAAAATTCTTGAAGCTATATACATAAAACAGTTGAAACCTAACCCAAACAAAATAAACTATGAAAACTCCACAGATATACTTAATGCCTATAATTGATAACTGAAGCCATTGGTTTATACCAACAGCTTCCTATACTTAACACTTCTCACTTTCACTCTTGTGTGGTCATGTGTGATGTCATGGGCTGCGGTGCGATTTTCACTTCCAGTGGCTCGTATGCATGAGTTTGCTGTTGCTTGGAAATCTTCTATGTCTGTGTATTGTTTAATTTATTGTAATGTATTTGTCATCTCTGATGATGGCTTATGTAAGCCGAAAGCTTAGATAGGATTAAAAAACATGTATCAACATGGCGATTTTCTTTCGTCTTTCAATGATAATGTTATTAAGCTTATCAGACGATATGAAAGGAATTTGCTTAAAATAAATAGATAAAACCTGTCTATATTATTTAATGAAACATGCATTAATATATGTATGTATGTACAGGTTTTTCTCTATACATATTCAGTTAAATGCATATATTTGAATGTATATAAATGTGCTTGTATGGATGTGAATCATCCAAAATGATTTATTATTGAATGTTCTTTAAGTCCATGACTCTAATCTTCTCTAAATTTCATGTCATTATCATTCCAAGACTGAGAATGATTGTAAAGAGACAAACATTGCTCAGTGATTATTTCATTATATAAATATTAATAAATTGGGAATAACTAGCAATAATATATTAAAAACATCTCCATTACCTCCAGTCAAATAATATTTATAAATATCAACGGAAAATAGCAATGCTTTCCAAGAGCAGAACAAAGTATGAAGAAACAGGATAATTCCATTAAAAACAAAGAAATGTGTATTGAAATGCAATGTTATATCACTCCTCCAAGATGGCAGTGAATGCTGGATAATTTTTTTATAGATGAAGAGGAAGCTTAAGGCAAAAGACATGGCATTCTACAGATACTGAGAATACCATGGATGGAGTGTGTAGGCAACAACGAATGTTTAGAGAAAATGTAAACAGAAATGACACATAATCAGAAAGATTAAAATTTCTGTGACATCAGAAAAGAGGGCTTGGA
This sequence comes from Acanthosepion lycidas, assembly GCA_963932145.1. Lineage (NCBI taxonomy): Eukaryota > Metazoa > Mollusca > Cephalopoda > Sepiida > Sepiidae > Acanthosepion > Acanthosepion lycidas. The sequence goes on from OZ010573.1 coordinate 118,932,913, forward strand.
AAAATTGCCACTCACAAGACATAGGTTACTCACTGTTTCCTTTTGTTTCTCCTGTCTTCCTAACTAAAAAGTTTGTGCGAATGGATGGTAGAAGAGGTAGGGGTAGGATGGACAGTAAAAATGCAAATATTGCCAAGAGTTTAAAAATATAAGGAGTTGTTGGAAAGCCAAGATCACGAAGAGATATGGCAGTTAGGAGATGATAATGAAAGATAAACCCTTTGCTTATTCTGAAGATGGGGAAGTGAGGATGGAAAGACATTGGTTAATACTATAATAGGAATATTTAACAACGGATTGGATAAGGAATTATTTTTTAGCTTTTTAAGCATTATGAAATAGAGAGGAACAAAATCTTACAAAATAGAAAGGGACAAATGAAAAATATAGTGGGTCATGGAGAGCCATGATCACCAAGGTCCTGAAGTAATATGGCTGATAGAAGATAGCAAAAGATAAACACTTTGCTAATTCTTAGGTTAGGAAAGTGAGGATGAAAAGACATTGGTTAATACCAAAATAAGAATATTTAACAACAGATTGGATAAGAAACTCTTTTTTTAGCTTTTTAAGCATTATGAAATAGAGAGGAACAAAGTCTTTGATAATTTAGAAGTAAAAACAATTATAAAATCCTTTAGATGTTTCCAATATTTTTTTATGGCACAGGTAAATAAATAAAGCATTATATGAATTCTTACTTTCTTTCCCACCTTCATTTTCATTCCCTATCTTTCTGCTATCACTATCTCTATTTACCTTTGTCTATCACAATGCAAATGGAAAAATAAGATCACTGCTAAGTTCAAATTGCACAACAAAACCTTGAAAAATGTTTTCTTTTTTCCTTCCCAAGAAACTACTGATTGTCTTTGAGTCACCAAATGATCAGTATTTCTGGTTGTCTGAATCCAAAAACAACAAAAATTTCAAAAACCTGTAGACCAGGTGAAAAATTTTGAAGAACACTCATTTTCACAAAACCTTTGATCTTGCAGAACTCAATGCAATGAACATGTGGATGCAGAGGAAGCACCATTCCTGTATTTCTTTTGTTTTTGAGTTGAATATTTTTTAGAGATTATGTCGCAAGAGTGTAGCAATCTCAGCACTAATCTTGGACTTCCTGCCTCTTGGGCGTGTATTCTTGTGCATTCTGTATCTGACGTTTTGCAACTGTTGAAGACAAGGGCCTATGCCTTTTGAAGTAAATCATGACCACTTTTTCCACTTAGGTGCAAGCAAATCTTTCTTTTCTTTTATAATCATTCTTTGCACTACTTACATTCATATATGAGCATGTGTGTATGTCGAATCATCAGCCATATTTATCCAAATGTACATCAGTGTAAGTGAGTATATATTATATACAATGGAGTGCTGAAAAGTTCTCAGACCAACCTATATGCAAAATAATGACAGGTCATTGAGATAATGATTTCAGGAAATGAGTCTGGTTGAAAAGTTCACCACACACTCTTATACATTGTTAGTTAGATGGACAGATAGCTACAAATATTTAAGTAAATGCTCTGTTTATAATAAACAATATTAACTACATTTACGTGCCTAAATTCAGGACAGTAAATGTAGTTAATACTGTTTATTACAGATAAATCATTCAATATTTGAATCTATAAAAATAACGTATAAACAGAAAATATATTAAAATAATTGTCGGACTTAGTCCATTTCATAATATATGATGTCATTTGTTTATGTTAAGATACACTTTGAGCAGATATGAGCATTCAAGAAAAATCATTGGGAAAATTGTTGTTTAAAAACAGTAATTTGACTTTGCTAACCAGACACTCCCTCTGTAGCTAAATGGTATAGCACATCATTCTATATGGTGGTTCCATGTATGATACAGGTTCAATTCCTGTCAGGGGACACATATTTTCTATGAAATTTCTTGGACATTCAGGCCAGTAAATCTAGTTAATACTGTTTATTATAAACAGAGCATTTACTGAAATATATGTATCTATAAAAATAACGTATAAACAGAAAATATATTAAAATAATTGTTGGACTTTGTCCATTTTATAATATAGATATGAACAGACTGTGATAGAAAGAGAGATAGATAGAAAGGTAGATAGATAGATAGATATAGTGGGTTCTCTCATCCATTTTGATGGATGAAAGCCCAATATTTACATTTTTAGACAGAGAGATGAATAAATCAGATATGAATACAATTAGATAGAGAGATAGGTAAACAAAATAAAGCAGATGTGAATACACTTGGATAGATAGATAGATAGAGAGATAGATAGATAGATAGACAGAATAAAAGATAGATAGATAGAATAAAGCAGATAGAGATAGATAGACAGAATAAAGCAGATATAGATAGATAGATAGAAAGCAGATATAGATAGACAGGCAGAATAAAGCAGATATAGATAGAATAAACAGATATGAATACACTGAGATAGATACAATGGGTTCTCTCATCCATTTTGATGGACGAGAACCCAACATTTACATTTTTAGAAGTAAACTATTAGACTACCTACAGAGATGATTTGATTATAGAGGGTGAAGTGTTGTGTAGAACCAGTCACAATTTTCAGAAGAACTGATAACAAAGAAATGGTGGATCATGTGCCATAAAACAGGCCTCTTCAAGTTTGAATTCACAGTTTTTCTTCTCAAACTGTTTGGCAACCAAGGCAAGAACCCATTCTGCCTTGCTATTAAATTGAAGAGAAAGTGAACACAATAATCTTGATTAGGAATTAGAACTTCGTTTGCCAGCTTTCTTTCCAAGTTACTAAAAATTACAATATCCATACAGCTGATATGCAGGGTGTCCATAAAGTCTCTTTACAATTTAAAAAATATATTACAAAAGCAATTGATGGGGTATCTTAATCAGATTTGTTCTATGTACTAAGTTGTTGTCAAAGTTTTTAATTCCATTCATTTGTGCATTTCAAGTATACTGTTGATGAAAGAAGTACTGTTAAATGAACCCCCCCCAAAATGGCGACTCCTCAAGAAAAAGTACAATGTGTTTCATGGTTTATTGAAACAAAATTGGATGTGCAGACTCAGTGAAACTACACAACATTTTTCTATGAGGTTATGTTAAAGATATTGTGTATTGAACAAAAATATGGGACATGACTAAAACAAAATATCACTAATGCCATTGCCACCATTGATGAGGCTATGCTACAGTGAACATGGCAAAAATCAAGTACTGTCTTGATATGCTTCATGCAACTAATGGTGCCCATATAGAGGTGTATTCAATTGGCTAAAAAACTTAAATATTTACTTCTCATTTTTTAACAATTTCTACCTATTTGCCTGTTCATTTGCTTTTGTTATGAATTTTAAATAACTTTATGGATACCCTATATATATATATATATAGTAGCTGGCTATTCGTATGGTGGCAAGGCAATCTTTATTGCAGACACTCACTCAGGCACATCTATGTTTGTTCAACACTCACAGATCCCACCTGTGGTTTATACTGCAACTATGCTGAGCAGACCTTAGTTACAGTTTCTGGGAAAGAGCATGTTATCTAGTGTGATCAATTTGAACAAAGCCAGCACGCTCAAGCCCTCAACCACAATGACTTGTGGCTTTGTGCTAGTAAAGCTATTGGTGGTCCCCAAGAGTTTCGTCTACCCAGTTTCACTCACAAGGCTTGGGTCAAGCTGTGGTATGGTTTTCAGGCACTTTCCAAAGGTGCTGCATGCTGGGAACAACCTTGATCCAGTCTGATAACCTTAGAAATTCTACTTCCTGACAAATCAAGCATGGTGAGATTTGAACCTCAGTTTCATGGTCAGAAAGCGAATGTTCTAACCACTCGGCCAAGTGCCCATATATATATATATATATATATATATATATATATATATATATATGGGCACTTGGCCGAGTGGTTAGAACATATATATATATATATATATATATATATATATATATATGGATAAATAATTTCTGGCTACCAAGTGCAGCCATCTGTTAGGATAGCTGGCCAATACCTGTTGCAGATGCTCGCTCAGGCAGATTTCTGCTTTTACAATACCCACGGAACCCATCTGCAGTTTATACTGTAACTATACAGACCTTATCTACGTCATCTTGTATGATCAGCAGTTTGAACAAGGTCATTATGCTCAAACCCTCAGTCATGGTGACTTCTGACTTTATGCTAGTGCAAAAATCAATAATCTGTGAACAGTTCCATCACACAATTTCACTCACAAGGCTTGGGTCAACTCATCTTATGGTTTTAGGGTACTTTCCAAAAGTGCTGCATGATGTAATCATCTCCCTAGACCAATAAAACCAAGAAGTAAACTTTCTGACAAATCAACCATGTGAGATTTGAACACAGGTCTCATGATCAGAAAGTGAACATTCTAATCACTCAGACATGAATATATATATATATATATATATATATATATATATATATATATATATATTTCTTTATAATATAATATATACTGTACCATTTAATATATGTATAAGGACTGATCCACAGTGCAAAATTTCTGGAAAGATTACTGTTGTGGATTCCGAGATGAATTCGGTCTCCAAGGAAAGACAAACGCAATAATTAAATATAAGAAATAAAATGTATTTACACAATCATACAAAGAGTAATACTGTTAGTAAGTCCAGGAACGTGGTTAGTAGCAAATACAGATAGATATATACAGTCTCGAAGTAGAACTTCCTTAGAGTCTACGTGCTTGTAACTGACTTCTACCAGAGGTTACCTCACACTATCTCCGTTCGTATATTCTCTCACTCTCCGTATATCCTCTCACTATCCGAATACCGACTGTAACTCTGGGTATTTAACGGCAGCAGTCCAGGTACACTTGGTAGAGTCCGCTTATATGAAAAAGGGGTGGACCCTATAACAATTACTAAGACATTATTCTAATAATTGGACCATTTTGTTCATGTCACATTAACTGGAAAACACTTACAACAAAAATTATAGATTTGATATATTACTATATTCAAAAAATGTTCTTACTTGAAATATTTAAAATACAACTCTAGTGCTTTGACACTGCACATTCCAAAATTGTACCGTTAATAAATGGTACACTCCTAAAAAAAAATAAATAAATAAAATAAAACATCTTTTGGCCTGCAACATATTTATTGTTGTCTTGGAAATTTACCTGAAATAAAAAAAATATTAATGCCTGATCATGAAAATGTGAGGGTTTTCAAAAGTACGAGCAATGGAACATCTAATCCATCTTACATTTATATATATATATATATATATATATATATATATTACTAATAAATTTAGTAAAGTAGTGAGTGCTTGACCTAATAAAACTGCTCGATTTATAAGAACACAGATGAAATTTATACCATACATATATATATTAAATATCTATGTAGATGTTGATTCATAATTAACAGATTACGGGCTGTGTAATTTTAATTATTTCTTATAAGAAATTGTTTTTCTCAACTTTCTTAATTCCTTTTTATTTGCAGGAGTAAAAAATGGGGATTCTTTATTTCTTTTTATATTCTTCCTTCTACTGTTGTTTTATCACTCAGCATCTCTTTTATATTTCTTCTTCCTTTACTCTTTTTATTCTTGTTGCTGTCTCTTCACCCAATTTTCATGGGTCTTTTTTTTTTATCTACCATATCTTCATTATCATTATTTGTTTTTTTCAAATAATTTCACACTAATTTTGTTTTTTTCTCTTTATAGGGAAATGCTTATTTAAATGCCTTGCCTTAGATGCACAACTGCTGCTATGGCTACTGTACTTGTGGTGCTTCAAAGATATGGATTTAATCATTTCAGCACATCAGTCTGTATGTATACATTTACTTGATTATAGAATCTTTTTCTTCTATGCCACATTCATTCAGGATGTTGGCGATCATGCCTCTCCACAACTATCATTTCTATCTCTTATGAATCTACTTGAATTTACAACACTTTTTATAAATAACTGTTCTCTCTTATCTTAAGCTCATCTTCTTTTATAAATTTATTTATTTTCTTTCTCTCTTCACTGATTATTACTTCTCTTTTTTAAGGGGAGGAAAGGATTTTTACCTTCTTCTTCTTCCTCCTTTTCTATCTTTTATTCTCTTTTTTAAATTCTGTAGACCTGCTTCCTCCTCTACTTTCATATTTATGATACATCATTTGACAATATGTAAGACAACCAAAAAAGAATAAAATAAAATCTACTCCATTTATTATTCTGTAACCTGAAGCCAGAGATAACCTTCATGGTATGACAATTAAAGAATGTACAAAGATGAACATAGATATGCATATATATTTATATAAAATGAAAAGAAATAAATAAAATAAATTTGATCAAGTCAAAGTAGGGAAAAGCATTCAGTGCTGACCATTCCTTCTTTCGGTTAATCCTGCGAAGAACAGATGCAGATGAGAGGAACAATAGAGACTAGAGACACTGTCAGGTGCCAAGAAAGAGATATGGCTGAAGCCATCTGCTTCCTTGCGCCAGCCAAGGGACATAACTCCCGCTCCCTTATCAAAAAGAAGTTAAAAGTGAAAAAAAGAAGTTAAAAGTGAAAAAAAACAAAAAAAACAATAAAGGAAGAATTATTAAAGAGATAAAAATCTATGAAGATGCTCTGTCTACTCAGCATCCCTCTGGCACTAATTGAACTGTGGATAAGTGCGATCAGATACTTGTTTGAAGGAGATTAGGAGGGCCTGAAAAGCAAGAGATTTATTTTTTTTATATCTAACAAATATTTGTTATTCAATATATTTGATTTTAATTATTTCCCTGTCTGAATTTCTCAGATCAGGAATTATCATTATTTACATTATTTATATTTGGATGAATGTTTATCACTTTTTTGCAAAAAAGCCTTCTTCAAGTTTCTCATAAATCCAGGTAACCTTCAGTGAATTTTAAACTGAAACCTTTATTAAATCTACAGGGGTAGATTGTCCTCATTCTGTTGTCTATGTCTAGAGATATCTTATGTTCATTTTACTACTTGTCAGTTATAGTTTAACCTGTTTCCAGTGAGTCTAAATTTGTACCACCCAACTCGACTCAAAGAGTTTAAAACTTAAAAACCCTAATTAATTTTATCTTGCAAATGTTGATATGATTATGTAATCATTTCACCTAATTGCTAATTATGCAGATACACAACTTGACTGTGTATCAGAAAATGGATCATAAGAGTCAAGAAAACATTGCTGACTGATAATGGAATAAAATGATTTTAGTAAAAAAAATTAATCCAAAACATTTGTTACTATTTACTAGTTAGAAATTTTCAAGCTTATTGAAAATTTTAAAAATAAGCCCACACATTGTGGGATTATCATTCCTGCATTAGAATTATTGGTTGTACAATTTTCAAAAGCTATGCTACCTTTTGTCACCGACCACCAGAACAACAACACACTTTACCTCTCACCAAGATACAAAAATGTGTTTGCTTCATGTTAGTCAGTTACGTACCATACCTGATACACATTTAGGCGATCATGTATCTTTTGATACATGACTGATGAGGCAGATTCTTCCCGCAATAGGTTGCCATTTCTTTCTGCAGTAGATCAATTGCCATCCAAGGCTATAGAACCCAGACTGTCCTGCTATTGGTGGGAGAAAAAGAGGATTCATACCTTTTCCAAGGGTATTAGCACGTAAGTGAATGTAATGGATTTGACAGGAATTTGAACTTGGCTCTCTGATTCCACAACCCGAGCTGCTATGCATTACTCTACAATGCCTTGTAACTATCCTATTGCTTCATAAATTTTAAGTACCATATTTGATGGCATATAAGGCGCACTTTTTTTTACTAAAGATATCTTTTAAAATTCTCCTGCATCCTATATGCCACATGTAGGTTTAAAATTTGTATGACGCATTATTTAACGATGATGAGAGTAGTATTGAAAATGAGTATCAGGGTTTTGATAACGAAGATGACAAATTTTATGGATTTGAAGATGAATAAAATTTTAATGGTAACCCAACTGTTTTGCTCAATTGTAATAATTGCTTGATTTTTATTTTGTTTTCTTACATTTGGATATAATAAAGTTTTTATAGGCTCATGTTCTTTTTGTCCTATTATTTTTTGTTTAATTGTAATCATGAGTTGTTTAACCAAAATAATACCTCATAAATATAACCTAGGCTGTACCATTTACTAATAATTTTACTAATTACTAATTCTTTATCTTTTGATGTATCTGATACACTCATGCATCTTATATACAGTAAATATTTTGTGTAAACATATCACAACTTCAAATGATGTAGTTCTTTTCTTTTTTTCTATGACTGAGCCAAGAAAACACTAGAACAATAATTCTGTTAATGTTTTATTAATATATTTTATGATTATTTATTTTGAATCCATCACTTGCACTTTCTTTTAGTTGTCTACAGGGTGGTCCGAAAGTTTTGTCACCCTCATGTAATATAATTTTCTATTTCAGATAGCTGACACGAGCTCCGACAATCTCAAAGAGAGGTAGGGGTGACAACACTTTCAGACCACTCTGTATTATAATGTTGAATTATTATATCAAAGTGCTGTCTGTGCTGTCCATTTCATTACACCCAATGTTCTATTACCCTGACTAACATGATTCTTGAAAATATTCTTTGATCGACAGATAATTCAGGCTTATATTTTATATTTGTTTATATATATTTACTGAGGATTGGTTGAAAAAAAATACCTGAAACTTGGAGTATGGATTTAAATAACATAAATGAATTGTTTTATTATTAATAATTTTCGATATAGTGGCAAGATTATTTACAATATTCAGACTATTGTCCTCATCTTTGTTGGCATATTTATCACAATGTTTCAGCTGTTGTACACTATGGCCTTCTTCAGGTAGTTGGAATGTTGAACTGAATCCTTTATTTCACTTGCTGGGTTAGACTGTTCTAGTTCCATGTTCTATATCTATCAATTATGTCAATTATCAGTTATCTCCTGTTAATTCACCTCTCCAAGTTCTCTACTGCCTTAACCAGGTTTGAACTCACAATTTTTTGGGTCCTGTCAGTGGATCTAACCTTAAGGACACATGGCATAGTAGATAAAGGCAGTAGAGAACTTGGAGAGATGAATTAACAGGAGATAACTGATAACTGACATCCATTAGACATAGCATGTTGAACTAGAAGAGTCTACCCCAGCAAGCGAAATAAAGGGTTCAGTTCGACATTCGAACCACCTGAAAAAGGCCAGAGCGTACAATGGGTGAAATGTGATAAATATGGCAACAAAGATGAAGATGATAGTCCAAATATTGTAAATAGTGTACATAATACCTCATCTCAGAAATATAGACAGATATAGTGGAGAGATATATTTATTAAACAATTTAGTCTAGCAAATGGTGATGAAAATTTGGTCATTAGTGAGAACTAGACAAAAAGATGGTGAGTTGTATGCAGCTGGTGCTCTATATATGTGGCTTTATCCCCAGGATACTGAGAACTGTATTTAATATAATTAATTGTAATTTTATAAGAAAGATAATTAATCTATATGCATATGAATATTCACCTGGCTTAAACCCTAAAGGGTGTGTTGGTAATATTTAGACCATTAAAACCATATATATTCTGATTCAGAATGTTTAAAAGAAGGTTTTGATAAATAATTTTCTTCTGTAATCTTCAAATAAGCAAGGATAGGTAATCACATTAAAAAAACGTAACAAACAAAAGAAATAAGCTAATATTTTTGCCATTCCAATTTAAACCTGATCTCATTCAAATTTTAAATAAAACGTGACAAAGTTCATGAATGAATGTGTTGTAACCTAAAAAAGGTTACTGAATGAGGAATAACCAAAATGGAGGTTGGAAATGAAATGGTAATCTTTATAACATCAACAAAATACAATACTAGCCAGCGGTGTGAAGTAGGTAAACTACTGCTAGTGATGGACTACTTAGTCTGCATATTACCCCCACTTACAATCGTGTTCAGCGTATTTATGAGAATTGGGATATACCCATTAGTGTTCATAGGTACGGCATATAACAGAATGAATTATTGAATATTCCATACATTTTCTTTAATAAATAATAATTTTTGAAAGCATAAATATAAAAATAGATTTCCTTTAACAAAAAATATTTAACAAAGGTCAGTAATGTTTCACTTTCATGTCGTCAAAAAAACAGTGTGTCAAAAGGACAGTTATTACCTTAACAAGCCTTTTACTGTACACGCTTTTGACTCCCGCTGCTATGTTTATTATTTTAAAAATGATGATTAGAATATTAATAAAAGTCCCAAAATATGAAAGTAGATTTATACATTTTCTTTATTCTTGAGACTTGACAACAAAGGTGTTAAACACTATTCTTTTATTAGATTGCTTATTTACAGGACTAATTTTATATTTAAAAGATTATAAAAATATATGAACAAATTATAAAGAAATATTTATTATTTTCCATTTTATAAAGGAATAAATTTGAAAATAAATTATTTTATTAATAAATTTATAAAAATGTCTGTGAGCAAAAAAATTTAAATACATAATGACGAGTAACTGTAATGATAAATTTTGAAAAAAATACATTTTTCATGCATTTCTTTCATTTGTTCTTGCCATGTAAATTCAATAAAAGAGGTTAAGAGCATCTCATTCTCTGAACCAAACATTTGTTTAATTTTTGTTTGGTCTACCACAGAAAGAAATGACCTCCTACTGCAGGGAAAAAATCTGCCTCGTCAGTCATGTATCGAAAGATACATGATCGCCTATATATGTATCACGGATGGCACATAACTGACTGAAATAATAAATATTGCATTGTTGTTGGTTTACATATTTTGTAAATTTTTATAAATTTTTGAGTAAAAAGATTTGTTTATAAAATGGTACAGAATAAATCTTTATAAAAGGTGATTTATAAATAGTACGTTCTACTTAGTTTACATACTTTTATAATCTTGTAAATAAATATGCCATGGGAGTTAAAAGTGTTCCCAGTAATAGCAATATTAAGTGAATGACCATCCTATCCATTTACATGCTGTTTTTTTGCAAGCATGAAGGTTAAACATTTACCCAAATTGCTATTTATTTATGTAAACCCTCCATCATTCCGTTATCTTTTAAATAAACAGTAGCAAAAATTAAATTAAAAATAAAAAGATTTAAAGAATACACTAGAAAGGCTACCCAGTGTTGTCATTGTATTATACAAAAATAACACCAATAATTTACAAATTCATATTGAACATATTCATCACAACTTAATTTTGACTTTATTTTGATGTAATACATGATCAATGCCAGGTAACCCTGCTAGTTTATAATAAAAGTTAGGATGTTTTTGACTGTTTAAAGGGTCCATTTTGATGATCAGTCATATCAACACAAACATTTCTATTCAATAAGAAAATGAAAAGTGAGTGCTGAACATTTACCAAATTTATCAGATTTAATCCCAATTTATTTATTCTTACAGATATACTCTTGTGTACTAAATACAAGGACTAGCACAATTCATTTCCTTCAATCACCTTCGTACTAGTACCCTGCTTATTTGGTATGATTAGATCATCACTATCTCTTTTAAAAGTAAATTTTCTGAAATCTGTTGAAAAGCAATGTCAATCGTCACCTTCTAGCTTCCTGAAATTTGTTCCTTTGTTCCTCACTAAAGTCTTTTCTTTCTCTTTCACTCCCTATAATCCCTTGTGTCTTAGTAGTATTATCACCTTGCTTGGGGTGAAATGATTAAAAAAAAAAAAAGGGTGAAATAAAGTCTCTTTGCAGTATGAGACTTGGTAAAAAGTATTTTTCGTGGTTCCTCTAAGATTACTTATCTGTTTATCTATCTGCTGTATTCAGCTGACCAATTACCTTTAAAAGATACTGGGACTTGGAATAGCGGACAGAGGATCATGAATGGAGACAAAAGAAGGGGCATAGCGCCTAATCCTGCTGACTGAAGTCTGCTGTTTGTACAAAGTATCCAAACAGAGCCAAAAGTCCCTTAATGGTCAACTCATGTATGTGAACAGGATCTTTCACAAATAAAGCCCAGGTTTACTTTAGACCCAATTGAAACTAGATGCCCAATGGGGATGCCGGCCACCCTCAGGTTCTTCTTTTCAGTGTTTGTTTATCTTTGGACAAGCGGCCGATCTCATTTAAGTGTAGCCTAACTAAGCTGTCATTGGAGTACTTGATCACTTGTTCTGGACAGAAACATTGTGAAAAGCAAAGGACCAACCAACCAATCAGCCATTTGATAAAGTGAAATGCACTCTTTTCAGAAGGAGTAAAAGAAAAGAAAAAGAAAATAAGGAAGAGTCCAAAAAAAAAAAAAGAAAGAAAAGAAGGGAAGTTGGAAAGAAAGGAAAAAATAAGAGAGAGAGAAAAAAAAAATGAAAGTATTGAAGGAGAAAGTAAAAGAAAAAAGAATTAAATTTAAAGAAAAAAAAAGAAAAAAAACAAGGAAAGAAACAAAAAAGAATCAGCAAGAAAATAAAATGGAAAAGAAAAAAGAGAAAATAAAAATATTTAAAAAAATTTTTTTAAGGCCCTATCCCTTCAGAATATCAACGAACATGGCTCTCCATGGTTTCCTTTCTGTTGTAACTTAGGGAAGGTTACTGAATAGAATAATCACACAAAGGTTGATAATGAATGATAATACTTAAGACACAAACAACACATATAAGATTTGCTAGCAGTGCATAGAAGAAGTCGTCAACTCCTAAAAGTGAGTCAAGTGAATTCCACAAAGAATCTTCAACTGCAGACCAACATACAGTATTTACTACTGTATTTATGTGAATGGGGATATACCCATTATTGTCTGTAGGTATGCTACAACACTTTCTTTTATTATCTATGAATTACCATGACCTCTTGGGAAATATAGTAAATTGGTTTCTCATTACCTTCTCTATGATTCTTAATTCAAAATTATCTTTCTCTTAGACTGGTGTTCAATCAAGGCTTGAGAGTTACTATTTAACCATGGTTGGGAATCATTAAAATAATGAAAAAGAAATTAGAAGAATATTTTTACAAAGATAGTAAATGAAAAAAGCAGAAAAAGAAAGAAATACAGTGAAAAATTTGAAAGAAACAGAATGGAATTCATCAAATAAAAAGTCAAAACTCTGCAAGAATGAAAATTGTAATAGTGAAATTAGGTGTTTCCATATAGGAAACATTCAGCATTTATTGACCAACAAGCTAGTGTTACTGTCGGTTGAAATTAATAAAATCTTTTTCCTAAAACAATTTTTCAGGAAATTTAACTTTTCTGATTCAATGTTATTGATCTTTCTTGTACTGATGGGAGTTTCCTTTTAAAACTTTTGTCTAAGGTAGTGTGGAAAGTTAGCAGCTAAATTATATCATTATTTTCCTTTCTTGTTACATATGCAAATCATTTTGCTGATGTGGATTTTTATCTTGTTAAAGCTCTTTCTGATTTTGTAGACACAGTCTATAGCGTCTGATGATGGACTGTATTCTTTAAGACCTAAAAGATTCATTCATTTCAAACTATTTTTAATCATTTTTCTGTGGAAACAATTGTATGCAGATGATAGTTCTGACATTTTTCTGTGTGTCGGATACTATCTATGACATCAGTATGAGCGTATAGATCTGATGAGGCTATTTAAAAACATGACTCAAGTTCTTCGGTTAACATTTTAGTTTGCATGTATTTTATGATGTTGGACAAAAGTATCTCTGACACAACCTATCCTGTGTTTTTTTCTCTAAAGTTATTATGACTGATTCATACACTGATGTATTTTAAGTGTGAAGAAATTATTAATTTCACATTCTGAATTTTTACGAATGAAAAAAAAAGAATGAAAAAGAAAGAAGAAAAATTAAAAAGACTGTATAAAATTCGAGAAATAAAAGATAAGAAAGAGAGAGGGAAAGAATTAAAGAAATAATCTGTTTAAAAAAATGAAAATCTTGAGGACCCAACTGAAAATGTTCAAAAAAGTTCAAAGTAATCAGGGACACAAAGCAACACTGAACAAATATAACTTATGGTAATAGATTCAGAAGTAAAATGCTGGAAATATTTTCAATAATTTGTGTGGGGTGGGGGTATATATGTATATGAATTACTACACTATAGACCACAAATTTGGGGCCATCCTCTTGATTTAATAATTAGTAAGTTTCATACCTTCTTTGGTTTAATTAACTTATACTGAGCTAGGATGCTGAAACTATTTAAATTATTTCACGCCAAGTAAGGCAATACAGCTACTAGGATGCAAGAGGTTACTGAGTGTAAGAGAATATGAGAAACACAACTATTAAGGAGAGAGGACAATAAAAGACAGAAAATAATGACTGACATTGAATTTAAATTTTTTTAGTTGACTGGGAATCAAGAAGCCAGAAGTGAGTTCCACAAGCGAGATGTGTGATAAAAGCTTGCAGTTTTTAGAGAGAAGTTACCAAAAATTTAAAATTTGCCAGCTTTGAGATTACCATTATCCAGTAAGATAGAAAAAAAGCTAAAATTTTGAAGAAACTTTATGCAGTAAATTATTATTATTGAATATATAATCAACCCCCACAGATCAAATGTTGCAACCCTCTCACTGCTCTGTTGCTACTTCCATTGAAAGTGTTCAGACAAACAGCATTCCTTAGTCCCACTAGTTCTAACCTTGATGGCTAGGACCTGCCATGTCATACACATTCTCGCAAACCACCCACATTCCCTTCATATTCCATTGGTGAGATGTAAATTCCACTTGAGCAGCAACTTCTCACAAACCACTGCTCTGTGGAACCAATTCTCAATAGGATATTTTCATGATCACTACAGTCTTAACCTGTTCAAGTCTAGAGTTACCTGTTATCTTCCCTACATATACATATTAACTGTGCCTTTTAATCTGTAACCCTCTACCTTGAGCAGTTCCTGGGCTTGAACTTTACTGTAAGAAAAAAATATATGATAAAATTCTTCAGAAAGAGAAAGTCCCTTTGGCCTGAAAAGAGCTAGTAAATCAGTTTTGTAAAAGGTATGAAATCTTCAATTTTTAGATGATTTTTTGAAATCCAGATTGTGATGCCAAACTTTTGCCTTAGAGTGAACGCTGATTGAAAACAAAATTTCAGCACCCTGAAATTGTTGTTCTATTAACTAAAAAAATTAAGTATTCAGATAAAATAATGAGATTACAACAAATCATGACATATATCACACTCCTCCTTGGTCTTTTGAACAGGAGTAAAGGTTTATCCCTTGTTACCTGTTTAGGATTGAGTTTCTGGTTCCTTCGAAAGTCTGCTTCAGCTCTATACTCCTAAAACTTTTTCTTTCCTTTGCTAATATAAAAACATACAGTAACCATTGAGTGGCTTTTAGGCCTTTTATGGGGTGAACATTAGTAAAAAAAAAATTTAAAAAAATAACACAGGTCAATATGTACACATGTTCAAAAATAAGGAGTGTATCAGCAATAATCAGGCTCTATTTTTAGACATTGCATCTTCTTTCATAAATGTTGGCAAACATAGAATTGAAGAGATGCTAAGTACCACCCTGCACTATATAATTCTTTGTTTTTTGTATCTGTTGATGCAAAACAGTAGGAGTTGTAAATCTTGTGTATGTGAATATCTGGAAAGATATAAATCACAGTCAATAATGTTTTAATTCACAAAGCTAAATTAATCTCCTCAGTTGTTCTTAAGGATTGGAGTAATATAAAACAAACATTTATTCCTAACCGTTTCATTAATTATATAGGTGACAATTCAAATCAAACTTCACTTAACAAATAATTTCAATCATATAAACCCTTGTAAAAAAAAAAAAAAGTATGGTTGTCACAACTCACATCAACATAATTTACCAATATTAAATGCATTGTTACTACAAAATTGATCAAACTGCAATAAAAACATAATCCATAGAAAGACCAAACCTGTTAATAAAAATAAACATTTAAAATTTGACATTTACTATCAACACACCAATTCCCTACTAATGTTATTTATGAATTCAGTTGCTGAGTCAGAGAGTGTATCTCTGGAAGTAATAAGTACAATCTTTTTTTTTTACTGGTTATACAACAACCACTCTTTCACACGGACTCACATGCCATTTATTCAACTAAAGTACAATTAAACAAAACATCAACAAGCACCACAAGAATTATAAAATTAGACAGCTTCTTTCTAATAATGCTAAAATATATTATAAACCTAATTATAAAAAGACTAAAGCTTATAGAAGCCAGTTACATCCAACAGTAGAAACTATACATAAGTAAAAAAATAACTATTATTTGAGCTTTCAACTCACATAAGTCCACATTGGCGGAGACAACCATTCTTAAATGCATATTAAAAATAACTATTCCAAACACATTATCAGATGTTGCTGTCACATGGCTTGGCATATCAAGATTTATTTGATTTAGTTTCCAAAAAATAATGGCACTTAAAAGAAAATAATGATACAATCTACTTCTTAAATCTCACCTAATTTTCATTTCTTATACACTCTACCAATGAGGAATTATGTGAGTTGAAAGCTTGGTACAACACTATATGAATTTTGACCAATTTATCCACACACAACATGTTTGTAACAGTATATTTGTATAGGAAAAAAATGATCATTGAATATAATAGACACAAAATGTCTATTGTGTTTAACAATCTGCTTCTTCTAGGATTGTGTCCTTTTAGGGCAGTGGCGATCATGGCTCTCCACAATTTCCTGTCCTTTATAGCTCTTAATAAATTTTGTCTTTTTCCTATCTCTCCTAAACCCTGTCATGACAGTCATTTATTCAAGGGTAGGTTATGCATTGTTTTACTCAGTCCCATTTGCCTTCAACCTGTATACTATATAAAACAGTTACATAAACACACAAAAAAATGACATAAGTGGAAATTAATGTAGTAATAATTGAAAGTGCTCAGTGGGGGCGGGGAAGAAAAAGATAAAAGAAAATGAACTTTGGTAAATTTCCCAATTATATAAAACAATGAATTTGGACATTTGAAAAGTTTAATAAATAATTAGATGGGCAGAACTTGTTAATATTATTCACCTAAACATGTTTGAAAAAATTCTTGCTGCCTAAATACTAAATACACCCGCCCCCCCGTCTCTCTCTCTCTCCCTCCCTCTCTCTCCCTCTCTCTCTCTCTAATATATATATATTTAGAAAAATATGATAACTGGAAATGTGATTTTGGGATGAATTTCATCCAATGAAATATGTTACAAAAACTTTTACAGTTTTATTTTTCTAAATACTGTTTGTTGATATATAAAATTATACAAAATTATATATTGTTATATCATTCATATATATATATATATATATATATATATATATATATATATATACCTTTTGTGTGTGATAAGTTATTTTACATATATTTGATGGAGCAAGGAAAGACCAGATGGAAAAAAGAAAAAATTCTTGCTGCCTAAATACTAAATACACCCGCCCCTCTCTCTCTCTCTCCCTCTATATATATATATATATATAAAAATATGACAAACTGGAAATGTGATTTTGGAATGAATTTCATCCAATGAAATGTGTTACAAAAACTTTTACAGTTTTATTTTTCTAAATACTGTTTGTTGATATATAAAATTATACAAAATTATATATTGTTATATCATTCATATATATATATATATATATATATATATATATATATATATATACCTTTTGTGTGTGATAAGTTATTTTACATATATTTTATGCAGCAAAGAAAGACTGGATGGAAAAAAGAGAGAAAAATTGAAAAAGAAAGTAAAGAATGATTGAAAAAGAGATGGAAAAGCTGAGAAATTAAGAGAACAACTAACAGTATATTATCAAGAGAAAATATTATAAATAATGAGAAATTACAATGTTACAAAATTACAATATATATATTATATATACATTAGTGTAGAAATTTGAATTTGTACACAGTAAAATGTACTTACACATTTGAAAGAGTATATCTGCATGTATATAAACAATACAAATCTTTCTATGTCTATGTATGTATTAAAATGAATGTGTAAACAGAAATATGTATGTATGTATGTGCATTAGTATATAGACATTAATTACACACACATACTCCTTTGGAGACTCAGTATTGGCAGCAATAAAAGAAAAAAAAAATTGTTAGCGTGTCTATCTGCATAGCTCTGTAATTATGCGTATGTACAAGACTGAAGCTATAAACAAAAATAGTATATATAAAATGCAAATGTATGAATTGTGTATGTGTGTATACATATATTTCATTGGATAATTGCATTTGAATTCACATGTGTATATCTGTAGGCGTGATTGTATTAAAAGGGACAAATGTGTAAATTTGAATGAGCTATGATGGAAGAGAAGAAATTTCCAGTAATATGAGAACAAGAATGAGAAAAGGTGATAAAGAAAGAAAAGGTGAGGGAAAGAAGAGAGAAGGGAGAAAGAATAATCTTATAAAGAAGAGTGATAGAACATGACCAAAGAAAAAAGGAAAGAAGGAGAAAGAAAAAGTTATAAAGAAAAAATACTGAAGAGGGAAAAAAAATGAAAAAAAAGAAAGAAAAGAATGATGAAAAAAAAGAAGAAAAGCTGAAACAGAGAAAGAAAAGATTGACTTTGAAAGAGAAAGAAAAAATTTTGAGAAACAGAAAGAAAAAATTCTGAGAAAGGGAAAGAAAAAATTCTGAGAAAGTGAAAGAAGAGAGCAAATAAGAAAGAGAAAGAAAAGAATGAGTGAGAAAAAACAATTGAGAATGAGAAGGTAACGGGAAAATGGGGAAGAAAAAGAAAGATTATTTAGAAAGATAAAGAAAAAAAATACTGAAACAAAAAGAAAAAATAAGTAAGAAAGGGAAAAGAATGAGTGAGAAAGCGAAACAAAAGAATGAATGAGAAAGAAAATGAAAAGAATGAGTAAGAATGAGAAAGAAAATATTGAAAGAGAAAGAAAAGAATGAACGAGAAAGAAAGGAATGAATGAATGAGAAAGAGACAGAAAAGAATGAGAGAGAAGCAAAAATATGTCAGAAAAAGAAAGAAAAGAATGAATGAGAAAGAGAAAGAATATGGGAGAAAGAGAAAAAAGAATGAGTGAGAAAGAGAAAGAGAAAGAAAAGAATGAGTGAGAAAGAAAAGAATGAGAGAGAAAAAAGAATGAGTGAGAAAGAGAAAAAAGAATGAGAGAGAAAGTAAAGAATGTGTGAGAAAAAGAAAAGAAAGAATGAGTGAAATAGAGAAAAGAAAGAATGAGAGAGAAAGGGAAAAAAGAATGAGAGAGAAAGAGAAAAAAGAATGAGAGAGAAAGGAAAGAATGAGTGAGAAAGAGAAAGGAAAGAATGTGTGAGAAAGAGAAAGGAAAGAATGTGTGAGAAAGAGAAAGGAAAGAATGTGTGAGAAAGAGAAAGGAAAGAATGCGTGAGAAAGAGAAAGGAAAGAATGTGTGAGAAAGAGAAAGGAAAGAATGTGTGATAGTGAGACAGAGAAAGAATGAATGAATGGATTAAAATTAAATGTAAAAGAAAGGATAGGGAGATAAGAAAAAAGAAATTGGTTGAAAGAAAAGTAGAATAAACAAAGTAGTCATAAACAAAATAAAACCATCAAAATACAGAAAGAGATTAAAAGAATGAAAAAAAGAGAGTAAAATGAATGTAAACTTAAGAAATACAAATAAAAATGAAAGAGAAAGAAAGACCTATTAATGGTATTAACTGTCCCTTCGTCTCATCTTAAGCAGGAAGAGTGCAAATCATATCCCATTTCCATTTATCAAAGGGCTTTGGATTGGGCGCGTGTCGCTGCAGCAACACAGCACACAGCTGTTTGGGTTGGATTAGGAGGTGAAGAAATAGAGCAAACATGGCCACCCCAAAATGTCCACTGGTTGGTCCGTTTTCACCATTTGCTTTGGGGCAGCTGACGCACAACTGCGCAAATAACCTCGCTTGCAAGAGAGTCTTTCTATTTCTCTTTCCTTCCCTTTTTAAATCTGTGAACCACTTGTTCAATTCTCAGGTGATGTTGGTGGGGGGGTCGGATTAGAAGAACATTCATCTATAGCTCAATTACCCCCCCCCATCCCCACAAGTAAAGGCAACCAAGCCATACAAGAAAAGCAGAGAAGAGTTTTCATCATGGTTTCAACTGACTTAGCAACACAATTAGCTAACGGAACTCAATGTAGGATATTGTAATGAAAGTGTTAAAAAAACAATATTTTAAAATAATGAAGGCATTTATAAGTAATTTATTAATAAGTCACCATTACCATTTAATAATAAATTAGCAGATTTCATGTGATATAAAGCCACACATTTTATTAACTCTTTAATGACTGAAATACCCAAATATATCTGCAAGTTTCACATGCTTACAGACTGGGAACACCTGAATGTGCCCACAATTAGGTAGCACTGTATTTCAATAATGCATCATTAGCACCTGTCACATGATCAGCTAGAGGAAATCTAGAACTTTCTAAATTGTAAATTTCAAAGATCATATAACCAGTTATACGAGGGGGTTAAAGAAAAACTCCTTCAAAATATCATATAGTGTCTTATACTCTTATGGTTGTGTTTGAGTACAGTACTAATACCTGAATGCCATGTTTAACATGCTATTCCCCTCATGAATCCAGAAGGAAATATATATTATATATATTTGAATTTATATGCGTATGTATTTGAATTTAGTGTATAGGGGCAGCATATCATTAATCAAACATATACAGTTAAATATAACAGAGTGAATGTATATTATGTTTTATCATGAGCCTTTCTGAGCAACGTATAATGCCTTTAGTTTCATTGTGAAAATAAAGACAAAAACTGACCAACATTTGGATATTTCTCTATCATACTGGTTGCTGATCTAAGTTTTCAGCTGACATGAGCCATCATCAGAGATGTTCACCATCAAAGATGACATCCTGTTTTGTTTACATAGAAGTTTGCTATGCAGTGATAATGGTTGCAAAATAGCAGATGCAGGTTGTAAATTTGTAATGCAGATCTATGATGTCGTACGTGACCACGTGAGAGAAAGAAATATTATCAATGTTATTTTGTTGAGTGTGGGTTGGTTTGTTTTAAATTGTTATATGTTTGAATATATGTATATGTATATATATATATATATATATATATACATATATATATATATATATATATAAGTCTGATAAAAATATTGTTTGAAGGTATGCTATATTTATGGTAAAAGTGCTCAATATCAGAGATAGAGCATATGTAAATATAAAAGTTGACACTGAGTTGACAATCTTTTTGAAACAGACTGTGGCCACTTGACATTGACATCAATGTCCAGACAGAACAGAATGGCTGAAAAGAAAAAAATGAAAAAAAAATTTGTTCTTAGAGAGACTTTTATATTATTACACATACACAAAACTGATACATATATATGCATTCCCCATGCGGAGAATAATATATCACATATATCTATACAGCAAAGCAGAGTGTAAATAGAAACAAAGAGGAAGTGTCTTACATATAATATGGAGGTATTCCTGTATCTGGAGAATCCATTTTTAGCATTTCAGATTCAAACAGGCTGGATTCTTCTATGTCCCAGGCAAGGACATATTTCATGACCACGAAACAGCAAGTTCTGGATTTTATCAAACTGAAGTTTGTGAGGTGGAGTTTCTTACATAAGATTTTGTAGACAGATACAGTTCCTCTATTAGATTGATGCAGAAATATTTCAAACCTCATCAGAAGTAAGACAAAGAGGAAATAAGAACTCCAGTCTATTTAATACTTTCCTAGATTATGCCTTGCATATATACAAGCAGAGATGGGTCATTTAACCATGCCATACCATATCCCAAATGAATTTACCAATAGAAAACAACAATCCTACTTTCCCTGACAGCGCCAATGTACTGATGATGGTTTGGATGTGCTGATGACATCGGTATTCAAGTCTGGAATAAGAATAATCTAGATAAAAAAAAAAAATCAACATCCTCTCTCAAGTGTTTCAAGACTGAAGATAAACATTTCCAAAACAGAAACTATCATCTGGAATTGGAATGAAAGCAGTGATCGCACCTACCCTGAATCCATCATCAAAATGAAAACATCCTCTATGAAGTGTTCTAAGAAATGGGATACAAACAAGATAAACATTTCCAAAACAGAAACTATCATCTGGAATTGGAATGAAAGCAGTGATCGCACCTAATCAGTATCCAATAAATAAAAATTCAGGATGTGGAATTAGTAAATACTGAACACTTCAAATACCTCAGAGTATAGATCGTTTATAACAAATTTAGTATAGGAGAAAAGAAAATTGAACATAGAATAGGCTGAGCTAGAGGTAGTTTCCCCCAATACCACAAATTGCTACAAAGTCAAAATATCAACCTGAAAACTCATGTTCTTAATTAATCTATCAGATCGAGACTTTCATATGGATGCCATGCCTGGTGTCAAATTAATTCAGAAATATCTGAACTGTCAGTTAAATACAACTGCCTTCTAAGATTAGTAGTTAAAAATGGTTTTGAGCAAGTGAAGTTCATGGGTCTTCGCAAAGATCGTCCTTCTTTGAACATGTGTCCCTTATTTTCTTCTTGAAATTGTGAACTGGTGCTATAGAGTCACAAACAAAGAACTTTACCAAATAACAGAAACCACATCCCTTGAGGACTAGTAACAGCTAAAAGGAATATCACATGTAACTTGAAGAGAAAATAATTGATTTGTTTTTACAGCTTATCAACCTTTTGTAGGTTATTTAAAGCCAGAAAATATTTTTAGATTGTAAGAATTTTTTGAAATAATAATGATTTGCTGATACAAGTCCTACTAATTAACCCATAGCTGGGGGAGAAAAAGTGGATTCATATTTTTCACACGGATATTTGCATGTAAATGAATATAAGGTACTTAACTTTGGTGAGTATACAAGAACTAGTGTGTCAACATATGTCTGGAAGCCCTTGAAAAGAATATAATGGCATACTGAATGAAGTATGTAAGTATGGAGGACTATCCTTTTTCAAACCTTGTGGACTGGGGCTACAAAATCACAAAGAACTATATCATATAACAAAAGCCACATCACTTGTGAACTTTCAATTGCAGCAACAACTAAAATGGATAGCATGTGTAAATTGAAGAGAAAATAATGACATAATAAAAATAAAGACACACCACACAACTTCAAACCAAAGGTTAGAAAAGAAACCCCTATTAATACCAGAAAGAGTAATAACAGTTTGTAGACTTGAGAATCTTATTTTTATGAAAAATTGTTTTAATGAAAAAATGTTTCATTTAATTCTTCTACTTTGTGTCATGTCCTTTCAGGATGTTGGTGATCATGGCTCTCCACAGTTTCCTGTACTTTGTAGCTCTGTAAAATTTGTCTTTTTGCTATCCCTCCTACACCCGTCTGTCAAACATTACACAGCTTCTTAGGTAGGTTATGTGCTGCTTTCTGCTGTCTCTCTTGTACTCAATATAACCTGGAAGCATCAAATTTTCTTACACATGTTTAAGTAAGTCCACAGCAGTGATAGTATTCAAATTACTAATTTTATGATTGCAAGTTAGACATTTTCAAAACAGAAACTATGAACTTGAATTGGAATTGGAATGAAAGCAGTGATGGCACCTACCCTAAATCAATCATAAAAGTTCAGGATTTGGAATTAGTAAATACTGAATGGTGGGTGTCATAGTGGAGTAATGGATAGCAGCTCAGATTGAGGAATCAGAGAGCTGAGTTTGAATTCCAGCTGAAACCATTACATTCACTTACGTGCTAATACCCTTGGGAAAGGTATAAATCCTCTTCATCTCTTCACAGCTATGGGTAAATAGCAGAACAGGCCGGATTCTATAGCCTTGGATGGTAACTGTCTACTGCAGAAAGAAAAAGAAACATACTACTGGGAAAAAATCTGCCTTGTCAGTTATGTATCGAAAGATACATGATTGCCTAAGTGTGTATCACGCATGGCACATAACTAACTGAAATACTAAATGCACCAAATACCTCAATAAATGGATTAGTTATAATAGATTTATTACAGGAGATAGGTAAATAGAACATAGAATAGTTTTGCTCAACACTACAAATTGCTACAAGATTCCAACCTGGACATTTATACAGGAGGAACTGTCAATAGGTCTGATATGGTTTAACCAACTCAGCTTGGAAGAGTGTCATGCTTAAACAAGGTTGTATGTTACCATTTTTCTTTAATAAGATTTCTGAATAATAGACAAGACAAAATACTGTTTAAAATAAATGGAGTATCTACTCAAATATGAGTATCCATTAAAAATAACATTTAAAGCGATAGAAATATGTTGGATTAACAAATTAAATCCATTATTTCTTTAAATGGCAACTGTCAAAAGAAAAGAAGAAAAATAAAAGAGAAAATTCCAAAGAACCAGTGTAAATAAAAAAAAAAACAACCCAAAAATGAAGAAAAGAACAAATGATCATGACACCCTACATGTATGCACATCAGCACAGACAGACACATGGCTGCATGCACACAAATGCAAAGATGAAAGCAAAAAATAGGGAAAAACTTACTCCAGTTATAAATGTATAAAAAGAGAAAAATTGAGAAATATAAGCAGTAAATTGCTGATACCCCTGAAGAGTGGACAAAACAGGTCTGCCAATGAAACTCTGGAATTGGAATGCTGAAGGTAACATCAATCAGTCTCTTATATCAGGGTTTCTCTTATATCCGGGTTTGGTCTATTTTGTTTAGGTATGGCTCTAATTTGGGACCAGAGAAAATCTCTCTTATATCCGGGTTACACTGTATATATATTTTCTCATATTAATCCTATATCCAGATGATGGCACACACACATATATATATATATATATATATATATATATATATAAATTAACTCATATTAATCCTATATCCAGATGATGATATATATATATATATATATATATATATATATGCATTATGTAAAGTTGCATGTACAAATACAGGTAAACACACACCTATGAATGCACTGCCAAAATCTGCAGTATTGCATAAGTTAAATGTTTATGTTAATGTTCATGATGATGGCACTTATTCAAGGAGGATTTCAAGATCAGAACACTGCTTCCTCTAATCCAGAATGTCTCACAAGCATCTTATAATTTTACCATATTACATCAGCAAGATTTCCTCATTTACACAGCTCTGAATATGGTTGATACACAAGCCCAAGTGATGTAGTTTCTACTTGATTTTGAAGAGAATATATATACTACCATTTAAAAGTTTGAAGCCCCCACCCAGATTTAGCATGGGATGAACGGAAGAGTGGAAACAAAAGAAAAAGAGCTCTTAGCATCATTGAAAAAAGAATGAAATCGACTATCAAACTTTTGTAATGCATGCCAAAAATTTGTGCTGCAGTAATCAAGGCTAAAGGAGGATATGTTGATGAGAGCAAAATTTAATCATAAAACGCTTTTTTTTTCTTTTTGTCATCATAACATTCTGATAAAAAAAATCATGTCAAACGTTTTTTTTTAACCATATCTAACAATTTTCTTTTATTTAAATTACAAAACAACTACTTTTTAGGCAAATTTAAAAAATGACCAGGGGTGGCCTCAAACTGTTGAAATTAAATTTTTGAAATATATATTATATAAATAAATTAAAAATTGTAATAACCTTCCCTTACCACCACCTGATGAGATGCTACGATATGCATCAAAACATAGATGAATTGATGTAGCAGTTTACATATGTTTGAATGTAATACTTTATAATAAAGATATATATATATATTTCTGTGTAATCCTATTTAAAATTATCCTTTCAATATTAGAAGTAAACTTATTTGATTACAATATTGCTATATTATACATATACCATAGGATCTTATATATACAGAATCAATATGATTTGTACTTTGTGTTTCATTGTCTGACTTCAACTCGAGCAAATATAAAATGTCAAATAATTTGTTGAAAAGATTTCCATTAAAATAATGGAATAAAATAAATTTTTTTCTGAGTAATCAACAAAAAAATCTTTTTCCACATCCTTTAAGATATTGGCAATTATAGCTCTCCACAATTTCCTGTCTCTTGCAGCTCTTAATAAATTTTGTCTTTGTTATCTCTTCTAAGAATTGTTCTACCATCCATTTACTCAAGCTCACTAGGTAGGATATGCATTGTTTTTCTCTATTTCATCTTGCCTTCAACCAGTCCTGTGATTATCAGATTTTATAAGCCATCCTTCCTTATCATATACACAAGAAATTTCAAATGTCTCTTCCTGACATTAAGTGTAAGTGTTCTTTTAGTTTTCATTTTCTCTAAAACTATTATTGCTCACATGCTTGGTCCATGGTGTTCGTAATAGTTTTATAGAAAGGATTTAAAATATCTAACAAAAGTGAGTATTTAATTTTGAACATGTTTAATAATAGATACAAAAAGAATTAATATATACATCCAAGAGAAAATAAGAATTATGAAAACTACCAGATATTTTTTGCTTTTCAACTGGATGATTCGATTCTCTTTTGAGTCTTCTGAACAGATTGGTTATTGTCTTTGAACAGAAGTTCACAGAGGCCCGATGTAATCTTTGGCAAGGCAGAAACACCATAGATAGCATATTTTTGTAGTGAAACAAGAGAATAGTTCACGAACAAGACACTCATCTGTATTTTCACTGAAATGAAAGTATTTGGCCTCATCATGAGGGAGGCCCTATCTAGAGTGCATCAGATGTTCTTGGATATTTATTAAAATCATTCAAGTCTTTCAATAAGAACATTACATTAGCCTTCTTGATGTGCATTGGTCTTGAAGCTTTTCATGATATTCTGCATCTGGAGAAGAGCAAAAGATGCCAGATGGCTTCTGTGATGATCTGCTTGCTGCTCTCTAAAAGAACAAAGGCAGTAAATTGGATTTGGGAAACTACAGAGGTATCTCTATCCTTCTGATATGAGGAAAAATTCTGGCTTCCTCAACAGATTGAATTCTATTTCTAAAAAGAACCTTCCTGAGATACAGTATGACCTTTAGCCAGGAATAAACACAATAGATATAATTTTCCTAGTGATACTGTTGCAAAAAGAATTAATTCAACAAACATGACATTCTTTTGCATGTTCACTGACTGAACAAAAGTGTTATACTCTGCTTCAAACTAGATTCTCTCTTTTTGATTCTCTTTACATCAAAATCTGCCAGCTGGATGTGAATGCTAAGAAAGCAAAAATAAAAAAAAACACTCTCCATGCCGGGGTGCTCTGAGCATCACATCTGGCTCACAAAGCAAATTCCCTCCTTAAAAAAATTCAATACAATGTAAAAGGAACATTTCCACTAAATCAAAAGATATGACAAAAGACACTGAATAATGATCCACCCCATCTGTTTTTAAGAATACTGCTCATGCTACACTGTCGGACAGTGGCAGCAAACAGGTAAGTTGTTAATATCACTAATGATAACCTCAGTCAACCAACCCAAAACGAGCATCAACTCCAGGTCCTACTGATTCTCCCTATCCTCCATGTTACTTCCCTCACCCACAAAGAGATATTCCACCATGAGCTTGTATATGGGCAATACAATAAATTATTCTTAACAATTCTTGTCTTCTTTTCTTTTCCCCTCTAGCTTGTTATTTCGTTTGTTCTCTCATGCTACCATATGCGTGTTTATAACAAAAGCAATTGACACCATGAAGAAGAAGGCTCCATCGGTAGTTCTAGAATACATCAGATGCTCATGGATATTTATTAACATCATTCAACTCTTTTATTCAACAGCTTTCTTGATTTACATTGGTGCTAGCTTCAAGTCCATTTTAGCATCCTTATGTTTTGCTATCTTATACAGTCTTGCATCTGAGAAAGTGGGTGTACAACCAGTGTCAACTGGATGGTTCTTTCTTTGACCTTCATCACCTTACAGACAAGAAAACATCAACAGTCTCAACCAGGAAGCCTTTCTTCCCCAATAACTGTTGACTCCTTACCCATGAGGAATTTGTTTGATCAGTTCTCCGATGATACAAAATTATTTGTTATTGTTATCACAACATTTTGTCCATTGTAGTCTCCGAACTTCATTAGGCACTTGTCAGTCTAGGTAACCTTCAGAGAATTTTAAACTGCACCCTTTATTTAATCTATAGATGTAGACTATTATCATTACATTGCATTGAGTTAAAAAATTTCCTTAAGTTTACCTGGCTTGACAAACACCTGATGAAGGCTGCAAGACGCAATGGCTGAAATGTGATAACAAAAATAAATATGTGGACAACCGTCTGCATGTAAATAATATATAGTGAAGAAAACGTCGACTTACCTCATCAAACCAAGCGATAGCGTGTCGTGTGTATCCTACAATAGAAAAGAAAATTATTTCCCAAAAAAAGACAGAATATTATAGATTAAAAACAAGTCCATTACAGGAATCTCTATAAAAGTATTTTGTTGTGCAAAATACTTGGCGTCCTCTCCCAGTTGTCGACGAATTAAAAAAACTGCCAATAAAAGCAGTTAGTGTTCTCAAATTGGAAGGAAAAACTGATGTATTTTGGCTACCATGTTCGTTGGCAAGTGAGTTATTTTTCTGACTGGTTACATGCATTGAGATTTGTGAGATACTACCTGAAAATCGAGTTTTCGGCATTTCTTTCTGTCCCCGATATTCAAGTCTGAACTTACAGTGATTTTTTCTCTGCATTGTGGAATTAATCTGTGACAAACATTTCCTTTGCTTTCAGAATGCTTACATAATAATAACTCATCACAGAAATTCAGACTGAAAGCATCATATTCTTTGATAGAAAAACTGATTCTTGGATCAGTAAAGCAAATCAGCTATTGGGGAGAATCCATGACAGAGAGATCAACCAGCACAGAATGGCTGTCAACAAAGATGAAAATGTACACTACAGTGGTTCTTCCTTCCCTTCTCTATTAATATTAATCGTAGACTCTGTACCAAAAACAAATCAAGGAATTGGAAAACTTCCACATGCAGACTCTTTGTTCTAACTTGCCATCTCACAGCAGGATTACATCACCAACATTCACGGCTATGCTGACTCCACTAGTAATGAATCTGTACTCACCAATGGCTGACTATGGTGGGTAGAGGTATGGCATCTACGTAGAGAGTTAGCAAATGGCAAAAGATAAAAAAAAGCTGACTAAATATGGCTACAAAATTTTCATCAAAATCAACATATAGTGGTTTAAGATCACACCAAAAATGCCAAAAATCACTCCTGCTAATAAGTCATAGTCTATGAGGCATCTGTAAATTTTGAGCTGACCTTTTGTCAAGGACTTATCACTACAGAAAAACAACACAGGCAGTGCTTCTAACTGATTCTCATTGCCCTCACTATTTCTAACTCTACAGTGCTAGTCAGGTTTCAGAGCCATCTGAGAATTCACAGATGAATACATAATGAAATTTTTCTTTGGCTACAAAAGACAACCTCATATCAAGGAAAAAATTATACATGCATTTTATATGAATCTGTATTTAAGTACATTGCTGTGTTATATTTATACCAAGGGAATTAAAATGCATAAATAAGTGTTACAAAATGTGTGTCTCTATTTGATTTTGAATATTTATAAGAATGTCAAAAACTGGCACACATTTTCAGTATTAAAAATGTCTGTGAATTAAATGCATTGAAGCAGAGAGATTTGCATTGCATGGGAATATCTGAAAGTCTAAGCATGTGCACACTTAATTCATAAATGCTCATCTGTTTCTATACACCCACATATATATATATATATATATATATATATATATATATATATATTTATGGTTGGTTGAATAATCTAGATATATTATGCTTATTTATTTTAATCCTCTCCAATTCATGGATCCATTTCTTAGAGCTTTTATAAAACTGATTAAGAAAGATGCCATAGTTTTGGTTATTTCTTTTCTTTTCCCATGTAGTTTCCATCTCATCCAAGATCATCTTCTGGGATGATTAGTTTGGTTTGTTGTGTTTTACGGCATATCAACCTCAATGGGTTATTTAATGCCGACAAAGTTTTATTGCTGGTAATATTTTGTTTTGTCAAAAATCTATTTCTGGTAATAATTTTTTCTTCAAAAAAGTATTGCTGCTAATATTTTTTCAAAAACGTATTGCTGGTAATAGTTTTTTTTTTCTTCAAAATTTATTGATGTTTTTTTTTTTTTGTTTTCAAAGTATTCCTGGTATTAAAACACATTTTTACCTCAGTTTCAGGGATAGCTATTTTCCCTAACAGGTGTTATCACCCCAGGTCAGGGTGGACCTGGGAACACCAGCAATTAAGAGGTGGTTCCACGCTCTGCAAAACCTCTTGATCAGAGGCCTTTCTGATGGATGTAGTTTATCGTCTTACCCAGGACAGTCTTCTGGGATGAATTGCTAAGACAAAAATTAGTGTAATTGATAGTTGTGATCTTTTTTGTAAATGCACATGAAATGCGCACTCCCTTATAATCAATTTAAGAATTAACGTTATGAATATGTAAGGGTGGTAATTTAGTGAAAATTTTTTTATTATTAATATTTTAAAAATAATCAATCTGCAATTTTTTGAAAAAAAAAAAAAATTGTTACAGTTTGAGTATCCCAAAACTATTCTCTGTGAATTTGAGAGGATTAAAAACAAAAATAGACATAAAATATCGAGATTATTCAACCAAACAGGCTTGAATAAAGATATGTTTCCTATATATATATATATATATATATATATATATATATATGCATCTGTGTGCATGTATGTAGATGAAGTAGTCTGATAAGAGAAATTTGAAAAGACATAATAATAATTATTGTATATTATTAGGGTATCAGATTTTTAACAGAAACAAGAAAAATGTTAAAAAGATAATAGAAAATCTGCCAAGAAAGGTGAAATATTTTAAGAACTTGGAGTGTAAATTTATTGTGGATGGTTGAGCAATCAAAACACTTTCTATACATTTTGGTCTTAGTAAATTGCTTTGCCTCTTACAGTAGCATTTTTTATAATCATAATTATAGTCAGTCTCATTACAGTAAGCAATCAATGCATTTTGTGTGTTGTTTGGTAAATTTATGTTGATATGTGTTTACTTACATTTCTTAAGGTTTCTCCTATGTATTCCATGTGGCAATTATTACAGGTGATAGAATAAATTCTTCCTTCAAGTTTTGGCTAATTATTATTTTGTTTTGTATCATGTATTGTTTTAGAAGTAGTTGGAATAAATTTAATGTTAAGCTGAGATAAAATCTATTGAATTGTAGTTGTAATAGAGTTAATGAGTAGAACAATATGTTTTGATTCTCTGAGTTTGTCAGAAAGGTCCTTTCTTCTATTTTGAAATCTGCCATATATTTACATCCCGATTCTGACTTTTCACCTTTCTTGACAAATCTTTGTTTTTAAATAGTTTCACCCCAAGCAAGGCTATAATGCCACTAAGATGCAGGGGTTACAGGAAGTGGAAGAAAAAGAGAAGAATTTATCAAGGAGAAGTGAGGAAAGGACAGTAAATGAACAGTAGGGTTCAGGAAGACAGATGATGATGATTGACATTGCATTTAAATGTATGAATATTGTAAGTGGCAGGGATGTAAGATATTGGGAGGGAGTTTCATAGGTGAGAAAAGAAACTATTAGAATATAACAATTGGTTGCATGGAGCTACTTCAACAGTGAGACCTAGTTGCCAATCTAGTAGCATGCTTAAATTCATTCAGTCGAGGTACTAAGGGGAAAAAAAAGCACATTAGAACAAATGTCATGAAAATATTTGTAGAAATGACACAGGGAAGCCACATCTCTATTTTGTGTTTTATTGCCATTGTTATTAAATATCCCACATTGATCACAATGTGGGATATTTAATAACAATGGCAATAAAAACACAAACAAAAAGAAACTAAAAGTTATCAGCTGGAGAATATACCCAAAGCAGATATTGACAAAGAAAATTAAAGTTAAATTTTTCAAAATCCCCTCTCCTTCATGCAGGTTAGTAGTCACATCAATGTAAATATCACTTTAGTCCTATGAAATTCTAAAGGCCAAAACACATTACACAAGAACGTTTTCTAATTTGTCAAAGATTTCCTTAAAATTGGTATATATATATATCTCCAGGTATGATGAGAATTAATAGAGTACAATTCCAATGTTTGTAACATTTAATTTAAAAGAGGGCTCAGTACAAAGTAGAGCAATATTATATATTTTAGGATATTACACTGAAAACATGTAAAAAAATTGCTACACAATTGCAGTTATGTTTCAATGTGTATCAAAGTATCTCACCAGGTGATTGTAAATTACTGCCAAGTGAACAATTTATTTAGATTTAAAATCAAAATATAACGAAAAAAAAGAAGAAAAAATGGGGGTTATAAGGTTTGTGGGCTTTACTCTGATCTACTAAGCAAAGAAGCAAAAATTAAAAATTATTTTTTATAAATGGGTCATGACCCATAGATTGGCAGCTAATGGTAGCCAGACATAAACTAAAGAAGATACATATGGTTACATAAATTATACAAACCAGACAATGAAGTTTGCTAAGAAATAAAAGTGGGGTAGAGAGATAATTTACCCCAAAATAAAAAGTTATATGTCTGGCTGTTGTTACCTGCCAATCTATGGGTCATGACCGATTTACAAAAAATAATTTTTAATTTTTGCTTCTTTGCTTAGTTTAAATTTAATGTAGATGATATTTGATTGGTTGATCAAAGTAAAGCCCACAAACCTTATAAATCCTTTTTTTCCTAAAAAGAGGTTGCATCTTGTTTTTAAATCTAAATAAATCATTTACTCACCAGTAATTTACATTCGCCTGATGAGATGCATTGATATACATTGAAACATGACTGCAATTGTGTAGCAATTTTGACATGTTTTCAGTGTAATATCCTAAAATTATATATATATATATATATATATATATATATATATGAGGACATTGAATATGGCCTAACAATTGTATACAAGCATGAAACTGACTACCACTGCTGAGTGTTGACTTCATTGTCCACTTTTACATTTACATATACACTATCCCTGATATCGAGCACTTTAACCCATAAAAACCATAAAACTATATTCTATCATATATATATATATATATATATATATATATATAGCATACCTTACAAGTACATATTTTATTATATATATGTGTGTGTGTGTGTGTGCATTTGTAAGCATGTGATAAACACATTTACAAAGACATGACTATATTTTTTTTAATTAAAAGCTAATATGTATATGAAATACATCAGTATAATCAATGTAACCTTATGTAAAATGTAGTTTTCTGTACTTCCTGTATCTGTTGCAGTTACTATGGAAATAAGTAAAAAGCATTACCTTCAGAGTACACCTTCTAAAAAGCATTAACACATTTTATTTGTCGATACAAGGTAAACCTCAGTTTTTATGACAGGTGTGACACAATTAGTTTTTAGCTTACACAAGGTATCATCTTATTTGGACTATTTTATTAGTCTGTGCACCCCCCCCCACACACACACACAAACACACAGACATATTCTTTTGGATACATTTGACCAAAAGGAGACGAAAAGAATAAATCTTATTAAATTAATGTTTATTTTATTACTGGCTTTTGGTGGCATTGAAAATAAGAGCAGTGACATGCACAGCACAGAATATTCTTCTTTTATGTATTGTGTGTCTTCAGAACCAGAGCGATAATAGCTCTCCACAATTTCCTATCCTTTGTAGCTTTTAAAAAGGTTTGTCTTTTTGCTATGCATTGAAATCTCAGTTCTGCCAATCATTTAAAGAGGCTCACTAGATGGGTTATGCGCTGCTTTCTTCTGCCTCTCTTATCTTCAGTATGTTCTGTGAGTATCAAATTCTCCAAGCCCTCTTTCCTCATTATGTGTCCTAGAAATGTCAACTAATGCTTTCTGATTGCAAGTATATGTATCGTTTTTGTTTCATTTTTCCTTAAAACTTACATGTTCAGTCCATGGTATTTCAAGCATCCTTCTGTAGAATCACATTTCTGTTACCTCATGTCTCTTATTCATCTATGAGAAGATTGACTAGTATTCACTGCCACATAGAGGAACTGATATTAAGTAAGAGTTTAATACTCTTATCTATGTTTCTGATGAAATTTTCCTGTTTCTTAATACTTTACTTAGCTTTTGAAGGTATCTTTCACTTTTTCAATGCATCTCTTGATTTCTGTGTCTCATTTTCTGTTCTTTGTTAAAACACTTCCCAGATACTTAAATTGGCTTTGGTATGTCTAATTCATAATTTGCATGATGTGATTATTCCTTTTGCTGACAACCATTCATCGTATCCTATTACAAATGATATTTAATCCACATTTTCCTTTACTAACTCCCCTCTCACAGTTCCTGTAGTTTCTTCTCTGTTGTTAAGATTGTGATACACTAATAATGAATTTTAATTCTCTCAGTAATACTTCACTGTAAAAGTTAAATAAGTCCAGTAAGAAGACACATCCTTGTCTTACACACCTTTCTATTTTTGTATATTCTCTGAATTAATTATCTATATGTATGATGTAATGAATATGCATACACACAAGTTCCCCTTCACAGTAATATGATTGGCTGGTGTCAGCCATGAATACAGACTGATGTGGAGGTACAGGACTATGCCTATTGACTACGCCTATTGCCTACCACTACGATGAGGACCAGTTCATTACGGCTACATGCTAGATTGTCCTACCCGGTTACAGTAGCCCAAAACCACTTTGCTACTTTGAACAAATATATCCCTTTACAGGACAAATCAATGTAAGCAGGTGATTTGCTTTTAGTATATGTTCTGGATTATTGTAATATTTTTCCAAAATAAATTAAGCTTACGTAGTACTCTGACTATTAATTAAAAAAAGAGAAGCAGTTACTTTGAATATAAGGAAAAAAAAAACATTAAAAGTGTTCCTTTTTTTTTTCTTTGAAGTGATTTGGTAATGTAATGATTTGTTAATAGTTTGAATTTATTTATCAAGCTCACTCTATCTCACTCCAACTGCCATAAGGAGAGCCTTAAGTATACCAAATTATACTAACAAGAAAAAATTGATTAAAGCAAAGATGTATTGAAAATACATTAAATTTTTTTTTTTTAAATTTTCAAGGTAAATTTGTGTACAAGATCATACAACCTCTTATACAATCTACTTTTCTAACAAGACAACTGCTATATTGATGTGAGATATTTACAAAAAATAATGATAAAAACTTTTCAACTTTGGTCTTGGGATCTTTAATGTGTAGTGAGTGTGAAATGATAACTCCTTTCACCCACTTCCTTCAAAATTAAAGGACTAAGGAAGAAGAAGGAAAGAATTTTGTGAGCCTATGTGAGATTTTGCCTTTCAAAGAAATTACCCAGTGAGCCAAGAAGGAGGAGGAAAGAAATTTGCAAGTCTATGTGAAATTTTTTTTGGACCAATGAAAACCTTGCCTTCACAGAAGTTACCTGGTGAGACAAGAAGAAGGACCGAAAGGAATTCTTTTTGATATAAAATTAAATTAAAGAGAAAAGTGTTTGAAGTCATGTGAAAAGTTTTGTTTCAGTTCCTCATGATCAGCATTAAATTACTTTCCAATTATATTATCAGTTTCTAACCAAAGAATTTTCTCTCAACAATCCAAGAAAGCTTAGTATTTAAAACTATCTCTTTTCATCTACTTTTGAATATATGCAAACTGTATATCATTTTGGTGAGCAATAAACCCTCTTACCTTTTTCTTAAACACTTTTAAACATTATTTTGTGCCAGGTCATTTAATCTTTTATATGAACATTTTGCCTTCATGACAATATGTTAAAACTAAGGACTTTAAGAATTCTGATTTATTTTCCTGAAATGAGCCACTGATGCTACTTAAAATGTATAAATTCATAAATAAATTCCTTATTTTGTTTTATCAGAATTAACTGTGTGTTTCCTCATCATTGTCATCCTTCATTAATCAAACATTTTGGCATGGGTAAATCAATCCTTCATTTTAATCCCTAAGCCCAACGCCACAATAAATTATATTTCCAAATTTGCTTCCTGAGAATCCTGCTACTGTTCACCTTCTTCTAGATGGCACTGCTCATGATTATGGTTTTTTGTGAAATTGTTAACAGTTTGCAAGCACACATCAACTATACTGGAAATATCTTTTGTGCACAAAGCAAGTCTTTCATTTTTTAATTTTAGTTGTCCATGAAATTTTTTAAAAATAATTATGTATTAGAAGCTGACAGCTTACTCTTTCTTCTGTATTTCGTAGGGAATTTGACTGTAAATTTTCTTGCCCTAAAAAATATATACACAATATAGAGCATTATAATACTATATAATAATATATGAGAGGTAACAATATAATATTATATAATACATAAGAGAGGTAACTTATAAGGCAATATATAAGAGAAGTAACAATATTATGCATAAGAGAGGTAGCAACATAATGTAAACGTATAAGGTAATGTCAAACTTAGCTCCTCCTTAATTCCCTAATTATTCACTAGGGGTCACTCTCCCTACACTATAAATACTGGGAAACTTCTTGCCTCGTTCTCTTTTTCATTTCAGCAAACACATCTACAATGTAAGCTCTCTTAGAAGATAGCATCTCCCCACTTGTGGGAAGACGCTGTGAACATTAAACACACATACATGAACATTCACCAATATACAAACATTTTATGTTCACACACAAACACAAATGTTAATGTCTTTGTCACTTGTAAATTTGTTGTTTAATACATATATTTGTTGACATACATACACACACACATATATATATATATATATATATATATATATATATATATATATATATGTCTTGTTTATTTTCTTTACATATTCGGATGGACTCAATTTGAGTCCGCCATTTCCTTGTAGTTGGACCTTCTAGCAGGAAATAGACAGTACATGTTCCTAATTCAATAATACTTAACCCCACCCCCAGTCCTCTACAGTAATATTTAAAAGAGGTTATAAAGGAAAAAAAAACCTCAGTCTGAAAAACAAGATAGAGTTGAATTTAGTTTTCCAACTAAGAAGAAATCAATTGCTCAATGCCTTGACCAAGTCATTTAATTGGATAATTCTCAAAAATTCATACTGAATTAATGGTTTCTTCTTAAAAGAAATGCCGACTATTTTTGTGAGAATATAAAGATCTATGAGAAGAATGCATGACACAATTGGCTGATGAATATGTTTTCTTTCAAAGTGGGATGTCAAGTACTTTGGTATGTATGACTACATTAAAAAAGGAAGAATACATGAAGTCTGGGTAGAACTTCCATGGGTATGACATTCTGGTATTGATATTGTGAGGTAGCACAGAAGCAGTAATGATATTTGAACCCTGAAACCATATCTTATCGAAAAGTCCTCATCTGATGTACAGCCTGTCTGAAGTTATTATGCAAATCAAATAAACTCAAAAAGTTATGAACAAATATTTGACAAATTTAAACTCATCCATTTCCACACCTAGTGAAATGTTTAACTACATTTTCTGCCATTTTTAATGGTTAGTTTTTGAGATATGTGGAATTTATGAAAATTGATTGACTCAAGTTAGTATGCAGATTAAACTAATATTAGCTTAAGACCTCTGAAATCTAATAAAAACTCTTTTTTTGTCAATAATATATGTTGAAACATGCATAAAGTGAAGGATCTAACAACTGCTGAAAAACAGAAAATAAAGTTGTTGAGTGAGGGAATCTTCACATTGGAGATATCAAAGGAGCTTTGCAGAGATCATCAAAAGCTAAAGAAGGCTGTTTAAAATGTAACTAAGTTGAGAGCTTGAAGTGAAGAAAAAGACTTCAAGAACTGGCTTCCTTGAGATGAACATAAATGAACGTGAGTTATAGTGAAACAACTACTTTTGACCAGTGTTCAGATCTTTGAAAAGGCTGGAATTGAGGCAGTCAAGAAGGACAAAAGGTGTAGAATACTTTGTGAATTGGGATCTGTAAAAAAACATTTCCCAGGTAAATCTACCCTCACTAAAGCAAATATTTTAAAGGGTCAAAATTGGGTCAAGAAATACATAAAAATTGACTTTTCTAAAGTAATTTTCATGGACAAATCTCAAAGGACATTTGATGGACTTGATATATTGGCCAAAGGATGGATTTTATCTAATTCAGATGTGTGTATGGCTAAAGGAAGGCAACATGGAGAATGGAAATGTTGACCAAACCATTATTGGACCATTCAAAGTCAATGAAGAAGTTAAACTGAACAGTGCTAATTATTGTGATTTTATGAACAGGAAAAATGTCTATAATTTCATAATTTGTGAGAGAATTTATTAAAAATTTTTATAGACAAGTGTATTGTTGCAAGAAAGAAATACGACAACAGCAGAAATAGATTTGCGTGATTTATTTCAATAGGAACGTGTGGTTTTGGGACAGCTACCTTGTGGTTATAGTTCATAAGCCGGATGCCGATCTCTCATAGTAGTTCTTGCTGGTTGGCATGGTGCTTCTGCTGCTGACTGCCCAGACTGACTGTGACAGATCTCTTCCTGTTGACTGCTAGTACTTCCCCATGTGACCCCTTTTTAGGGCATTTTTTATGGCTTAACAGACGAAAAATGATGTGAGTATAATTAGGAGGGAAGCATTTTTATTGGTTGAAACACTTTAAAATATTATTTTATTTTTCGACCGGAACTCATGCGTTGGGCATATGCGCAAACGACGATAATTGTCATTTTGTGATGGGGCCTTGTCCCGTTCACATCCGGTTCTCACTCTTGAGTATGTTAGTTTATTTGCCTGCAAATCAGCCGAGATATGTCTTTTTTTATTTTATAACAAAATTAACCCAACTGGAAAGAAGAGTTGAACATGGCACAAAACATTCAAAGGGGAAATCTGTCTGTGCAGGGCAAGAGTATCTGGTCAAACACCAGTATGAAAAGAGATGGCTGAGTGAAAGCTCACTGTGCAGGATTATCTCAGTAAGAATCTGCCATGGGAATGGATCAAACTTGTTGGTGTTGAAGACAATATGCTGTTGAAATGGCCATCACATTCACCTGATCTGAAACCTTGCTATTTGAAGGAGCTGGTCTCTCTCCACCCACTTTTACTAAAAGCTTAGAGGAACTCAAGCAGAGGTTCACTGCCACCCTGGAGACTGTTACCAAAGACATACTGTCATGTGTTTGGCAGGAGCTGGACTACTGACTTGATGTGTGCCATATTACAAGCGGTATGCATACTGAAAACTTGTAAAAATGTTCACAAAATCCATATACATTTTAATTTCACTTTATTTTGATGAATAAATTTTATTTTGGTCAACAATAACCCTGTTTAATTTAATTTGCCTAGACTATATAGTTACTCAGATATTACATCACATTTGATATCAATTTTTTTTTAAACACCCTTTACTTTAAGATATTTAGGGCATATAAAGATACAAAGTTTTAATATAGTTACAGTTTTCTCCCTTGATTATTTAAAGCTCTTCACTGCATATTTCATATTCCAATAATATATAAGTTATACATAAAACACTTTGAAAAATTTTAAGAACAATTTGTAGTTTAACAAAATACTTTTTGGTACTTACAATCTATAAATATGCATTTCTAAAACTTTTATTTCTGAAAAATTATCATAAATGTGTAATTATAATATTTAAAAAGCTACAATCTCAGAATGTATTTTCTAAAAAGTGTCAGAACTTATATTGTATGAATCAAGTGTTACAGTGGTACTAAGTGATTGAGAGCAAAACATTTGATGACCAAGAAAAAGGATGATTACAAATGGAAAGATTTGTTTGAACAATCCAAGGCTTATAATAGATTTCATCAATACAAAGGAGGAGCAATTGTTTGCCATTCTGTTGCTAGGACAAAGCATTTATGTACTAAGGAAAAAAGATGAATGCCATTGAAAAGAAGGGAGGTAATTCTTGCATTCTGATTCATTTATTCTTTTATACATTTGGGTAAAAAATTAGAAAATATAAACAATGGGTAAAAGCAATAACAACCCATTTTGGATGTTCACCCATCCAAAATTGGTCATTTTTTTTCTTTCTTCAATCTTTCTTTATAAGATTTAATTCTTTAATGTTTAAGCTTTCAATATTTAGATAACAGAATGAGATTATTTCCTCTTCTCTCTCTCTCTCTCTCTCTCTCTTTCAAAATTATTTTTTCTTTATTCTTTGAAGACTTTTCTTGCAGATAAAGAAGTCTAGTTTTCTTTTTTGTTATTCATATTTTTTCCTGATTTTTATCATTCTTTTTTTTTTTTTTTTTGTTGGACATTTAAAATGTCTCCTTTATTTTACAAATTCTTATCTTTTAAGAATCTTTCATGGTTCGTCTCACCAGCACTTTAGGTGAATATGTCAATAAAAGCATTTGCGTTGGACATTCTTGTTTTTGAACTCAGATCTTCTATGCATTCAACACAAATATAATAGAAGGGTGCAAAGAAGTAGAGAAATTTTGCATGGAATTGAAAACAAGGACAGTAATATGCCGAGTATAGAACATATAAAATTAGATAAAAGCTCAATTGTGAAAAATGTATCAATTCTTTCAAGAAAATGTGAAACATTTTGTTTTTCAATCAAAAATCATTAGTCTTTGATAAACATCAGTTTCATTAATGCATTGGGATAAGAAAAGATGCCTTCCAAAAGCAAAGTATTAAGAAACAGGAAAATTTCATTAGAAACAAAGACAAGAATACTGAACTGTTGTGTAATATCAGTCCTCCTATATGGTAGTGAATGTGGGACAATCCCCTTGTAGATGAAGAAGAGATATGAAGCAACAGAAATGTGGTTCTACAGAAGGATGTTGGGAATATTATGGCTCAAACATATGAGCAATGGCAAAGTTTTAGAGAAATGGAAACAAAACAGAACACTTTTACTTAACATTGGGAAGAGATAGTTGGGCAAAAGAGAAAAGAGGGCTTGAAAAAAATACTCACTTAGTATATTGAAGTCAAGAGGGACAAAGTAAAACAATGCATGCTACCTTGAGAGCTTGAGTAAATGGATGGTGGAGCAAGGTTTAGGAAAGATGATAATAAGATAAAATTTATTAAGTGGGACAGGAAATTGTGGAGAGTCATGATCACCAACATCCTAAAGAGTCATGACACAGAGAAGAAGATAATAAACAAATCAGGGAGACTCAAATTACAGCAGGTTACATTAATTATATGGTAGTGAATGCTGCAGAATCTCCTCTTAGATAAAGAAGAAGCAATAGAAATATGGTTCTACAGAAGGATGTTGAGAATAGCATAGACTGAACATATGAACAATGACAAAGTTTTAGAGAAAATGGAAACAAAAAGAAAATTTAATTTTACCATTTCGAAAGAGATAGTTGGGCACATAATGAGAAAAGAGGACTTGAAAAAAATACTCACTTAGTATATTGAAGTCAAGAGGGACAAAGTAAAACAATGCATAATCTACCTTGAAAGCTTGAGTAAATGGATGATGGAGCAAGGTTTAGGAAAGATGATAAGAAGATAAAATTTATTAAGAGCTACAAAGGACAGGAAATTGTGGAGAGTCATGATCACCAATATCCTGAAGAGTCATGACACAGAGAAGAAGATAATAAAACAAATCCCAGAGACTCAAATTACTGCAGGTTACATTAAGAAAAGCTACTTGGAAGCATTTGATTTTCTAAGAGGCTCTTTCAGTTTCCACGCACCAGAACAATTTGAAACTGCTGTGAATGCCAAGAATTTGCACAACTTTTCACTCCCATTAAGAATGCTGCACTTATTACCCAAAGATTCTTCTGAACTAGCATGTTCATCTTGGTTATTTCATCACATTTTTGCAATTTACTAAGAGAAGACTTGAGGCAACAGAGATATGATTCTACAGAAGGATACTGAGAATACCATGGATGGAAGCAATGAAGAACCTTTAGGGAAAATGGGAACAAAAAAGATATTTGTGCTTAGATTGATATTTACAGCTCATCAACCTCATGTAGGTTAGTTAAAGCCCCCCAAAATATTTTTAGATTGTAAGAATTTTTTTGGGGTAATAATGATTTATTGATACCAGTTCTACTAATTGACCAATAGCTGGGGAGAGAACAGGTGGTTTCTTCCAAAGTGCATTAATGAATATAACAAACTCAACTAGAACTAGAACTCACCTATCCAATTTCCAATTCCAAACTATTACCCATTACATCACCCACACATCCAAACTTACATCACCTGGTATTTCCAAGCAGTCACCCATCTACTGTTACTTAACTTTCGTGATAGTACAAGAACTAGTGTTTTTACCTGATATGAAAATAATCCTTCATTTGTACATAGAATCAGAAAGAGACACTTTAAATTTCTGAGACACATAATAGAAGAGAGGGTTTAGAGAATTTAACACTCACAGGGCTTACAGAAGTCAAGATGACCAGGGGTAAAAAGCCAGTGACCTACCCAACATGTTGGCAGAACAGGGAGAGATACTAAGGGTACAAAATAAGAGCTATGATGGATAAAATTTGGTGGAGAGCTATGATGTTCCAGAAGATGATAAATATAAAAGAAGATGTCCTGAGGTTCAGGGTTGGCAGCTTGGACTACCATAAATAAATTGGACTACAAATTGATTAGTAACTCAAGTCAAGGTTATTCTAAAAGTAGCCAAAAAAGTCACAAATATTGAAATTCAGAATTTAGTTGATTTTAACTGCATGTATGGATTTTTTTTTATATGTATCTAGAGTTAGAAGAATGTTTTTATTTCTCAGACACGGTCAGCTCATTGTGGCTGTGTTAATAGTTGATGTTATGCAGTCTTGAGCTTTTCTTTTTATTAATAATGCTTCCATTATTTTCAGGCTGTTTTTTTTTTACATCCATAAAAAAATCAATACATTCAGTTTAAAGTAAAAATAAAATCATCCTTAATAATGGCTAAAAGAATGGCCAAAAGCTCTTGGACATACAGAACATTTGCAAAATATTTCTATATAATTTATGTCCAGAAAAGAAAAAATTATAAGAACTTCAGAAAAATTAAATAAAAACTTAAAATTTTTAATGAAATATATATATATATGTATATATGCTAAAACAAACGGGCAATAAAAAGGGTACATTTATTGGTAAAGAGAAAGAGTTTTAAAATTAGTTGGGTAAAAATCAGATAGCTAAAATATAGTTAGACTCTTGGGTAGATGAAAAATAGAGTCAGACTCTTGGGGGAATTGTGAAAAAAATAATAATAATTTGATTCAAAAAATTTTTTTTTAATTTCTGCTTGACCTTCCCCTACCCTGGTACTAGGTGATGTGGGTCTTTAACATAAAAGATAAATTATGACACACTAAACGTAATAATCTATTGTTTATGGTAAAGACTCACCTCATCTCCTACTGGGTGTGTGTGTGTGGGGGGGGGTCAAGCAGAAACAAAAAATAAATATTTTGATTCAAATTATGGACTGCTTGAAAAACAAGCTTCTAACATTGAGTCATTTTTTTTTTTTTTTTTTTTTTTTTTTTTTTTTTTTACAATGTACTAATCCCAAAATATATTTCTCATTTTCAGGATTTGTCAATAATGAAGAACAATGTCCAGTTCAATAGCAAATTCCATTAAATGCAGTGACTGGAAAAATCTTTTGTTAAATATTCCTATTTTAATATTAGCCAATAACTTTTCATCCTCACTTCCCCATCTTCAGAATAAGCAAAGTGCTTATCATTCACTACCTTCTTCTTTGTGCTGTGTCCCTTCAGGATGTGTGCAATCATATCACTCCACAAATTCTGAACTGTTGAAGCCCTGAATAATGTTTGCCTTTTTATTGTCACTCCCAGTCCTGCCATCTAGTTACACAAGATTGTTAGGAAGGTTACACAATGTTTCCTTCCGCCCCCTCCTGCTATCAATGTCCTGTGAGTGCCAAATTTTCAAAATTTTTTTTTGTCATTAAATGTCCAAGAAATTTCAATTATCTCTTTCTGATTATAAGTATAAGTGTGATTTTTGTTTCTACATTCCGTAAAACTTCCTCATTGATCATATGTTCCATCCATGATATTCTCAGCATTCTTCTAGAAATTGTCCAGCATCCACTGCCAGATAAGAGCACTGATATTACACAACAGTTCAACATGCATTTCTTTCTGTTGTGGAGTAGCTAAACACCCCCACAAGATGGACTGGTCTAAGAGAAGTTAAACATCACTCTCTCTTACTGAGGGGGGGGGAGTTAACAATTAACTGCTTATGACATTAGTCTTTATTCTCAAATGTGTAACATATTATTCTCCAGAAAAAACTATATCTTATTTTCTATATTATTCTGTTTATGACACAACAGTTTCTAATACAATTTTCTTATTAGTTAATAGTTTGCTTAACTTTTAGAAGGTATTGTTTTTTTTTCAACTTATACTTAAAAATATTGTTTGACTAGGAGTAACTAAAATGGAGTTGTGGTGGAGTAATGGATAGCGGTTCAGATTAAGGAACTGGAGAGCCGAGTTCAAATACCAGTTAAATTCATTGAATTCACTTACATTGAGAAAAGTATAAATTTATATC
Organism: Acanthosepion lycidas; assembly: GCA_963932145.1. NCBI lineage: Eukaryota > Metazoa > Mollusca > Cephalopoda > Sepiida > Sepiidae > Acanthosepion > Acanthosepion lycidas. Next base: position 118,977,639 of record OZ010573.1, read on the forward strand.
TTCTCTCCGCAGCTATAGATAAATAGCAGGATATACTGGGTTCTATAGCCTTAGATGGCAACCAGTCTTAGAGAAGGAGAATTCTGAATTCAAAACCTGAGGGGCTAGTGTACAGACCAGGGGTGACCCACATTTTCATAAAGTATCACGAGGAAAAAGAATCAAGGTCCATTTCTTTTGCCCTCAGGTCTTCGCCCCTGACAATTGAAGCAGTTAAAGAACTGATGATGATGGTGAAATAAAATGGATATTTTTTTTTTTATTATATGGTTTCTAGCTATTCCTAATTCCTTAATTTAATGAAATAACCACTGATTATTAATTTATTATTAATGAAATAACCACGAATTATTAATGAAATCTGTCTATAATTCTGAGATGGGGTATTGGAACTATTTACATTATTTATATTGTTTGGACTGTTGTCCTCATCTTTATTAGCATATTCACAACATTTCAGCCATTGTATACTTAGGCCTTCTTCAGTTCTCCAAGTTTACATGGCCCATGATAAAAGCAGTAGCTGAAGTAATCCAGTCATTGACACAAAAGAGTTGTGAGTTCAATACCTGGAAACAGCAGAGTTACTAAAGGGAAATAACTAAAACTGAGATATCCAGATAAAAAGGCATGGCACGTGGAACTAGAACAATCTACTCCAGTGGACGAAATAAAGGGTTTGGTTCAAAATTCCAACATATATCACCTGAAGAATGCCGGAGCGTACAACAGCCGAAACATTGTGAATATGAAAAATGAAGATGAGAACAACAGTCTGAATAATGTAAATAGTGTAAATATTAATGAAATAAGCACTTCAATTATAAATCAAAGTATTTTATTCAATAAAGCTGTAGATAGGCAACATAGTCCCAAGGCTTTCTTATAAGTCTGAACAATCTTCCCCAGTGTCTTCCACATTTGTCTTGTAAAAGGAGAATAGCGCGTCTTGTTGATTTTATGCAAATTTTGCCTGTATATTTTCAGCTTACTTTACCAGGAGCTTTATATTCCTCATCAGTTGGGTTCTTGGGGGCAGGTGGTGGTAGATCTTAGTATCCACTGAGTATTGTGCCTTTCAAGTTGTATGCAAATATTCCTTCATTCAAAAGGTTGAATAAAACTATAATGAAATTTCCATTATCAATATAAATCAATAGAACTTTTGTTCAATGAAACTGCATATAGATATGAAGATGAAAATAGAAACAGTTCAGTTCAAATGTATAAAATAAAACATTCGGTCTGAATCTATAAGATAAAATATTCCCTACTTGCTGGAGTATTAATAAGCATGTATTTACATAATATTTACAGCATAGACAATGTGTTAAAATGTGGCAAAAAAAAAAAAAAATGAAAAAATCACAATGATATCATACAGTCAGAACCTCCACAGAATAAATATCTTGGTCTCAAAGAACATTGAATCACATTTCAACCCTGACCACATTAAACTCAAGATACCCACAGAAATAAAACATACACCAATATCCATCCAATCATTACAAAGTCTGTCCTCAAACAAATAATAATGAAACAACTGATAAGGAAATTAAGAAAGTTATTAAAAAACTATGGAATAATAATAAATCATTACAAGACATTGACACAGAACTTTTGAAAATAGTTTACTTCCTCCATAATTCTATAACAAGTTTCTCTATTTTATAAAACAGAAATTTGGAAACAAGAAATGCATCTGCTAATAGTGGAGTCTGGCATGCATTATGAAAACAGAAAGGTACCCACCTCACTCATACATGGGTATCTCAGTAGAATCCATCGGGGTGAAAGTATTAATGAACATTATATCATCGATACTCTCATATTTTTTATAAAAGTCGACTTCTCATAACCCAGTTTGGTTTTCGTTCTGATAAGGGATGCATTGATGGCATATATCAAACAATTCCCCCCCCAAAAAAAAATTGCTTATATCTCTTATAGAAAACTGTATACCTCTTTTGTCAACCACACAGCAGCCTATGACTACATCAATAGAGACTTCCTCATCTCATTTAGTAGATACTGTCTTCCAAGCTCCTAATCAATTGAATGCATCAATCTAACAGAGAAACAGTATTGATCTAAAGAATTATACATACTCCAAGATGGAAACATTTCAAACCTCATCAAGAGTAAGACAAGGAAGAAATGAGGGCTCCAGTTTATTGAATCTTTACCTAGTCTATGCCTTGTATATATACAGGCACAGATATGGGCATTGATCATTTATGCATTCCAAAACATATTCCAAAGGAATCTACCAATAGAAAGCTTTTCTTCCCAAGTTTAATGTACTCATGATGAACAGGGACTATGCTGATGACATAGGTATTCATAGTTGGGATAAGAATGAAAAGAATATCAACATCCTCTATGAAGTGTTCTAAGAAATGGGACACAAGATAAACATTTCCAAAACAAAAAACTATGAATTGGAATGAAAGCAGTGATGGCACCTACCCGGAATCCATCACAAAAATGAAAAAATCATCTATGAAGTGTTCTAAGAAATGGGACACAAGATAAACCTTTCCAAAACAGAAACTATCATCTGGAATTGGAATGAAAGCAGTGATGGCACCTACCCTGAATCCATCATAAAAATGAAAACATCCTCTATGAAGTGTTCTAAGAAATGGGACACGAGATAAACATTTCCAAAACAGAAACTATGAATTGGAATGAAAGCAATGATGGCACCTACCCTGAATCCATCATAAAAATGAAAATATCCTGTATGAAGTGTTCTAAGAAATGGGACACAAGAAAAAGCTTTCCAAAACAGAAACTATCGTCTGGAATTGGAATGAAAGCTGTGATGGCACTTACTCTGAATCCATCATCAAAATGAAAACATCCTCTATGAAGTGTTCTAAGAAATGGGACACAAGATAAACATTTCCAAAACAGAAACTATGAATTGGAATGAAAGCAATGATGACACCTACCCTGAATCCATCATAAAAATGAAAATATCCTCTATGAAGTGTTCTAAGAAATGGGATACAAGATAAACATTTCCAAAACAGAAACTATGAATTGCAATGAAAGCAGTGATGGCACCTACCCTAAATCCATCATAAAAATGAAAACATCATCTATGAAGTGTTCTAAGAAATGGGACATGAGATAAACATTTCCAAAACATAAACTATGAATTGCAATGAAAGCAGTGATGGCACCTACCCTGAATCCATCATCAAAATGAAAACATCATCTATGAAGTGTTCTAAGAAATGGGATACAAGATAAACCTTTCCAAAACAGAAACTATCATCTGGAATTGGAATGAAAGCAGTGATGACACCTACCCTGAATCGATCATAAAAATTCAGAATGTAGAATTAATAAATAGTAAACTCTTCAAATATCTCAGTGTACAGTTCAATCATAACAAATTTAGTATAGGAGGTAAGAATAGGCTGGACTAGGGATAGTTTCACCTAACATGCAAACTGCTACAAATCCAAAATATTAACATAAAAACTTGAGTCAGATTCTTAAATAGCCTTGTCAGAGACATTTCTGTGGATATCAGGCATGGCACTAAATTTGTTCAGAAATAACTAAAATTTCAGCTGTATAGTGAGTCAATGAGTGAAACCTGTGAGTCTTGGCAAAGACCATCTTTCTTTGAACATTAATGACTGAAATACAGATTCACAGTGCCAAATAGCAGAAAGCACATCACTTAAGGTCTTTCAATACCAGCAACAACTAAAATGAATTGCATATATAACTTCAAGAGAAAATAATGACATAATGAATATGTTGACATTCAACACTACTAAAAACAAAAAGTTAGGAAAGAAACTCCTATCAATACTGGAAAGAATGATAATGACAACTGGACTTGAGAAACCTATTTTTCATAAAAAATTTTTAAGACAAAGATTTTATAAATTTGTCTGTTATCCTACTTGATTTTGCCAAAAAACATTGCTAAAGCTCATTAAGCCTATAAAATGTCTCTTTTACAGCTTTTCAACTAGGAAGCAAGGGTTTACAGAAAAATTTGGAGCAAGATCAGATAGGAGTGACAGAAGAAAGGATGAGGAGAAGGGTAGTTAATAGATAAAGGCAACAGGAGATACAGAGGCCAGAGAGAGTACCGGGAACCCCTTCTTAAACAAGAAACAAGGCGTAAACCTCTACTCATGTCCAAGAGAAGGGGGAGGAGTGTTGACCGGGAGGTAGGAAAGCCTACCTACTCTTATTACATATAACACATAGAACAACAACAAAAAAGAGGGAACGATGAGAGGGGGAGGTAGTTTGCGAAGAGTCCTGGCTGACAGTTGGATTTACCCTTTCACAACATTAAGTTTTAACTTAGTATAAGTCCCATTGACTAATCTAAAAGGAAATTGAAGTGACAAGACACTTTCGCATCTAGCCAAAGACATTCAATTTTCCTTTTTTTCTGATTATTCTTTCGAAATGAAAAATAAAATAAAATTTGAGGATTAAAAAAAAAAAAAAATAAAAAATAAAAAATTTAAGAAAATAGAAAAACAGATTAAAATGAGTTTTCGGTAGAGCAAAATTATACTCACACAGGGCAGCAAGTGTTTGTCCGCTTTCTTTCTCATGATAACAAGTGAATGTACAGCTTACCTTAACTTCAAGCATCGACCCGGTGGGGGGGGGATCAACGGCCAATCCACCGCCCTCACCAAATAGTGGGCCTGGGAGGCATGCTTTCAATAAAAATTAAGAACAACAGGAGAAAGAACGGCGAAAACAATTCCAAGTTCAGAAAATTTACCAAGCAAGAAGAGTTGGCCACTAAATCATGAGAATACTGACAAGACACTTTCGCATATATATATATATATATATATATATATATATATATATATATATGAGGCATTATAGGAGTTCAATTATATATATATATATATATATATATATATATATATATGAGGCATTATAGGAGTTAAATTATATATATATATATATATTCCTGGGAAAACTTTGTTGTCAGTTTAACAGACCTCAGAAACACTAAGTATAAAAAACGATTACAAATCTTAGAACACCTTACATTAAATCACTGTCAATATAATTTCTGTCACTGTTCGCGCTCATGACTTCAGGTGCCTTTGTACTGTAGGAATATTTTGCCTAGTGACGCTAACATTTGGTTCATAATCATTTTCATTTCAAACTTTTACCTGTTAACAATACAAATATTATTCTCACTATTTCTCAGCATTTTTTTTAAATGAAAGAAGATGGTTGAAAGTCCTAGAACTTTAACACGTCATTTTTCTCAAGTTTTTACATCTATTGTGCATAAATTATTTGACACCAGTAGATCAAAAAGTCTGAAAAAAAACATTACTTGTCCTTTCTATTTGAAATGTTTATATGAAAGATATGAAGTTTTCGTTTTAACTTTTGAAAATATACTTTGCCTTTCTTCTACCAAAAAATTTCCCCTGACTCCCCTCTCTACCATATTCTAAATTTTGATGAAATACAGGAATATATACAGAGTGTCCTGGAAGTTGCGCACCAACCTCATTGCAGATCACCACTGAGACCCTCAGGAGAGTGAAAGACAGTTTGATGAAGAGAATTGATGTTTGTTTTATCGCACGGGGTGCACAATTTGAGCATCTGTTATGATTATGATCAATAAAGGCGTTTTTTTGACATATTTTTTATGAAAAGCTCGCTCCCCATTTCTGGATTTTTGTTTCAAAACTTTATCATGCATTGACTGTTTTTTTTTACAAAGTATTTCTGGTACTAAAACCTATTTTTACACTTTCATAATATTTTGAACCAAGTTTGGGGTTAATTATTTACCCATAGCTGAGACACGAACAGGTGCAGTTTATCGTCTTACCCAGGACACGGTGTAGTTTATCGCCATACCAAGGATGGTATATCGTGTTCGTTACCTTCACATACGCGCAAAGAACCTAAAGAAATGTAGGAATCCATCTCCACCATCAGCTATGGATTAAGAACATTGTTATCATCAAAACATTTTTAATGGAATTTTCATATAAAAAACATGGAGAAAGTGAGTAGAAAAAGGTAAACAAAAGGAACAAAGTAAAAAACAGAGAAGGAGTGGATAAAGAGATAAAAAAGTGAAAAAGATAGATAGACAGAAGAGATGGAGAAAGGGAGTAAAAAAAAAAAAAAGAAATGGAGAAAGAAGATAAAGACAGATGAGGAAAGAGAAAAAATAGATTGAAGAGAAAGAAGTGAAAAAGAAATTAGCAGACAAAAGTGAAAAGATGAGAAGTAATAAAAAAAAAAAACGGGGGACTAAGTGAAAGAAAGTGTATGACTAAAGATATATGAAGAAAAAGAGTGATAAAAAATCCAGGACCAAAACAGAATGAGAAAGGGAGTGAGTGAAAAAAGCAGGAAGATGGAGAAAGTGAGAGCAAAAGAGATGAAAAGAAGGAAAGGAAAATTAAAGAGAAAGGCCAAACATATAATTGTTTTAAACAGGCTTTGTCTGCTCCTCAGCCCCATCTCTCAATCCCCATTTCTCAATACACATAAGACAAAACAAAGAACTGTTTAGATATAAGCAGGTAACAGCTGTATTGGTGACTTAATACCTGTGTGTAACGCACAGCCAAGGTGTCAATGCAGCACAACATCAGATGTTCTTCTTTCTCTTTGAGTAAACTCATTACTTCTTTCCCAGTACCAGCAAATATTCAACTACAAATGTGTCAGTTTTGTCTACAGAAATACAACATCCTGCCATTTTCCGTCAGAGGCCTGGTCTCAAGAGGAAAAGGAAAAAAATCTCCGAGTTAAGCCATTTTAGAAAGAAAAAAAGATTTGAGATTTAGAAAGTTTCTCCTTACGTCTGATATTAACAGTATAGTCAAATTCCCTCAGTCCAAACACACACACTCTATATCTTCCTCTTTTATATCCCATGTCTTTTCAGGAGTAGACAATTATGCTAATGGTAATAATAGCTGTTTCCCTATAAGGAAACATTCAGCATTCATTGAACAAGCAGCTTGTATGACTCTCAGTTGAAATTTATAAAATCTTTGTCTTAAAAGAATTTTTCAGGAAAATAGGTTTCTCAAGTCCAGTAGTTGTTATCACTCTTTCCTGTATTGATGGGGATTTCCTTCCTAACCTTTTGTTTGAAGTAGTGTGGAATGTCAACATCTATGTCATTATTTTCTCTTTCAGTTATATGTGATACCCATTTTAGCTGTTACTGTTGTTGAAAATCCTCATCTAATGTTTCTGTCATTTAATAGAGTTCTTTGTGATTCTGTAGCCTCAGTATACAAGGTTCAAAGATGTATGGTGCTTGCCAAGACCTACGGGTTTCACTCTCAATATGAGATTTTTTTTTTTTGACAGTACGGTTCACACAATACAGGGGCCACTCAAGGTAGAGGGTTATGTTAAACGGTAGTTTATACAGATAGGAGGGGAAGATAATGGTTAATTTTAGACTTGAACAGGTTATGGTTGTAGTTATCATGGAAACATCCTCTGTTTGAGTGGAATACGAAAGGAATGTGGATGTTTTGCTACAATCTAAGTAGCATGGGAGGGAGGGATATTTAATAATAAAAGTGATAAAAAAGTATAAGGCTGGAACCAACTAGGCTACATGCTCTGACATATCTGGAAAAAAAAATTAATTTAAAATATCAGCATTCCAATATATTCAATTTTTCTCTTTGTTGCTTAATTATAACCAATGTTTGTATAATTATTTCTCTTTGTCTTACACATATACAGTATAGGCAAAAAAAATGGATGCACCCATAAAAAAAAAATCGAGTTTTGTATATTTACCAAGACAAGTGAGTAATAGAATTTGTTCATTAATACAGGCTATTAATGCAGGAGTACATATGTACATCATACAAGAGTACATAAGTACATAATACAAGTCAAAAAATGATTTAGAATTTTGTTGGGTAACCTTCTGTTTTAATAACAGCCTTAATTCTTCATAGCATGCTATAGACTAAATTCTTTAGTAAGTCAATATTCTTTGCCAGATCTTTCCAGCATTCCTTTAATTCACGAAAAAGCTCATCTTCTGTGTTAAATTTCCTATTACGTGCATGCTTGTCCATTATTTCCAAAAGATTTTCAATTGGGTTATGGTCAGGACTCTGACTAGGCCACTGGAAGAGTTGTGATTTACCCTTGTCACGCATCCTCTCTAGATAACGTTTATTCTTTAAGACAGTATGCTTAGGATCGTTCTTGTTACTAAATCATTTTTTGACTTGTATAATGTACATATTGTTGTAGCCTAGGACAAGGCTACTGAATAAGAATAACCAAAACAAAGGTTGGAAATGGAACGATAATATTTATAACAGAAACAACATACAAGATTCACTTGTGACGTGTAGTAAATAATCAGCTGCTAGTGATGAGCTACAAGTGAATCAAGGTGAACCGCAAATGAATTCCACAGAGAATCCAAATGATTACCCCATACAGCACAATCTACATATATTTATATGAATTGGGACATACCCATTATAGTCTAAAGGTACAATATAACACATGTATACCTGTATTAATAAATGAATTCTATTACTCACTTGTAAAAATATCAAAATCAACTTTCTATCCCATAATTTTATATATATATATATATATATATATATATATATATATATATATATATATAAGGTTGGTGCAAAAATATTGTCGTTTTCTCATATAGTAACATATGTAAGAAAACGACATTATTTTTGCACCAACCTCATATATATATATATATATATATATATATATATGTATATATATATATATATATTTTGGTATGGATGAGTGCTTATGCTTATTGGTACCTAAACCGGTATCGGCGAGCCATGTTCAAATTCTAGCCTATTCTATAACATTCGCCAATCCTTTAGAAAAAACATGAACTACTCTCTTGTCCTCCCATGAACTGTGGATTAAATAATACGGTAGACAAGGCTCTGTAGCTTTGGATGTCAGTCAGTCTACGAAAAAAACTCTTCTGAATTCAAAACCGTCGAGAAGGCAATGGGAAGTTACCCATTATCTTTTCCAGGCAACCATGACAAATGTTTCCATATCAAAGTAACCTAGGAAAAGGCTACTGAATAAGAATAACCAAAACAAAGGTTGGAAATGGAACGATAATATTTATAACAGAAACAACATACAAGATTCACTAGTGATGTGTAGTAAATAATCAACTGATAGTGACGAGCTACAAGTGAATCAAGGTGAACCGCAAATGAATTCCACAGATATTCCAACTACTGTCCTATCAGTCTCCTTCCCCTCTTCGGCAAAGTCTTCGGAGCCCTAATCAGTTAACCACCTCACATCCCATAATCTGCTCTCAGACAAGCAATATGGTTTCCGCTTTGCCCGATCTACAGCTGATGTGCTTACAGCCATCACTGAAACAGTCTACCGAGCTCTTCAAAATAACGGGGAAGCCTGAGCCGTGGCACTAGACATTCTCCTCCAGTTCCTATCCCACGTACGCAGGTGTTCCTCAAGGCTCCATCCTAGGCCCCACTCTATTCCTTATCTACATAAATGACCTTCCTGACGCAATGACTTCCCAAGTTGGCATCTACGCGGATGACACCACAATTTATTCCTGCCCCAAAAACAAATCTAGTCTTGCTGACAAAACTCGCCTGGCCATGTGTCTCGAAAAGGACCTCCAATCAATTGTGAACTGGAGCATGAATTGGCTGGTCAACTTCAACGCTTCTAAGACAAAACTGCTCTCTATTAATCACCACAGAGATCCTTCCCTGCCCTCCATTAGAATGTCAGACGCTCAATAACTCTCTGCGGCTTCTCGGTCTCACGTTGACTGCTGACCTGAGATGGAATAAATACATTGAGTCAATTGCCTCGTCCACTGCAAGGAAAGTTGGCTCCCTGAGCTGCGCCAGGAAATTTTTCTCCCCGGAGTTGATCCTCCAGATCTACAAATCAACAATTCACCCTTGCATGGAGTATTGCTGCCATATATGGTCTGGTGCCCCTTCTGTTTGCCTCGGGGTTCTTGATAGGCTCCAGAGGCGGATATGCAATGTAGTTGGCCCTGCCTTGGCGTCTTGTCTACAGTCACTTTTTCACAGATGCGCCGTCGCCTCCCTCTGTTTGTTCTACAAATACTTTCATGGAAATTGCTCCGAGGAGCTGTATTCGCTGGTTCCCAGACGTCATGAGTTCCAGCATCTTACGAGGCTGGCATCCCGCTCTCACCCCTTCACTGTCGAAACTCCTAAATGTAGCCATCTCTTCTACTCTAATAGCTTCATGTCTCGCACCTCTTGCCTGTGGAACCCCCTTCCCTATTGCTGTTTCCCTGTGAGCTATAATCTCCAGCTATTCAAGTGTAATGTCAATCGACATCTCCAGTTGCCTTGATCTATCCACTACCCACATCCTTTCTTCTATCACTCCTGTCTGATCTTGATCTTAATTTTCTGTAACCCCTTGTGTCCTAGTGGCTTCCCGCCTTGCTTGGGGTGAAATGCTTTAAAAAAATAAAAATCCAAATGATTACCCCATACAGCACAATCTACATATATTTATATGAATTGGGACATACCCATTATAGTCCAAAGGTACAATATAACACATGTATACCTGTATTAATAAATGAATTCTATTACTTGTAAAAATACCAAAATTAACTTTCTATGGGTGTGTCCATTTTTTTGCCTTGTACTGTATATTTCCATCAACCAAAACATGACTTTATTCCAATTAAGTCCTTCTTAAAAACGAAATGTGTTACACCAAATATTTTCCATTTTGTAATTCCTTTGTATAATAATTTAGCTGCATCAATACAGAAATTAAATTTGAATTTATCTCAACTTAGGTTTTATTTTTATTAATTTATTAAAAAAAGAAAGAAATGAATAAAACTTTTAGTGAATTTAAAATGATCACATGACTTATATAATGGTAATTATATAAGAAAATTTGGAAAATTATTAGGTTGGTGCAAAAATATTGTCGTTTTCTCACATAGTAACATATGTGAGAAAACGACATTATTTTTGCACCAGCCTAATACTTTGACAGATTCCAGCAAGGAACTGGCATTATAAGAAAAATTTTTTAAATTGATTGATTTGTTTTTTTTATAGCTTATCGACAAAAACATATTTCAGACTGTAGGCAGCTGCTTATAGTACCCCCATTGAAGTACTAACTGGGCTCGGCATTGCTTAACTTCAGTGATTGAATGAGAATAGGTGTTTTCAGTGTGATTATTTTACAAAAGCATAAGCTACTTGAGCAAAACAAAATATGTTTCATGTCAAACAGCTGAACACTTGATTTTTTATCTTAACTGTCTGGATATAGAAATGAGATTTTAACTAATTTTAACTCTTTATATATAATTTCAATTCATTTTTTTTTATACTTATTCATTTGTGTATAATTATTATTATTATTATCATTTTGTTCATGCCTTACAATGTTTATATTATTTCAGTACTAATTTAGTAAGAACAAGGGATAAACTAAAATAGCCCAGCTGTAGATTAATTGTAAGACATTCCTAGTCATGCTGTTTTTAATACATATTTGTTTCAGCAAATTATATTCACTTTATGTACAAACAACATTTTCCCAGTCAAAATTGGAACCATGAAGTTTCTGTTGGTACACAAGTGCATGGGGGGGTGGGTTATTATTGTCTTAATTATAAGTCCTTTTTATTTTCATATATTCTTTTCTTTAAATCTCAGGGCATTTCATCAATGCATTTGTGGGGTGGCATTATTTATATTCTGTTAATTTGATTTCTGTTCCTGATATAAAATGAACTATTTTATATTTGTTTATTTTTTAATGCGTATCTATAAGCTAACTAATATATATAGGTATATATATATATATATATATATATATATATATATATATATATATATATATTATGGGGAGCGTCTATCATCATCACAACTAAGACCAAACCTAATGATTTTACTACCACTTAGGCAGAAATTCACTTTTGCCGCCAGTCCAAAAATAAGATCAAGTCTCACTACAAATATAGAAAATGAACAATGAAACATTAAAAGAACATAAGAAAATAGATTCCTTTAATTTGCCTGAAGAAGGTCACAAAATGTTTTCATTTTTCAAAACACGGTCAAGATATTGTGTCCATGTTCATAGTTGATATTATTAAGTGTTGTTTTTTTTTTGTTTTTATTAATAAGTCTTCCATTATTTTTAACCTTTTTTTGCATGTAGATGTTGCTATTATATTAGTGTTGTCGACAAGTATGTTATGAATAATGTCTGGTAGGTCTCCATAAATATTTAAATGAGATCTAATTGAGCTATGGTTAGGAAGGTGTAGAGTGAGCTTGCAGATCAAACATGTTTTGAAAAATGAAAACATTTTATAAAACATAAATGCAACAAACTATTTCTTATTTAACATTTAAAATATTTAATCCTTGAAAATGGTTAAATGTCTTGCCAAAAGCGCTCGGATAAAAAGAATATTCAGATGTTTTTATATAATTTATCATTTGAAAAGAAAAAAAATTATTAGATCGCATGATAAATTGTATAATAAACTAAATAAAAGCACCCTGTCTGTCGTATTCAATGAAATATGCATGAAAGAAGGATTTCTGCCTAAATACGCAAATATATATATATATATATATATATATATATATATATATATATATATATATATAATATTTAATCACATACATATTATATACACCCTTACAATCATAAAATATATGCTAAATAATGTTTCTGGAGTAGTGAAAACTTGAGTAACAATCTAGTAATTTCTATTATATATATATATATATATATATATATATAAAAACATACTGTTTGTTTATAAATAATGTTCGCCCATGCACTTGTGAGTAGAAATGTCTAAGTACAATGTGGTTTTGCAGGGAAATATTTAATTGCCAAATTAACCAAATTATATGTTCCTTTAATTATCAGGAGATTACTTACGTGAGGATCCAGCTGGCTTGTGAAAAACTTTTTCCTAATTTTTTTGAAGGCTGTTTTCTAAAACACTCTTCAGAGAATTTAAATTTTTTAATAATGAGGTCTGCATTCTATCAAGCTCTGTTTTTTGTTTTAAATATATAGACATATTGTATCAGAAGGTGAGTTTTCACAAATGTGCTGACTGATAGTGGGGGTCGAGAAGTAATTTCTTTTTTTTTTTTAATTAGCAAGTACTCAAGTGAGAAGGCCTGTTTTACAAACTTGAAGTATTAATATTATGGCTGACTGTAATAATTGCTTCAAGAATTAAGCCAATCTAAACCCCTATTGAAAATGAATACAATGAACAAGACAGTGGTGAAGTTTTAAAAAAATATTATCTTGAATGATGATATTTATGTGCTCATCTAAACATTCATTCTGCAGTTAAATACAATTTCAGTTTCTTTTAGCCTTTCAAAACATTTTGATATTTGGTCATTGAAACCTTTAAGTTTCATGCCAAGAAATTCTCTGCAGCCCCTCATATATATATATATATATATATATATATATATATATATATATATATATATGGATGGATGGATGGTCACTCATATCTAAGGATGCTCGTCTACCAGGGTGGTTAGCAATTCCCTATTGGAGATGCATACTCAGGCAGTTTTGCATTTGTTCAACACTCACAAGGCCCACCTGTGGTTTAAATAGTAACTGTGCTGAGCAGACCTTAGTTACAGTTTCTGGGAAAAAGCATGTTACCTAGTGTGATCAACAGTCTGATAAAAGCCCAGCACACTCAAACCCTCGGTCATGATGACTTGTGACTTTGTGCTAGCACAAAGTGCTAGCACAACCATCAATGGCTCCCAAAGGGTTTCATCTACCTAATTTGACTCACAAGGTTTGAGACATTAGTGGCAAGGCCATTTTCATGCACCTAATATCTTACCATTATACAGGAGATTAGGTATGTATATATATATATATATATATATATATATATATATATATATATATATATATATATATATATGAGAGAGAGATACAGTTTATCTGAAAGATTGGTTCTGGCATTTTTGTGCTAGTGAAATTTATATGATTTGCATAATTTCACTAACACAAAAATGCCTGAACCAATCTTTGTTAAATTTAAACCAAACCCTTTCCAGATTTGGTAAAAATCTATAACTAAATTTTAAACAGATTTTAATGACTATTATTTGTGATATTTGGACTGTCTGAAGTTATTATGCAGATTAAAATAATATTAGTTTAAGGCCTTTTAAACCTACTACAGAATATATATTGAAACATGGGTAAAGGAAAGGATCTAACAAATGCTGATAAGCTGGAAGGCCTGTCACTTTTTGGGGCTTTGCAGATATCATTGAACAGTTGAAAATATAACTAAATTAAGAGCAAAATGCAAATCAAAACGTTTTTAAGAATTTGTTCCTTGAAGAGGAGTGTATCTAAAATGAGTTCTAGCAAAACACTCACTTTAATTCAACACCCAGATCCTGGAATTATGTGAGTCCAGATGTACAAAAGGCAACCAGTTCTGTCAAGAAATCTCCTTAGCAATTTAGTAAATATTTTAAAGCATCAAAATTGGGCCCAAAGATAGATGAAAATTGAAACTTTTATAAAATAATTATCAAAAAAAAAAACTTTTGTAATGCTTGGTGAACCTGACAGACAGTTCAAAGAATTAATTTGATCTGACACAGTGATGCCTGTAACAGAACAAAGCTAGTAAGGAGGCAGCAGTGTGACAGTATTTGTTTGGAATTATCAACTAAAACATTATTTGGCCATTCAAAGTTGAAGAAGAAAAACTACTAAGTTGTGAGAGATTCACTGACATCATAGCAGCAAGCAGACATTAGCCTCATGTTCACGGAGATAAAAGCATACTTGACAAGAAATAAAACATACAGGAATAACAAGAAAAGCACGGTAAAGTCTATGTTAATTTCATACAATTTATTTTTATTTTTGTGTGTGCTGGTGTCTGTATTTTTTAGGTTACAAGTGTTTTATGGTTCATGTGATAAAAGGGAGAAATTACTCTGTGCCATATCACAGAGAGAAGTCAGACACAAGTTGCTCATACCAAGATTCATGGTGTAAAGTTTAAATTTAATGCCTTTTTGCAGGATGTCTATACTTCCAACAGGAACAATTTTTGTTACATACTGGGAGTATTTTTATTATTTTTAATTTTTATTTATTTTATACTTTTTTATGTTATTGCTTTATTTTATTTATAATTTTCATTATTATTATTATTTATTTATAATAATAATAATAATGTTATCCCTTATTACTATTTAAATTTTATGGATAAGACTTTCTTTGAACAGTACTAGTCCCAACCTTACAGTTTCAAAGCAATGCTCCTTCTCATGTATTTAAGTTTACCTGTAAGTTTCCTGAGTGTAAAATGTTTACAGAAGACAAGATAATGGAATACTCACCATGCAATCATAATCTGAAGCCAGTCAAAAATCTATGCTCAGTTGTGAAAATGAAATTATATAAAGGTGGCAAGCAGTTTTAACAGCAAAACTGAGAAGTAATTAAAACTGCCATTTTGAAAATTGAGCCTGATGATGTCAAGAACTTAATAAAATCAATGGATAATAAGATTGCTGACTGTGATTGAGAAGAGTCGCACTATTTAAAGGTAAATGCTCCAATGATTTATTATGTGTTCATTATAAGTGTTGATCAGTTGTAAATGGTCTTAATACCCAACTATTGAAGCAAAAAGTGGATCTCTGGATTTGCATAATAACTTCAGACAGCTGTTTTTAGATTAAATCATATAACTTCAATAAAACATGAACTGCCTAAAAAAATAACCCAGACTTTCTTTGTACATCTAATATGTGTATGTATGTATGTATGTATTCAAATGTAAAAGAATGAAAAGAATATAAATTCAAATGTTCAAATCATTAATTTAAAAGAAGGGGTCAATACAAGCAAGAGTAGAGCAATAGATATTTATTATAAACTGTTACTTTGGAACATACAAGCTACCACGACAAAAATACATATTTGTTTCAATGTCTAATTTAGACATCTCATCAGGTAATACCACCAATGTTAACCACCTGATGAGATGTCTAAATTAGACATCAAAACAAATATGCATTTTTGTTGTGGTAACTTGAATGTCCCAAAGTAACAGTTTATTATATATATATATATATATATATATATGTCAATATTTAAATTATACCATGGTCAGTTTTCAATCAGCACCTGATTGTGATGTGTCTGATAAATATATTTATTATTATTATTTACCAGCTAAGAGACAAAAAACAAAGACAAAAAGCATCAGCAAGTATACCTGTTGCTATGTCCCAAGATACTTGCTGTTGCGCAATATGTAAACTTGTATGCAAATCACTAGTGGTGGAGAAGTATCACATACAATACAAGCATACATCTGAATGAGGTCATCAGATCCTTATATGTTGAAATTGATGGGAGAGCCCATCATATATATATATATATATATATATATATATATATGTGTGTGTGTGTGTGTGTGTGTGTGTGTATACTAGACAAGAAATTATTTGCATTCAGATTACTGTCCTATCCGGGTGATGTTCAACTGAGCAACCTTCAGGGAATTTCAAAATGAACATTTTATTTAATGTACAAGGGTGGATTGTTCTCATTCGGCTCTCTATGTCTCAGGATATCCTATTTTGTTTGCATTTAGAACTTCTGAGAAAAGAAATGAAAGGAGAATGCTTATGAAACTGAATAATTAGATTATGACTGATATATATTTCAGTTCTTTTTACTTTCAGTTTTAAAATGTGTTCTCAGATATTCTACAAAGAAGGTTATCAATTTAAAAACCCAATAACAAAAATATACAAAAATCAATCAAAATTTTTTTATCTAAGTCATTTTTAACAAAAAATAATCTAAGAAAATATTTCCTTGATTTATTACAATTAAAGTCTGGATCAGCTAATAAATTTGTAAAAAAGAGTTATGAACAGACTGAAGAAATTTTTATATATATATATATATATATATATATATATAAATTACACAACAAAATCCTAAATTACCTCATGTATGGGGACAGATTTATTTTCAACGGACAAAACTACATCAGTCATATTCAACCCTGGTGTATAGACTGTGTTTAGAATTCTGACATGATCACTGTCTATACATAATAAGACTGATATATTTTTGTCAGGTGATTTAAATCTATGCCCCATCCCTGTATGAGGTAATCTGGGATTTTATTATGTAATTTATATGTATAGGTATGTATATATGGGTATATGTGTGTGTGTGTGTGTGTGTGTATATATATATATATATATATATATATATATATATATATATATGTATGTGTGTATGTATGTAGGAATGTATGCATATGTATATATATATATATATGTGTGTGTGTGTGTGTGTGTGTATGAATGTGTGTGTTGATATATAAATATTTGCATATGTGCAGATACTTATATATATATATATATATATGAATATATATGGTTAAATAGGTTATAACTGATCTGATATTAGCATTTCTTCATTATGAATCTACGGTTATGAGTATGATTACTATTATTATTTTTATTATTATTATCATTATTCCTCCAAGAGGTAATTCTGTATTAGGACTATTATTATTATGATTATTATATTTCTTTTTTATTATTATTACAATATTAAAAATAATACTATTATTTCTTTTATATTTCTTAAATTTTCAATTTTGAAATCCTTTTCAATTTTTTTTAAGATTCAAAATTTAAAATTTGAAACTTTATTTGTTATTCATAATATTAATAATGTTAATAATAGTAATATTGTTTATTTATATTATATTCACATTATATTTTATTTCCTAGCTTATTTTGTTGGAAAATTTTAAATGCTTAAATTAATGTCAAATGTTAACGGCCAAATATATAAATCTGTTTTTTTCAAATTAACTGCAATATGACCATATATGTTAATTTACACTTTTGCTTCCTTTTCTTATATTCTTTACAACTATTTCCCTTTCTTTTTCAAACCCCTATTTCCACTTCTACTTTCTTATATCTTTACTTCTCTTTTTTCTCTTTATCTTGTTTCCTGTGAGATGACTTATTAAATAGGTCATTTTCTGGTTCTTACCCACCTGCCTTACTCTTAAATATCTTAATAAAAAAAGATTTAAAATTATTCCTATCTCTCCCTTCTCTCTCTAATTTCGACCATGTCTGTCATACTCCTCCTCCTCCTCTCTCTATATTACCTTACATCAACTTAAAACTACCCCTCAAAAGTATATAAAAACTATATGTAAATTTAAAATATTTTTTCACCCTTGGAAGTGTGGTCTGATGAACTGGGTAAAAACCATATACCTGAGGAAATAAATTGTAACCAATGGACCGTTAAGGTTGTCTGTTTTCTATTTAAATTGAATTAATATATATATATCTGTGTGTGCATATAAAAATTCAGATATAAATAAAAATATATCTGTCAAAAGATAATATGAATAAAGAGAAAAGGAAAACTAGTCTTTACCCATATGTTTCATCCTGTCATGTATTTTATCAAGACAAAATGTAAGGATTTTATTTTTCAAAAAGTGCTTATTAACAAAAATAAAGATAATGTTAGGTTTCCAAAATTTTTTAATTTAAGAATGCTTGTAAGTTTGCCTAAAGAATATTTATGAGTGGTCTTAAATTTAAACACAGACACACAAACAAATATAGATTATCATCTGAATCCTTTATAGACAAACTAGAATCATGATACACTTACACACATAAATTTACACATGAAAGCTGCTTGAGAAGACAGATGCACATGAGATCTGCTTAACCACTGAAAAACAAGCAACACAAAAATTAAAAAAAGCAGAATTTTTTCTTTTTCTCCTCATCACATTCTCAGATAAAGCTTTAATAAAAGTGATATGTTATATTTATAAATATTTCCTTTTCCTATCATTCTGTTGTATTTCAATCTGTATTTGATCCCAATTCATATATATATATATATATATAAAGAACAAACTGAATTTATATATCTATTGGTCATGTCATCTCGTCTCACATTTTATGGGAGGAATAATGTTAAAATATTCTATGAAACTGAACACTGATTGAGATGTTTTTTTCTAGTGAGCCAACAGAGAATAGCATGGAAAGAACATGTGAGGAATGAGAAAATTTTAAGGAAAATGAAAACAAAAAGAGCACTTATGATAAGGAAGATATAGTTTCTGGGGGCACATATTCTGGAAAAAAGCTTGGAGAATTTGATACTCACAGGGAATATTGAAGGCCATAGAGACAGTTGAAACCTACCTCATGAACTTGTGTAAATGGTTAGCAGAACAGGGATGAGGAGAGATAGCAAAGAAAAAAACAATTTACTGTGACCGACACAGGACAGGAAGATGTGAAGAGCCATAATTGCTCATTCTGAACTGACATGGCACACAGAAAAAGAATGTTGACATGTAGTTCACATCTTAGATTTCTCTAAGCTGACAATCATGCATTCTGCCCATTTAGAATTGATAGTCCTGTCTTCATGCTTTCCTTAATTATCCTGTGTAAGAGATCCTGTAGGTTTGCCATCATCACAAAATGATAATAAGCTGTTGACAACAAAATATAATCTTAAATTTTATCACCTTAGCAATGTTTGACATTAATTGAATCAGACTTCATGGTCTTGTCTGTTGTTTTATATACTGACCCTGAAAAAAAATAATTAAATACCTACATTTTTTTTTTTTTTGACACTATGATTTGAAATCTGATCCTTATGTTATTCAACTGTAAATCAACCTCAGGTATTCAAATTCTATCAGTCATGTATTTTGAATTCTTTTCTTTAATATTCTACAAAGAAGATTATCAATTTAAAAAAAAACATTAAGAAAAATATTCAAAAATCAATCAACATTATACAATAATTGTTTTTATCTGATTTATATCTTTAACAAAAAATAATCTAAAAAATATTTCCTTGATTCATTCTAATTAAAGTTAATAATTTTGAAGAAAAGTAATTAACAGACTAAAGAAATTAATATATATATATATAAAGCAAAATGTAAATTTATATATCAATTAGTCATGCAATCTGGTCTCACATTTTAGTTAAAAAATATTCTAATGGCTTGAGCACTGAAATCAGATATTTTTTGTTTAGTGAGGCAACAAAAATGTGGTTCCACAGAAGGATGGTGAGAATACCATAGACTGAACATGGGAGTAAAAAGAACGTTTTAACAAAAATAGAAAACAAAATATTAAATTTTATCTGTGAAACAAGTTATTTGTTTAAGTTATTTTATTTCAAATTTTAAAGGACTGACTATTATTAGTTAGTTTATTTATTTTAACTAGAGTCCAATTAATACAAATTTCAAGAGCCACTCAGATGAATGGTTATTGAATGAAATGTGTGATATGAATGTAAGAGAGGTAGAAGAAAGTGAGGATAAGGAGGATAGATAATGATTGACCCATGACTTGAAGAGATTAAAATTGTAGTGTTTAAGGAAGTACCCATGTGGGAGTCTGTTGCATAAAGTAGCAGTTCTTGGGAAAAAAGCTGACCATATAATAATTATAAGTAGAATGTATAAGTACAAAGTAGAACTTTCTCCTTATAATTGGAATGCAAAGGAAATGAGGCTGATTCGATTTTGTAGACGTAGCATTTGAAAATAAACTTTTTCTATGATTAAGAAGAATTCACCATTTTTAAATTATTCAACAGTTTAGCAATATTTAAATAATTTTTTTTATTTTTCTCTTCATTTCTTTTACATATTTTTAATGAATTACATGTTCTGTCTCTTTAAAATGCAGTATGATTTTTCTCTCTCTCCCTCTCAATCCTTAGATAGTCCACATCTTATGATCTACATTTGCAAATTTTCAGGTGGCATCACCAGTTGTTGCAGACAGACACTATTACAGAACTGGAATTTGAGCAGACAGCTCCTCCATTCTTACCATTAACCTAATTAAGAACCAGCACTTCAATTTATACTTTCTTTTCTTTTGTCTAAAGTTCTCAATATAATTTTTTCTGTTGTTTTTGTATTTTTTGCCCAACCCCAAAAAAAACTTTTGCTCTAAAAGAAAAGATATTTAATTGTTTTTTTTCTAATGAGAAAAGAAACAACAATGTATTTTGTTTCATCAATTCATTTGTTTAGTTTCCACAATGTTTCTTTTTTTTTTAATTTTCAACCTTTCACTTTCTAATTATTAGCTGCTTTTTTTTAATTCAATTTTTTGCTTTTATCATGCATGTTATATTTCTATATAAAAGTAATGGCATGCTTGCTAATTTAGTAGACTTGTACTATTGAGCTGTGAGTTTGATCTTCAGTAGGCACCTTGCATTAGTACAAGACTAATGTAAGTTTAGGAGACACTTATCCAGTCCTAGCTGAACCTTGGTCATCAATGGATGAGTTAAAAAAAAAAAAAAAAAAAAAAAGAATAGTATAAGAGTTTAGTTTCATGTAACCATCCCCCCCACCATGTCAGTAATGAGACACTTCCAAACAAAATACAATTCTAAACAATATTATATTTTTTTTAAATTCAAAGTAACTTCTTACCTTGACTTTCTTGAGATAATAGCATTCACCATTCAATTTTCGATCAGTACCAAAAAGTTTCATGGCTGATAATCAGAAATTTGAATTTAAAAATAAAATTTATATTTTTTCCCTAATGCCTTCTGCCTATCTGGGTGGGGAGGCATATCAACAAATGTAAATTATGTTTCTTTTATAAAACTTGTTGGTAACAAGTCACTTCCAAACAAAATACAATTCTAAACAACATTATTATTATTATTATTTCCTTTGATTTCTGTTATACACATTTCTTTTCAGGGTCCCAACCAGAGACCTGATATCAGAAATGACTTCATGACATTTTCCGCTGATATAATTTTGATAATTTTATCAGTAGGTGTTGTTATTATTATTTCCTCTGATTTCTGTTATATGCACATTTCTTTCTAGGTCCCAACAAGAGACCTAAGGTCAGAAATGTGCAAAAATAATGTCGGTTTTTGACGTATTTTTTAACGTCAAAAAACGACATTATTTTTGCACCAACCTAATATGATTTCAAAGATTTAAATGCAACATTGATTACCATTTTCTGACTTCTTGAACTCTGTAGTTTTATTGTCCTTTATCTTCCTAAAAGTTTTCTTTTTCACTCCCAGTAAGCCCTCGTGTCTTTGTGTCATCATTACCTTGCTTGATTGAAAAACAATCATTATTATCAGGGCCAAGAACTGGACGCATATTTACTATGCCATCAAATTCATGAACCAATTCATTAATCATCTTTATTTATGGCACTCTCAACATTTGTTAGGAGACCCATATCTCAACATTTGTTAGGAGACCCATATCTCTAACATATCAAGGTTTCCTTCATTTGTAATGAAATTATCCATCATTAACTGAGCAGATGAGGCATTACATTGTAGTCCAGTGCTATTTTCTTTCTAATTGTTATGGTCCGGTTCCTTGTACCACGGTGATAGTCCAAGGTAGAACCAATAAAGAAGAACTCGAACACAGGTATGGAATAACACTGATATATTACAAACAGGAATATATACAGAGAAGTAGAAGTGTTAGTATGAACAATCAGGTTTAGTAAAGAGAACAATGTAGTCTCGACCAGTATCACTATTCCAATGTCTCTCAGTAATTGTCTGAACGCAACTCTGTTTCGGACTGCCTCTGACTCGACTCTTGACTCGACTTGAACTACTGACACCTTGCCTACTCCTGAGGCGCAGTATTTATTAAGTATGGAATAGTCCATTATTATTATTATTATTATTATTATGGGTAAGATCCCCTAACACTAATATTACTTTTTTTTATTTTTAAATACTTTGCTGAGATTCTTAAAAGCCTCTTTCTCTAGTCTTATACACCTTTGGATTTCTGTATCTCACTTTCAGTTGACTATTCTTCTACCCAGATCTCATATTTGACAACTTATAAAAAGCACACACACACACACATATATATATATATATATATATATATATATAGAGAGAGAGAGAGAGAGAGAGAGAGAGAAAGCTTTTTTTGTGATGTACAGTGGCTGTTAATAATTAAGTATAACTCAAGACTTCAATGTTAAAATAAAACAGTATTTAATTACAACCACAAATAAATACTTAACAAAAACAAAGAAGTAAAAGTCAACCAAAGATAATTAACCATTTTATTGAATACCTTGTTAGTAGCACAGCTCGGCTTAACGTCCGGTAAATCCTAAATCAAAGCCCAAATCATCGAAGCAGAATAATTCAAACTAATTAACTTTCCTTCTTAGCGCGATGACTGCATGAATTTAAGATTGCAACTAGATTGTCTCACTATTTTAGTCTTGAACTAGCTAGATGCAACCATATGTTCTATCATTTTCTTGCACTTCTTGCTTGTCAAACACTCTTCCCACTTCTTACTTCCCTGCCACCTACAATCTTCAAAAATTTAAATGTAATGTCAATGGCCATCTTCTGTCTTCCTAAACTCTGTTCTTTTATTGTTCTTTCTTCTCACTAAATTCTTTCTCTTTCACTCTCGGTAAATCCTTGTGTCTTAGTGGCTTTATTGCCTTACTTGGAGGTGAAATGATTAAAAACAAAAATTGAATACATATTGGTAGTAAGTTGCCTTCTTATTTTCAACTTCTTTGTTATTCTATGTGCCATGTCCCTTCAGGACGTTGGTAACCATACTTTCCTCAATGTACTTTTCTTTGTAGTTCTCAATAAATTGTGTCTTTTTTTATCTCACCTAAGCCTTATTCTGCTATCCATTTAATCAAGCACACTAGGTAGGTTAGGCTTTGTTTTCCTCTGTCCCTCTTACCTTCAATCGGACCTGTGAGTATCAAATTTTCAATGCCCACTTTCCTCATTATGTGTCCTGGACATTTTAACTGTCACTTCATGATGTTAAATATAATTACAATCGTTTGTCTTCCTTAAATTTGTTCTTTTCTCCTTCTTTCTTCTCAATAAAGTCTTCTCAATCTCTTTCACTCATGGTAAAAACCCTACATTCGAGTGGCATTATCACCTTGCTTCGGGTAAAATGATTAAAAAAACAGAAAATAAAATAAGCAAAGTAAATTTTCTGACTACACATACCCTAAAGTATTAAGCCTAAACAAAAGAACTGGAATCATATCCACTTTTTCTTTTTACTTAGTTTAAATTTTTATAGCAAAAGGCCATACTTGAAACTTGGTCCTCTCGAAACCATTGGAATTAAACCAGAAAACATTTCTCATTGGATAGTTTTATCCTCCAAGCTTATCAGGAGTAAATACTGAATATTTATTCTATAATTTACTTTTATATCTTTTGACAACATGCATTATGGGAAGTTGTAGTTTATTCTTAATACAAGTTTCTGATCACGAGTGATTATGTTATTAGGTGTACAACCAAAATGGCCACTTTGCCATATCTGTTAGACAAAGTGTTGACATCTGAGTGAACAGTTTGAAAAGGGAATTCCTGAATGCTTACCATGGCACAAAAACCGTTGATAACACCAATAAGTTCCTTGATTGCTTCTTTTCAAAAAAAGCCCATTCACGTTTCCTCCACCATCCCTTTTACTAATGTTGAATAAAATATTGTGCTATAATTCACGACAGAAGAATCTAGGTGAATGGCTGGGTCATATCATATCTTATAAGAGAGATCAGTAGCTAAAAATTTCTGGTCTGGTTTTTTGTTCAACATTTGAAATATGTAAGTAAAATCATTACTGGTCCAAACTAGCTAATAAAAGAATATGTTGAGAAGCAAAGTTAGCTTCTGAGGATATATTGAAAGGAAAAATGTTTAAGCTGAAAAAGAAATTGCCATAATAATGTGTTGAATATGTCTTAAACCTATCCAAAAAGTAAAACAAAATGTGGGTTCAGTCAAACTTCTCCTCTGATTGACACTTCCAATACCAACAACTGTTATCAATTCTGTGTGGCATAAAATGATTAGTGGACAAAATGGTTTATATTGATCTTTGAGGTTTATTTTGAAGAGTAGGTGTGGTCAGGAGGTGAGGGATAAATATCCACAGATTTTTACATTAATATCTTGCATTGGTTTTAGCAAAATGCTGTAAGTAATAGTCAATAGATGTTTCAATGAGAGATAAGAAATAAAAATAAATAAATCTGCTGTTATGTCCAAGGCTAAATTGAGAATACTTTAACTAAGAAAAGGAAGCAATAAGAGAAGTGGTTCCTTCATTGAGAGCATGATTAAAATAAGAAAGAATAATGAGGAGATATGCTGTCACATGATCTCTACTGGTATAAAAGCAGAAATAAAAAGCAATGTTAAGTCAGAGTCAAGAAATGATAAAAAAAAAAGCACTCAGATTTGGAGAAAATGTAATGCTGAAATATCAAGAGGGCTAAAAAATATTGGGAAATGTAAAGATGGCAGTTGTACCTATAATTACTGGAGCACTTGGAGCAGCCTGAAAAATGTCTACAAAGAGAAACTCTCCAAACATATGGATTATTTGGAAATGTGAAATTAGAAACAAAAAGATAGATAGAGAAAGATAGAAAGGAAAAAGAGTGTAAAAGAAGATGGATGGATGGAAGGAAAAAGAAAAGAATAAAAGAAAAAAGATAGAAAGAAAAAAGAAAAGGATGAATAGAAAAAGAAAAGAAAAGAGTGGAAGAAAATAGAAAAGGATGGAAGGGAAAAGACAGAAGGAAAAAGAAAAGAATAAAAGAAAAAAGATAGAAAGAAAAAAGAAAAGGATGAATAGAAAAAGAAAAGAAAAGAGTGGAAGAAAATAGAAAAGAATAGAAGGGAAAAGACAGAAGGAAAAAGAAAAGAATAGAAGGGAAAAGACAGAAGGAAAAAGAAAAGAATAGAAGGGAAAAGACAGAAGGAAAAAGAAAAGAATAGAAGAAAAAAGATGGAAAGAAAAAAGAAAAGGATGAATAGAAAAAGAAAAGAAAAGAGTGGAAGAAAATAGAAAAGAATAGAAGGGAAAAGACAGAAGGAAAAAGAAAAGAATAGAAGAAAAAAGATGGAAAGAAAAAAGAAAAGGATGAATAGAAAAAGAAAAGAAAAGAGTGGAAGAAAATAGAAAAGAATAGAAGGGAAAAGACAGAAGGAAAAAGAAAAGAATAGAAGTGAAAAGACAGAAGGAAAAAGAAAAGAATAGAAGGGAAAAGACAGAAGGAAAAAGAAAAGAATAGAAGGGAAAAGACAGAAGGAAAAAGAAAAGAATAGAAGAAAAAAGATGGAAAGAAAAAAGAAAAGGATGAATAGAAAAAGAAAAGAAAAGAGTGGAAGAAAATAGAAAAGAATAGAAGGGAAAAGACAGAAGGAAAAAGAAAAGAATAGAAGGGAAAAGACAGAAGGAAAAAGAAAAGAATAGAAGAAAAAAGATGGAAAGAAAAAAGAAAAGGATGAATAGAAAAAGAAAAGAAAAGAAAAGAGTGGAAGAAAATAGAAAAGAATAGAAGGGAAAAGACAGAAGGAAAAAGAAAAGAATAGAAGAAAAAAGATGGAAAGAAAAAAGAAAAGGATGAATAGAAAAAGAAAAGAGTGGAAGAAAATAGAAAAGGATGGAAGGAAAATAGAAAAGAATAGAAGGAAAAAGACAGAAGGAAAAAGAAAAGAATGAAAGGAAAAAGACAGAAGGAAAAAGAAAAGAATAGAAAGAAAAGGACAGAAGGAAAAAGACAGAAAGAAAAACGAAAAGAATAGAAGGAAAAAGAATATAAGGAAAAAGACAGAAGGAAAAAAAAAGAAGAAAAAGAACAGAAGGGAAAAGAATAGAAGGGAAAAGACAGAAAGAAAAAGACAGAAGGAAAAAGAAAAGAATAGAAGGAAAAAGACTGAAGGAAAAACGAAAAGAATAGAAGGAAAAAGACTGAAGGAAAAACGAAAAGAATAGAAGGAAAAAGACTGAAGGAAAAAAGAAAAGAATAGAAGGAAAAAGACAGACGGAAAAAGAATAAAAGGAAAAAGACAGACGGAAAAGGAATAAAAGGAAAAAGACAGACGGAAAAAAGAATAAAAGGAAAAAGACAGACAGAAAAAGAATAAAAGGAAAAAGACAGACGGAAAAAGAATAGAAGGAAAAAGAAAAGAATAGAAGGTAAAAAGACAGAAGGAAAAAGACAGAAGGAAAAAGAAAAGAAGGAAAAAGACAGAAGCAAAAAGAATAGAAGGAAAAAGACAGAAGGAAAAAGAAAAGAAGAGAAGGAAAAAGAAGAGAAGGAAAAAGAATAGAAGGAAAAAGACAGAAGGAAAAAGAAAAAAATAAACAAAAAAAGGTTGTATGGAAAAAGAAAAGAATAGAAGGAAAAAAAAAGGTGAAAAGTAAGAAGTAAAGTATAGAATGATAAAGAAAAGGATGGAAAGATTCCAAAATAAAAGAGGAAGACAGAGAGAAAATGAGTTAAATGTTAACAAAGAGATAAAAAAAATGATTTGAAAAAATATCAAAAGAGTGAAATGGGTGACTGATTTGAAGAGCGGCTACAGGATTTAAAGAGAGAAAGAGATAGACATAAACAAAACGGATGGACAAAAAAGATAGATAGAAAGAAACATTGCGATAGATAAAGAAGATTTGAGTCAAAAAGGAAAAAAGAAAGAGGAAATTGATGTAAAGAGAGTGCAAGTCAGGTAAATTAAAATGAAAAAGAGCAAGAAGTGGAACGATGTATAGAATGAAACTGAAGTATTCAAAAACAATAAAAATGGTTAAGACTGTTTCTTTTTTTAATTTACTCTGATGAAAGAAATAAAAAGTTCTTGAAAAGATTTAATGTATTATTAATATAGCAGAAAAAAACCCCCAGAAGTCATGAAATAAAAGGAAGACAGAAACATGAAATGAAAAATGAAAGAAGAAAAATATTACGTCGAAAAGAAAATTTAATGATATTAGATAGAGTAAAGTTAAATGTAAGAGGCTAAATTAAAAAAAAAAAAACAAGTGCGAGGGGGGGGAGTTAAAAAATACTTCTAATATAAAACAATATAAAGGGACCAATAAGATCAGCCTTGTTTTAAAGAACTAGATTTTGTTCTTTTTGTCTCACTTTGCATTGTTTACTCTCTATTTTTTTTAATCCCATCCTGACTACTATGTCTAGAATTAAAACACAATAAAAATGTTTAGTTTTAGTTCATATTTCTAAACTTGTCGACAAAAGACCAAGGCAAATGTTAATATTTTTCAATTCTTTTCGCTTATTCCCCAAAGAACTGGCTGTCACAATGTTTTCATCAATTTGCATGAAATGTACAATTCCTTTTTACAGATATGGCAAACATTCTACATCAACTAATATCCTGATCTTTACTGCTTGCAAACATAATTCTGTAAGAACTGAGATCTTTGTATAAAAAAGATTTAAGCATCCATACCTAATTTTTCAGTCAAACTACAGCATTTTTAGTTCAAAGTACAAAACATCTGAAACTGAAAATTAATTATTTACACTAATTACATTTTTTTGACTAGTGTTCTCATCTTTATTGTCATATTCACAAAGTTTCAACCATAGTACTTAGAATTTTAAACCAAACCCTTTATTTCATCCACTGGGGTAGATTGTTCTAGTTCCACATTCCATGCCTTTTCTAGATATCTCAATTTCAGTTATGTCGCTTTAGTAACTCAGCTCTCCAAGTTTTTGTTCACCTTTGCTGTGGCCAGGTATTAAAATCAAAACTCTTTGGGTCAAGTCACTGAATTACTTCAACCATACTTTTATCCACTGGGCCAAAATATGAAATAAAGGGTTCAGTTTGATGTATATCACCTGAAGAAGGCCAGAGCATACAATGGCTGAAATGTCATGGATATGGCAATAAAGATTAGGACAATAGTCTGAACAGTATAAATAGTGACAATACCTCATCTCAGAAATATTGACAGATATTGAAAATTAATATTTTATTAAAGAAAATTGTTTTTTTTTTTGTATTTTAGATTTAAAACTTAGAAAAAATATTTTTATAATTTTGAAAATTAGAAATTAAGTTATTAATTTTCAGTTAGGAAGCACAGATGGCTGAATGGTTAACAATATATAAAATGAAACAGGGAAGCCAAGTTCAAATTCCACTTGAAACACTTTGCATTAATAATCTTGTGGAAGGTACGAATCCTCCTTTTATCTGTCACAGTAACAGGTAAAAATGCAAGGTAGACTGACCCCTCCAACTTCTGCTGCCCACCAGTCTAGAAAGACAACAGTGGATCCCAAACTGAGAGCTATTGTACAGCAAAAAAGACAACTTGCTACTGCAACTGTAGTAATGTTATTTTGGTTGCAGCCAAACTTCTATAACAAGTTTTTCAGGAATTAAAAAATAATTTTTAGTTTTCTTTTATAAGAAATTAATCGAATAACATAATTTTAGGCAAATAACATTTCTGTATAATAGTAGGCCCAGAATCTTTCTGTAGAACAACATTTCTGTTGCCTCAAGTTTTCTCTTCATCTGTGAGGAAACTGTCCAGCATTCACTTCGATATAAAAGGATTGATATTGCTCAATATTACTATTCTCAGATAGTCAACACTATAAACCTTAACTACTTCTCCCAATTAAATGTTTTCATGAAAATGAATTAGTCTTTCTTAGTGTGACATTTTGCATATTTTTGAGTATGACTGAAATCAAATCAAGGAATCAAATGACTGATATTTAATATAAAGTGGCATATCAACTGCTTATGGGTCATTTAATGCTGAAATGTAATTTTCTTGGAAGCTTTTGTAATTATTTTACCAAAATGTATTGCTGGTAATTTTTTTTCCAAAAATATATTGCTGGTAATTTTTATTTAAAATTTTTTTTTTACAAAAATGTGGTAATTTTTTGCTACAAGAATATATTGCTGATATTATCATACTTTCATCGTGTTTTGACCCCAATTTGGATGTTCACTATTTGCCCATGGTTGGGACCCTAACAGGTGTTACCACACCAAGTCAGGGTGGACCTGGAAACACCAGCAATTAAGAGGTGGCCCCACACTCCTCAAAACCTTCAATCAGAGGCCTTGCTGCCAAATGTAGTTTACATTTTACTGTAAGTTTAATACAAAATCTACATTTTGCTTCTATGTCAAATAAGTAAAAAATCTGAAACTTGATTAAGGTAGCTAAAACAAATTTAACGGGTCTTGATCTCTATCTCTCTTGCTCTTTCAGAGATCAACTCAGAATTGGTTTTATACTACATTTCACCCAATACAAGTTTTGAGCCCCACTCAAAGTATAAAGTTACTTTGTAATGGTTATAATGAATGAGGTGTGTGACATGAATAAAAGAGGAGGTTTTTTTTTTAAATCATTTCATCCCAAGCAAGGTGATAATGCCACTAAGATGCCAGGGTGTGAAAGAGAAAGAAAAGATTTTAGTGAGGAGAAAAAACAATAAAAGAACAGGTTTCAAAAAGAAGATAGCAATTGACATTGCTTTTAAATTTTTCAAGTTCATAGCTGGCAAGGAAGAAAGAAATTAGAAGAGAGTTCCACAAACAAGAAGTGTGAGAAAAGAAACACTTAGAATAGAATTTATGTTTGCATCTAGATATTTCAACAGTAAAACGATGGGACCTAATTGCCAATCTAGTACTACACTTAATTTCATGTGGTCAAGGTACCAACGAGGGGAGCTCATTAGAACAACTGCCATAAAAATAGGTATAGAAAAAAGAAAAAAGAGGAAAGTGACTGAAGTTGAGATGCCAAGTCAGGACCAATAGACTCTTTGGATTTCATCAAGAACCCTGAGATATATAGAAGGAGCACCAGACCAGATATGGCAGGATAAGGAGGATAGATGAGAACTGACTCTTGACTTGAAGGGGTTATGCTTGTAGTGTTCACATTTATGGAAATATCTATACAAGAGTCTATTCCACAAAATAGCATTTCTTGGAAAAAACTGTCTGAAAGGAACTTTTTTAAATTTTATACAGGGGAAATGAGGGTGATTCAACTCTATAGATGTAGCATGGTGTGTTCAAGCTGTAAAGGTCTGAACTGATGGAACTAAAGACTGGAGCTCACCTGAAATTTTTCCATGGAAATAACGATAGAGTAGTGATAATGCAAAACTTCTATCAAAGATGGACAGTGGGAACTGAACAGCTGAGGTCCAGCTACAGTAACAGTACTCCATTTTTAAAATATTTGACCTTTCAAATTTATGACTGGAAATTACTTTCTTTTGTGATAAACAAAATGATTTAATCCCAATATAACCGTGTAATGACATAAAACCATATACCTCAGAATTTTTTATGATTAAAACGGATATAAAATTGAGAGATTGATACAAAGGGAAATCATCTTTTTTATGTACTATGTCCCTCCATGAAGTGAACAATCATAGCTCTCCACAATTTCCTATCCTTTGTAGCTGGATAGATGTTGGTTTGCTTACTATCCCTCTTCAACCTGTTCTGCTATCCATTTAGACAGGCTTATTATGGAAAGTTATTCACTATTTCTCTTTGCCTTTCTTAGCTTAAAAATGTCCTTTGAGTATCAAATTCTCCAAGCTCTTGTTTTGAAATAATGTTTTGAAATATTTTAAATTATTTTCAGCTATTTTCTCAATCCACTGCAGAACTAAATTTTTATCAGTCATTCATGGGGTGTAATGGGACTGACCCTTCCATGCTCACTCACAATGTGTTGGCTGGGATATAAGGTGATTTAAAAGTTGACTTTTTTCTACATTGGTTGCCCTAACAAGTTTAAAAAAACCAATTTGCTCAAATTTTACCTACAGATGGGGAAAGAAATAGATTTGTGACATTTTTTGTAAATATCTAGAAAATGTTTACCAGAGTGTGACACCAAGAGCCAAACATACATTGGATAAGCAAAAGATGCATTCCAAATGCTAAACATAGTGCTAAGCAACCTTTGTTATTGATTGATTCATTTTTTACAGCTTATCAACCCATTACAGGTTATTTAATGCCAAAAAATATTTTTAGATTGTAAGAAATTTTTTTTGAGATAATAATGTTTTAGTGATACAAATATTACTAATTAACCCATAGTTGAGGGGGAAGAGGTAGATTTATACCTTTCCCAAGGGTATTCATAAGTGAATATAATAAACTAGACAGAAATTGGAACTTAGACCTTCAATTAATAATTTTATGCCATTATCCATTACACCACCTGTGCATCCAAGCTTCCTGCAGCTGATATTCCCAAGTGGTCACTCATTTAGGTTCTGTCTAAGCATGATGCTGCTAAACTAAAGTGATTGTATGGGAACCATTGTTTTAACATGATGTGACCATAAGCCAAAATTTTGTTAAAAATAAAGAGAAGAGGGATGAATTTTTATGTGATATCAATGCTCATATAAAGCAGTGAATGCTGGACAATCTCCTCACAAATGAAGAGGAAACTTAAAGAAAATGGTAGCAAAAAGAAGATGGAATCAGAAAAAGAGAGCTGAAAATTCTTTGACACATAAAGAAGAAAGAAGGCTTGGAAAACTCTCATAGGGCATATTGTGAACAAGAGAGATAGTGAGAGGTTGTGGGTCACCTACCTGATGAACTTATGTGAATGGATGGCAGAATGTGGGTGGAAGGTTTGGCAAAGGAAGAAACACTGCTATGTGTCACAAGGGATGAGAAATGTTCTAAAGAGTCACACCACATAGAAGAACTTTGTAACCAGTGAAATTTCAACTCATTCTGATTCTAAGTATACTTTTTGTTTCCATTTTCTCTACAACTTTGTCATTGCTCAAATGCTTAATCCATGAAATTCTCAATCTCCTTCTGTAGAACCACATTTTTGTTGCTTCAAGTGAGAAGACTGTCTAGAATTGACTGCCATTGAGGATGACTGCTATTATATAACAGTTCAGTACTCTTTGTTTCTAAAAAGATTTTTCCATGCCTCTTGAAGAATAGAGATAAAAAAGTCCTTTTAAAGAAAATTTTATTTTAACCCTTTTTATCTGACTTTTGCACAAACAGTTGTTTTTATTATTTTTATTTTTTGAAGTTTTAATTAATGTTCACTGTATAGCCTCATATTAATTATGTAATTAAAATAAAAAATTCATGAATAATTATAGGTCTATCCAATATTAATTATAGGTTATAAAAAATCCAGTTTTAATTATAGATTTTTACCTATAACCCATAAATAAGTTGAAGATGTATTAATCTCTTGATTACTCTTTTATCTGTTTTTTTAGAGTGGGACAAAAAATGTCCAAGAAGTATTTTTATAAAAAAAGAACAAACAAATGAAATTATTTACTTGGTGAGATGGAAAAGTACTAGAAAGAAGAAAAAAGTCAAACAGTTATGTCTTGACCCCCAAAAGAAGAAGTATTGAGCAATATTTCATGGGAAAATTAGCTCAGGAAGAGGTGTTATAATGGAATGTCCCACTCTCCCTATTGCCTATTGTGGACTGACTATATCAGTAGATATATACAGTGTGCACAGAACATTCCTGGGGACTTTCTTTGGGAATTACTAGCTTGCTAACCGATTCCCTGTCTTTTAGTAATGTATTCTCTTTCATCTATGGCCATGTTGCTGTTCCTTTAACTCGAGTACCACCTTTGTCTGTTTTTAACCTTCTTTAGGGATACAACATTATTGAAATTAACAACTGGTATTATGAACAGATATTTTCTTGCAGTTGACATACTCCATCAGAAGCAAAACAGTTAAAATATTTGTCTAACATTTTCATTATCTTAATACCAATCCTTGCCTTGTGACAAACACTATATATATATATATATATATATATATATATATATATATATATATATATATATGAATTTAATAGTTGTGTATTTGGGCAGCAATCTTTCTCTAATACATGTTTTGTTACAAATGACTGATATGTTACTTTGGTTAAGTTTTTATTGCATTTTCCTTGTGTACCAAAAAAAGATTTCTTTTTGGGGCTTAGTGAATAGACAAAGTATTCAAATGATTGTTTATTCTTAGGACAACCAAAATCTTTTAAAATAGTTAATAGATTAGATGAAAGTGATAAGAATGAATACTCATTTGGATAATTTCTATACTCACTAAGTATCATAGAGGAAGAAAATGACTAACTAACAACACCAAGGTTTGAGCATGACACTCTGGACTTATGTTTTCCACCAGGTGTATGAATAGCGGAGTTAGGCTACCAACTGGCAGTGATTATTGAGTGACTATTAGGGAACATTCACAAGACAAGAGAAGCAGAAGAAAGCAGTGAATAATGTCTTTGACTAATTTTAGCCAATGGATAAAGAAGAAAAAATATAAAGGAACATGTATAGCTGAGAGCAAAAAGAAAAACAAGAAGCTGTAGAGAACCGTGATCACCTATATTCTGAATGGGCATGGCACACAGTGTGATCCCTTTAAATCTGCACTAAAAGAAAAATCAGTAAAGAACTAAGATATCTACTGGATTTAATTTTAGGATACTTAAATCTTGATGTTACTCCTTATCATCAAAAGCAGGGGTTTCTCAACCTTGCTTGCCCCTTGCACCCCTTTAACCATTTGTCAGAATGCCATTCCACCCCACTCTTTGAAAAGAAGGGGAGAATAGTCAAATTCTATAATTGATAGATAGACTAAATTCTATAATTGCTCTCCCCCAACCCCTAAACTTACTGTGGTTGCAATTCACCCATGAAAATCCCAAATTCACCTCCTGGGGATGAATTTCAACCCTGTTGAAAACTCCTGATCTTACAGCATACAGACATCATAGATTTGTCCATTTCATAATGTGTGATGTCATTTGTTTACATATGGATATGCATTGAGCAGATATGAATGTACATGAGAGAATCATGGAAGATTGTAGTTTAAAAACAGTAAAATCAACCTTGCTAACCAAACACTCCTCTGTGACAAAATCAGTAAAAGCACGTCAGGCTATATGACGGTTCCGTATAGGATACAGATTCGATTCCTGTCAAAGGACGCATATTTTCTATGACAATTTTTTCGGACATTCAGGCTGGTAAATGTTAATACTGTTTATTATAAACAGAGAATTTACTTAAATATTTGTATCTATAAAAAAGAATGTATAAACATAAAAATGTCTTAAAATAATTGTCAGACTTTGTCCATTTCATAATGTGAGACATCATAGAGTTTACAAGTATATAAATGACTCTTATGAATTTTGAAGTGTAACAGTCATTTATAGTCATTTGGTTATAGAAGCAAGGTTTTCACTAGCTGTGTTATAATAAGTATTATGTCTCCAACCAAAAAGTAAATAAGTAAAATAAGGAATAACTTATATTTAAATTCTCTTATGTCTCTTGAGATTTCATTCAATGGAGAGACACACAAAGTCTTACTTACAAATTGCATTTCACCTGGCCACCAGGTTTCTGTATCACTTTATATTAGCTCCTTAATTGCATTTTCAAGGGGAAACTTAAGGTATTCCCTTATGTCTGTTATTAATACCAAGGCAAGTTTCTAAGTCAACAAAATAAAAATAAAAAAATTATGATTCATTTTATAATGATGGAAGCATACATGATTTCCTTGAAACTAATAGGAAGTTTGGTGAAAAGGCCGATAAAAATTAATCTAAATTGCCAATCAGTGTTGGCAAATTAAACTCATATAAATAAATATTGAAAAGCACATGTGTATGCATGTATGTGTATGTATATATATATATATATATATATATAGAGAGAGAGAGAGAGAGAGAGAGAGAGAGTTGATTGTTTCATTCATTTGTTATGGTTTATCAATCCTTTGCAGGTTATTTAAAGCCATAAAATATTTTTAGATTGTAATTTTTTATTTTGAGATAATAATTGTTTAGTGATACAAGTCTTACTAATTAACCCATAGCTGAGGGAGAAGAGGCAGATTCATACCTTTCTCGAGTGCATTTAAGGAACCCAA
Source organism: Acanthosepion lycidas (assembly GCA_963932145.1). Classification (NCBI taxonomy): domain Eukaryota; kingdom Metazoa; phylum Mollusca; class Cephalopoda; order Sepiida; family Sepiidae; genus Acanthosepion; species Acanthosepion lycidas. The sequence continues at coordinate 119,013,687 of OZ010573.1, forward strand.
TTGAAATTGGAATTCATCTCTCCAATTAAAAATTCCAATCCATTATGCTTACAGCACCTCATATTCCCAAGCAGTTACCCATCTAGGTACTGCCCAGGTTCAATGTTGCTCAACTTTGGTGATTCTACAGATAGAGATAAATAGAATGTTTCATCATTATTATCAAGTTGACTCTAAACTTTCGCCAATCATGATGAACAGTTGCTCATTCAATAAGGTTCCTTGCCTCGATTGTCTATTGAAACTCAAAGACCATTTCAAACCTTAACTGAAACTCGTATATATGATCCATTGCCATGGATACTGGAAGGAATGGTTGGTTCTGTGTACTACTCCAGAAAGTACGCAATTCCTTGTGTCATGCTCTATCTTCACAAGTGTCAGATTTTTTTTAAACATTTCACCCCAAGGAAGGCAGAAGAGCCAATAGCATGCAGGGGGTTACAGAGAGTGAAAGTGAGAGGGAGCAAACCAAAAATGAAATGTGATGATGAAATGTCACTAGCTTCTCACTACTCTAGTGCTATTTCCATGGCAAATTTTTAGATGAGTTACATTTCTCAGTTTCACCAGTTCAGACCTTCACAGCTAGGACCTGACATTCCAGATAAACAATATTGATTTATCTCAATTTCTTTTGTATCCCATTAATAAGGAAGAATTTCCTATCAGACAAATCAATGGAAATGTTGCATTGCAGAACACACCCCAAAAGGAACTTTTCCCAATCACTACAATCTTAACCTCTCCAATTTTAGAGTCAACTGTTATCTATCATACATATCCTCATAATATGCACTTTTAACTTCATCTATTTACACCCTTACAAAAACTTTATTCAGTAACACTCTACCTTGAGTGACTCTTGGATCATGTATTGGGTAAATAATAGTATAAAAAAGGTACAGTGAACCTAGGAATCAACACTTCATTGTGATTATCAGTTTCATGTTTAAAGTCATCACTAGACCATGCATTACAACTTTATTCACAAGCTATATAGGACCCTGGGGATATATGGGAAGTGGGGCAAGGTGCAAAGTAGCCCTTCACCATCCTTTTTTTTAGGGTTAATGTTTTAGGTTATTTATAATACTGACATTTATATAAAATATACAAAAATAAATAAAATAATAAATTTAAAAAGTAAATGCATTAATTAAATAAAATAAAATTATAAAATAAATAATTAAAATAAGCTAAAGGTAATGAATATTTATAACCTAAAACATTGTATGTGTTTTTGGAAATTCCTACTATGCTATCTACAACCAAAAGACTCACAGGACTAAATAAAATCCCATATACTAAATATAATAAATATCTATTTTATATATAAAACAAAAAAATACAAAATAAAGAAATTAAATATAAAAATAGATAAAATAAAATTTAAATAATAAAAAAGTAAAATGAGCAAACTATGATCGTTACCAGTCCTATGACTACAGTACAGTCAAACACCTAACTAGTTCCCGCCACATATCTCGATTGAAAGCTAAAAAGGTATTCAGTCATAGTTTCTTGCTGCCATCACAAAGTTTTCCTTCGCCTAGACTGTTATTTAATATTTATAGAAAAGACTGCAGGAAGCCATGTCACATTGGTGGTAAAGTGACTGAAGTCGAGAAGTTGGTTCACTGTGTAGTGGCAGACAGTTTTTCTCAAGAGAATCTATCTTGCACCTTTACAGATCTACTTACTGGTCAGAATAGAAGTGTATATAGTAACAGTTGCTTAAGATATTACATTCTGAAACATTGTGAATAAAACAATAGTTTCCCATTGTTTATAAATAAGTTGTTGAGTACATGAAAGCAATAAAAACATAAATGATTTAAGCCATGTTAATTACAAATCAGAGAGAGTTTTGGTTTGGTTTGTATTACAGCATATCAACCTCATTTTTTATTGCTGGTAATATTTTTTTTTTTTAAATGTATTACTGGTAATATTTTTTTTCTTTAAAAATTCATTGCTGGTAATAAACTTTTTACAGAAATGTATTGCTGGTATTAAAACCTATTTTTACACTTTCATAGTGTTTTGACCCCAGTTTGGAGGTCAACTATTTGCCCATATCTGGAACAGTAATAGGTGCTACCAATCCAGGTCAGGGTGGACCTGGGAACACCAGCAATTAAGAGGTGGTTCCATGCTCATCGAAACCTGATCAGAGGCCTTGCTGTTGTATATGGTTTAGCATTTTACCCAGGATGCGTAGTTTATTGTCTTACCCAGGACAACCTAGAATGGTTGAAACATATGAGCACTTATTACATGCTGGAATTATTTACTTTTATTATTTACTGTGAGCTTTCAGTATGTGGGTGATCATGTCTCCCCACAACTTTAAAAATTTTTTGAAGGACTGATTGAATAGAACAAATAACCAAAATTCGTAAATTTAGTACTAAAATTAGTACTACTTAAACAGTCTGCTCCATTCATAAAAAAATATGGAGTCATTTTTGTAGATGAGCATTCCTTAGACTTTCCTCAAGGCATGACATCTGTCAGAATAAAAAAAATATTGACTTTTTTATCATTTTACAAGGTGGACCCTGTTCCTAATATTGACTTAGTATAAAATCAAAGTATCTGTCTATATTTCTGGGATGAGGTATTATGTACATTATTTACATTATTCAGACTATTGTCCTCATCTTTGTTGCCATATTTATTACAATGTTTTGGCCGTTGTATGCTCCAGCTTTCTTCAGTTTTTGGAATGTCGAACTTAACCCTTTATTTCACTCACTGGGGTAGACTGTTCTAGTTCCACATGCCATTTTTAATGGATGTCAGTTATCAGTTATCTTCTGTTAATTTCCCTCTGAAAGTTCTCCAATGCCTTAACTGGGCATTGAACTCACACTCTTTGGGTCCTGTCATTGGATCTAACCAATGCCTTTATCCACTGTGTCATGTGACCTTGAGCGAAATAAAGGGTTAAGTTCAACATTCCAACCACCTGAAGAAGGCCAGAGTGTGGAACAGCCAAAACGTTGTAATAAATATGGTGACAAAGATGAGGACGATAGTCCAAATAATGTAAATAGTGTAAAATCGAACTCTGACTTTTTAGAGTTATCTGGACTTAACTGTTCTGTGTATGAAAAAAGATTTTTTTTTTTATTTTTCTTTACAAAAAGATTTCATTTAAATGTCCATGTACATCTAAAAAACAAAATCCTCTTGAAAAAAGTTTTTCAAAAACTTTAAAAAAAAAAAAAGAAAAATTTTAAAAATTCACAAAACTTTTTACAAAAATATGCAGATATCAAAGATATCAAATTCAACAAAGCCCAGATAACTCTGTAAAAGTATTGATTTCTGGTTGTATTTATATTATAAACATATCCCCCCACCTCTTCTAAATCAACATAAAATTGATATTTTTTTTTTTATTGTAGCAAATGCCATAGGTTGAGCTGAGTCTAATAAGTGCTAATCTACAAAAATCATTCCCTGAAAATTTTTCAATATTCTTTATGAGTGGACCAGTTTATTTTTAACTAATGTTTCCAAATTCTTTAAACAGAAAGCAACAACACATAAGAATGAACCCAATCAAGTTTGGCAAAATAGAGTTTCATTATTTTTACCCTATTAAATGTTTTGTCTAATTAATCATTAACCCACTCACACACAATCTTTTATTAACTTCCAGAAGATACCAATGCCAAGAGATATTTTCAGAATATCAGTTAGATTATGTACAGGGAGAATTGGATTCATGCCTTCTCAAAGTGATTAATAGAAAATTAAATATTACCAATGAATATCTGACAAACTCTCTTCATTATTTCAAATATGCTTATCTCACTTTTATCATAAATTCAAAATATTATTCAGAAAAACTTTGGTAAAAGTTTTATACTAGGTTTTTGTTCTTGAGAACAGGTTAATTAAGTTATAAAATTTTAAATAAATATGGTTAAAATATGTATTTTATACAAGTATTAAACTTTGTTAAAGAATAAGAAAATGGAAAAAGTTATAAAACTGAACTTTTTATAAATAATATTAGAAATATAAAAAAAGTAATAAAAAAAAAGTAAGGGGGAGAAAAAGCTTTTCAAAATGTCTGTAATGAATTATTGAACCAACTTTTATTTTATTTTTTTTATTATTGTGAGGGAAGATCCCTCAAAACTCATCAAGCACTTTAAAATGTTTCCCCTTGTTTTGAGGGAAAAAAAAATGTTTATTTTTGAGATTTCTTTTTTTGGTTTTCTGTATGGGGGATGGGTAATTTTCAGATCATACAAACAAAGTAACAACACATTTCAACAAGACAAATGAATGAATTAATGCAGAAAAGGAAATCAAGAAAAAAAGGGAAATAAAAAGTTAATATTGAAAAATTCTTAAGTCACTCTGAAGGTTCCTTCATCATCATTTTTTATTTCATTTAACCTTCATTTTTTTCTCCAAATTTCTTTCAACAATGTCTTTGCAACCACTGCCACCATCTTGATATCTTACAACACTTTTTCAAGTTATGAATTCATTTTTTGTAATATTTATACAATTTATTTTCTTCTTTTTATAAGTTATATATATATATATATATATATATATTTTGCTTTCATCTCCAGGGAGAAAAAAAGTTGCTGTTTTTCTTTTTATTTTCTACTCAAAGTTTGAGAAATATATTTTGAGAAATAGAAAAATACAGAGCTTCAAAGTTGAGCAGAGGTTTTCATATCTACATTGAATCAAAATGTAAGCTCCCTTCAATGTGACCCAAAACATATTTTTTTTTGACTGAGACTTGGGAAACCACATGTGATTTCTAAAAACAACTGCACTTTACTTTAATTTAAAAATAAGACATTGAAATATAAAGCAAACTTAAAGTTAAAAAAAGGTAAAAAGAAATTTTTAAAAAAGTCTCATGGCAGAGTTTTTTTCTTGCCCATCACCCTACATTGATTTTTTTTGTTTATTCATTTTTTACCAATGTTTTTTTTAAAGTCAAAGAATTTATGCTGCTAGTTCTATGTATTAGGTTTTCATGCACCAATATATTGTCCATTCATATGATTTGGGGAGAAAAAAGGTCTTTTTTTTTTTTTTTTTTTTTTTTTTTTAAGAAGAAAAATCTCCAAAAGGAAGAAATAGCTTGAATTTGAAGATAATAAAAAAAGAAAAATAATAATATAAAGAAGAAAAGGCTAAAAAGGAAATTTTAAATGAAAGAAAGAAAAAAGAAGTAGAAAGAAAGTGATGCAAAATAGAGAGGAGAGAAGGTATAGATATAGAAGAAATGGTATAAGTAAAAAAGAAAGAGGATAAAGAGAAGAGAAGGAGAAAAAGAACAGAATAAAGAAAAGAAAGAAAAAGATAAAATATAATGAAAAACAGAGTATAAAGAAAGTGATGAAAAATAGAGAGAAAGGGGAAGGTATAGATATAAAAGAAATGGTATAAGTAAAGAAGAAAAAATATGAAGAAAGAGAAGTGAAGGAGAAAAAGAACAGAGTAAAGGAAATAAGAGAGGTAAAGAGGAAGTAATAGAAAAAGTAAAAATTAATAAAAAAAAAAAAAAAGGAAAAGTACAAAAATTAGTAAAATAGAAGAATGTTTATTTTAAAAAAAAAAAATATGAAAGGTACAAAACAAATGAGAAAACTTGAGTTTATTCCCTTTTTGAGAGTGATGAATGATATTGTCATCTTGACGTGTTGTTGTCTACCTGTCCAATGGAGGTGCTTGTCAGGCTGTGACATATGTCAAATCTTCTACTGAGAATGTAGGAAGAAGATGGGTAAGGTTCTGGGGAGATGATGTAAAGAATGGTAAAATGTATAGTGAGCGCCGTGGTGGCTGATGCTGCTACCATTGCACAAATCCCTCCAAGAACATGGGGATTATATTAAAACAGGAAATGATGAAGAAAAGATGAAATATGATAGAGGGGGGAAAAAAATCTATCAAAAAAATAAAGAAAGAAAAAAATGTCAGACAAAAAATATCAAAGTGAAATGAAGAAAAATTAAGACACAACAACAAAAAAAAAAATGGCATAGGAAATACTTAAAAAATATTTTGGAAAAAAAAAACTGAAATAAAATAGAAAGAAATAGAATGTGGGCAAAAACAAATGTCTGAACTAAAAAGAAAAAAAAGTCATGCAAATAAATGTAAAAATATGCAATGAAAAGGTAAAATATTTTTACAAAAAATATACGAGATGAAAAATATAAGAATTATAATACTTTTTTACCGATATTTGTCTTTCGTATTTTTTTAAATATAAGAACAGCTAACAAATAAACACCTCAAAATGACTAAACCCAAACTATAGTAAGAGTAATCCACTTTACGAGTAGAATAAAATACCGAAGGGGAGAGAAAGAAAGGCTTAGCCCCAGAAAGAAAGAAAGAAAGAATAAAGAAATAAAATTTGTGCTAGAATACTAAGGTCAAGTTTAAGAACAATATTTGATGTAAAAAAGAATAAAAAATAAGAAACAGAAGAATCAAAAACGAATAAAGAAAGGCAGTGAGAGGAAAGAATAAAGATCAAAGACAAAAAAGTAAGAAAGAAAGATGAAAGATGAAAGAGGAGAAAGGAAAAGAAGTAAGTAATGATATAGAAAGTAAGTAAAAAAATGAGGAAAAAAGGTAGTAAAAAGAGAGATAGCAAAAGAAAAAAGTAAAGAAATATAAGAATTAAAAAGAAAGAAAAGAAGAAACGAAGAAAAGAAAGGAAAGAGAAAAAGGAAATAAGAAGAAAGAAAATAAAAACAAAGAGAGAAAAGAAAGTAAAAAGAATATGAGGAAAAATGTAGTAAAAAGAAAGAGGGAAAACAAAGAAAAAACAAGAAAAGGGAAAGAGAGAAAAGAAAGGAAGTAAATAGAAAGTAAAAAGAATATGAGGAAAAAAGGAATTAAAAAGGAAGAGAAAGAAGGAAATAAAAAGAAAGAGAGGGAAGAGAAAAAAAGAAAAAGAAAGTGAAGGAAGACAACAAATAAAAAAAAGAGAGTGAAGAAAGAAAGTAAAAAGAAATAAGGGGAAAGAAAGAAAGCAAAACAAAAGATATAAAAGAAATGAAAGAAAAAGGAGAGAAAAGACAAAGATTAAAAAGGAAAGAAAAGAAAGAAAAATAAAAGAGAAGGAAGGAAATGAAAGAAAAATAAAGAGCAGAAAAGAAAAGAAAGAAAAAGAGAAGAATGAAAGAAAACAGAAGAGATGTAAGAAAAATTAAGGAAAAAGAAAAATAGAAAAGAAATGAAAGAATAAGAAAGAGATGATGGAAGAAGAAAGAGGTGAAAAAAGAGAGGGAAAAATTAGGAAAATGAAATAAAAAGCAGGAAAAGCAAAAATCCAAAAAAAGGGAGTTGAATCAAAAAATAGAGAAGAATATAAATGAATAAGTAGAGAGGAAAAAAATATGAAAAATTTAAAGAAAAGCAAAGATGAAAAGAAGGGAGAAAAGAAAAAAAAGTATAAGAGAAAGAGAAAGGTAAAAAGTGAAAATTCAGAGGCAAAATAAAATGGAAAGAAAGATCATTGGTACTGAAATATGAACAAGAATTGTACCTGATTTTAAAATAAAAATGACAGTGAAGCCTGACAAAAAGCAGAATTTCAGGTAAGAAAGAAATAAAAATAAATGAAAAAATATTCTTGAAATGAGAAAAAAATACATATTCCTTCGACATCCATACATACATAGCTTGTTATATAGAATCATTTTGTACAAAGCTTGATCAATAACTCTTCTGCCTAACATATAGTTATTAGCTGAATTTTGATCTGAAATTTTCACTGTATAATGTTTGATGTATGTGTTTAAATATACTACTAAATTAGGTGCATTGACAAATAAGAAGTTTAGACTGAAAAATAAATATTCCTTGTATAAAATAAATGCTTTTTTCATTACTGGGCTATGGACTTATTGATGTTCCTACATATATATATGTTTATCTCTGTGAATTGATGTAAATGTTTGTTCATGTGTATGCTGAAATTTTTATACACATGACTATGTTTGTCATATTTTTTTTGATGTCGGGAGGGTGAATTTCTTTTTAGATGTTTTCTGCAGTAAAAATGAAATGGGTAACTTATTCCAAACAAAACCATTTTACAAAAGAACTGTTCATAGAAAAATAAAATTTGAGATTGCATAAACTAAAAAAATGCCCTGAAAAGTAGATATAATATGATAGAAAAAAATAAATAAAAGAGTAACAGTAAAAAGAGAAAACACATGCAAAATAACAAATAACTATTTCAAAGAAGAAAAAAGCTAAAACAAAATAAGATCACAGGAAAGAAAGAAATTGAATGAAACAATAGAAATTTTAAAAAAAGAATGAAGATAGAATGAAAGCAAAACTTTTACCTTAAAGAAAAAGGGGGAAAAAATGAGGGCAACACTATATGGAAACAATGAATGAAAATTATTTAGAAAAAAAAAAAAATTTTCAAAAAGAATTAAAAAAAACTGTAAATAGAATAAAAAGAACAATTGGAAAAATGAAGTACAAAAGAAATAAAGATTTACTGGAAAATAAATGAAAAAAAAAAGAAGGGGCAGATGAATAAATATGAAAGATTAATAAAAGGGAGGAAAATGCTAAGAGAAAAAGTAATTATACTAAGTTTAAAAAAAAATGCAAAAGAAATTGAAAAATAAATGGAAAGAGAAAAAGATGTAAGATGATTGAATAAATAAGAGTAAAAATGAAAAAATATTGCAACAAACATAAAAGAAAGAACAGAAGTTAACAAGAAGAAAGAAAAAATAAATGGAAGAAAAAAAATGAAATAACTGGAAGGATATTGTGGAAGTGAAAGAAAGTTAAGATACTATCTTAAAAAAAAAAATAAGAAATGAAATCCTTTTCTTGTCAAAAACTGTAAAAAGCCAGTCTTCAATAGGAATATTTTGCTGAACTAAAGCTTCTCTTCTTATGGCTAATATCTAAGATCCTTAAAGTCATAACACTAAGACAATGCTGCTTTTATTATTGCTATAATAATATATATGATTATTATTATTATTATTATTGCTATAATAATATATTATTATTATTGCTATAATAATATATTATTATTATTGCTATAATAATATATGATTATTATTATTATTGCTATAATAATATATGATTATTATTATTATTATTATTATTATTATTATTGCTATAATAATATATTATTATTATTATTGCTATAATAATATATGATTATTATTATTATTATTATTATTGCTATAATATATGATTATTATTATTATGATTAATATTATTATTGCTATAATAATATATGATTATTATTATTATAATTATTATTAATATTCTGATTATTATTATTTTTGCTGTAATAATATATGATTATTATTATTATTAAAAAACTTTTCCAGTTACTTTAGCTGCATATTCTGATGTGAATAGATGTTTGCATTTGAAGATGAGACTCATGACACTCTGAAAATAAAGAAAAAAAATTCTTCTGCAAATTAATGCATTAAAATATGTGCAAATGTTGTACTAATGAACATGCCAGATGGTCACCAGTATGTGACTAAATTTATAAGAAAAGCTATCAGTAGTTTGGCATATTCTGACATAATTCTTTCTTATGATTTCATTTTAATTGTCAACATTTTAATTCTTATTTTGAATGCAAAAGATTTTTTTAAATCACATAAATTATCATCCTTTTCTTTTTATGCATACAGATATATATTCCCTGCTTTATATATATATATATATATATATATATATATACTTACACTTACATACATGTGTGTGTGCATAGAAATATATATATATATATATATATATAGAGAGAGAGAGAGAGACTTACAGATATAGATAGATGTAGAGATACACACATATGTAAAATGCTTTATATATATATATATATATATATATACTTACATACATAATGTGTGTGGGCATAGAAATATATATATATATATATATATATATATAGAGAGAGAGAGAGAGAGATAGATACATGTAGAGATACACACATATGTAAAATATGCATATTCAATTATCTCAATACATATATAGATTCCTATACACCCACATTATATATATATATATATATATATATATATATATATATATACACACTTATTTTTTATTTATATCTCATATATATATATATATATATATATATATATATATATACATACATGGTTTGTAAAAAAAATTTGTCTTAAAAATTAGAAAAATTTTCTTAATAAACAGAACAAAATTTCTTGGACAACCTGATATATAAATGCACCTAAAATACCCCTATCAAAAGATGCAAAATCTTTTACTGTTATACATATTTTAAGGCTAGTAGCATTGTGTGTGTGTGGGTGTTCAAAGGAGTATTTAAAAATTATCGATGTGATCAAATTTGACCAGACATGTGAATATCAAATTCATTTTTGATTTTGTACATACAAAAACATATATGTATATATACATGTTTATATTTAAAAGTTTGAAAAGTCAGCAATAGTCATGTTCATTTAACAAGTAGACATTCATTATCATATATATTACATATAAAAAAAAACAGATGTATGTAAAGAAACACACATTTGCATAATTGTTTGTGTGTGTGTGTGTGTGTGTGTGTGTATATATATATACATACAAATATAGATAACTAGACTCATTTCGAAAAACCCTCGAATTTTTGATTTCCCAATAATCAAATCAATCTCGATGGAAAAAAAGGTTTTAAAAAAAGAAAGAGCTACAAACATGAACTACTGCCGAAAAAAATCGCACAGATGCAGGTCTGAAGCCCAAAGAAAAAGCCCCGATATGAGTAAACAACTAACTAAGAAAAGAGCTCAATACAACCATAGAGCAGACCTAGATACACCGAGTGAGCCAGACAAACCTACCTAGGTTTCACCTAAACGGATCGTCAGAGAAAGCTCGGCTAACGAGGCAAAGAGAAACACATATTTATAGGCGATATCTAAAATTTTACCACGTGACCAAAGAACCATAAACACAAACACCTAAGTGGGCAGGGGGGTAAATATTTATTCAACAAAAATGGGGAGGGAGGGGAAAAAAACAACAAAAAAAAAACCATTAATGTGGAATGACAAATAAGCAGGAAAACGTCTAATTTAGTAGCCAAGATTTTTTATGTCTACATACGTTAAGGATTTCAGTTTTGGAGTTTAATAGCTGGTTAGGTTGATCATATAAAGCTATGGCTAATTTCTCCTCTGCACATAATTTACAAAATTTATGGCCTGCTTTATATTTGGGGCATTTTTTTAATATTTCCCATTTAAGGATGGGGTTTATATTATCTTCTTGTTTGGTTTTCCATACATTGGTAGATAGCATGGTACTATGCTTAATTTTTTCGTTTTTAAAACTACTCGTATGGTTATAATATCTTTTTTAAAATTTATCCTGAGTAGCACCTATGTATGTTTTAGGGTTAATATCCTTGCTATTTTTGTAAATTTTCATTTGATAAACCACGCATTCTTGCTGACATTTTCCCTGTAATGGACAAATGTTTTTGTTTCTACAATTACAAGTAGGAGGATTACTGCGTGGATTATTCCTAGTTTTTTTCTTATTCAATCCATTTATTATAGTCCCTACGTTCGGCATGCAACAATAACTAAGTTTTACATTGTTTTTGTTAAATATTTTATGTAACTCAGTTTTTTTTTGGAAATGTTGCTCTAATAAATCAAAAAATATCTTGCCAATTTTTGTTTTTACCGCTAAATTAAAAGGAGGATTGAACCACAAAATCTTTCTTTGCCTATTATTACGTTTATTCTGAGTACTGTTGTGGTTATCTATATTAATATATTCTAATTTATTTTTATGTCCACTCTTAAATAGGGCTTCCTCATAACTTGTTTTATTGGCATCAAAAATGTCCCTATTGGAGGAATTAGTAGAAAGTCTATACCCAATATTTTTTGGAATATGCCTTCTGATATGGGCTGGGTGGTTAGATTTTATGTTTAAATATTGGGGTTTTTGGTTTTCTTTTTTATACAGGGATATTGTGCCATTTTGTAAATTCAATGTAATATCTAGATAGTTGGTGATTTTCAAATTAGTTTCTATATCGAGATTGAATCCGAATTTTTTAAAAAACCAGTGCAGTTTTTTACGGATAGTGTCACATTTTTGAGGGTTACTATTGTCCACTATGATTAAACCGTTGTCGTGGTACAACCCATGGTTATTAAAGTCTATATATTCATTAAGCCTATGGAGCGGGAGGGACCCTACTATCTCGCACACCTCTGCTCCATCACACGCTCCCATAGGGTTGTCAAAACCGTTAATATTATCTTAGGTGTTTGTGTTTATGGTTCTTTGGTCACATGGTATAATTTTAGCTATCGCCTATAAATATGCGTTTCTCCTTGCCTCGTTAGCCGAGCTTTCCCTGATGATCTATTTAGGTGAAACCTAGGTAGGTTTGTCTGGCTCACTAGGTGTATCTATATATATACATATATATATGAGTGAGTGTGTGTGTGTGTACATGTACATGCCCTCAAATAAAAACAGTGCGAGATATTCTTTCAAGCAGGGTTGCTTTTTAGTGAAACATTATAAACATATTTTATGCCTACAGTAATTGACAGTATTAACAATGTGAATAACTAGTCACAGAACCCTTGTGATTCTGTTTGAATCAGTTCAGTTATACAGGTTCAAAGGGAAAATATTCATTGGTTTATTTAAACTTTGAGACTGATTGAAAATTACAACCAAATTTATTTTACCTGAAGCATTAAAAAAAGAAACAGATATGATAATTTTATTTTATGCAAAAAGCCTGTAAAAATAACTTTTAAATTAACTAAAATAAATAGATTCCAGGTTTCTAAGATGTTCAAATTTCATTTTTCCGCACATATATATCACAGGTGATTTAATTTTGTAATGTTGGTATCAGAAATCATTATATACTACCATACTTAGTTTTATTTTATTTTTTCTTACTGAGAAACTACATCAAATATGCACTGATACATTAAAGATAGAATAAACTTTGAATAATATGCTCATAAATTATTAATATTTATAAAATCAAAGATTTTGTCTCACCAAAGAAAAGAAAATGAAGTAAATGACCACTCAGAGTATTTCTGGAAGCTAAAATGTTTTAAGGGAAGCAATCTATGTAAGTATAGCACTCAATAAAAAGAGATAAAACATTAATAGTAAAAATTTAAATTAAATTTTCCCTTATCTTGTCTCAACTCAGTGGATGTTAAACTATACAATCAAAGCTGCTGATGAGTGAATTTCATCTTCACATATCTCTGAGGAGAGAAAAGATAAATGAAAATTTAAATTCATTTATTACTAAAAGTATGCACATTCAAAAAGTTACTGTCTTTTATTCATTTGACTAGTAGCCATATTTTGGGAATTATCATATATGTAGCATTATTGTATGCATATTATTGTATGTCTTTCTATTCTGATTTGTCTACTCATTTTAGACATTATCACATTTTAAGTATTATCATATACATATTATGTCTTTCTATTCTGATTTGTCAACTGATTTTAGACATTATCACATTTTAAGTATTATCATATACATATTATTGTATGTCTTTCTATTCTGATTTGTCAACTCATTTTAGACTATCACATTTTAAGTATTACCATATACATATGTCTTTCTATTCTGATTTGTCAACTGATTTTAGACATTATCACATTTTAAGTATTATCATATATATATTATTGTATATCTGTTCTATTCTGATTTGTCAACTCATCTGTTGCATAAGCACATTTTAAGAATTAGTGCATGCCTATTATTATGTCGTTTTATTCTGTCTCATCAACTCATCTTGGCCATTATCATATATAAAGCATTATTGAATCCATATTATTATATGGATTCCTAATTTTGACAAGTAGACTTTTTTTAATCATTTCATTCCAATCAAAGCAATAATGCCACCAAGATGCAAGGGGTTTACTGGGAGAGAAGACCTTAGTGAAGAGAAAGGATAATAAAAAAAAAGGTTTTCGGAAGACAGAAGATAGTGAGTGGCATTGCAATTAAATTTTTGAAAATTGTAGGTGACAGGGAAGGAAGAGATTTCCACGGGAAAAAGTACAAGAAAAGTAACTATTAGAATAGAATTGATATTGCATTTAATTTTTTGAAGATTGTAGGTAGCAGGGAAGCAAGAAATTGGAAGGGAGTTCCACAGGTGAGAAAAGCAAAAGAAACTATTAAAATAGAATATATAGTTGCAGCTAACAAGTACAGCAATAAAATGGTGAGACCTAGTTTTTCATCTAGTATGTTTGATTCATACAGTTGAGACACCAAGAAAGTAATCTTATTATAAGAAATGTCATGAAAATATTTGTAGAAAAGACAGAGGGAAGCCATATCACATCAGTGAGAAGTTGATAAGATGCCAGGTCAGGACATTTTATTACAGACTCTTTTTGAATTTTCTTAAGAATCTCAAGATATATACTAGACATCAGACCAAATATAGTAGAGTAATATTTAATTCATGAATGAATAGTAGATTTTATAAATTTGCAAAATGGATTCTGACAACACAATAAACAAGAAAGACTAAAAATGTAAAAAAAGTATCTTTATCACTTTTTTAACTTATAATAAATACCAAATAAATATTGTAGTTTCAAGAAAGGAGGCCAACCATAGTCAGGATCAGAGATTCAATATGAACTCCATGATTATTTCCTTCTACATTGGTTGCCATCCAAGGCTACAGGGCTTAGACTGTTTGGCTATTTAACCTACAGATAGGGAGAGATAAAGGAATGGATTCAAACCTTTGCCAAGGGCAATTGTGCATAAGGAAATGTAACGAACCCAACTTTTCTATTCAAGTTCTCTATTTATTCCACCCCACCCACAAGAAAGAGTAGTCAAAAGATATTGAAAAAATGTTAAAATGGAAAAAAGAATTAAAATAAGTAGAGAAGCAGAAAGAAAAATGAAGATGTGAGAAACAAAACTGTAAAAAAGAATGAAAGAAAAAATGGCAGTACTAACTTAAAAACCTTAAGAAACAAGCAGAAAGCTGCCTTCCAAAGTCTAAGCAAAGTATAAAGAAATAGAAAAATTTTGTTAGAAACAAAGAAAAGTGTATTGAAATGTTACATGATATCAGTCATCCTGTATGGCAGTGAATGTTAGACAATCTCCTCATAGATGAAGAAGAGACTTGAAGCAATAGAAATGTGTTTCTACAGAAATGCTGAGAATGTCATGCTCCAATATGAGCAATGGTAAAGTTTTAGAGAAAATGGAAAAAAAAGGACACTTATACATATAAAAGACATGGTTGAAATTTCTAGGGCTTATAATAAGAAAAGAGGGCCTGGAAAATTTAATACACACAGGACAGATTGAAGGCAAGAGGGACAGCAGGAAACGACACCTAACCTATCTAGCGAGCTTGAGTAAATGTATGGCAGAGCAAAGTTTAAGAGAGATAACATTTATAAAGAGCTACAAAAGTCAGGAAATTGTGGAGAGCCATGATTGCAAATGAAGGGACATGGCACACAGAAGAAGAAGAGGTAGAGATAAAAGATACTAAGTGATATATGATAAAAAAAAATCATAATTTATCCACATTTCTTAGATGAGTTATTTTAATGCATCATTTTTTTGTAGTTTTTCTTTCAACTTATTTTAGTTGCCTTTTATCTCAATGTTTATATGATTTATATTCTGCAACTGCTCAATAAGCAACTTAAATTAGAAATAAAGAATTAACATTAGACAAGATCATATCCTATATCATTGGAAGTCTGTCTGATATGGATGGTACCTTAATGAATTGGCTACAGCAGAAAAAAATTCAAATTTAGTCATGGAGCAACAGAAATGTTAGCACATGTTTGTTCACAGTTTAAAAAATCTTGAGTTAACTTTGTTTTCAAAGTTAACAGGCAAGATCTCTCAATGACTAATAAGCAAAACTCCTTATATACCCCCCTTTATACATCCTTGTGCAAATTAACTGAAAGTTTAGTTTCCTTTCTTTCATCATATGGTCAGTTTTAAACCCACTGGAGTGACAGGGTGTAATTGATTTCTATTTTTCCTCAGATTATGTCATTTGCAGTGTTGTGCAGTAATATGAATTTATTTTAGGTGGGGGTGATGAAATTTGGCCTTGAAAAATATTGCATAATCAGTGATTGCATCAGATTTTTATCATGCCAAGACAATATTGTCTCGACTGTTGATTAGTTGTACATGGCCATTGTCT
Organism: Acanthosepion lycidas; assembly: GCA_963932145.1. Classification (NCBI taxonomy): domain Eukaryota; kingdom Metazoa; phylum Mollusca; class Cephalopoda; order Sepiida; family Sepiidae; genus Acanthosepion; species Acanthosepion lycidas. The sequence continues at coordinate 119,029,955 of OZ010573.1, forward strand.
GCAATGGATGTTATTCCAAAGAAGTGTACAAATTGCACAAACACACTGGGAAACCTTACCAGTGAGCAAATCAAAGTACTATAGACTGGCCTGGAAACTCTCCTGATTTAAATGCAATTGAGAATCTGTTGCCAATCTGGAAGGGATGACTTTGTGAAATGGACATATGGAGTACTAACATATGCACTGGGTCATGTTTCCTTGGAAACATATGAAAATGAAATAATAACAGAATTATTCATTTTGTTTCAATTAATTTGCACAAGGGTGTATATTATTCAAGTGTTATTATTAGTTTCATGACTGCATGTAGCAATACTGATGCTACAGAGAGGAGCACCTGACCAGTTCTTTGCTTATATTTTGGTTGAAACCTGGACAAGATTTTATTCATGCATAACATATTTTAGGCAAGTAGAAGTGGCAAAGCTCACCTCTGTCTATGTCAAATCATAACCAATAAACTCCAACTTGAAGACTCACCTTGTTGATGGGCAAGTGGCTATTTAGTCCATAGGAGGAGCCTGGCTGTAGGCCTTTATCTAGAATATCAACCCAGAACTATCCTTGATTTTAGCTAAATTATTTAATCACTCCTTGAAGGAGAAATCCTTCCAAAGTCTGTTTAAGGTGTCATGAATATGCCCAATTTTCAAGAACACAAGTAACCACTCAACCCCCTCTCAGTATAGACCCATCAGTCACTTGGTATTAGCAAACTTTTCCAGGCTATAATCATCAAGAAGTTTGTTGATCATCTAAATAGGAACAATGTCTTGAGTGACAAGCAGTACAGGCTATGATCGGCCTGATCCACTGCTGATATCCTAACTACCGTTACACACAGAATCAGTGAGACCACAAATACATCTCAAGGACTATAGCATTAGACATTTCAAAAGCCTTTGACAAGATATGACAAAGGATTGCTGCACAAGCTCTCTAGCTATGGAATGACTAGAAGAGTCTTCTCAATTATAAAGTCCTTCCTAATGGGTAGGTCTCTGATTATCGTTGTTAACAGCCAGTCTTCCAGTAATTAACGCAGACATACCCCAGGGGTTGCTTCTTGGATCAACCCTCTTTTTAATTTATATAAATGATCTGCAGAAGAGTATATTCCAATCATTTGTGAATATGATGACACAATGGTATATGGGCAAACCTCCAAATCTCTAGATGACCAGAAATTGGTAGCTGAACTATCCTCTGATTTCACTCCAGCATCTCAGTAGGGGGGAAAAACTGGCTGGTTATATTCAATGCCTTGAAAACCAAATTTGTTACATTCCATCATCGCTGACTGAACTCTGAGCTATTACTAATCATAATGAATGGATGTTTCCTCAGGGAATCCCTATGCCTTGAGTGACTATCGGGATTTAAACTAAATGTAGTCCTCATGGAACTCATGCATATGATACATCATTAAAGATGCTGGGAAAATAGTCAGCTCCCTCTACTGTTCCAGTAAGTATCTGACTCATGCTATCATCTGAGCCAGATCAGGCCTAAAATGGAGCACTGTTGCCATCCATGGGAAGGAACTGCCCTGTCTTCATTTTCTTGTCACAACAGTGTCGAAAACCATCTCCGTGCAATTGTGGATGATAAATAATTTTCCACCCTACAATCAATTTCTCAGCGAGAAAACATTGCAATCCTCTTGCTGTTCTATTACTGTTTCCATGGAAAGTGCTCAGCTGAACTACATTCCTTAGTTCCACCAATTCTAACTTTTATAGTTAAGACCTACCATACTATGCACATTATAGCGAACCACCCTCATTCCCTTCGTATGCCATTGGTAAGTGTTAAGTTCCACTTGAGAAGCTTCTTCCTGCAAACCACTGCTGTGTGGAATTGATTCCCAAGAGGGACTTTTCCAGATCACTACAATTTTAACCTGTTCTCATCTAGGATTAACCATTATCTTCCCCACATATCCTCCTAAACTGTGCCTCTTACTCTGCAACCTGTATCTCAAGTGTCTCTTGAGCACTGTACAGGGTAAACATCACTGCAAAGAAAATCACTGACTTGACTATCCTGTCATTTTTCAACATATGAGGGTCAAGCAACTTAGTTCCTAGGAACTGACAGCCAGACACCTGCACATTTGATTTGATTATAGTGGTGAAGGCTATGTGCAGAACCAACCACACTTTTTGAAGGGCCGAATACAGAGACCTGGTGCACTACGTGCCACAAGGTCCCCAAACGACCCTCCACAGGTTTTGAATTCAGAGTTGTCCTTCTCCTAGACCAGTTACAATCCAAGGCTATAGAACTTAGTCTGTTCTGCTATTTACCCATAGCTGGGGGTGGGTAGAAGAAGCAAATTAATACCTTTCCAAAAGTGAATGTAATAGATTTGACTGGAATCTGAACTTGGCTCACCGATTCCTCAATCCAAGCCACTATCTGTTACTCTATCATGCCTCCTTCCCCATGTATCCACCTAAACTTTGTCTCTTACTCTGCAAACTGTACCTTGAGTGTCTCCCAAGCGCTTTACAGGTAAACATCATTGTAAAGAAAATAAATTGACCTAGTCATGTTCTTAAATAGTCTAGTCAAATTGAGGCTTTCCTAGGGATGCCATGCATGGCACCAAACACATTTGGAAATATCTAAACTGTCTACAATATACAACCACTTTCTCAGATCAATGGTTAAAAATGGCATTTAGTAAGTGTGGTATGTAGGTCTTGGTACAGTTCTATAGAATGCATATTTTATATATAATGATTTTAGAGGCTAATGTTTTGAAAAAATAAAGAAAGAAATGTACTTTTATGCATTATTTTGAAGATTAATTGCAGCAATGATTTTAGACAAATGATACGACTCAGGTCAATAGCACATTGTTATAGACTGAAACCAAGAGAATTAATTTTATTTGTTCATTGTTAATGTGTCTAGGCAATTTATTGTTAATTGCAGTTTGTTTAATGTTGTTCAATTCCTTATTCTTATCCAAAGAAGAGATTATTTTTGCCCAATAAATCATTGTTTTCTTTCATAACAGCTATTTTGTATCTGTGAGGACATTCACTTTTGTAGTTAGTAAACACAAATTTCTGTTAGTAGCATTTTTTTTATCAAGTGGGATGGTAAAGTTGGCACTGACTTAGACATTGTGGAAAGAGAATTTATTAATATTAAGTTTATCAGTAAAGTTTAGGTATTTTCAAAGTTTTCTTTCATGTTTTTATTTTGGCTAAGATGTTTTCTAATATGAAGATGTCATTGATATAGCATAGGTATATGACAGGTTGATAGAATTATTGAAGACTTTGTTTTCGACATGTGTCATGTGAAATTAGATAAGTTAATACGAGATGTTTAGGGTATGATGGGAGAGAGCTAGGGAAGAAGGATTTATTTTCCCAATTTATTTCCCCCATTATGAGTATTATTATACTCGTGATATAATAATAACACCATAATTCACAGGTGGAACAGAAAGGCTAAATGGAAAAGGAATGACAAACATGCTTCATTCTCAGAAAGACAGAGTGTAAGAAGAAACAAAGGGAAGAGTCTTACATATAATATGGAGATACTGAGAAGCCATGTTTAGAACTAAAAATTCAAACAGGCTGGATTCATCTATGTCCCAGACAAGGACATATTTCACACGAAGGAAATGTTTCAGGATTTTTTCCAAATTGTGGACTGCAAAGTTGAGTTCCTTTGTATATCTGGGAAAGATATATTCCTAAAAAGAAACAGTACCATGGACTTCTAAGCTGCAGGGGAGGAAGATTTAGCTTCTGTCTAGGTCAAGGGGTCCTGGGCTAAAGAAAGCAACCTCTTGGTTTTGCTAGTGTAAACTGACCAAACATTGACTGTCACTCTTGTCCCCATATGATGTCATTAAACAGCTGCCATGTGACCCACTTGACTTATCTCCACCAAAGGGAGATAAGTGCCTTTACAAGGGTTTTTGCTAATTGATATATGGGAGTTGGGATTTACGAGATCATAGGATGTAGCAGAGTGTTAGGTTTGTGTGTTTCTACATTCTTGTATAAGAAGCCAGAGTAATACTCACCAGCACTTTCATGAAGTTTAAGCAATCCAATTTTTAAGATGTTAGCCCTAATCAGCTTATTAATCTGTATCTTGAAGAGGCTGATGGTATTTTTTTAGGTTTTTAAAATATCATTCACTACAGGAGATTTGAAGTTCATGTGATGTCTGCATACATTAAGAAAAAAAAATAATAGTAATCAAATTCTTTTCGTGTGACCTCATTCATGATAACCCTTACACATGATGTCACAATAAACTATTTCAAACTTCAAGCTTTCCAAAGAATAATGGGATGCAGACAAATTCTAACTATCACAAAGACACCACCTTGGTTCTTGAAAATGACTGAGATGGTCAAAAGTACTTGAACAAAAATAACAAAATATGAACTTTGGACAGTTTATCCACAATTTTGAGCACAATACTCAACAGCTTATCAGAAAATTGGCAAAAATAAAATAAAAATTAAACACATATATATATATATATATATATATATATATATATTATATACAGGTATGATGAGAATGATTAGAGTAAAATTCCAATGTTTGTAACGTTTAATTTAAAAGACGACTCAATACAAAATAGAGCAATACACTTACATGAAAAATTGGAAACTATCAGATGCAATAAAAATTCCTTATTAAATCAAAGAAATAAATTAACAGTAAATAGTCAACATAGTTTATCTTTTACCTTACAATTTAGTTAAAATTTAAAATTTGACTATGCTTTTTCTTATATTTTAATTGTACTGTGTTGCACCAGCTATGGCTTATCTTTCTATTTGTAAGATTAATTTGGATATAATTTTGAATTAATATCCTGGTGGTGTTAGTAACATCTTGTATGGGTGTATTGGTATTTGGTTGGTATTAGGTTGGTGCATAAATAATGACGTAATAATGTCATTTTTTGACGTATTTTTTAACGTCAAAAAACGACATTGTTACGTCATTATTTTTGCACCAACCTAATATTTTTGACATTTTACATTGATTGGTTATTGTTATTCACATCTTATATTGAAGAATCTTTATTCAACAATTGCATATTAATTTATCAAATAATTCCATATGTTTAAATTAATTACGAGTTTCTTAAAGAAGCTATTTATCAACTATAAAAAAAATTTATGCAGGAAATTCACAAAGCATATAGCTTGTTTAAGATTTTGTTAAATTACCTCTCCACCCAATTTTTATTTCTTAAGAAACAACATTGTCTAGTTTGTATAATTTATGTAACCATTTGCATCCACTCTAGCTTATGTCTGTTAGCTACTAGTCTATAGGTCATAATCCATTTATAAAAAAATAATTTTTTAATTTTTGCTTCTTTGCTTAGTTTAAATTTAACATAGGTGATATTTGATTGGTTGATCAGAGTAAATCCCACAAACATAAAACATCCCTTTTTTTCATAAAAAGAGATTGTATTTTGCTTTTAAATCTAAACAAATCATTCACTCACTAGTAATTTACAATCACCTGATGAAGTGCACTGATATGCATTGAAACATGACTGCAATTGTGTAGCAATTTTGACATGTTTTGGTGTAATATACTAAAATATATATGTTATATATATATATATATATATATATATATATATATATATTTGAATAAAAACAGACCACTTTAAGGTTCCTTGTAATAAGTTATTTCACCACAACCCTTTTAAAGGGCTTTGGATCATCAGACTTTACTTCCAAAGGTTGAAATGAAAAATGAAAAGAAATTTACACATTTTTGACAGACCGCACCAAGCATATGTAAAATTGAGGAAGTGAGGTGGGAGAGAAGACATGAGTGAGTTAGATGTACCATTTCAATTCTTTATCCTTAACCCCACTCTGTGTAGGCTAGATGCCGCTCAATTTAACGTCTGTTATCTCTAGATATAGATGAGTAAAGGGTGAGAGAGAAGACTGACATAAAAAGAAGAAGATACAACAAACAATAAATCACTGAGAGCAGGTTTCACTCAAATTCTTAGTCGCTGTTATTTCACATTACTTTAAAGGGTATATTTGGGGGTTAAAGTTTGATACAGATCTAAATGTCCAAACAATCTACGAAGAATTTAATTTGAGGTCTGTTAGAGTTTTGGGTGCAGTCCGTCAAAAATATGTAAATTTCTTTTCATTTTTCATTTCAACCTTTGAAAGTAAAGTCTGATGATCCAAAGCCTTTTAAAAGGGTTGTGGTGAAATAACTTATTACATGGAACCTTAAAGTGGTCTGTTTTTATTCAAACATATTTGCTCTGAATTTACATTGAGCTCTCTGGATATCATCCTCCTTGGGTCTACCCATACAAATTACCTAGTTTTGCATAAACTAAATATATATATATATATATATATATATATATGAAGAAATCTTATATTGTTTTTTGATATACAAGGATCCAGCAGCTAAGTTCATAGAACCAAAAATCAGACAACCGAAACATATGATTAGATTATAGTGGTGAAGCCTTATCCAGAATAAACCATATTTTTTCTCAGAGACAAATACAGAAAACTAGTGCACAGCATGAAATGTCCCCAAAAGACTCTCTCCAGGGTTAGTTTTTCTAATTATCCATAGAAGAAGAGACAGATTAATACCTTTCTCGCATGTAAGTTAATGTAAGGAAGTCAATTGGAATTCAAACCAGGCTCTCCAATTCTTCATTCCATTAATCCATTGCACTTCCACATAAAAACTATATATATATATATATATATATATATAGCGTATAATTTGGCTACATGTTTTCATTAAGACATGTTTCATTAAATAATTTAGACAAGTTTTGTGTACTTATTTTTAATATAATTCTTTTCCTTTCTTAAAAATATTTAGATATTTCAATAACTTAGCTACCTCCCTTGATGTCTGCATGCACGTTTACTTAATAAAATTGTACAGTACATAACATTAGTGTTTTTCAATTCACACGTAAAAATTTAATTTTTAGATGAACACAACAATTTTTTGTCTTATAAAAAACAAAACCCTGATGACAAAATTGTCCTAATGTCATAAATGCTCGAGAATAAAATGAATATGCATCAACCTGGTAATTTTCTTTCTTCCTTTAATAAGGATACTAAGAAACTTTTTGGGAATTATGAGAGGATCCTATTAAAAATAAGTAGACAAAAGTTGTCTAAATTATTTAATGAGACAAGTCTTTATATATATATATATATATATATTATGTATATAAATTCCCAAGAGGTTACGATTTCTTTTTGAATTTGTAGGTCTGATGAATTGGATCATGATTACGATTCCAGTGTAATAAATTATAACCATGGAATATTAGTGTTTGAGCCTTTTATATATATATATATATATATATATATATATATATATAAAGAAATATAGTCTTAAGGTGTGCTATATTTATGGAATAAAGTGCTCAATATCAGAGATAGAGCGTGTGTAAATATAAAAGTGAACATAGAAGTCAACACTTAGAGCCTCTAAGTGTTGACTTCTATGTTCACTTTTATATTTATATATATATATATATGTGTGTGTGTGTGTGTGTGTGTGTGTATATATATATATATATATATATGTGCGTGTGTATATGCATGCATGCATTATACACACATGAACACAGATTGACATAGATCATTATAGCATTGATATAAAAAGCATTTTCCTGTAAATCTCTATCTAATTTATGATAGTGAAAATATAAGCTGAAAGAAGTAAACACTAAAGACAAGGAACAAAGATGAAATCGTATTTGCCAAACGACGATGATATCCACCATTTGTAAAACTAAAGAAATAATAAGACTAGACAAAAACAAAAGATGATGGAAAGTACAACACAGAAGTTTGAAGAGGCTTAGGAATAATGGAAAAATGCTTTTTACAAACTCATTCTGGTATCAAAAGTTTAAAAAATATCCAAAGAAAACTGCACTGCTATTTAATGACTAATTTTCTATATACCAATAACTGATGGCATAGCTATATCACATGGAAACACCAGTTCTCATATGATCACTGAAGTTAAGCAATGCCGAGACTTGTCAGTACCTCGATGGGTGACCACTTGGGAATATCAGGTGCTGTAAGCTTGGATGTGCAGATGGTGCACAGGATAATGCCTCAGAATTTTAAATCAGATAACCAAATTTCATTTGGGTTCACTTTGGGAAAGGTATGAATCCATCTCTTCTCCCCCCAGATATGGGTTAATTAGTAAGACTTGTATCATTAAATCATTATTATCTCCAAAAAACAATTTAAAAATATTTTGGGGCTTTAAATAACCTGTAATGGGTTGATAAACTATAGAAATTAATCAATCAACATGTGAATGCAAGACAATTTCAACACAAATAAGGGAATTTAAAATGAACAAGATATGGTTCTATCAATAACTGCTGAGAATACCATGTGACAGACGAGGAAGTTTTCAGGCAAGTGGGGCACTACAAAGAAACTGTTTTCAACAATCCAAAAAGGACAGTTGAAATTTGGTGAATACATGTTAAGGAAAGAAGGCTTCAAAACTTGATACACACAAGGAACATTTAATGCAAGAGAAGCAAAGTAAGGTTGAGAATCATATGAGAGAAAAATTGCTGAAAGGAAAATGTGGAAATTCATAATCACCTACATTCTGAAAGGAGATGGCACATTGAAGACCAAGATCTGGTTCTACTAAACAATATTGAGAATACCATGAGTACAGCATGTGACAAAAAAGGAAGTTTCAAAGGAAATAGGTACCATAAAAAACTATTTCTACCAATCAGAAAAAAAAATAGTTGAAATTTTTAAAATACATGGTGAAGAAGGAAAACTTAAAAAGATTAAGACTATATTTCTCTTTTTATGATCCCTTGTGATCAGATAAAGAGAAATATTGTTGAAAGGAAGATGTGGAGATCCATAAACATCCACATTCTGAAAAGACATGATACACTGAAAGAGATCCATGACATGAAGGTGGGTAAAGTAGCTAAGATTTAAAATACGTCTAAAGATATAATTAATATTTTTTGAAAGCAAAACAAAATATATCAATATGCAAACTCTAAAATCCAAGTAAAATATAATTTCTTTTTCTTTTTTTTAATCATATCACTCCATGCAAGGAAGTCACTAAGACACAAGAGATTAATGGATGTGGAAGAAGAAGAAGAAAGAGAAAACATTACAGAGTGAGAAGAATAGAAGAGTAATCAAGACAATAGATAATGATTGGCGTTACATTTAAATTTTTGAAGATCAAAGTTGCCTGGAAAGCAGTAGAGAGTTCCACAAGTGAGAAATGCGAGAAAAGAAACTGTTAGCAGAGAACTTCTAGCCATTTCAGCTGTGAATTATTGAGACCTTGCCGTCAATCTAGTACTGCACTTAAATTCATAAAGTCTAGGTACCATAGTGAAGAGTTCATCTGAACAATTACCATGAAAGTATTTATAGTAAAAGCACAAGGAATCTACATTATGGTGGTAGGAAAGTGACTGAAGCTGAGATGTCAGGTCAGGGCCAAAAATATTGCTGATTCTTCTATGGATTTTATTGAGAATCTCCAAATATACTGTAGGAGTACAGGACCAGATGTGACAGTCATATTAAATGCGTGGATGAATAGTAGACATAAATATGCAAGACAGATTCTGGAGAGAAAACTTGTACAGCATAACAATAAACTGACTTTCTTGGCAGCAGACTTAGCAATGGATTCAATATACTTTCCACTTCATGTCATCCGAAAATGTTAGATCAAGAAGGTGCAACAAGTCACTCTGATGGAAGTTAGCATCAGCCACATTGATGGGAGGCAGGAAGGTGGTCTTTCAGGTGGTTAATAGAGAGAAGTATTATTTTGTAGACATTAAAATTAACAAGCTATTCCCTACCTCAGTTAACAACAGATTGTAGGTCATTTTTTAGATCACCTGTCAATTTCACTTTATTGAATTGATAAGATTTGTTATTGAGACAAGAGTAAATGGTCATGTCATCAGAATAGATACCAAGTTGAGAACTGATGTCATCAGGAAGGTTGGTGATGAAAATTAAGAACAAAGTAGGTTCAATGATAGAGCCCTGGGGGACACCTGCATTATCACAAAAAAAGATTTAGAAGAGTGGCCATTCAGGATAACTTTCATTTTGCTTAAAATATTTGTTTATCTCATTTTTAATTGATCACCATTCATCTTTGTAGATAACTAATTTGTATAAATAAAACTTAACTCAGCAAATGTGCAAATAATTCTATGAATGCTAAAATTTAACAATGTTGATTTTTACCAGCCTGGTCTTTTCATCTTTGCATTGGATCAGCTTGTAATGTCTATTTTTAAGAATATAAAGGAAATGGCCAATCCAGAGGTCTTATTCATAGCATTGTTATAACCAGTCATCTGATTGGTCAAAAATGAGCCAATGACATCCCAGCCTCGTTTCCATATAGGTAGACAATATAAACACTCTCTCTTTTGATGACCAAAACAGTAAAAATAGTACTGAGCTGCTTTCTGACTGCCATTAACATGGAAAAGTCAAACATGTACCATATGAATAAATATCTCTCATTATATATATATATATATATATATATATATATATATATATATATATATATATTTGATATTTCATGTTATTTTAATTTCATGTTTCTTTAGTTGTGGCCCATTATTAGAAGTGGATCCACATTGTGTATAACTGTAATGGTGTCTGCAACAAGCTCAAAGCATAACCAGAATGATATAGTTTTTTTTAATCATTTTACCCCAAGCAAGGCCAGAATGCCACTAGTACCCAGGGGTTAGAGAGAGTGAAAGTAAGAGAAAAGATTGAGCATAAGGAGGATTGAGTAAAGAACAAAAGATGAATAGCATTCAAGAAGATAGAATTTGGTAATTGACATTGCATTTAAATGTTTGAAGATAGTAGTTATCAAGGAAGCAATTAAATGGAAGGGAGTTCCACAAATGGGAAGGGCGAGAAAAGAAAGTGTTGGAATAGAAGGGGTAGTTGCATTTAGGTATTTCAACAGTAAATGGGTGGGACCTAAATGTTAATCTAGTGGTACACTTAAATACATGCAGTCGGGGCACCAAGGTAAAAAGCTCATCAGAGCAGTTGCTATGAAAATATTTGTAGAAAAGACAATTCTATCAAAATTATTCATTTTGGCTTGTAATTAACTGAGACTAGAAAAAACACACACAATATTACTGTTTCTTCTTAATCCTAATTAATTACAAATCCAATCAAACCAAACTAAAAGTAGCTTATTATTTTTAAGTTTCAATGCACCATTCCCAAAAATCTTGCTACAAAATTAGTTTCTTATGGTTATTGTCTTGATGTGTCATGTCCAAAAGAGACACACCAGCAAGAATATTATTTCTGACAAGTCTAACCAAAATGTGAAGATCTGAACTTAGTGAATAGATTGAAACAAAATTATAAGACATAGGATGCATCATGGTGCTTATGCTAATTCAGTAGTTAATCTCAGGCTAAATTAATGACCAATTGTGAATTAAATATAATACTGAAAATGCCAAAATTTCTGTAATAACTAAATTCCATGAGAATCACTGCTACGATTATAGTAACTGGCAAACATATTTCTGCAAAAAATTAAAAAAACTTGTTCTGGTTTTTAGACTTTCAATACTAAGACACTTATCCCGCATTAACTAAAGAAAGATATTATGGTAAACTGGTGTACATATCAGATGCAATCAGTGAGTGAAGACTTAGATTTACTACTAGAGAGGCAAAGAATTAATGCTCTTCTCTGGAAATTATCTCATGGATATAACAGTACTTAACACCCCTTAAAAACATACATTGAGCAATTCACTCAAGATGGTGGATGCAATATGGATGAAGAGAGCAACAAATTATTTTCTACCCAAAAACCTCTTTTTTTACAGAGAAAATGTTGCAAGCTCTGTTCTTATTCCCATGGAAAACCTTCTAATGAACTAGATTTCTTAGTTCCACCAGTTCAAACATTCATGGCTAAAACTTGTCATGCCACACACATTGTAGTGAACCACCCTCATTTCCTTCATATTTCCTTGGTAAAATCTAAGTTCCACTCATTTTCTTCCTACAAACCACTGCTTTCTGGAACTGACTCCTAAGAGGATACTTTCCTGATCATTACAATCTTGGCTTGTTCAAGTCTCATATCAACTGTTGCCTTCCCCACAAACTGTGCCTCTACCTCAAATGGCTCTTGGGCCTATACAGAGTACACATCATTGTAAAAACAAAAACAATAATATGTTAAACCCTTCCAAACTACAGAAAGTTATTTTCATGTCTAACAATACTCCAGCTAATGCTGTTAGCATAACTAATGAGTACTTTGATAAATTTGTGTTTAAAAATGACAGGCTTATGGTATGGCTGATATATTCACTGAATCTAAACCCCATTGGGAACATTTGGAGCATTGTCAAGAGATATATTTATGTTAGCAGCAAGCAATTTTTATTCAAAAACCAACTTTGAGAAGCAATATTAATTATCTGTGAAGCGATTATCCCTGAAGAAATTTTCAAATTAACTTCTGTTGATAGTAGACTGCTTCAAGCCATGAGAGAGAATGGAAATTATTATGGTAAATAATATTATTTTCCTGATTTGATGCTGCACCCAGCTTGTCTTGAGCAGTTTAGTATGTCATTTCTTTAAATGAATTATTCTTGGGTTAGTCATTTGGATTCATTCTTGGCTTATATACAATTACATTTATTTCTTGGGTTGAGTGTAAAAAAGATATAATAGTCTTAAAATAATTATTTATATATTCAAGTAAAAACACCATTCTATTTGATTCTGTGAGAAATAATTTCAGGATCTTCCATGTATAAAAAAAAACTTACATTTAATGATTTTCAAACATTAGTTTGATCATTTTTGTAATGTTTCTTATCTACAGGAAGTGTTGGAATGTACTGCATGTGTGTGTATACCTTGTCTATCACTCTTTCTCTTCCCCCAAAATTATCTTATATTGAAATCTGTCTTTCTCCCCCTTTTTTTCTTTCCCCTTTTGATATTAAAACCTTATTGTCTTCTCTCTCTTCCTTTTTTTCTTTTTTCTTTTCCTTGTGTCTGAATAAATTGAACTCCATTTATTTTGTAAAATTTGGTTTGAAGAGATGTATGTCTCAGTCCATGAAATAAACTATCACCTACTCAATGGATTTCTAAGGATTCTGTATTTATTATTATATATATATATATATATATATATATATATATATATATATATATATATATATATATTTAAGCATTTTACCCCAAACAAGTGGGGAGTGCCACTAGCATGCAAGGGGTTACAGAGAGTGAGAGCAAGTGTAATGAGGGGTGTTTGAGGAAAGTATATAGAGAAGGATGGGGATCAGAATCAAGGCACCAGAAGATGTCAATTGACATTACATTTGAATACTTGAAGGTAATAGCTATCAGGGAAGCAAGTAGGATGAAGTGAGTTCCACTGTCGGGAGGTGCAAGAGAAGAATCTGTTGAAGTAGAAGAGGCAGTTACACTTAACTGTTTTGACAGTGAAAGGATGGGGCTGAGAGGTCAACCTAGTAGCATGCTTAAATTCCCACAGTTGAGGTACCATTGAAAGTATACTTTCACTGGTACCTCAACTGTGGGAATTTTATATGTATATATATGTGTGTGTGTGTGTGTGTATGTATATGTGTGTAGTGTGGGTGAAGACTGAAATAAACACCAAGACAGTCAAAAATCAAATGACAAAAAAATGATTTCCGAGTGAGAGAATACAAGCATCCTTCTGGTTAATAAATGAATCCCTTTTTAATAAATATTTAACATTTTTCAACCAATGGGTTGTGTTCCTGCCAAAAATAATAATAAAAAATAAACATGCTTTGTGATCCCTTTGAAGTGTAAGCAAAGCTTCTAGACCAGACAAGACAGTAAGGAGGAGCAACAACAGATTTACGACACCACGGTTTCAAAGAGATTTCTTTACTCATTCAGCCATCTCCCTCACTAAGCTATTGTTATATTTAGATTTTCTTTCTCACTTTCTCCCTTGCCTCTCTTTTTCCACACATACACATGAAGAAATCACATTTCTTTTCATCTCAGCCAACAAATACAAACATGGAAATTTAACACAAGAACTTTAATAAATTTTTGCTGTAAAAAGATGAAAACAAAAATATTTTATATTTTTATATTTAAAAACGTTTCTCACCTGTTTCTTACTTGTGGGTTTATTCACTATCCCCAATGTATGGGTACGATGGGTAAATTGTCACTATTTTATATTTTTCATTTTGTGCATTGTTTGTTGTTGTCAATTGCAGAGTATAGTTATGCCAGTTGATAATTACCTGCAAGAAAAAGAGCACCATAACACAATTCACCCATTCAGAAATTTTGAAACGGCATGCTGTACTGCTTGGCATTCACAGTGGAAACTCCAATACAAACACTTCAGAATGTTTGGGTGTCAATCTGAGGACAGTGCAGAAGATTCAGAAAAAGTTGGTTGAGTCTAATGGTGATTAAAAATGTGTTTGTAATGATCACTAGTGATGGCAACATTATGCCTCTGTTCATCCTCCCACAGAACCACAGACTCAACATGGAGGCTTACATCAAGTGCCTTGAGGAAGTAGAGCTTCCCTGGGTCAAGACAAACCCTATATCTGGCAACATGACTCTATACCAGGAGTGGTCAAACTTTTGATTCCATGCGCCAATATTTTGTACGATTAATTTAAATGCACCATACAAACATTCACTTCCTTTCAGTACGTATTGTAATATGGACATATTTTAAAGTTATAATAAAATCTATTTATTTGAAAAATATATGCTTATGATCAGGGGTGTATCCTTTTAGCACTTTTGCAAAGGACACGCAATAAATATAAAATCACTGAAATGAATGAGTAGAAGTGGCTTAGTTTCTTGTCATCAAAAGGATCCAATGCGTGACTTGTAAGCATTCAATGTGCCACTTATGATGCTTGTGCCACAGGTTGGCCATCCTTGCTCTATACCATGCCACACAAGCAGGAGAACCCAGTCATGGCTGTTAGACAATTTCTGCAGCCACATCACTCTTACATCTGGTCATCTAACTACTCAGAATCAACCCCTTGATTATTATGCATAGGACACAGTTGAGCGAGAGACTAACAAAATTCCTTGCAATTCCAAAGATGAACTGAAGGCAAGGATTATGGCAGCATTCACCAATTTAAAGTGAAGAAGAAGAATTGCAGGAGATTCCAAAGTTATCTGGAAGCTGTTGTTGAAGTCAATGGGAATTTTATTGAATACATTTACTTTTGAGTATTTCAAGCTATTCTTGTCTAGTTTTGGTAAATATATCTGTTAAAATGAAATGTTATTTTTATTTTTACATAATTTAGAGACAATTTATCCATCTCACCCTGTATACAGACATATTAAATCTCTACTGATGTTTTAAAAAAGTTAAGAAACATAGTGATTACTTTAGATATAAAATCATTATATAAACATGTTCCCATAAAGAAATGCCTAAATTTACTAAAAACATAACAAACAAAAATAAAAATAAAATTACCTCTTCCTACATTTTAAGATCATAAACATGTTCTAATTAATCACTAATCACTGTTTTTTTTTTATCTTTGCTAATAATTTTTATAGAAAAAATTTGGTTTCTTCCTTAGTGGTGTTTTTGGTTTGGCTATTTAAAGAATTTCTCGACAGCAGCCTTTTCAAAAATATTTTACCACAGAATTCTTATTTTAGATATATAGATGATATTCTATTAATATATCCATGTGACATAGCTTTACCTGATCTTGTTTATAAATTTAACCCTACAATTGATTTTACTTGAGACTAACAATCCTAGATATCATACTATGTAGAACTTATAATGGCACTGATTTGGAGGTTTATAGACAATCTATCAACACTTATTATTTTCCATTCCCACCACTGCAATGCAATAAAGTCTGGAATAATTATAGGATTCTGTTTAAGAATACTAAGAATCTACAGCCCCCAATATTTGCTGGAAGAAGAAATATAGATAGAAAACACCTTTAAAAACCTCCAATATCTTCATTATCTCATCTACAAGGTGAAGAGAAAAGCATACAAAATATACAACTACAAAAAGATAATGAAATTAATAACAACAACAATAAACAAGATAAAAACAGACATAAAATTACCTATTAACTTCTTAACATCTGCTATCCAAAACAATTTATCCAATCTTAACCATATCAAAATAATTAGTCACATCAAAAACTATTATCGATATGATTAGAAGCAAAAATATCTATAACAACAATAATTCTAAAGCAGGTATATATAAAATAAACCGTCACAACTGCTCTTCACAATACAATGGAGAAACTGTCTATATTTCTGAGATGAGGTACTATGTACATTATTTACATTATTCGGATTATTGTCCTCATCTTTGTCGCCATATTTATCACAACGTTTCAGCCGTTGTAAACTCCTGCCTTCTTCAGGAGTGTACAACGGCCAAAACGTTGTGATAATATGGCAACAATGATGAGGACAATAGTCCGAATAATGTAAATAGTGTACAATGGAGGAACTTAAAAAGACATATCTATGAACATAAAATGGATCTTATGCATAACAATTTATCAAAATGCATTAGTCATACATAGAAATAAGTTCAACCACAATTTTGAAGCATGCCACACTTATTAACAGAGAGAGTAACTTAGATGGAAAATTCTACAGAGTGCCACTATCAAATTTTACAAAATTTAAATCTGTGCATCAAATTTTTTCAAATATCCACTTTCCTAAAAGAAATACTTAATGCTTTTACAACTCCACCACAGAGTACCTCACAGATCAGACAAACTGGGAATGGTGCCTTATAAGCACAAATCATTCACCAACTCTTAAAACATTTATATTTGCTGAGTTTTATATCTGTTATATTCTGTGCTAATAGCAATATATACTTGACAAACACAGTGGATAAAATAAGTAAATTTTTATTGTAAAACTAGTACAATAAGAATAAAGGTAACAGTTATGCACAAGGTCATCACATATCAATCCAGTAGTGAGTGCAACTATTGGAAGGTTGGTAGTTTTAGTCATAAGTCTGAGTCGTACTCAACAGATCCCAGCTAGACTCCTGTAGTCTGTTGCCTTACAGAAACTTATAGGAAGTTACTACCTATAGTGTAGTCACTCATAGGGGTGACAGGTTATTCCATTACATCAATATCCTAACATAAACAAAGCAATTAAGAATTAATGGATTTTTATGTATTAATTTGACAGATTTTATCACTTAAACATTATGTTTAATGGATACCCATATTTGAGATGGTACTTTATTTATTAAACATTATATTTATTTATTTTCATTGATGAGTCAGTATAAGCCTGTCAGATCTAACAACAGTTTCTACTGTCAATGGGGATGCAGGCCTGAATCCTGTTGGAGAGTGTACATTTTCCTTAATAAGATTTTTTGAAGATTCACCCTGGTAGAGGAATATATATATATATATATATATATTTAAATAGTGAGAGAGAGAGAAGTTTTACATGTGGCATAATAGTCATCAGTATGAAAAATTCAATATTATTGAGCCAAATTCAAATTTTGATGAAACACTTTCTGTTATTGGGAAAAGGAATGACAACCACCTCTCCTCCCAGTTATTTGTTAAATAGCAAGAAAGACAAGGCTCTCTTGGTTGGCAAACAGTTTAGGAGAGACTCTAAATTAAAAATTGTTGAGAAATCAACTATTCCACTATCTTTGCCAAGAATAATCATGACAATGTACAGATAATAAAAAAAATCAAAAGAAAGCTGTGGAGGACAAAAATGACTTGTGTCCTGGAGGCCAAGGTAATATATATATATATATTAATTGGTATCACCCACCTGTAAGGCAGTAATGCCACTAAAACACAAGGGGTTACAGAGTGTGGAAAAATTAGGAACAGAAACAATAATGATGAGCAGAAAGAGAAGAGAGTAATCAGGTGGAGAGTAGATAGCACTTTATAGTAGAGACAACATATCTATGAATGTAATCTTTTATATATATATATATATATATATATATATATATATATATATATAAATAATTTTATTATATCGGCTCATGATGTTAGAAGCACATGTTGGTACAGAACAGTATAAGTTGAACCTTCCTGCTAATAATACATCATTTTTATCCCTTGTGATGAGTAACCACTGAATGGGACTATGCCGAAATGGTGTTTTTGGGGGTTTTTTTTTTAAGCATTTCACCCCAAGCAAGGCGGGAAGCCACTAGGACGCAAGGGGTTACAGAAAATTTAGAGCAAGATTTAGGAGTGATAGAAGGAAGGATGAGGGTAGTGGATAGATCAAGGCAACTGGAGATGTCAATTGACATTACACTTGAATAGCTGGAGATTATAGCTCACAGAGAAACAGGAAAAGGGAAGGGAGTTCCACAGGCGAGAGGTGCGAGACATGAAGCTATTAGAGTAGAAGAGACGGCTACATTTAGGAGTTTTGACAGTGAAGGGGTGAGAGCGGGATGCCAACCTCGTAAGGCGCTGGAACTCATGACGTCTGGGAACCAGCGAATGCAGCTCCTTGGAGCAATTTCCATGAAAGTATTTGTAGAACAGAGAGAGGGAAGTGACGGCACATCTGTGAGAAAGTGACTGTAGACAAGACGCCAGAGCAGGGCCAAATACATTGCATATCCGCCTCTGGAGCCTATCAAGAACCCCGAAGCAAACAGAAGGGGCACCAGACCATATATGGCAGCAATACTCCATGCAAGGGCGAATTGTTGATTTATAGATCTGGAGGATCGACTCCGGGGAGAAAAACTTCCTGGCGCGGCTCAGGGAGCCAACTTTCCTTGCAGTGGACGAGGCAATTGATTCAATGTATTTATTCCATCTCAGGTCAGCAGTCAATGTGAGACCGAGAAGCCGCAGAGAGTTGCTCTTGAGAAGTTGAGCGTCAGACATTCTAATGGAGGGCAGGGAAGGATTTCTGTGGTGATTAATAGAGAGCAGTTTTGTCTTGGAAGCGTTGAAGTTGACCAGCCAATTCATGCCCCAGTTCACAATCAATTGGAGGTCCTTTGACATGAAAGTTAATTTAAAGCACTTTCATACATCATGTGGTAAAATATACACACATTGACAGTCACAGATGCTTGATGACCAACACTTGCAGAGACCAAACAGTAGATGTGAGAACAGTGAGGCAGTGGGTGATACATTTCAGCAGTGGTGATAATGACGTGCGAGATGAACTATGTTTATGAGTCTAACATGCAGGTGCCTGTTCATTGTTGGTGCAAATGCAATGGTTGTGATTATAGCATTTTGTAACTAAAACACTTTTCTATCAAATACTGCTTATTTTCCATGAAAATAAGCAGGAAATGTTGCTCCAGATTTATCCTATTAGGTTGGTGCAAAAATAATATCGTTTTTTGACGTTAAAAACTACGTCAAAAAACGATATTATTTTTGCACCAACCTAATATATGCATATGCACAATTACCTATTCCGATGTTAGAGGTTCCTGCATTTTTTAATAAAAAATACTACATATATGCAGTCTGATCAAAAAGTATTAGGACCGTTGCTATAGTAAAGAGCTAAAGTGCACAGAGTGAGGTCACTTGGCATAGATTGATTTTGAATATCTCCCATATACATTGTTATAACATTCTTGCTCACTTCTGTCATTTATAGTAGTGCTTGGAAGGAAAGTGTGTAGTGTGGTCATCTCACCACACTGCATATATTCCATCAGTGATCATGGTTTGTGCAGTAGTTTTGGGCCAAACCAAAACCATTCTCCAGGTTTGACAACCACCATATTATCCAGATGTCACCCCTTTTCCTCTTTAAAAATAAAATCTCACTTGAGAGGAACAAGAAATACAAGAGAACACAATGAGGAAACTGCTCACTATACTAAATAAGGAGTTTCTAGAATGCATCCATCAATGGAAATGATGCTGGATAAAGTGTGTGGCTTCAGAAGGGGACTACTTCGATGGAGATTAAATGCTGTATTGATAAGTTTTTTTTTAATCAATTTCACCCTAAGCAAGCCACTAAATTAATAATGAGCAGGGAAAAAAAAGAGTAAAATCAGGAGAGGACAGTAGATAGTAAATGACATTGGAAAGCATGGAGCCGGAAGGAGTTCCACAAGCAAGAAATGCAAGTGTGAACAGAATTTACAGTTACATCGAGCCAGCTCAACAGTAAACTGATAAGATCTCAACTCCAGTCTAGTACTATGCTTAAATGCAAAAAGTTTAGCTACCATAGTGGTGAGCTCATCTGAACAATTACCATGAAAGTATTTATAGAAAAGGCAAAGGGAGGCAACTTTATGGATTTTCTTTTTTTCTTGCACAGGTCCTGATACTTTTTGATCAAACCTCATAAATTCATAGCATCATTATTCACCCAAAAATAATTTCCATAGCTTTCTATAACCTTTCACTACTTCTCACAAAAACTTACTAGAACAACTGATCAAACAACCTCTGTTATATGGGCCAATAAAAAAAATGAATGTCTGAAAAGTTTGAAAAATATACCAAATTAATCCAGCTTCATGAATACTTGACAACATGACATACAATAAAATCACCAGTCAAATGCTTTTTGTTACAATGCAGTATTCAAACATGCCAATTGCTCACTGTAACATTTGGTAATCATTTTTTTTTTTTTAAATCAAGGTTTTAGTAATTTGTAATGAAGAATTTCCTTTAAATCCCATCAATAAAAAAAGAACTTTCCCCTATTTCTGTCAATTCTGTTGAAGATATTTAGGTTTGTTGTGGATGTGTCATGTGTGTTGGAGAGGAATAGAAGGTTTGAATTATCAGAAGGTTTAAAATTGTGTCTTAATACAAGACGTAGAATAATTGTTCAAAAACATCTTGTTTCAAAAGTAACAATTGAATTTATTAATATTTGATATACATGCATGAATACTGAGTGAAAAGGTTAGACAGAGTTGTGTCTCTTAGATTAGGTAATATTTGTACCTATGTTCATAAAGTGAAAGTAATTATTAAACTATAGTTTAGAAGAATAAAGTTTCTTTAGCATGTTTGGAATTGTGTATTGTACAAGTTGGTAAAAGTTCAGAAGAGATTTCAGAGTTCGTACTTGCATGAATGTTGGTAGGTTCTTTAACGTCTGACCACAAAGGCTAAGATGGGAGTTCTTGAAGATTACTACTTTGTACTTGGTAGCAAGGAATGAGACACAAGAGAGAAATGAATGAAAAGAAACACAAGGGAGTTTACACATGTTCTGTTTTTATAATTTTGTTGTACCACATGACTGGCTCAGATGGAAAACGTGGTAAAACAGATTTGTCGCATGCAGTTGGTTTGATCGGTCGGTACTGACCAATCAGCAAGCTAGATTGAAGGTGATTAACCAATGAATGCTTGTTATATACTTTGTAAGATGATGATGGTGAAAATTATAACAGGAATAATGCATTTCCTAGCAGGGGTTAATTGGCTTGTTGTGGAAGAGTCCACAGGTTAATTACTGAACTTAAGAAAGTGATTTTCCAAAAAAATAGTTTTAAGAGAAAGATTTTATAAATTTCAAATAAAAGCAGTAATGGCTTTTTGGTCAATTAATGCCAGATGTTTTCTTGTCTGGGAAATGTCTAAAATTACTATTACCATGTTCAAGGTTGTCTTGAATGCAGTTATATTCATTTTGGATTCTTGTAATAAATAGACTATTTATCACCAATGACTACGTTGTCCAGAAATTACATCTTTTCTGTGTTGATCAAGTGGCGAAATACAAGTGTTTAAACACCAACTGATACTCTTTAACTATAAATTCATGTAAAACACATTTTTCAACTTCAGAATTTTCCCTAAGGCTTATAAACACCTTACTATATTTGTCTATTTACCCAAGAAATAAAGAGTTGAGGAAAAAACACATCTAAAATTTCATTGCCATTGTGTAAAAATGCACTGCTATGAACTTTAGCATTTGGGATTTTCTTCTTGTGGCCCATATGCCAAAGTTGGTTGAATTCAACAAATATCTATTCAAAATATTTAAAACTTTCTTTTTATTTTTAGCATCTGTTTATTCTTAAATGAAACAGGACAATTTGATCGAATGTAAATGAGGCTACAAGTATTTCAAAGCCATCAACAAACAATTACCAAATTGTTATAGTAAGTGAAGCACTTAATTGATTTTGTGGGGAGAATAAATAATTTCATAGTTTATTAAAGAGAGAAAATCATTTGTTAGTTCATTCCAGGAAAGAATTCATTCAGGAGGTAAATATAAAAAAGAAAATCATTTAGTAAATCATTCTAGAAATATATTTAATAATTAATAGAATATTCTACAAAGAGAGCATTTAACAGATCATTTATAGAAAAGAGGATCATTTAATAGATCCTCAGAGAAAGGAAATATTTAATCTATCATCAAGAGAATATTATTTAATAAATGATTAGTAGAAAGGAAATCATTTAATAGATTATCATAAAGAAGAAATCATTTTGTAGATCATTATAAAAGGAAATATTTAATAGATTATCATAAAGAAGAAATGATTCTGTAGATCATTATAAAAAGGAAATATTTAATAGATTATCATAAAGAAGAAATCATTTTGTAAATCATTATAAAAGGAAATATTTAATAGATTATCATAAAGAAGAAATGATTTTGTAGATCATTATAAAAGGAAATATTTAATAGATTATCATAAAGAAGAAATCATTTTATGGATCATTATAAAAGGAAATATTTAATAGATTATCATGAAGAAGAAATCATTTTGTAGATCATTATAAAAGGAAATATTTAATAGATTATCATAAAGAAGAAATGATTTTGTAGATCATTATAAAAGGAAATATTTAATAGATTATCATGAAGAAGAAATCATTTTGTAGATCATTATAAAAGGAAATATTTAATAGATTATCATGAAGAAGAAATCATTTTGTAGATCATTATAAAGGAAATATTTAATAGATTATCATAAAGAAGAAATGATTTTGTAGATCATTATAAAAGGAAATATTTAATAGATTATCATGAAGAAATCATTTTGCAGATCATTATAAAAGGAAATATTTAATAGATTATCATGAACAAGAAATCATTTTGTAGATCATTATAAAAGGAAATATTTAATAGATTATCATAAAGAAGAAATGATTTTGTAGATCATTATAAAAGGAAATATTTAATAGATTATCATGAAGAAGAAATCATTTTGTAGATCATTATAAAAGGAAATATTTAATAGATTATCATGAAGAAATCATTTTGCAGATCATTATAAAAGGAAATATTTAATAGATTATCATGAAGAAGAAATCATTTTGTAGATCATTATAAAAGGAAATATTTAATAGATTATCATAAAGAAGAAATCATTTTGTAGATCATTATAAAAGGAAATATTTAATAGATTATCATAAAGAAGAAATCATTTTGTAGATCATTATAAAAGGAAATATTTAATAGATTATCATGAAGAAGAAATCATTTTGTAGATCATTATAAAAGGAAATATTTAATAGATTATCATGAAGAAGAAATCATTTTGCAGATCATTATAAAAGGAAATATTTAATAGATTATCATAAAGAAGAAATGATTTTGTAGATCATTATAAAAGGAGATATTTAATAGATTATCATAAAGAAGAAATAATTTTGTAGATCATTATAAAAGGAAATATTTAATAGATTATCATAGAGGGAAAATTATAGAAAGGAAAGGATTTAATAAATTATCAATTCTTTCAACCTTTGACATTTAACAAATTGACCAATGAGTAATTGAATAAATTTCTCAGACACTTCTGAGGTTTTCCTAATATCATGCAAAATACAGCACTGGTACTAATGAAATAATAATAATAATAATAATAATATATATTATTCCCATATGAATCAGTACATGCTACTTATATCAACGCAACTATTCTAAAAAGAGAATACATTTATAATGATGAAGTCTATTAAAAAATCATGAAGAAAATGTTTCCTTTTTCAGTTATTCACAAATTGTGTAATTATTAAAACATGCAAAGAGAGAAAATTAAAACCGACCCTTAAAATTCAAAATCAGTCAGGTCATAAATGATTTTATTCTCCCCGAAATTAACAATCTTCACAATGTAAAATGTCTGCGCTGACATTTTTAGTTGTAAATCTTCTCTGAGGAAATCATTTTGATTTCAAGTTGTAACAGC
This sequence comes from Acanthosepion lycidas, assembly GCA_963932145.1. Taxonomy (NCBI): domain Eukaryota; kingdom Metazoa; phylum Mollusca; class Cephalopoda; order Sepiida; family Sepiidae; genus Acanthosepion; species Acanthosepion lycidas. Next base: position 119,054,317 of record OZ010573.1, read on the forward strand.
CATTGGCAGATCGTAATAATTACTGTTAAGTAAGAAGCAAAGAACAATTAATTCTTTACTAAGCAATTCTTAAATTTTATCTTTGTCAGCAAGTTTATAAATTTCCATTTTATGAGGTTTAAAATTATACAAAACTATCAATGCACACCCCATCTGCTTTTAATTTGAATTCAGTTGAATTTTCCTTTTATTTTTATTGTATTTTGAGGAGAATCTATGGCTGGCAATTGGGCATAACTCAGCTATGAAATTGAAAAGTGAGAGAAATTTGTTTAGATAAAACCTTTCCTCCTCCTTTTTGTTTTCAGGGATTTTCTTTTATTTTATATAAATCCCTGTCTGATTCATTCTTTCTGTATATTTCTTTAATTCATTGATGTCTTCGTTTTCCTTCCATTTCTTTTTTTTATTGTCCTACAGGAACATCTTGCTATTTTTCTTCCACATGGTTTCCCATATAAAAATTTCGTCAATTTCTTTTTTTTTTATGTTCCCATCTTATCAATTTATTTTAGTCTCTTTCCATCATTAATTCTTTCTCTTTTTGTTTTCAATGTCATTTTTTTCTTCTTTTTTCCTGATTGATCATCCTTTCTTCTACATTTGTCTTCTGTTTACATAAAATTATTCCTGTCTTTCTTTTAAAATATCACTTTTCTCTTCAATTTATATTTTGTAATTATCTTCTTTTTCATTTTTTCACTATTTTTATTGGTTTTTTTTTCACACTTAACAATTCTTATTTTCTCATACATATTTAATAATTCTTATCTTCTTTTTTATATTTAACAAATTTTATCATTTTTTTTCATACTTAACAATTTTTATTTTATTTTCAGTTTTATCTTTTTTTCTTTCTCATTATTCTTCCATCTCCTCAAATTACTTTTTGTTTACTTCTGACAGCATTTTATCATTTTACATTCTTCTTATCTTTTCCTTCTACATTTTATTTTCAACAAATTTCATTCTTTTCCTTCTTCAAATTTCTTTTATTTCATATCTTTCAATTTCCTTTTTGTTTTTATTTTTTACATCTTTTGATGACCATTTCAATTATCCTTAAAATTTATTTCCTTTTCCTTCACCTTTATAAAATTATTTTACTTTTGCTTTGTCCCCATTTATTTTTCATTCTACCATATCCAAAAACTCTTTTCTTATCTCTGATTTCTTTTTTCCCTTTTTTAATTTCTCCCTCTCCTTTTCAAATTATTTTTTTTATTTTTCAATCTTTCATATTTTCTTTCAAATTTCTTCACTTTACAGTCTTTATTCTTTCATCTCTCTTATCATCATCTTCATCAATATCCTTTTTTCTTCTCTTCATATCTTTCTTCTTTATTTAATCTCTCTCATTTTTCCTTCATAATTTTCTCAATCCTTTTCTTCTTCACTCTCACTTTAACTCTATTCAAGTAAATCCATAAATAACAGATGATGATAGCAACAAATTCACATTTACATCTAGACATACAAAGCAACCCCTTTTACCCACCCCTCAGAACAATAAACAAAAAACAATTACAAAACATGACATTACAAATCTTTTCAAAAACAAACAACCAAGAATGAATGGGCAAACGAAACAAATAAATAAAATGACTACTACATTGCTCCATTAATTAATTCTATTCAAGCAGATAATGGACTCGAGACAATTTGAAAGTGATGTTACAAGCTTCAAGTGCCAACCAACTGGAGAGTTTAAGAAGAGAGAAGAATGAATAAAAAAGAAGTTTGATTCAAGCAAAACAAAGGGAGACAACTAATGTCAACAAATTTGGATGAAGAAAACTCTTCTGCAATCTTCATTTTTATGCATCATCACATCTTTACAAAACAACAAGACGGTAACAATTTTCAGACATTCACTTTGTATGTCAGTGTAAAAAAATTTGTCAGATTGCAAACCTGATTAGAGACATGTCTACTAGTGGTAGTTAATCTTATAAAAGAACACACTTTTTTCAGTGTCCATTAAGATTGCAGATTTCTTCAGATTTGGTGCCTGGAATGTGGAGGCAACTCACAGATAATAAATCAAGTGGCAACTCCGAAAGCAATTCTTGTCCCATTCCTTATCCCTTTTTAACCTTCAGCTCATCTAGCGCCACTTTCACTTTTATTTTTTTTTACTATTTATTCTTTGTTTTTCAATATTTTTAACCATTTTCTCTGTATTTCTCAACCGCTCTCAGAATTTAAACAGATCAAACTATTCACTTTTCAGAAACACAGACACACACACACATATATATATATATATATATATATATATATATATATATATATATATAATGTTTAAAAATAGAAACAAACTAATAAAATTAAATACTAGTATAGTAACCATAAAAATTATAGGATTACTTACATACAGGCTAGCACTTCAATCTAATATAATTTCTGACATTTTTGCCAACAGCCACTGTTAATACTGTGCATTCAGTGAAAAGTGTTACACTCACACATTGGAGGGGGTCTCATTTCTGAAACTCTAGAGTCAAGATATTGAAGGTAACATCAATCAGCTAAGTGTCAAATTTTATATTTGTGTTAATCCTATATATATATATATCATTAATTTATTCAGTGAGTGCATTTAGTGCCATTGTGGTAACTACTCCCTTCCATATATCCTCAGTCACCGTCATTCCATTTCATCACTTAATATCATCAAACCAACATCAACATATGGGTGGTTGTCCCTAGTTCCACTTGCTCTTCACTGGGCCCAACAGAATGTCCTTATCAAAGCCACTTGATTGTATAAAATACCCAAAGTAAGAGAACTTACTTAGTGCCACTTGTTCTCTCAAAACATACCTTGTTCCGAGGGTATCTAGCACCCACTTATTAGGGTATCTCATTGTCCATGGCACTCTAGGGACTCTACAATATGCCCACATCTCAAAAGTATCAATCAAGTGTCTTTTCCTATATATATATATATATATATATATATATATATATATATATATATAGCATGCCAGATGAAATAACAGTTTCCATATAGGAATACAAGTTTGATTCCTGTTGGAGAACATATATCTTCTAAGAAATTTCTCAAACATTCAGTCCAGTAAATGTAATTAATAATGTTTAATTAAAAACAGGGCATTTACTTAAATATATTATATCTATAAAAATAACGTATAAACAGAAAAGATATTAAATAATTGTCACACTTCATCCATTCCATTATATATATATATATATATATATATATATATATATATATATATATATATATATATATATATAGACCTCAGTGTCCACCTTTATATTGATATTCATCTTTACATACACTCTATCCCTGACATTGAGAACTTTTACTCATAAATATAATATACCATAAAACTATATTTTTATCATACACGCATATATATATATATATATATATATATATTTATATTCATCTTTACATACACTGTTTTATGTGTTTTGTTTAAATATTTATTACCAGGACTTCAGTGTCATGGAATGAATATTTGGCTTAATCCAATCATTCCTAACAAATCCAGTAATGAAGGTCATGATGAAAGGCTATACTTCCAACTCATTTCATATTATAGTGGCAATCCCTCAGGGCTGTGTCTTGAACCTATTCTGTTTCTGATCTTCATAAATGATCTCCCTGATATCATCAGTTCCCAACTAGGCATTTATGCAGATGACACAACCATATACTTCTGTCTTAGTAACAAATTTGACAAATCCAAAAAGTAAACTTATCAACTGGTCTTGAAAAGTACCTCCAATCAGTGGGCAAGGAATGACTTTAATAGGGATAATCAGTGGTTAAGTGGGGCAAAAAATGAATTTTAACAACTCCTAAACAAAACTACTTTCATTTAATCACTACAGAGAACTTTATCTACTTGTCATCAGTATGGCTGATGCTAAACTCCAGGAGAGCAACATTCTATGTTTTCTTGGATGCACATTTTTCATTGACATAAACAGCAGCAACTATATTGAATCAGTTGCTAGGAAAGTTGGCTCACTGTATTGTGCCCAAAATTTTTCTCAATAGAATCCATCTATCACATTTAGAAATCTACCATTCATCTGTGCATTAGATACTGTTGTAATGTTACTGTCTGATTCTCCTGGTTTATATTTTGAGATTCTTGAAAAAATCAAAAAAATGTTCTGTCATGTAGTCAATCTTGACCAGGCATCGCGACTTCAGTTATGTTCTCACCAATGTCACAGAACCTCTCTCTGTCTTTTCTACAAATACTTTTATAGCAACTGCTCTGATAAACCTTTTTTTCCTGGTTCTCCAATTATATAAATTTAAGAGTGCTACTAGACTGGCAACTCACTCTCACAATTGTACTGTTAAACTAGCTTGATGCAACCACCACTTCTAGTTTAGTATTTTCTTTCTCACATTTCCCACCTGTAAAATTTCCTTCCAATTTCTTGTTTCCCTGATAGCTACAATCTTCAAAAATTTAAATGCAACATCAATCGCTATATTCTGTTTTCTTGAACCCTGTTCCTTTTTTTGTCCTTTCCTCAAACCTCCCCATACTCAGTTTTCTCCTTCTCTCTCACTCCCTGTAACCCATTGCATTTTAGTGGCATTATCATCTTGAGATGAAATGAATAATAAAAAGAAAAAGTTTGCCGAGAATCAGCAAAATATTATGTTTGTTAAGATTTGATCTTATTTCAGTTTTGTTAGATAAGTGCTAAGTTAATTGACCAAAAAGTGTTGTGGTAATATAACCAACATAAACAGTATTTTGTTTGGAATTACAATCTTCTATTACACATTAGAAATTTTGCATTGGGATTTTAAATTTTATATATATATTGTCATCATTATAATTCATCTTACAGATAAAATCAACCAATTACCTTCATGGTGGATGGGCTGTTATGTTGCTGATTAGACCCACACAGGGATGGCACTTTTTTTGAAAATAGGGCATTAAAAAACTACTTGGATAGTAGCTGAAGAACATGTGTGTAACATGTTGTTCCTCTGCTTCCTGGATCAACTTTACTTCTGTAGGCTGTACAGCATCTATACAGAAAAATTGCCAATTGCCAGAACATCAACTTTTAGCTAAGGAAGATATGGCAGTTATTCCAGATGGCTCTAATACAGTCCTTGTATTGATTGTACTGACTAGCAACAGTCTTTTCACATGATTCCAAGTTACTGAAGAAATCATTTCAAAGAGTTGGCTCACAAGTATGAAGATGACATGGTCAAACTAACATTACTGTCAATGGTTGATGACTATGAATGCTTTTGAATTTTGATATGAAACTTTGAAGCAAGCAAGATATTCTCCAGAATCTTTGTGGCCAGGACACATGGAATCATTCTTGAGTTTACAAATGATGATGGTATGAAACCCAACATTTAAAGTCATAAAGCATCATTGAAAGACATACTGCCTAGTAGATTGCAAACTTTGTCTTACTTTTGAGATTCTTGTTCAGAAAGATGTGTGTGTGTGTGAGTGTGTATATATATATATATATATATATATATATATATACAGTGTAACCCGGATATAAGAAACCCGGATATAAGAGAGATTTTATCTGGTCCCAAATTAGAGCCTATGTTAATGTATATATAATAGACAAAACCCGGATATAAGAGACTTCTTCTCCGGTCCCGACAACTCTCTTATATCCGGGTTACACTATATATATGAGGCACAGTGGAATAGTGGATAGTGGCTTGAATTGAGGAATTGGAGAGCTGAGTTCAAATTCCATTTGAATCCATTACATTCAGTTACATGCCAATACCCTTGGGAAAGGTATGAATCCTCTTCTTCTCCCTCCAGATATGGGTGAATAGCAGGACAGACTGGGTTCTATAGCCTTGGAAGGCAACTGGTGTAAGAGAAGGATAACTCTGAATTCAAAACCTGCAGAGTGTCATTTGGGGGCCTTGTGGCACATAGTGTATCAGGTCACTGTATTTGGCCCTTCAGAAAATGTGTTTGGTTCTGCACAAAGCCTTTACCACTATAATCAAATCATACGTGCTGGTGTCTGGGCTGTCAGTTCCTAGGAACTGAGCTGCATGACCCTCATATATCGAATACAATGGGGAGAGTCCACCATATATATATATATATATATGTGTGTGTGTGTCTGTATAGTTAAAGAGAGAGAGAGTGAGTCACCATGCAATGCTGATTTGAATGTCTGCTATGTCTGTATCTATAAACATCTCTAATATTGAACATTCTTCCTCCATAAATACTGCAAATTTTCAAAAATATTATTATATATGCACAGAGTGCAAACATAGGAACCAACATTGCATAGGGATTAAGTTTCATGCCTCAAGCAATCTACTGATTATGGTGTGAAGATTGCATGAGGCAAAAAATTGGCAATCATTATGCAGTGTTGATTCCTATGTCAACACTGTCAATATATAGAAAGGCACATTGTCCAATAGTAAATACTCTTCCCACATAAACATAGCAAATTTTAAACAATATGTGATTATATGTTTAAAATCTGATCTCAGAGTGAATTTTCTGTTAAGCATATGTCTTCCTCCATTAGTTTAATTATGATTTGAAAGGTTCAAAACATACTTCCATTTTAGTTTACCCCTGGAATTTATAGGATATTTATGAATGATGAATGACAACATTTTTGGGAATTAAAATTTTAAAGAAAATAGAATTGTTAAAATGAACCTCCAACTTCTCTATTCATTTCTTAATTACATTTGTTTTGTTTATAACCCATTTAATTAATTGTGATGGGAAGCCATAATTAATTTTTATTGCCTGCTTTTTTTTAATCTTTTTGTTTGAATTAACTAAAATTATTGGCACAGTTCCTAAGATCCTGATCCCAAATATTTTACTCTGGACAACAACAGAAAACTTTGTGTGTGTTTGTCCAGCTTAAAAGCTACACAAATATACACATTATCATACTTTACAATGTTAGTATTGTGACTCTTTTATGTGTATGTGGTGTAATGCTTAGTGGCTTCAAAAGAGAAATCAGAGAGCAGAGTTCAAATTCTGCCCAAATTTGTTACATTCACTTTTGCACAAATAATCTTTTGAAAATATTTTGAATCCATCTTTCCTCCCCCAGTTAATGATAAAGTAACAGGGAAGACTTGGTTCTCTAGCTGTGGTTGGCAACCAATATAAGAGAAAGAGAATTTAAAACTATTTTTTAACCCTGGCTATATCTATACTTTACAGCCATTGGGAAAATTACGGATTTTTTTTTAATCATTTCACCCTAATCATGGCAATATAGTCACTAAGATGCATGGGGTTACTGAGTGCAAATGAATATGAGAAAAATCATTATTAAGACAGAAGACAATAAGAGAACAGGTTTCCAGATGATGATGATTGACATTGCATTTACATTTTTGAAGATAAAATTTAACTGAAAAGCAAAAAGCCAGAAGACAGTTCCAAAAGTGTAATTGAAGAACCTGCTAGCATAGAACTGGGTTACATCGAGTAATTTTGACTGTAAAATGATGAGACCTATCTGTCAATCTAGTACTGCACTTAAAATAACACGATTAATTGCAGCACAGGGTTTTGAAACTTAAGTGCTGCAAGTATATATATATATATATATATATATATATATATATATATATATATATTTTCCATCATCACAAATTAGACCCGGAACTACTGCCTGTCATGATGAACTGATGTTCCATCAGGGAGACACCATGCCTTGAGAGACTATTGGGCTTTAAACTCACACCTGACCTTAAATGGAATTCATACATATGACCTATTGCTAAAGATGCACGTAAAATGGTCAGTTGTCTGTACCACTCCAGTAGGAACATGACTCCTCATTTACAAGAGCCAGATGAAGCTGTAAATGGAGTACTGTTGTTACATTTGGGTGGTATAGATTTCAAAAGTGTCTCTGAGTCCTTGTCGGTGAGAATTCATTTTCCACCCTCCAACCTCTCTCTCACAGATGTAAAATGTGGCAAGTATCTCACTTCTCTCTTTCTTCTATGGAAAGTGCTTGGACAAGCTACATTCCTTGGTTCTGCTAGTTCTAGCCTTCAGGGTTAGGACCTGCTGTGACATTACATTGTAACAAACCCCACCCAAATTCCCTGTACATTCCATCAGTGAGAAGTAAGTTCCACTTGAACAACTTGTTTCTGCAAACTACTGCTCTGTGGAATCAACTCCTAAGAGGATATTTCCCTGATTATTACAATCTTAATATGTTCAATCTAGGGTTAACCATTATCTTCCCGTCCTATCTATGCAAACTGCCTCTTCTATACTATTTACATTATTCGGACTATTGTCTTCATCTTTGTCACCATATTTATTACAACATTTCAGTCGTTGTACACTCCGGTCTTCTTCAGGTGGTTGGAATATCGAACTGAGCCCTTTATTTCACTCACTTGGGTAGACTGTTCTAGTTTCACATGCCATGTTTAATGGATGTCAGTTATCTCCTGTTAATTCCCCTCTCCAAGTTCTCCACTGCCTTAACAGGGTACTGAACTCACAGTCTTTGGGTCCTGTCACTGGGTCTAACTAACACCTTTCTCCACTCTGTCATGTGTCCTCAAGGATGACATTAGGTTTATAATACACAGAAATTCATGCACAGATGGAGTGTACAATGGCCAAAACATTGTAATAAATATAGCAACAAAGATGAGGACAATAGTCTGAATAATGTAAATAGTGTACATAATACCTCATCTCAGAAATATAGACAGATGCCTCTTCTATATATATACATGCGAGTGTCAGTGTGTCACACATTTTCAACTTTACTTTTAGAGGTCATAGCCCAACATACCATTTTTGGAATTAGGCCAACTCTGTGGGCTAATGAAAAACATTGTGTGTAAGATCTGGATTCGCAATCCTGAAATTATGGATTTGCAAGTTATCGTTACTGCAATTGTTTTTGGCAATTTTTGTATGTGATTTTTTGCAAGAAATTATTTTGTACAATAACAATTTCTGTAATTTGGAAATAAATTTGTGAATAATTTAAATTAATTATGAAATCCAGCAAAAGTAACTCATAAAATAAAAATTATTGTTTGTACAGAAAGTAAGGACCTACATACACCAAATTGTCTTTAAATTAAGTGGTGGCAGAAGAATTATAGTTGAACTTTTAAAAAGATAATTTTAAATGTTAATGCAATACTTAAATGCAGTGGTCAATCTTGAGTTCTTTCGTAGTTTATTGTTGCCTATCACATATGGCATCAGTATGGCTCGCAAAAAAAAATCTCTGTCAACAGAGGACCAGCTTACAAGCAAAAGGGTCAAGGCTGCAGCGAGGAAAAGAAAGTCCAATGCTAATGAAAACCCAGGTTATCTGCAGCCAGGAGAGCTTCCAATGCTGAGAATATGCAAAGACTTAGGGGCTCTCAAACTCCTGAACAAGCCAAAGGCCCAATCAACAGGCCTTCACAGAAGCTAGCTTAAATTGCTGCCCAATAGGGTAATGTTTAAACTAATGATATAATATATAACATTAAGTAGTATAGAATTGAAGAACTGGAAACCCAATGCTAAACAGGAAATAAGGGATAAACCTCTACTCCTGTTCTAAAGACAAGGAAGGGGTGGGAAACTATGAATATATACAAATATATACTTATGTATACATAAGTAGAATTTGAAAATTCTTATTCTGATCCACTCCTTCAGAATTTGACAAAATGTCAAAACATTGTCATTTTTTTTAAAGGACTTTTTTCTTAAACTGAATATTTTTCAGTAGACTTTCATGTAAATTTGTTTATATCTATTGATGAATAGTAATGTTAAATGTTTCAGATAGATAACAAATGTTTGACTTGTCAGTCCCAATGATGTATCTTTTTCTTTAAGTTGCTATGTCGGTGCACTGATTTCCTATTAGGATATGTGTGCCTGAGTTTTCTATGATAATCTTTTATGTAATATTAAAGACTCAGAGTAAATTGTTATTTTTGTATAAGTTTATTTTCCAGTTGTTCCTATCAACATTTTTTTAATCTGTTCTTCTGTTATGTGTTTCCTTTATTAAAACTATTATGAAAAAAATTCATCTGCAATACATCCACAATTGGCCAAACTCTGATGATGATGAAATAATAATAAATTTAAATAGTTCCAATAATGAAAACAGAAGACCAAAATACATATTAAAGAAAACAGATAGGAACAACTAGAAAGTAAACTTATACAAAAATAAGAATTTACCCTGAGCCTTTAATACTACATAATAAAAGATTATCACAGCAAACCCAGGCACACATATCCAAATATGAATCAATGAACTCACGGAGTGATAGCA
>OZ010573.1:119069645-119129645 GCA_963932145.1 Acanthosepion lycidas
TGTGTAAATCCAGATTCATATGTTTGGGTTTTATTAAAATTCTAAAAATAGCTTTTAAAAATATAAATTGATGAAGGAAAAAAAAATTATCTTTTTTGACATGACATTTTTTTGCTTGTATGTTAAACTTTGCTTTTTTTTTAAAATATACATTTTTTTTTTTTAGTATTTCACCCCAAGCAAGGTGAGAGTGCCACTAGCATGCAAGGGGTTACAGAGGAAAGAGAACAAGAGTAATGAGGCGTGTTTGGGGAGAGGATAAAGAGAAGGATGAGGAACAAAATCAAGGCATCAGAAGATGTTGATTGACATTACATTTGAATATTTGAATATTATAATTATCAGGAAAGCATCTAAGAGGAAGAGGATTCCACAGACAGTTGCCATGAAAATACTTATAAAAGAGACAGAGAAGTCATGGCACATCTTTGAGAAAGCTACTGTAGACTAGATGCAAGATCAGGACCTATCACATTGCAAAAATACACTTGTACTTAGAATCAGTAAGAGAGATGAAATTTCTGGCATTCATAATGAGGAAACAGGGCTTGGAAAACTTGACACTCACAGGACATGCTAAAGGCAAGAGAAACAACAAGTAACCTATCTAATGAGTTTGTGTAAATGGATAGCAGAATGTGGACTGGAAGGGATTGCAAGGAGACACTGCTTAAACCCAGAAAAAGATAGGAAGTTGTGGAAGGCCATGATTGCCCATATCCTGAAAGTTCAACACACAAAAAAAGAATACTCATTTGAACAATTTGCGGAATACCTGTCTATATCTCTGAGATGAGGTATTATGATTATTTACATTATTTACATCATTTGGCCTGTTATCCTCATCTTCATTGTCACATTTACAAAATTTCGGGTGTTGTATGCTCTAGCCTTCTTCAGGTGATGGGAATTTTGAATAAATGGCCCAGTGGGTAAAGGTGCTGGTTAGATTGAGGGACTAAACCCAAAAAGTTGTGGGTTCAGGATACAGCAGTGATGACGTGGAACTAAAACAATCTACTCTGGTGGACGCAAGAAAGGTTTTGGTTCAAAATTCCAGTCACCTGAAGAAGGCCAGAGCATTCAATGGCCAAAATGTTGTAAATATGTCAATGAAGATGAGGATAATAGTTTGAATAATGTAAATAATGTAAGTAATTTCAGGAATATTTTCAGAAAAAACTGACCATTTCTATTGTCTCAAATTCCATCTGAACCTGAATTAATTACCTACCAATTATAATTAACTATTTTCTTCATTAAGCAATCTATCAGCCAAAAAAAGTAATTTCAAATAAATCACATTATTAGGAGATAAAAATTACACATCACATCATCAGGAATTATATTAACAACTTTGGGATAAAAGAATAATCCATAAAAATCAAAGACATTCCTAATTTCTTTTAGTAATCTCATAATTTTCTCAGAAATAAACCAACAAAATTGCTCCGACACAAACCTCAGCATTTTATGAGATTTTAAAATAATTTAGCAAGATGAACTACTGACCACACATATATAAACAAAAGGTTTTAAAAAGATCCAAATATAACCATATATATCATATTTTGAGGAAAGGGTTCTTGGTTGGCTGAAAGACATTTAAAACTTCCTTTCACAAAAGCTTGAAAACTCACCTCTAGACAACTGAAAATATATATATATATATATATATATATATATATATACATACACACATGAACACACTGAGGGTGAGATGGGTAAATTGTCTCTATTTTATATTTTTAATTTCGCACATGCTCATTGTTTGTTTTTGATTTTGTCAACTGCAAAGTATAGCAGGGTCAGTTGGGCTCAGTCAGTAAGAAAAAGTGTACCATGACATAATTCATTCCACCAGAAGTTTGGAAACGGTATGCTCTACTGCAGGGTATTCATGCCAGAAGCTCCAATACAAACATGTGTGTTTGGGTATCAATCTGAGTACAGTGCAGAAGATTCAGAAAGAGTTGTATGAGTCTAATGGTGATTACAAAGGTACTTGGAGTGATCACTAGTGATGATGACATTACACCTCCATTCATCTTCCCACAGGTCCTCAGACTTAACATGGAGGACTACATCTTGTTGAGGAGGTAGTGCTACTCTGTGTTAAGAGGGTGGCTGCTGGAAGACCCTATGTCTGGCAACAGGACTCTTCACTATGCTACACAAGCAGTCAAGTCTGTCAGACAATTCCTGTGACTACATCACCCCTTATATCTGGCCACCTAACTCCCCAGATAGCAACCCCTTGATTATTATGTGTAGGGTGCAGTTGAGTGAGAGACCAACAAAACTCCTTATAACATCAAAGATGAACTGAAGACAAGGATTATGGAAGCATTCACCAACTTAAACAAGAAGACCATCCAGAAGAGTTGCAGGAGATTCCAAAGTGGTCTGGAGGCTGTGGTTGAAGCCAATGGTGATTTTATTGAATAAATTTACTCTTTAGTATCTCAAGATATTTTTGTTTAATCTTGGTGTGTGTGTATATATATATATATATATCATACTTATTAAAAAACCCAGGTTGTGTGTGTGTGTGTGTGTCTGTTCGTTTATATATTGGATCGGATTTCCTACATTTTTCAACCTATTTCAACAAGACTTCACAGAACTACGTAAAATTACCTTGCGGTGATTCTGACAGCACCAAAAATAGAAAAAACACAATTGTTTTTGCACAAAATCAATTTGAAAACACGATTAAGAGGCATCACTGTCACGAGAATGAAAGGGGGACAACTCATATTGAGTTATACTTATTATAAAACCCAGGTTGTGGTGTGTGTTTGTTTATATATGGGATCAGATTTCCTACATTTTTCAACCGATTTCAACAAAACATCACTTTGTTTTTGGCAGGTAGTATTGCTTATTGTCTTGCACACTTTTTTCTTTATTTTTATATTCAGAATGCCTTAAAAATTCCATTTACAGGACAATTGTTTATAATAAAATTCTATTCAATCAGTAGACTCATAATGATTGAAAATAATGTTTTTGTTTCAGTTTGGGTTTGACCAATTCGTAAAAAAAAAAAAAAAACTAATTAAGACATGCATGTCTGTCAACCTTAAACAATAATCTTTGTCAATTTTATTTTTCAGTCTTTATGATGGTCAATACTTGATCTATCTCTTACTGTTACATCCCCAGGCTACGCCAGGCTCTACTGCTAGTCTTTATTAAAATGAGATGTCAGTTTTTGCATAATGTAAATGACTATATATATATATATATATATATATATATATATATATACACACACAAAAGAATTACTTAACTGTAATGTTTCCCAGACTCCAAAGTTTTGTGGTAATACATCCACTTTTCAGGGGGTTAATAGTAAATATTTCCATTGGTAATGAAATGCCAATTACAACTAGAAATAGTACATGGATAAACTCCTTGGAAAGTGAACATATTACCATGAAACTTTGAAGTTGGGTAAAATTACTGTAATTCTTTTGTGTGTATATATATATATATATATATATATGTGTGTGTGTGTGTGTGTGTGTGTGTGTGTGTATATATCAATCAAATAATATTATCATTGCTCTATTTTTATAATATAGAGCACTACATGAAAATATCTGCTTCACTTTTAAAAGTTAAATATCTAGATATATATCTTAGAAACAAAAATGCCCATAACAAAAATAATTCTGAAGCAGATATATATAAAATAAACTGTCACAACTGATCTTCACAATATATTGGGAAAACTTGCAGAATTTTTAAAAAACATATCTGTGAACACACAAATGATCTTATATGCGGCAATGTATCAAATGCATTAGTATACATAGAAATAAATTAAACCACAAATTTGATCTAAAAATTGACACACTTATTAAAATAGAAAGTAACTTTGACAGAAAATTCTTTAGTGTGCTCCTATTTAATCTTATCAAAATATAAATCAGGATTTTTTCAAATATCTTCATTCCTGATAAAAAAAGAATTACTCCTTTCCCAAGTCAACATACATGATTATAAAAAAGTTAAAAAATGAAAAGAAAACATCTAAATTCATTACCACCTTTCATTTAAATTATATAACGCATAAATTAATCCCAAACTAAAATAATATATATTAATTACATTATTTAAAAAAATTCAACAACTCACTTTTGTTTATTAGACATTAAATTATATCATTTAGCATCCACCATAATTTACCTAAACTTTTCACTTAGCCTGATGAATATTCATGAATGTTTCTTAAATTTAGAAAACTTGAAAAAGTAAAAACATTTTCACTTTCATTTATAAATACTTGTTGCAAAATAAATTCTTACATATATCTTGATAATGTACATCAGAGGATGAAACATGTCAGCTAAGTTTTCCTTTTATCTCTATACATATTGTCCTTTTGCAGGTCATATATATATATATATATATGTGTATGTGTGTGTATATGCTATTTTTACAGATTCAAACGTGTGCTAGAACCAATCATCAGAGGTGTAAAATTAAATCAGCTCTATTTCTTTCCTGTATTCTTACTCATGAGCAGCAACTACCACTATCCCTCCTCACAAAGAGTTGACTGAAGAAACCACCATCCACAAATCAGAAATATATAGATGAATATCCATGGGAAAATTATATACACACACACACACACACAGAGCAACCCTGGTCCTCAAACATTTCACATGTCGAACAAATCAGTTTTCAAACAGAAAATTTGAGATGAAAATGCCTCGGTTATCAAACAAAATTTGGGTTCTGGAACAACGTTGCCAAACAGAAGTAAGCCAAACAGAATCATTTCTGATTGGGTTTGGTTTGGTTTGTTTTACCTAAATGGGTCATTTAATGCCAACAAATTCCTGGTAATATTTTTATTTTGTCAAAAATCTATTTCTGTTAATATTTTTTTCCTCAAAAATATATAGCTGGTAATATTATTTTTTTGAAAACATATAGCTGGTAATATAATTTTTTCAAAAATGTATTGTTGGCTATAGTTTTTTTTCAAAAACATATTGATGGTAATATTTTATAATGCTGTTTACCTCAGTTTGCTCATAGCTTTGACCCTAACAGATGCTACCACCCCAGATTTGGGTGGACATGGGAGCACCAGCTATTAAGAGGTGGTTCCATGCTCCTCAAAACCTGCTGATGAAAGGCCTTGCTGTTGGACATGGTTTATCATGTTACCCAGGATGCAGATGTAGTTTATTGTCATGCCCAGGATGTGGATGTAGTTTATCATCATACCCAGGACATGGATGTAGTCTCAGTTTCGGGGTTAAGTATTTGCCTATAGCTTGAACCATAACAGGTGCTACCAACCCAGGTCAGGGTGGACCTGGGAGCATCAGCAATTAAGAGGTGGTTCCACGCTCCTCAAAACCTCCTGATCTTGCTGTTGGACGTAGTTTATCGTCTTACCCAGGATGCGGATGTAGTTTATCGTCTTACCCAGGATGCGGATGTAGTTTATCGTCTTACCCAGGACGTAGAATCATTTCTGAGTTGACCGCCATGTTGTATATATTCATGTGTTATGCTGTGATTTTATTTTTCTAATTTTATTCGACTGTGACATTTTTTTCTCTACATTGATTCCAATTGGACAAATAGTTTCAATTTATGAACGGCCTTCAGGTTACAAATTCCTTGAGGAACGAATTAAATTTGTGAACCGAGGTTTCACTGGATGTGTATATATATATATATATATATATATATATATATATATATATATATATATAATCTGTTATGCACTTGTGTAATCACTAGTCCAATTAAGTCCTAAAAATGAATATTAATCAAAGTAAATATAACAGGAGGACAACTATGGGTGCAAAATGAAACTCATGTCATTTTAAGTGTTTGATGATCAATTTTATCATAGTGAAATTTTAGTTATATGTATGCTTGCTATATATTTAATAAGATCCTGAAAATGTAACATTTACATTACATATAGCTCTATCTATAGGATACTGAGCACTTTTGTTGTGAACCAGTGTATGTGTTGAGAGATAAACTCTTGTGTCTCCTGAAATGCCCAAAACAAATATGGCAGATTCAGGATGTGAGTACATGCAAATAAATAAAAAGAAATTACAAGGTCCAATATATATATATATATATATATATATATATAAATGATAACGTATTAACAATAAAGGGTTACAAGTGAAAAAGACAAAGATATATGTGTAATAAATGAATGGGAAAATCGTTTTGGTCCAAAGTATGTGTAGTGAGTGAATGTGCATATGTATTATTCATATATTTCCCGAAGGGAACACATTCTCCGTGATAGGTTACATGTTGATAAGTAAGCAGATAAGATGAGAAGAGAGTGAGAAAAAATATCTCCAAGTATTTATAGTTCAGAAAGTGTCTCCTAGGAGCAGTTTTGAAAATTAGGTGGCACTAATCTGACACTTTATTCAAAAGATTAATGATAACTTGCATTTAATTGTAATTACATTTCAATGAAATAATTCCTTATATTGTGTGTGTGAAAATATATATATATATATATATATATATATATATATATATATATAGAGGCAAATAAGAGGCACATTGGAGTAGTAAGTAGCAGCTTGAACAGAGGGTTTGGAGTGCCAAGTTCAAATTACATTTGAATCCATTACATTAATTTACGTGCTAATGCCTTTGGGAAAGGTATGATTACTCTTCTTCCATCTATGGGTAAATAACAGGAGAGACTGGGTTCTACAGATTTGGATGGCAAGTAGTCTAGGAGAAGGATAACTTAGAATTCCAAACCCACAAAAGTTTGATTGTGGACCTTGTGCAGCAGGTCTTTGTATTCAGCCCTTCAAAAAGTGTAGTTGGTTCTGCACAAAGCCTTCACCACTATAATCAAATCATATGTGCTGAACTGAATTTCTGACCCTTATACATCAAATACAATGGGAGAGTCCACTATATATATATATATATATATATATATATATATATATATATATATAAAAGTGAACATAGAAGTCAACACTTAGAGGCGACAGTCTGTTTCATGCTATATGCAATCGTGGCCTGACGATTGCATATAGCATGAAACAGACTGTCGCCTCTAAGTGTTGACTTCTATGTTCACTTTTATATTTACACACGCTCTATCTCTGATATTGAGCACTTTATTCCATAAATATAATACACCTTAAGACTATATTTCTTTATATATATAATATATATATATATATATTATATATATACACACACACAGAGGAATCACTTGATTAGTGTGGCTAATGTTTACACAGGTAATTGTAAAAAGATTTTTCAATTACTATGATTAAACTGAAGAAATTTTCCCCAAACTAATCAAGTATTATGTATACACTAATCAAATTTTGGTATATAAAAAAAATGCATTAATTAAATTCACATTAATCCAAGGAGTCTGGTATATGCATAGATCAATATGTCTGTAGCCTAATGTTGAAAAGAGCCTGACAACTATTTTTCAGTACAATGTTCATCCTTTTCAATGCACTAAATTCCCAAGTGAATATTAACACTTGTCATTATTCAGTGAAAATTTCAGATTAAAATTCACTTAATAAATATTTTGCCAGGTTGATATTCAGTTACTATCTCTAACAAAAAAAAGAATATGGCTTATTTTTCGTAATATGCTGTTATACCAGCAGAATCTACCTCTGATATCATGAACCAATATGATAAAATGGGAAGCATTACTGATGTAAACTATAATTATTTAATAGTATTCACTACTATTTCTGTAGTATTTTCATCTTCAAGGTTCGGATTAGTTAAGCCCCAAGCTGTATCAACTGCTATTTATAACATAGAGATTTGCATATGAATGCAACATTCTCTCCCAATATTGTTTTTACATAAAGTTAGAATAGTTTATTTCAGCAAAAGAATAAAAGGAATCTACTTTAAAAAATAGTTAACCAAATTAATTTTGTCTATATTTCTGAGATGAGGTATTATGTACACTATTTACATTATTCAGACTATTGTCCTCATCTTTGTCGCCATATTTATTACAACGTTTAGGCTGTTGTATGCTCCGACCTTCTTCAGGTGGTTGGAATGCTGAACTGAACCCTTTATTTCGCTCACTGGGGTAGACTGTCCTAGTTCCACGTGCCATGTTTAATGGATATCAGCTGTCAGTTATTTTCTGTTAATTCCCCTCTCCAAGTTCTCCACTGCATTAACCAGGTATTGAACTCACACTCTTTGGGTCCTGTCACTGGATCTAAAGGAGAAGGCCAGAGAGTACAACAGCCAAAACGTTTTAATAAATATGGCGACAAAGATGAGGACAATAGTTTGAATAATGTAAATAGTGTAAATTATTTTTTTTTTAGTGTTTAATCCCAAGTCATTTTGGTTGGGCTAAGGGAGTTAAAATTTCCTGTTTCAGCCACTTTAGTTGAATCACTGGATATTGGTTGTGATACAGTATCTTCTGATTTTGATATCTGTCTATATCTCTGAAATGAGGTATTATGATTATTTACATTATTCGAACTGTTATTCTCACCTTCATTGCCATATTCACATTTCGGCCATTGTACACTCTAGCCTTGTTTTTTTGGAATTTCAAACAAAACTCTTTATTTCATCCACTGGGTTAGTTTATTCTAGTTCCACTTGCCATGCCTCTTCTGGATGTCTTAGTTATTTCCCTTTAATTCAACTCTCCAAGTTTTGGTTCACCACTGCTGTGACCTGGTACTGAACTCACAACTCTAACTCTTCTGATTTTGGTATTTTATTTTCATCCAAATTGGATACAGGGCCATTTGAGACTATTATAAATGATTCAGGCTAGCAGATTGTCATTCCCTCCCCAACAAGAGCAAGGTGATGTAGAGAAACAGTATGTTCTTTTCCATTTAGTAACCTAACAAGAGTGTAATCAGGATTCATCTGAATCAGCTCATACAGTCGGCTCAAACTTGTTGCTTTGAATGTAGTTTCTCATAAGCACTTTCCCAGGAATTATCAACCATGAATGAACAGATCTTTTGGTGGTAGATTTTCTCAGATAAGAAAACATCCATTCATGAGGAGTACAATTTGTGGCTTGTACACAGTAAGGAAACTAATCAAGTGAAGAGTGTAGTATGTGTTCCAATTGATGCACAGATAAACCTCTCGATTTTAAGGATAAGCTGATCACTTGAGGAAGTTTAAAAATGTTTGGTACCAATATTTCCATATTTTCTCTGTCCTGGGGCTCTTACTATCTAGATCAAAATTTTAAGTTTTAGTACCTCGTCCATTTTGATATCTGAAACAAAAATTAATAGTGAAAAGAATGTTGTAAACTATAATTAGTTAAAAGTATTCACAACTATTTCTTGAGTAGTTTTGTTTTCAAGGTTAGAATTAATTTAACCTACAGCTGTATTAACTTCTATTTAGAAGGTGAAGATTTGCATATTAATACAATTACTTTCATAGCAACTCTTGTATGTAATATCATCAAGATTATTTTATTTGATATGTACAGTTGATTAAAAAAAACTGTTTTAGTTTTGAAATTAATGGCAAAACCATCATATGCTTTCTGTCTGAATTTCTGGTATGAGGAGTTATCATTGTTTTTATAATTTGTATTTGAACTATTGTCCTCATCTTTGTTGTTGTTATAACAATGTTGCGTCCTCTGGCCTTCATCAGATGTATATCAATCTGGATAACCTACAGGGAATTCTAAACTGAACACTTTAACATACAGGGGTTGACTGTTCTCGTTCCACTGCCCATGTCTAGGGGTATCTCGTTTGGTTCTTATTTTTAGTACTGCTCATTTATTGCTTACTTTCTTTCCATTAAATACAAGTACATGCTTATATATTTTAATTTGCCAGGACAATTCACTGTGGAGAAGTTGAAGGCTTAAACTTAACCTGACTGCTGATGAGTGCTACTGCTACTTGTCATACTTCATTGCCCTCACTGAAGCTTTTCTCATTTTATTACAGCTGCTGCAGCTGTTGAAAACTTGCCATTATTTGTCTCTTCCTTTATTAGCGGCTCCCATATATTTATTTCTATGCTAGGCCTATTAATGAGCTCCTCATAGCCTAGCATATACGCTAATTCTTTCAGATATCTAACTCACCAGTGTCCTTCCTTGTCCAGTATTTTTGTTTCATTCCACAGGGGCTGATGAATACCCTTTTCTCACCATACGTGATCAGTCATACCTGATTTCATTGTCTCACTATGGCTTTCATGTTCCTCCTGCCTTACTTTTAGGAGGCAGCTTATTTCAACCATTATATTCTTTGCCACAACTGCAAGTACACACAGTTCTTGGTCATGTTCTCTGCCGTGTTAGGCTTCCCACAACACAGAATTCTCTGTGGAGCAGAGCTGTTTCTGAATAGTGTCCTGATGTTGACTAGGTTGCTGATTATCTGAATCTTTTCCAATAAAACCTTGACTGTGAAAACCAGAAAATGTGAAAATGACAACAAAGATGAGGACAATAGTCTGAATGCAAATGGTGTAAACCAACTTATATTTAATAATAATAGATCCTGATTTTAAGTACTGGCAGAGATCAAAAGCAATTATATCACCTTGTAAGCTCTTTCACATTGATGAAACATTGCTTGACTCACTACTATAACGTTATTACTATGACAAATATTCAAACAAGTTATGTTCCTTAGTTCAATCAGCTCAGGCTATCACAGCTAGAACCCACCATGCGATATTCAGAGTGTAAAATCATCTCCATTCCTTTGTGTTCCTTTGGTAAGGAGTAAGTTCTACTCAGTTGGCTTCTTCTCTAGAATTGTTACATTATGAAACAGATTCTCAAAAGGATGATTCCCTGATCACTAGAATCTTAACCTCTTGAATTCTAAGGTCAAATGCTATCTCTCCTGTTAAGTTCTATTCTATGGACAATATTTGTTACCCAGTGTTAAATTATTTTAGGGATATTATCCAGGTACAGAAAGTCTGTTCACACCTGAATTGCTCTGACAAGAATTCACCAGGCAAAGTGATCTTTTTATTTATCACTAGAGAAAACAATAACTTAAATTAAACTACTTGGGTTGGACCCAATCTGGACCAGCAAAGGAGATAGGTTAATCCAACAAAGCATGTTTTTGTAACCAGGAGGATATAAGTGTAATCCTTATGCTGGGTAATAAATATTGTCCATAGAACAGAACTTAACATATGCTCATAATACACACTTCTTACTTGTTCCCGCTTACACCCTTACAAAAATTTCACTCAGTAACCCTCTACCTTAACTGACTCTCGGGGCTTGTATTGAATAAAAATCATATAAAAATCCATGGAATAAATCAAATTTATCTCATAAACAATTTCTAGCCCACACCAAAATATATTAAAAATATAAAGTGAATCAAAATATATTTGAATATTTTCTATTTGAGCAATCATGGCTGTCCACAAATTCTTATCCCTTGTAGCCTTTCACAGTTTTTCTTCCTTTACCAAGGCTCACATGCCCTCTTCCACTGCCTTCTGCTATGTCTCTTACCTTCATTATGCCCTGTGAGAGTTAAATTTTCCAAGTTTTCTTTCCTCATTATGTGTCCAAAAAATTCCTTTCCTGATTCTGAGCATATGTGTTCTCTTGTTGCTATATTCTTTAAAACATCCTTGTTGCTTACTCACTACATCTATGCAACTCTGAGTAACCATCTGTAGAACTAAAATTTGGTGCCTCCAGTTTTTTTTTCATCCATGGGGAGATTGTTCAGCATTCACTACCATATAAGAGGATGAGTATCAAATAACATTCCAGCATTCTTTTCTTTGTTTCTAATGAAATTTTCTGTTTGTCAGCATTTTGCTTCATCTCTTTCACTAGTCCAATGCATGTTCAGATTTCTATAATTGCATTTTCCATCTCTGTTAAATAACTTTCCAGATATTTAAACTTCTGTACTTACTTGATACCGTGAATATAAAAATCTATAAACTATTAATCCACGCCCGTTGTGCTGCTAAATCTCCAAAGAAATATAGAAACTTAACACCTATTTTGTATTAATTAATCAAACAACAAGCCTACTACCTTTTGCAGGGGTCAGGCTATGTCCCTCTCAGAATTATGTTACTTGCCAGATGTATCTCATATTCCTGATGCATTACTGAATTTATCTTCTGACCCTCACTTTCACTTTTGTTATAAACTACTACAAGTGTAACAGTAGAAAACACAAGACGTTAAGTATAATAGAAAGAAAATAAAGACAATGAAAAGTGGAAATCCTTCAAAAACTCGCCCGTAGGATAGTAACAAATGAAGTGCGTGACCAGTGCATCTGTATGGTGGACACCGTGTCTAAAGCCAAAACTAAAACAAAGTTTAGGGTGGGGAGGAAAGAGAATGTGAAAAAAAATAAGAAAAAAAAATCTTCTGGATGAAAACACCTAAGTTTTGTTGCCAACAGCAATGTAAAAGATATCTTAATGACGGAATGTATCAAAAATCTAATGAAATAACTCATATTTATTTGTCTATTCATCATATATGTGAAAATCGCTTTCACATATGATGAATAGACAAAAAGATTTATTCAACACAAAATATCTGCCACAGATATCAGTCCAGGTATGAGGAATAATATATAGTATATAGAATATATTTTGTCTAAATTATATACATTTATATTTCTAAAGAAGTAACAGATTTTTTATTTATTAATCTGTTTTTATATATATATATGTACATATATATATATATATATATATATATATGTACATATATATATATAAATATATATATATATGTACATATATAAATATATATATATATGTACATATATATATATATATATATATATATGTACATATATATATATATATATATATGTACATATATATATATATATATATGTACATATATATATATATATATATATATGTACATATATATATATATATATATGTACATATATATATATATATATATATATATGTACATATATATATATATATATATATATATATGTACATATATATATATATATATGTACATATATATATATATATATATATATATGTACATATATATATATATATATATATATATATATGTACATATATATATACATATATATATATATATATATGTACATATATATATATATATATATATGTACATATATATATATATATATATATATATGTACATATATATATATATATATGTACATATATATATATATATATGTACATATATATATATATATATATATATGTACATATATATATATATATATATATATATATATATATATATATGTACATATATATATATATATATATATATATATATATGTACATATATATATATATATAATATAAATTGACTGCTAGTGTTAATAAAATAGTGCTAGATGCAATATAACGAAGGTATAAAATATATATTAATATATTAGAGTCTGTCTATATTTCTCAGATGTGATATTATGTACAGTATTTACATTATTCGGACTATTGTCCTCATCTTTGTTGCCATATTTATCACAACGTTTCGGCCGTTGTACGCTCCGGCCTTCTTCAGGTGGTTGGAATTTCGAACTAACTCTTTATTTCGATCACTGGGGTAGACTGTTCTAGTTCCACGTGCCATGTTTGATGGATGTCAGTTATCAGTTATCTCCTGCTAATTTTCCCTCTGAAAGTTCTCCACTGCCTTAACCGGGTATTGAACTCACACTCTTTGGGTCTGTCACTGGATCTAACCAACGCCTTTATCCACTGTGCCATGTGTCCATGAGGACATATATTAATATATGTATTTTTCCTCATTGGTAGTATGACTCAGAGTTTCATGCACAACACAATCTTAATTCAGCAAAAAAAATTGTGTCATTCAATGCTTGATGAGTAAGTTAATGCTTCATTAAATCTGTTAACGAAGTGAATTCACCATTAATTACATTAACTTTACTGATTACTTCTTTATAATATTATTTATACTGCAACATAACAACTTGTAATGTTATAGAATGATGTGAGCACAAGACTGAATATTGGGAAAAAGCCGAACAAAAAACAATCAACAAAATGTAAATCACTTGCAAGATAAGAAAAATGGTTTTAATAATGTTATAAAAAGAGGATTTTATTTTGCAAAATAACATATGAGCTAGGTTTGTCAGCCCCACTACAGTCCTAATTTCATTCCCTGTGCTTTTCTGATTTTCTCAATATATATATATATATATATATATATGCAGGTGTGTCTGAAAATTCTGAAGATAAAACTTTTCTCTTCCTACTTTATTTCTGTCATATGGTTAATATTTAATAAATCTTTGTCATGTTGATAATATTGTTACCCTTTTATTTGTCCTTTTTTATTAACCAACCTATCTATTTCACATATTATCAGAAGCACACATGGACCACTTTTTGTTTTAATTTATATATATATATATATATATATATATACGGAGAAAGAGTATTAATACAAAAATAAAGTTTGTCACTTAGGTGATTGTTATTACCTTTGTCATCCCTTTTTTAGATAAACCCTCAAGCAATCACTTCATCTACTCATCAGGGGTTATAAATAATAGATATATACCATGTCAAACAAAAGAAATGAGTTGTTAAGCTGAAAAATTAATTTGTTTAATGTTACAAGGCGCTAGTAAATGTTTAATAATGTAATTTTAAGTATACTGTGCTAAGACAATGTATGGTGGTTGTTAGCAAGCAGAACAGCTAAAGAAATGTCAAAATAAAGTTTAAATATATGGAAAATATTTTAACAGAGTACAGAAAATGTAACACCAAAACCCAAATGTCCATTGGAATAACAAAAGATGCCTTACAAAAGCAAAGTATTAAGAAATAGGAAAATATCATCAGGAACAAAAAAGTTGTGCTGAACTGCTATGTGATATCAGTTCTCTTATATCACAGCAAATGTTAGACAATCTCCTCCCAGATGAATAGGAGCTGAAGCAATAGAGGTATGGTTCTACAGAAGGATTCTGAGAATAAAATGGATGGAGTATATAAGCATTGAGGACATTTTGAGGAAAAGAGACAAAAAATACACATACTTAGAATAAGAAAAAGATATTTGAGATTTCCAGGATATGTCACGAGGAAAGTGGGCTTGGAAAATTTGACACACAAAAGACATACTGAAGGCAAAATGAATAAAGGGAAGCATCAAGTAACCTACCAAATAAGCCTGTGTAAGTGTGTATTAGAATAGTGATTGGCAGGTACAGTAAAAACTATTTGGCAAATTCACATTAACAAATTATGTGGGGAGATAAAATTTGAGTACATGATGATACTGAACAGAAGGCATCACCATCACTTCTTAGACATTTGAGCACCCCCAACCAATGTTAAATGGTAATGGCAATATTAGCTGTTTAATTATAAGGAAACATTTGGCATTCATTGATTGAGCAGCCAGTGTGGGGTCACTTACATCATACCAGCAGGGACAGCCTCATGTTCACAAGAATAAAAACATGCACAGAAATAACACTAAAAGCATGTTAAATTGTAAATTAAAATCATATAATTTTATTCATTTTTGTGTACTGGTGTATGTTATTTTAGTTACAAATGTTTTAAAGTTGCATGTGATAAAAAACGTAGTCACTTTGTATTATAATAAGTAATATCTCAAGGTGAAGAGCTGGATGTCTTGACTTTTCAATGGTCAATAGCAAAAGAGTGTCAGCATCTTTTGATATGAAGTTCATTTTCCAACAGGAAAAGTTTCTGCTGCATGCTGGGATAACTTTTTTGTGGGGTTATTTAATTTTTTTTAAACAGAGTTTTAATGTTGTTTTATTTTATTTTATTTATGATATTCATTATTATTATTATTTTATACTTTTATTTATTTATTTATTTATCTATCATCATCAACAACAACAACCCTACACCAATACTGTTGTTGGTTGAAATTTAAAATCTTTAAAATTTTTTTTTTAAAACAATTTTTCAAGAAAATAGGTTTCTCAAGTCCAGTAGCTGTTATCACTCATTCTAGTACTAATTGGTTTCCTTCCTAACCTTTTATTTGAAGTAGTATGGAATTTCAAAATCTTGATTATGTCATTATTTTCACTCTGATATGATATCTGTTTTAATCCTAATTTTAGACCTTCTCAAATTTAGATACAGTTTTCTCAAGTTAAATTGGCCAAACACAGACTGCATAAAATTCAAAGATGAACATTATTGGTCTTGACCTGGTAACTTGACTTCATTCTCTTTCCTCCCACTTTAATGTTGCCTTTTCTATAAGTATTTTCAAGCTTTCCTCTTTGGTACCTCATCTTCATAAAATTAAGCATAGTACTAGATTGGTAACTAGATCTTATCATTTTGTAGTTAAAATTGCAAAGTGTAAATTATATTCTAATACTTCCTTTCACACCCTGTGGAATGCTCTTCTGGCTTCTCCTGTTAACTACAATCTCCAAAAATTTAAATGTAACATCAATCATCATCTTTTTTTTCTCTTTGAATCCTGTTCTTTTCATTTATGATTTCTCTTCAGTAATATTTTCTCAGTTTCTTTCATTATCAGTAACCCCTTGTGTCTTAGTGAATTTATTGCCTTGCTTGGGATGAAATGATTTAAAAAAAGAAGAAAACATTTTATAATAGGATGAGTGAATATAGAGAAAAGGGTGAAGATCTGGAAGATGCCACAAAATATGGATCATCAAATTGCTGATGTTTGGGGGCCTTTTGGATAGGAAAAATGTTGATAGAACTTTGAATTTAGACAAAAGACATGAAATAAAGCTAGTTAGGTTACCAACCAAAGTTAACATGACATCAAGTAATAGATGAAAGCAGTTGTACTAACATCAGTTCATACAATAAGATTGACATTACAGAAAAATAATCAAAAACACCATCACTAAATTAAAAAAAAATAATGAACAATACTGGGCAAAAAACATGTTATGGGAGAATTGAAAAATGAACAATGACATATTTGGTAATGAAAACAAAACTGGACTATAAATTAATACAAGTGACTGATTGGTACAAGAAACATACCATGATGTAGAATGAAAAATGTATGATTTGTTGGTGAAAGTCTAAATGCTATATTGAGAGTAATGGTACAAGAAAGCTGATAAAAATAGATGCAATGGCAATGACAAACATTGCTAATGACCCACCTATTACCAGATATAGCAGAAGGTGAAATTTTCAAACATGATGGAGCACTTTGCCATACATCATGTACAATAAACAAGTTTCTCACTGATGAAGACATTGCAGTGTTTCAATATCTGTCTAAACAAACACCTGACCTTAGTATAATTGAATCAATAAGGAAAGAGTGGAAACATATGTATATTCCAGAAAGTAAAAAAAAATTTTACAAATTTTGTCAAGAGGAATGACAGAACATTCCTGGTGAAACAATTTTGATTGGAGAAACAAAAGACGAACTGTGCGAAACTGAAATTCAAAGGTACATTGGGATAGTGAAAGATGCATTTGAAAATCTAAGCATAGTATTAAGGAACAGGAAAATCTCATTAGATACAAAGAAAAGAGTACTGAACTGTTATGCAATATTGGTCCTCCTATATAGCAGTGAATTGATGGACAATCTCATCATAGATGAAGAAAAGACTTGTGGCAACAGAAATGTGCTTTTACAGAAGGATGCTGAGAATGCCATGGACTAAACATGTAAGTAATGATGAAGTTCTAGAGAAGATGGAAACAAAAAGGACACATACTTAGAACCAAAAAAAGAGAGTTGAAATTCTAGGGCACATAAGGAAAGAGGGTTTTGAAAATTTGAAACTCACAGGACATAGTGAAGGCAATAGCGACAGAGGAAAGCAGAATATAAACTAATCTAATGTGCTGTGTGACTGGATGAGAAAATAGGGTTTAGTAAAGATATTGAAAAGACAGAATTTACTAAGAGCTACAAAGGACAGGAAATTGAGGAGAGCCATGACTGCTCACATCCTGAAGAAACATGATACATAGAAGAAACAGATTCTTCCATCCCACATAATACTAATTTTGACTGATCCTAATGACAGCCATACTAAGTATGAATTATGTATTCATTAATGCCTTAAATATACATTCTAATTTCCAAATTATAAAACACTAAAAAATAAGTCAAGATTCTTGAAAATATTAAAAGTGTCTGTTATATAATAAATCCTGGCATCTCAACTTTGTGACTGATATAATAATTATTTCCCTTTCTTTTTTACAAATATTTTCATGGCACTTCTGATGAGCTTTCCTCTTTGGTGTCCCAAATACATGATTTTAAGTGTGCTACAAGACTAGCAACTTGGTGTCACTATTTTTACTGTCAATCTATCCAGATGTACCATGTGTTTTATTCTAATAATTTCTTTGTTCACACTTCTTGCCTGTGGATCGCCCTCCAATTCTTTGCTTCTCTGTCACCTAAAATCTTCAAAAATTTAATAACACCAATTCCCATCTTAAATCCTGTTCTTTTTTTTTTTTTTGTCCTTTCTCCTCACTCTCTTTTGCTTAACCCCCATGTTCTAGTAGTATTATAATTTTGCTTGGGGTAAAATGATTATAAAAAAATCAAATTACTTTGATATAACAAATAATCATTTCAATTTTTAACATAATTTGTTTAAAAATGTTTCTAAGTTATTTTTAAGTGTTTTCTGCAGGATTGTAAATATTTTTTTTCACTTTAGGAGAGTGTTTATTCATAAAACTATCTTAATTATTAAAAATAATACAAAAGTTATTTTTAATAGGTAAACATTATTTCCTAAAAGGTTAATATTAGGTTAATGCAAAAATAATGACGTAATAATGTCGTTTTTTGACGTTAAAAAATACGTCAAAAAACGACATTATTACGTCATTATTTTTGCACCAACCTAATAATTCATAGCTGCACCTTTTGCCTTCATAACCTGAATGGCAGCATTTGTCACTGAGTTTGTGAATTGAGAAAATACAGAGGAGGATTTCTTTGGTAACAAAGAAAAGAATACTAAGCTTTTCCATGACATCTGTTCTTCTTATGGCACCGAAATGTTGGACAATTTCCTCAAAGATGAAGAAGAGACTCAAGGTGACAGAGGTGTAGTTCTACAGAAGGATGCTAAGGATATCATGGACCGAGCATGTGAGCAACAATGAGGTCTTAGAGAGGTTTCAAAAAGGAGGAGGCTTATACTTAACATCTGAAAGAGGCAGCTGAAGTTTCTGGGACACATAATAAGGAAGGAGGGCCTGGAGAATCTGATACTCATGGGTCAAATAGAGGGAAAGAGAGACAAAGGAAAGCAACGTGTGACATACCTGATGAGTAGGTAGATGACAGAATGTGGTCTGGGGGAGGAAGAAAAGGGAAGGACTTGATGAGAGCTGCAAGGGGTAGAAGGAGGTGGAGAGCCATGATCACCTATGTCCTGAAAGGACATGGCACATAAAAAGAAAGAAGGTTGAAGTATATTCTCCTGTACATCTATGGTTCAACTGCTTAATAATGTTGCTTGTCAATACAACTCTTGCCATTATTCTGTGGATATTTTTTACAGGATTTAACATTGGAAACAAGGCAAGCCCCTAGATTACAGATGAAAAGTGATCACTGACGTATAAAACAGTTGTTTTTTTTTTGCAGAATGACAACTCGCATTGCCTCACTAAAAGATCAATTTTTTTCCTTTCTCTTCTATTTATTAGTAGCTTTGGGATCAAGCCATGTTCTGACATCTCTTGGTAGCTTGAGAGCTGTCAAAGTTCCATTAACAAGAACTAGAGAGCATAACCCACAGCCAGTAACACCACCCGAGATTTCAGTACTCAACCAACAAACCTGTGAGCAACCCTTTTTGGTGTTTCTTTTGGATCATACCAGAAAAAAAAAAAAAAAAAAGCTGTAGTAATCAGGCCCAACAAGATTGAAGTGCTTCTCATCTTTCCAATTTACATTCAACAGATCAGGGTACTCTTTGAGGATTATCTCTGTCCGTTGGTGTCTGGCTTCTTTGTGGCATTTACACAAACATGGTTTTGGCTTAATGTACACCAGTAATACATGTGAACTAATGAACAAAATTTTGTGAAACAGAGATTTTGAAAGTTACTATAAATCTATTATTATTTAAACTACATTCAGACTATTGTCTTAATCATTGTTGTTATCACAATGTTTTTATACATTGAGCACTCCAACCTTTATCAGGTGTATATCCACTTGGAAATGACATGATAACAACAAAGATGAAGACATTAGTCTAAATAGTATAAATAATGAAAACTTCTCATGCCAGAAATTCAGACAGACAACATCTGTTATTAAAGTTAGGATGCTTGTCTCCATTGGTAGTTGCATAATTAAAAGAACGAAAAAACTTGTAATTCGAACAAATGATTTATTTTTTATGGAAATATTTCAGCTAGTTTAAATTGTCATTGAGTGGAAGATTTCAGACCGTGGATGAGATTAGGGAGAAAGTTACCAGTTAGCTTATAGTGGTGTGGAAAGAATTTTTTTGCAGACTGTATTGAAAAGAGTAAAGTACACTATGATAAATATGAGATATCATGTATGTGAATTGGCTGGATACTTTCCGGATATATAAGGATGTTATAATAACTTGGACTGATTTTAAATGTGAATTAAGTTTAAGCATCTAATGATTTTTTTGTTTTTCTTTCAGATTCAATCTTTGGAAGTTTCAACCATGGAAAGATTTACAATTAACATGTTAAAGTTTCAAGAGTGCAATTGGAAAAATTGTTTGTAAATTCAAACAAACTGGGTCAGTGGCAGATATGAAAATATTATTATGTGCTTGTTTACGCCATTCAGCTGAAAACATTGCTGCAGTGCCCAAGAATGTGGCCAAAAATCCAGACACCTCTATTTGTCATTGCATGCAGGAATTGAATCTCTCCACAACAACATTACATCATTTCCAAATGCACTCTCGGTTGGTTGATTATGTTGACCAAAAAAAAAAAATCGCAAAGTGTGCAAAATGCATTTCTGTTTGAACGTTCATTTTTGTAATATGCTTCGATAATTTTAACACGTTGATTGATTGTTAATCTTTCCATGGTTGAAATTTTCAATGACTTAAGTTGTTAAATCTGAAAGAAAAAGAAAAAAAAATCATTAGACACTTAAACTTAATTCACATTTAAAATCAGTCCAAGTTATTGACACACCATTTATATATCTCCTAAAAAGATTATGATTAATATAATATGATCTGCTATTGTGGCATTGAGCACTCTTTTTTTTCTTTTTCTTTTTTTCTTTTTCATATTAAGTGTGCTCCTTTGGGAGTCACTTGTATTTGTTTTGTGTTAATTATATACACACACAAAAAAAAAAAGATACACTCTGAATGT
This sequence comes from Acanthosepion lycidas, assembly GCA_963932145.1. NCBI lineage: Eukaryota > Metazoa > Mollusca > Cephalopoda > Sepiida > Sepiidae > Acanthosepion > Acanthosepion lycidas. The sequence continues at coordinate 119,091,054 of OZ010573.1, forward strand.
AATGTATCCTATTTATTTCTCTTGTAACTACAGCAGATGCAGTGAGCACAATAACAGTATTGAATAAAACAAGTTTTTATCTACAAAAAAAAAAAAAAAATTTTTCACATAGTTACCATCACTGGCTTTGCATTTTCATCATTACTGAGCAAGATCCTGTATTCTATGCACAGAACAAGGCTTATCAAAGCCCATTGCTGAAAGACATTACTTAGTACCTAACTGTACTCACTATTTCGTCAACAGCAAGCAATTAAAAGTCATGATAATAATCTTAAATAATCTTGAACCAGGTGAATCTTTTTGTTGTTATTTTTAATTATATGTAATTTCTATCATACTAAAGCAATTAGATATATAAAATTACCAAGTGAATCCTGCACTGACTTGAACATCCAATATGAAAGGAGTCATAGTCACTACACTAATGTTCTACTGCTTGAATAGTAAAACTTAAAGTTAGGCAAAGTGTGCAGATACAACAAACTGATCCTGGGTAGAAGTACCAACCCATACATAAAATGATTCTACCATTTTTTATGGGTACAATGCATTTTCTTCCATAATAATAATAATGATGCACTGAATAAGGAAACAAAGAAAAAATGTAAAAAAAATATAAAATGTAGAAAAAATTAATTATAACAATTGAGAATAATAATGATGAACAAAACGAACGAGGAATAAAAAGAAGAAAACAAATGAAGGAGGATGCAGTATGAAAAAGGAGGCAAAACCAAAAATAATTACAAAAGAAAAAATTTAAATAATCTATCATTTTGAACACTGACTTTTTAAATTCTTTTTTTTTTCTTTTTTTTTTACACTAAGCTTTATCTGAAACAAACATCTTTTTATAATATGAATTCCTCCGCTGCACCAAACAAATTGCCCTGCTGGGGTCAACATAGTTGCTACAGGAATTGTTCATCTTAATGTACTTATAACTGTGTCCATCAGTTAGCATCTCCAGTCAACAGAAAAGACTTTCATCTGTAATCAAATGATACAAATAGTAGCAGCCCACTTGAGCTGGACTGATTTATGATTGACTCATATTCAGAGAGGGGGAGAGAGAGAGAGAAATTCATGAAAATTGAGCCATGAGTAGCTGCTTGCTTGGAGGCTCAGTGTGGATGGCTTGTATTCTGTGGGGGGGGGGGGGTCATCTGATCCTGGCAATGAAAGATCAGTTTCATACTAAAATACATAAAGGGAAAATCTATATTTTTTCTCTCTCTCTTTCGATGTTGCCATTTTATATGTTTAATTCCGCACATGCAAGTTATTTGTTTTTGTTGACTGCACAATACAGTAAGGTCAGTTGGGCACTGTCTGTGAGAAAAAGAATACCATGACACAATTCAATCAGTCAGATATTTAGAAATGGCATGGTGTATTTGGGTATCAATCTGAGGACAGTGCAGAGGAATCGGAAAGAGTTGGAGGAGTCTGATGGTGATTACAAAGGTACAGCAGCTGGGAAAATTTGCACTGATTATTCTGATAAGAAAAGAACTCCTGAATTCATTGGTGAGGGCCCCAGAACCAACACAGAGGCTTACATCAAGTGTCTTGAAGAGGTACTGCTTCCTTGGGTCAAGAGTGAGGCTGCTGAAAGAACCTATGTCTGGCAACAGGATACTACACCATGCCACACAAGCAGGAGAATCTGGTTATGGTTGTCAGACAATTTCTGTAACCATATCCTCCCTTACATCTGGCCACTAACTCCCCAGACTGCAACTCCATTTATTATATGTTGGGCACAATTGAGCAAGAAACCAACAAAAATCTTTGTAACACCAAAGATGAACAGAAGGCAAGGAGTATGGCAACATTCACCAAATTAAACAAGGTGACTGTCCATAAGTGTTGCAGGAGGTTCTGAAGTCATCTGGAGGCTATGGTTAATGCAAATGGCAATCTTGTTGAATAATTTTACTCTTTCATATTTCAAGATATTTTTGTGTAATTTTGGTAAATAAATCTATTAAAATGAGATGTCAGTGTTATTTTCATTTTTGCATAATTTAGATGACAATTTATCCATTGAACCCTGTATAAGTATGGGTACTCCATTGGCTTCCATGTTCATGAGATTTAAAACTTATTGAGCATGTATGAGACATTTTACAGACAACACTAAATTTGCTGCAGTCACACCTAACAAAGATGACTCAATTATGGACAGCTCTGGAATATGTTTGAAAAGATATACTGCAATAATTTTAACAACACATAGACTTCATGCCGTATTTTATAACCATTGTTATTCTGACCATAGAATATAACTATTATTTTTGCACATTGCATATATGTAAATTACAACACAAAAGATTAGAAAATTTGAACAGACTAATTATTTTTTATGTTTGTCAAGTTTAGTTCACACTCATTTGTCATATATTTCACACAGAAATTAAGAGCTTCATTTTCTAATCATATTCTCATTCCTTAAGAAAGCAATTTCTTGTCTTAATCCAAGCTTCTGGATATCACATATAGTTTACATTGCATACAAGATCTGATCAAAAAGTATTGTTGCTATAAAAGGAAAACTACACTGCATATCAATTCTGCATTTAATCTCCTTCATATCAGTCCCCTTCTGAAGCCATACACTTTATCCAGCATTATTTCCATTGATGAAAGCATTCCTGGAACTCATTTTTGTGATAGTGAGCAGCTGCCTCATCACATTTTCTTGGATTTCCTTGACATCTTGAGATTTTGTTCCTTTCAAGTTGGATTTGATTTTTGAAGAGGGGAAAGTCACAAGGGATGAAATCTGGAGAATATGGTGGTATTGTGCTAGTCCTACATTACTTTGGAACGAACACGAATAAGAATGAAAACTTTATCAGCATTTAATAAAGTTATTTATTTATGTTTAAAAATATGAATACCATGATTAGTATAAACACAATCTCTTTGCCTATATACAGAACATCCTGGGTATGATGATAAACTACATCCATGTCCTGGCTAAGATGATAAACTATGTCCAACAGCAAGGCCTCTGATCAGGAGGTTTTGAGGTGTGTGGAATCACCTCTTAATTACTGGTGTTCCCAGGTCCATCCTGACCCAGGGTGCTAGCACCTTTTAGGGTCCCAGCTATGGGAACATAGTTAACCCGCAAACGGGTCAAAAGACTACGAAAGTGTAAAAATAGGTTTTAATACCAGAAATACTTTGTAAAAAAATTATTATCAGGAATACATTTTTGAAAAACAAATATTACCAGCAATACATTTTTGGATAAAAAAACAAAAACAAAAACATTACCAGCTATAGATTTTTTGAAAAAAAAAATATCACCAGCTATACATTTTTTTGAAAAAAAAAAAAAAGAAAAAAATATTAACAGCAAGAAAAGAAAGAAAATTATTACCAGAAATAGATTTGTGAAGAAAAACTTTTTTTACCAGAAACTGATTTGTTGTAGAAAAAATATTACCAAAAATAGATTTTTTGCAGGAAAAAATATTATCAGAAATAGATTTTTTGCAGGAAAAAATATTATCAGAAATAGATTTTTTGCAGGAAAAAATATTATCAGAAATAGATTTTTTGCAGGAAAAAATATTATCAGAAATAGATTTTTTGAAGGAAAAAACATTATCAGAAATAGATTTTTTGCAGGAAAAAATATTATCAGAAATAGATTTTTTGAAGGAAAAATATTACCAGAAATAGATTTTTTGCAGGAAAAAATATTACCAGAAATAGATTTTTTGATGGAAAAAATATTACCAGAAATAGATTTTTTGCAGGAAAAAATATTACCAAAAATAGATTTTTTGCAGGAAAAAATATTATCAGAAATAGATTTTTTGAAGGAAAAAATATTACCAGAAATAGATTTTTTGCAGGAAAAAATATTACCAGAAATAGATTTTTTGCAGGAAAAAATATTACCAGAAATAGATTTTTTGCAGGAAAAAATATTACCAGAAATAGATTTTTTGCAGGAAAAAATATTATCAGAAATAGATTTTTTGCAGGAAAAAATATTACCAGAAATAGATTTTTTGCAGGAAAAAATATTACCAGAAATAGATTTTTTGCAGGAAAAAATATTATCAGAAATAGATTTTTTGAAGGAAAAAATATTACCAGAAATAGATTTTTTGCAGGAAAAAATATTACCAGAAATAGATTTTTTGCAGGAAAAAATATTATCAGAAATAGATTTTTTGAAGGAAAAAATATTACCAGAAATAGATTTTTTGCAGGAAAAAATATTACCAGAAATAGATTTTTTGCAGGAAAAAATATTACCAGAAATAGATTTTTTGCAGGAAAAAATATTACCAGAAATAGATTTTTTGCAGGAAAAAATATTATCAGAAATAGATTTTTTGCAGGAAAAAATATTATCAGAAATAGATTTTTTGCAGGAAAAAATATTACCAGAAATAGATTTTTTGCAGGAAAAAATATTATCAGAAATAGATTTTTTGATGGAAAAAATATTACCAGAAATAGATTTTTTGCAGGAAAAAATATTACCAAAAATAGATTTTTTGAAAGAAAAAATTAACAACGATAAAAATTTTGACTTACTGATCTGGTACAGTGAAATAGGGCCAGATAACTTTTACCTTTAAACTCTTGGTAACTGGTACCATGGCGAGGAAGAGAATTCCTATTATGTTGCTTCAGAGCAGGCATGAATCTCTTCTCTCTTATGTTCAGCTTTTTCCAAACCCATGTGGTTTAATTAACCAATGAGAGACTGCTTCATCTCATGTGACCTATTTCTATATATGGAAGCAGATGAATTTTACAAACCCAACAGTGGCTATCAGACCTGGAAAATGTTGTGCTTGGAAAAATTTCTTCACGAACCATGGTCACTGATGTAAACTCTGTGATGTAGTGAGATTACCACACTCTACACGTTTTTCTTCAAAGAGCTGCTATTAACAATGGAAGTGACCAAGAATATTATAACTTAGTTTGTATAATTTAGCTCCATTATGATAGCAACAGTCCTGATGCTTTTTGATCAGACCTTGTATTCATAGCAATTTAATTAAGTAAATATGTAGATGACACTGTACTGGTAGCAGCAACGGAAATGTAACAGCAGGAATTGCTAGATACAGTAGTAAAATAAGGTATGAAAGGACTAACTGTAAGAAAACAGAATATCTGGTTGCTAAAAAAAAAATTGTCTAAAATCAAGCACACTGAAATTTAACTGTGTAAGAAATGTTACTATAAAATTGATAAAATATCACAGTAAATATGAGAGATTTGTAAAGACATTCTAGAATGGTGAAAGATGCTTTTCCAAAGCTAAACAAAGTATTAAGAAACAGGAAATTTTCATTAAAAAGAAAAATAATGTTGAACAGCTATGCAATATCAATCTTTTGCTGTGGTAATTATTTCAAGTCTCCTCTTCTATTGTGAAGAGATTATCTAGCATTAACTGCCATACAGAGGGGACTGCTATTACATGATATAGTTATTTTCTTTGTTCCTAATGAATTGATGCATGTATGGTGTAGATAGCAGATCAGAATGAGAAAATGGTGAGCCCAGTTTGAATTCCATTTGGGTTCATTACATTCACTTACATTCAAGTATTCTTAGAAAAGGCATGAATACATCTTATTCCCCAGCTATGAGTTAAATAGTAAAACTTGCATTTGGAAAAATCATTGTTCACTCAAAGCAAAATTTTAATGCAACATTTGCTCACACAAACAAAAGAAGCAATTTTTTTTACAATCCAAAACATATTTCACTTTTAAATAATCCATAATCAGTTGATAAGCTGAAAAAAAAAACAAACAAATCAGTTGTTTCACATAAAATTTTCTTCTTTCTTAATACTTTGTGAAAGGCCTCTTTTGCTAATCCAATGTCCTTTCAGTTTCACATTTTCTATAAGCTGTTAAAATATTTCCCTGATATTTAAACTTCTGAACGTGTTTGATTTTGACATCTTAATTTCAAGTGATTAAGTAATATATTTTTAGCATTAAAAAGTTTATAATAAAATAGAATATATAGTACTGCATCAAATGTTTGCTCTAAATTTGTAATGACAGCCATAATATCTTCAAGTATAGTGTGAGATATTATAATCAGTTTTTTAAGTCAAAAATAGGGGGGTTACACTATGCACAAGTAATTTTTTTGAAGAGATTAAAAATCATGCATTTTTGGTGACCAGTTGCACTATACACAGGTACAGTTTTTCTGGAGAGGTTAAAATCCATGCAAAAATTTCAAAGGTTGCACTATACTTGAAGTCAGCTTATATACAGATATATATGGTAATACATGAACAATAAAATGTCACAGAAATTTTTACATTCTTGCTTCTGAAATGGTAATGGTAATATTAGTCATTTCCTTATAAGGAAACATTTGGCATTCACTGATCAAGTGTTGCTTTCAGTTGAAATTTATACAATCTTTCTATTAAAAGAATTTTTCAGGAAAATGTTTCTCAAGTCCACTGATATTGCTATTTCCAGTAGTGATGAGGGTTTCCTTCCTAACCTTTTGTTTAAAGCAGTGTGGAATATCAACATTTTATGTCATTATTTTTTTAAGTTACATATGCTATCCATTTTAGGTATTGCTGCTCTTGAAAGTCCTCAAGTGATGATGTTTCTGTAATTTGTGACAGTTCTCTGTTTTGATTCAGTAGCACTAGTCCACAAAGTTTGAAGAAGGAGGGTCTTCATTAAGACCTACAGGCTTCATTCAATCATTTTTGCAAATTGATACAAAGTCAAAGTATTGCCCTAAACATTATAATCATAAATAACCTCGTCAAAAAAAGACTTTCATACAGATGTTATGCACAGCACCAAACTAATTAAAAAATATCTAAACTGTTGGCAGTATGCAAGAACTTTCTCAGTGAAAGTAGCTTTGGCTTCTTAGTCAGTGAATAACTAATGTTTCCTTATAAGGAAATAACTAATATTACCATTACCTTTAATTGGATTCTGAAAAATATTTCATAATTTTTGTCCGTGTTAGTTATTTACCATCAAATTCAAATCTCAAGTCAGTGTTCAATCACTTTTCCTTTCCCATAAATGATGAAAGTTTGCATAAACTTACAACCATCTCAAATGACTGTTGAAATATGGAGGAGCAGAAATCAATGTTTCTCCACCTTTTCTTCCTTGTGGCCCATTTTTGGTGTTAAAAACATTTCAGGCTCGAATAAGCACAAATAGAAGTTCCATATAACAGGAAATACAATTTATTTACAAAAACAAAATGGAGTAGAAAATATAAATCCTGACTAAAATGTAGGAAGAAAATTTACATTCAATTTTAATCATATCAGACAAAAAAATCTAAAAGAGGCACCCGTCTGTAAATAAAATATTTGATAAATTATAAATAATAAATGGTAGAAATATGGATTAACTGTGCTGATTTATAGCGGATAAAGTAATGCTTTCAAAAACTAAAATAACATTTTTGTTAATTAATTCTGTCATATTGTAATTCAATAACTCACAATAAAATAATTAAAAATGCTGCTCTCAAATAAATGAAAAATAAATTAAATGAAAAAGTCTTTGTAATGATATAAAATAATACAAAAAAATATTCAAATCTATTTGAAAATATAATTTTTAATGAGGAAACATTAAAAAATTATTTCTTAATTATTTACCTTTAAAAATAAAATAAAACAGTGTTTTCATAATTTTAAGCCAGTTAAAAAAAAGAATTTCAAAGCACACTTATTTATTTGGGCCAACTCCAGGCCCATTTTAAAAATTTCTTGAGCCTATGTTGAGAATCACTGCCATAAATTATGGAACTTATAATATCAAAATTATATTCTCAGTATTAAACCATTGTCAGGTATATATTGAGCAGTTTACTTATCTATGTATACATGACTGAGTGGTTAGAACATTTGCTTTATGGCCATGAGACTGGGGTTTGAATGTCAACATGGTCAATTTGTCAGGGAGGTGACTTCTTGATAATATCTGGCTGAGGAGGTGATCCCAGCATGCTGCACCTTTGGAAAGTGTTGTAAAACCATACCATGTGTTAACGTGAGCTTTGTGAGTGAAATTGGAGAGATAGAACTGTTTGGAAGTCATCAATAGTTGTATTAGCACAAAGTCATCATGACTGAGGCCTTGTGTGAAAAAATTGATCACCCAGAAACAGTAGTCTGCTCAGCTAAGTTGCTGTATAAACCACAGGTGAACTGCTGATTGAGCAGACATTTGTAATAGAAATTTTCTAGCCATTCTGGCAGATAGGTGAGCTAGAAAATACTTGTTGTAACCTAGGGAAGGTTACTGAATAGAATAATCAAACAGAAGTTGGTAATGAACAATAATACTTAGGACAAGAACAACACATATAAGATTCATCAGAAGAAGTAGCCAACTGCCAGAAGTGAGTCAAGTGAATTCTACAATGAATCTCCAACTGCAGACCAACATACAGTATTTACTATTGTATTTATGTGAATACCCATTATTGTCTGTAGGTATGCTACAACACCTATCTATTTTCTTATAATTCAATAGTTCATATCCATTTATCATAGTCTTTACCTTTCTAACAAACTGATTGATTTTTTCAAGTTAAAATAAGAGCAAAATTTCCATTTTAAATTTTATTCAGACAAACCCAGTACTTTAAATCAAGTAAATTATTAAACTCTTCAATACTAAAATATCATAATTATGTATGAAGTGGGGCTGGAAATTCTAATTCTGATCAAGAAGTCATCCCTAATAAACTTCTCTGGTCATTTGGTAACATCTTGAAAAGATTTGAGTGATAATTTTTCAGCACCCACTCATATAGATTCATTTGTCTCTCCAGATTTTAAATACAAAATTGTTGCAAAAAAAAAAGACATATTTATGTACCTTATTTACATTCAGACTAATATCCTCATCTAATTTTTCTATTAGAAAACAATGTGTTGTTTTCTGTTTATTATATAAAGGGTTTAGTTTGAAATTCCCTGCAAGTTACTAGACAAGTTGATAGACACTTGAAGAAAGCTGAAGGGTACAATGGGTGATATGTTGTGAAAGTAACAAAGATGAGGATATTAGTCCTCCTGGAAATTCAGACAGAAAGCCATGTTTATACAGGCATTTTGAAAGCTAGATCCAAACACATATATTTGGCAAATTCAGACTGAGGTTCAACCATGCTTATCTCAGATATTAAATACTTCAGAAATAAGCCACCTATTCCTTATCTATTTATGAGATTTGCCAACTGGAGATGATGAGGCTGATGCTAAAGATGAAGACACAAGAACTGATGCTGATGCTACTGGTTATCTGCAAAGCCTGTTGTCAAATGATACTTGCCTACACTGCATCACCCAAGGCTACAGATAACTAGATTGGATGCTGCAGAGGACATGGCTTATAAAGCTCATATCCACATTCCAATCCCATGATCCTTTGCAGGAACTTTCAGATTTAGGATAAGTAGCAATAATGCTTAGGGCTATGTAAGCTTGGTGTAAAGATCTCAAATCTTACCTAAATTTACATAAAAAGATAAAGCAAGCCATAAACGTTAAAATTAATGGTTGATTAGAATTGTTTTCACAGAAGAGACAATACTTATATTTATAAACAAGTTTTGGTAGTAAACAGTTTAAAATAACTGGTATTTAATAATGACTAAAGCTAAGTTTAAATTAAGTTTTAAATATGAATTCAATTGAAATTATCAGTTTTTTATATACTTTTCCATATTTTATTATCCAAATCAATGCTTTCAAAATAAAATTGGGAATAACTAACTAATGTTGGCAAAATGTTATACTTGTATTTACATGAACAATATCTGTTGCAATTTTCAGATTTTAATACTATTCTTAATCAAGACAATGACTTATTTTGGAGCTATCAACCTTTATAATACAAAGTGAAACACAAATCTTATTTATAAATAAATCCCCAAAATATAGACCATATATTACGGCAACATACTTGATTAATATAAAATCTCATATACTGAATTATGTATTAATTTACATGTTAATATGGCTACCTGACACTCTTTAACATTCATTATTTTTTCTGACACTGATTTTGTTAACTTTCTACCCATTTTTTATTTTATTAATGTTCACCCAATACAAGTCCCAAGAGACACTCAAGGAAGAGGATTTCAGTGTGGTGTATTAGCATAAGAAAGGGAAATAAGTGAAGTTTTGGGCCTATCCAGGAAACATAACTGCTAACTCTAGACTTGAAGAGGTCAAGATTGTATAACTCAATAATATTTCAGAGTAGACTTTAGAAGGAAATGGAAAGAAGGGCTGAGCGTCTACTACTGTTTGAAAGACCAGGAAAGAGTGAGATCCAGACAATAGGTAAATCTATCTACTCCCAAAAGAAGTAAAAATCAGTGGCAAACAGAAGGAGCTCCACACCATATATGGCAGCAATACTCCATGCAAGGGTGAATTGTTGATTTGTAGATCTGGAGGATCGATTCCAGGGAGAAAAATTTCCTGGCGTGGCACAGGGAGCCAACTTTCCTTGCGGTGGACGAAGCAAGTATTTGTTCCATCTCAGGTCAGCTGTCAACGTGAGACTGAGCAGCCACAGAGAGGTGCTCTCGAGCAGTTGAGCATCAGACATTCTAATGCAGGGCAGGGAAGGATCTCTGTGGTGATTAATAGAGAGCAGTTTTGCTTTTGAAGCATTAAAATTGACCAGCCAATTCCTGCCTCAGTTCAGAACCGATTGGTGGTCCTTTTCGAGACTCACGGCCATGTTATTTTTGTCACTAACACTAGATCTGTTTTTGAGGCAGGAATAAATTGTGGTGTCATCCGCATAGATGCCAACTTGGGAATTTATGGCGTCAGGAAGGTCATTTATGTAGATAAGGAATAGAGTGGGGCCTTGGATGGAGCCTTGAGGAACACCTGCATGCGTGGGGTAGGAACTGGAGGAGAATCCGTTGAGAACGACCAATTCACAGTTTGACAGGAATTATTGTATTAGGTCAAACAATCGACCCATAATGCCATAACCCTGGAGCTTGCGAAGAAGGCCGGCATGCCAAACCCTATCAAATGCTTTGGAGATGTCTAGGGCCACTGCGCGAGCTTCCCCGTTATTTTGAAGAGCTCGGTAGACAGTTTCAGCAATGGCCGTAAGCACATCAGCTGTTGATCGGGCAAAGTGGAAGCCACATTGCTTGTCTGAGAGCAGATCATGGGATGTGAGGTGGTTAACCACCTCAGTATTGATTAGGGCTTCAAAGACTTTGCCGAAGAGGGGTAGGAGACTGATAGGACGGTATAGAAAAATAGTCTTAAAGATGAAAAACAGCAATGGTTTAGAAAGAGTGAATGAATGATAATTATAATTATTTTTTTATAATTATTTTGAGACTATAATTAATTTTTATGTATTTCTTTATGGACATGACAATGTCTATGGAAAGTCAACACTTAAAGTAAGCACAGTGAAGAGATGTGTCAGTAGAATTAATGGGAATCCTTGAGAGAAAGGAGAAATGAACTTTAGTGACAAGCTCAAGAGTGGCAGGCCAGCTACTGCTGTGAATTAGGATGATCAAACATGCTGATACTTTCATTACAGTCTACTGATGATGCCTTCCGAAAGCTAAACAAAGTATTAAGAAAGAAGAAAATTTGAGGGCTGAATTTTTATGCAATATCAGTCCTCCTATATGACAGTGGATGTGGGACAATCTCCTTACAAATAAAGAAGAGCTTTGAGGAATCATGAATGTGGTTCTAGAAAAGGATGTTGAGAATATCAGGGATAGAGAATGTGAGTAATGAGGAAGTTTAAAAAAAAAATAAAAACAAACTTAAACTTAGAAAGAGATAGTTGAAATTTCTAGGATGCATAATGAGGAAAGAAGGCTTGGAGAATTTGACACTCACAGGATATACTGAAGGCAAAATAACCTACCTAATGACTACGTGTAAATGATTGGCTAAACAGGGTTAGGATAGACGGCAAAAAGACAAAACGTCACTAACAGCTGCAATGGACAGAAAGTTGTGGAGAGCTATGTTTGCCCACATCTTGAACAGATATAGCACATAGAAGACTGATTGCACCTGTGTATATAATAATAGATGCAGAAGGCCCAGGAACTGTCAACAAACATGTGTTACAAAACTGGTTCAGACATTTCAAGGAAGGTAATCAAAGACAAAGACTCAACAACAAATCAATGTCAGGGAGAGTATCTGTTGTGAATGATGAAGCATTGCTTGAAATTGTTGAATGATAACCAAACACAAGCACTTTGACATTGTTGGCAGTATTTTGTCTTTCATCAGTACCATCAAGTGACACCTCCATAAGCTCAGCCTTGTGAACAGTCTTTGTCAAGAAGGTTTTTCATGAACTGACTAATAACCAGACTTAACAATGTGGGAATATTTTCAAACAACTGCTGGTAAATCCTCAAGATGCCTGTATTTGGTGTCAAATTGTATCTAGTGATGAAAAATAGATCTATTTACATAATCTTAATATAAAAAAAAATTCAAGGACTTCATTCTGGCCAGGCTTCAGAATCTGTTGTCAAACAAGGGTGTTTTTAATAGAAGGTCATTTTGTGTGTTTGGTGGAATTTTGAGAGACTGTTGTACTTTGAGCTCATCCCAGATGGTCATGCTGTGAATGCTGACCTTTATGATAAACAACTGCAGCAATTACAAGTTGCTTTGAAAGCCTGCTACCTGGCATTAGTTAATTGAAGACAGATGCACCTACAGTATGACAATGTTCCAGTACACACATGCTACTAATATAACCAAGCACAAAATTAAGGAACTGGATATGCTGCTTCAACCTGCCTACAGTCCAAACCTTTTGCCATCAGATTACCACCTTTTCCAAATTATTGTTCATTTACTGTAGAGATGGAACTTCCACAATGTGGATGGGGTTGAAAATGTGTGCAGGGAGTTTTTTTGCTTTTAATCAAGCCAAGTAGTCTCAGTGTGGAATTGAGATTTTCACCCAACAGTGGTAACAGACAATAGAATATAATGGGATATATTTTAATGAATAAACGTTTTTCATATATATTTTGTTTTTATTAATTAAAGCTTGAAATATGAAAACCTTTTGACTCTACTGTATCTGACAAAGAGTATTCTCTACAAACTTTATCTGGGCAAAAAATAATGGAAAGAGAAGAGTATTTTATTTCTTTTCATAGTCCAACATGTCATTTAATTATCAAGAATGAACTGAAGACACTGGGGATGAAAGAAAGCACCAGAATGCTTGTGTTCATGCATTTCACAGAAGGAGATACGACAACCATAAATTAAACTCTGTTTCCACTTTTATTTTCTAAGTTATTTCTAGATCATGCGAGTTAATTCTTTTTTGATAATAAAGATATATAACTGCATCACTCTTGAAGATGATTTTGGTGCTTCTTGGATATTTTATTCAGTATGGCTATACAGCAACAACAATTAATACACTGTGTGTTGTGACAAATTCCTTCCTTCAATTTGATTAATGCTACATGCAATTTGTGTCACTATAGGCTCTCTGTTACTTTTTACAGAGCAGAAAGCCTTTCTTTAATTTGACCACCCAAGGCCTTGTTATCAACAATCTTACCCATCTCTGCCCAGTGCTGAGTGGCTGTGGTTTAGCTAGAGGAGGTGGTCTGCCCCAGGCGGCACTTTTATAGGGGAAGCACTTTTATGCCTGCTGTAGGCGATAAGCCTGTACAGGCTGTATTGAAAGCAAAGTGGTTTCAATATTGGGACAGTACTCACAGTTGAAGGATCTTTTCAATTTTGAATAATTTAAATTATGGCATATATATTAGGCTATCTACTGTTTATAGAGCAACAATTGACAGACGAAATAGTTTTTGACAATGTCATTGAAGAATTTGCCAACAAAAAAATCAAGAAACATTTCTTTGTAGAATGTTGTAATTTTCATTTCAGAAATAAAGATGGTCCTAATTTTTTATGCTTTTTTTCCCTCCATGTTGTTTTTCCTTTTTTGATAACTGCTACTGGTAAAGTTTAAGTATGTTTCGTTTGTATTAGGTTGGTACAAAAATAATGTCGTTTTCTCACATAGTAACATGTGAGAAAACGACATTATTCTTGCACCAACCTAATATGTTTTAAAGCATACTATACTTTGAGTATGCAAAAGTAATATTATAATGGTACACAAACTAGTTTTATAGTCACTGAGTAATATGTACTTTTTGTGGGGGCAAATTCAAAGGCTGCCCCAGGTGGCATATACTCTAGCTATACTCACCTCAGCTGAATATGAACACCTGCCAAACTTGGTCATTTCAAAGATACTTTGAGCTTGTCTTCCACTCATAACAATTTAACATTTATTAAAATCACTGAAATCTTTCATCTTGCAAATTACTGCAGCATTCTTATAAGTGTACATGTTTTTATATATTAATATTTTATATTTCAAAATCCGAAGAAGAATCTGCAATGTTATTGGTCCTGACCTGACATCTCAGTTTCAGTCACTTTCCCACCACTGTAATGTAGCTTTACTGTGCCTTTACTATAAATATTTTTGTGGTAATTATTCTGAAGGTCTATACATTTTGGTATTTTGACTTTACAAATTTAAATGCAGCACTTCGGTAACTCAACTTTACAAATTTAAGTGCATCTTGATCTCATCATTTTACAGTTGAAATTGCTAGATGTAACTGTAAGTTCTATGCTAAGAATTTCTCTCACGCTCCTTGCTTGCGGAACTCTTCTCCAGCTACTTACTTTCCTGTTAACTTTAATCTTCAAAAATTTAAATGATCGGTCAATCATCATCTGTCTCCTTGAATCATGTTCTTTTATTGCCCGTTTTTCTTAATAATGTTTTTTCTCGGTCTTTTACTCTCAGTAATCCCTTGCATCTTAGTGGCTTTATTGCCTTGCTTACAGTGAAACAGTTAAAACCTGTTATTCTAACAGAAAAGAATTAAGGTTTTCAGATGTAGTGATCTCTCCATAACCTAATTGAAGTTCAGAAGTCATGAAGAATGATTTAAGTTAAGTCAATTACTTGACAAAAGAGTCTCCCCATCAGCAAATCTAGTATACACCCCAAACTCTACTACATCTCAATTTTCATAAGGTAGTATTCATATAAAATACAAATTTTATTTTAACCTAATAATGTACAATAATGGATCATATGCAATATAGGTGGAAAACCCAACTGGAAAAAATTGAAAATAAATACATTTTAGAAGTAAGTCATAAGAGATCATTCCATCTTAAATAAATAAAAAGTATTTTGTGATAATTTTTGGCATCAAGATGAGATTTTCCGTGTTAAAAAGTTGAATAATTTTAACATATTATGGATAAAAAACATATTATGGATAAAAAACAGTAAATTTTATAATGCATTTTTTTTAGACTTAGTATGAGCAAAATAAATCCATGGATTTGGATAAAAAAAAAGATACTAGAATGATGTCAAAATCCATAAAAATTTTTCATCCTTTTATAGTTTAATTTGTAATGTATATAAATGTAGGTAGAAAAAAGCAAAAGTTGAAAAGAGAGTGAGGGTCACAATGCACTGCCCAGGGCACTCTATCAGGCTTGCTCCCACCCCCAGTGATTACATTTATGTATGTATATTAACCCTGTAGACTCCTGTGTGAAGTACAGGGACACAAACTCACTACAGAAGATTTTACTATTATGGCTTTGTAGCAAAAAGTGTACTTTCTTCTTGGGCTTGTTAATGATTCCTGTCTCGTCAATTCTGCTGCAACGCATGTATCCTATTCCATACAATTGTAACCACCAGCTTGTCACCTCGCTATGCCCTTTTTTATATCCTTATTGACAGCCAAAATTTATATATGTGAAAAGATAATCTTGTGAGATTGTATCCGACTCCAGGATTTATCTGTTTTAAATGTAACCCATGAAGCCATTATTTTCCCTTTTTGGACAGTTTACATATCAGACACATTTGAATCTGTCTATATTTCTGAGATGAGGCATTATGTTAACTATTTACATTGTTTGGACTATCATCCTCATCTTTGTTGCCATACTTATCATAACGTTTTGCCTGTTGCATGCTCCGGCCTTTTTCAGGTGGTTGGAATGTCGAACTGAACCCTTTATTTTGCTTGCTGGGGTAGACTGTTCAAGTTCCATGTGCCATGTCTAATGGATGTCAGTTATCTCCTGTTAATTCCCCTCTCCAACTTCTCCACCACCTTAACCAGGTATTGAACTCCTACTCTTTGTGTCCTGTCACTGGATCTAACCAATGCCGTTATCCACTGTTCGATGTGTCCTTGAGGACAGTCTACTCCAACAAGCAAAATAAAGAGTTCAGTTTGGCATTCCAACTACCTGAAGAAGGCCAGAGTGTACAACAGCCGAAACATTGTGATAAATATGGCAACAAAGATGAGAATGATAGTCCTAACAATGTAAATAGTGTACATTTGAATCTGTGCTTGCTATGGAGGTAAGTCATTTCCTTCTAGCATTGCAAAAAATGCATGCAACCCTGGGCCTCTTTGCCCTCTGTGATAATTCAGGTTTCTATAGCAAGTACATTTTTATGAGGTAGAATTGCTCAGTTCACACTCAAATGGTTTTCAATATAGAGTTGACCTTCTCCTAGGCTGGTTGCTAACCAAGATTAGAAAGTGTAGTCTGTCCTGCAGAAGAGAGGCATTTATACCAGGAGGATAACATATATAGTAACACAGCAAAAATTCAAAGCAGGTGTAAAAAGCAAGAGGATTTGTTTTTTTGGGGGTTTTTTTTTGTTTGAATTTAAAAAATGTGGAGTTATTATTTGTATTATTTCAAATTCTTCATAAGAAAGTAAAAATATTAAAAAATTTACCTTTTTTTTTTTTTAAAGCAATTCACCCCAAGCAAGGTGGGAGTGCCACTAGTACACAAGGAGTTACAGAGGATTGAGAAAAGAGGCATATTTGGAGAAAGGATACAGAGAAGGACAGGGAACAAGATCAAGGTATCAGATGTTGATTGACATTACACTTGAATATTTGCAGATTATAGTCATCAGGGAAGCAAGTAATGGGAAGGGAGTTCCACTGGCGGGAAGTGTGGGAGAAGAAGCTTTTAGTAGAAGAGACAGTTACATTTAACCATTTTGACAGTGAAAGGGTGGGACCAAGTGCCAACCTGGTAGCTCGCTTAAATTCATGCAGTCCGGGAAACAGTGAAAGTAGCTTGTCAGAACAGTTGCCATGAAAATAGAAGAAACAGAGGGAGGCCATGGCATGTATGTGAGATAGCAATTGTAGACTAGATGCCAGATCAGGATCTATCATCTTGCATATTTGTATCTGGATTTTGTTGAGGACCCTGAGACGTACAGCGAGAGCACCAGACCATATCTGACAGCAATATTCTATTCAAAGTTCACCGTGAAATTATTCTGAACTTTTAAATCTCTTCCTCTGAATTCTATGTCCTTGGCTATTCTCCTCCCTTTTGAAGGAACTTTAATGTCCACAGCCATGCCCTTGGTGTTTATATTTGCAAACCTCCTATTGGCAAAGGAACTCTATCCTAATTCTCCTGATTGTTCTTACAGCTTTCACTATTAAACTCAATCAATTATATTTTCTTCCTTTATTGTACCTCTTCCTCTTGTTGTTGTTTGCTAGATAGAATTTCTGATAGTACAGGTAAGGCCCCCTCTCTATAGTCATCTGGAAATATTGTTGTGCTTGGCGACTTTAATGCCCATCATGTCAAGTAGCATTATCACTTTCATATCATTGACCTTATTGGCATTGAAAACTTGAACTTCTCAATTACGAAATCTCCCAATCAAATAGTAGACTTCACCATGCATCTCCCTAGCAATTCCTTTGGCTAAACAATATGGCTTCCATTTCAACAGGTATACCACTGATGTGTTAACAACAATCACTGAATTTGTCTATGAAGCTTTAGATAAGAACAGTAAAGCTCGGGCTGTGGATCTAGATATCTCAAACTTGTTCAATAAGGTTTTGCATGCTGGCTTTCACTATAAGCTCAAGGTTTATGGTATCTCCAGACAAGTATTTTGCCTAATCTAATTGTTTCTAACAAATCATGCAATAAAGGTCGTGTTGAACAAACACACTTTTAGTTCATCTCATATTAATGCAGGGGACATCCAGGGCTCCATGCATAGACCTATTCTGTTTCTGATCTTTATCAACAACCTTCTCAATGTCATCAGTTCTCAATTAGTTATTTATGCAGCTTTCTTCTGTATTTTCTACAAATATTTTCATGGCAACTGTTCTGATGAGCTTTTTTCCTTAGTATCCTAACTACAAATGTCCTACTGGATTGGCAGCTAGGTCTCAATGTTTTACTGTTGAACTAGCTAGATGCAACTGTCAGTTCTATTTTAGTAGTTAATTTTCTTGAAGTTTTTGCCTATGAAACTCCCTTCCAATTTGTTTTCAGGCCACCTACAACATTCAGAAATTTAAAGGCAATGTCAATCATCATCTTCTGTCTTCCTGTTCCTTCATTGTCCTTTCTCCTCAGTGAAGTCTTCTCATTCTCTTTCACTTATTGTAACCCGTGCACATCCTAATGGCATTATTGCTGTGCTTGTGGTGAAATGATAAAAAAATATCAAAACTGGAGAAAAAATTTGCTTGTCTAATATTTTAACTAATTAAATTTGCAAAAAGAAATAATGCAAGTTTGGACAAAGTATTGTTAAAAAGAACAAAAACCAACTTTTCATAGACATCAAAACACTAAAATTATGACATTTACATTTCAGTTTCACATCTTTATTTAAAAATTTTTTTTTTTTAAGCATTTCATCCCAAGCAAGGTGAGATGCCACTAGTACACGAGAGGTTATAGAGAGTGGGAGTGAGAGTAAAGAGGTATGACAGAGGAAAGGATGAAGGATGGGGAATAGATCAATGCATCTGGAGATGTTGATTGACATTACATTTGAATAGTTGGAGATTATAGCTATCAGGGAAACAAGTAATTGGAAGGGAATTCCACAGACAGGTGGTGGAAGAGATGAAGCTATTGGAGTAGAAGAGATGGCTACATTTAATGATTTTGACAGTGAAAGAGTGGGACCAAGATGCCATCCGCATACCACAATTAAATTTGTGCAGTCTGGGAACTAGCAAAAGTAGCTCATTGGAGCAGTTACCATAAAAGTATTTGTAGAAAAGACAGAGGAAGGCAACAGCATATCTGTGAGAGAGTGACTGTAGACAAGATGCCACATCAGGGTCAATCACATTACATATCCGTCTCTGGATTTTGACGAGGCCCTTAAGACAAACAGCAGGGGTACCAGACCATATATGGCAGCAGTATTCCATTCAAGGGCAAATATATATATATATATATATATATATATATATATATATACAGTGTATCACAAAAGTGAGTACACCCCTCACTTTTGTTGCCAGGGATTTAGCTTTTAATGGCTATATTTTGAGTTATTTTGAGTTATTTTGAGGGGAAAAGAAATTAACTCTGTTATATATGCTGCAGACAGACTACTTTTCATTGTGTCAAAAGGTAATTTTTTCAGTGCTGTCCCATGAAGAGATATACTTAAATATTTGAAGAAATGTGAGGGGTGTACTCACTTTTGTGCAAATTAATTTAAATCAGGAGAGCTTCCAAGCTAGTAAATAGTACTTTGATTTGCTCATTGGTAAGGCTTGTCAGTGTGTTTGTGCAGCATTACAATTTTTGTACATTTCTTTGAGTTAACATCCATTGCAGACAATGGTCATAGGATAACTAATTGACTGTCGAGACAATAGTGTCTGGGCATGATAAAAATGTGATGCAATTATGGATGATGCAATAATTTTCAAGGCTAAACAAATTTCATCATACACCCTGAAAATAGATTCATATTATTGCACAACACTGCAAATGACCTAATCTGAGGAAAAAATAAGAATTCATTACACCCTGTCACTTAAGTTAATCTAAAACAGACTGTATGGTGAAAGAAAGGAAACTAAAGCAGTTGTTTCAATTAATTTGCAAGAGTGCAATCAAATAATTGGTATTTAACAATATTTCATAATAAAGTTTCACCAAAATTATTCCTATATTTTTCTTTATATTTCAATCAATCATTAGCACAGATGATATGCAGAAATAGTTCACAATTTTTAAATTCGGTGATAGAACATTGTCAGTTGCTACAGTCTTGTGCTTGTGTTTCAAATGATTTAGGCTCAAGTCCAGTGGCTTTCAGAGTTGTTTTGAGCTGGTCCTTGTATCTTCGAAAAGGGCAACCCTGTGGTCTGAAGTGAGCTCACTGAATAAAACTTTACATGATAACCTTCATGCTTCCATTCTTACTACATGTCCTGGCTATTGAAGACAGTGTTTAATGATCAGCGATTTGATACTTTGACTGTTGGCCCTATCCAGGACATTGGTATTGTTCACATATTAATTCCATTTTATATTCAGGATTGAATGAAGATTTTGATGGTGAAAGCTTTCTAATTTTTGGATGTTGTGTCTAGGTTTTGCAACCATATAGCAAAGCTGAAATGACAACAGTATTATAGACCATAATGTTTGTTGTTAAGTTTAGATGTTTGTTGTTGAAGACACATTTGATTAGCTTTCCAAATACCCATGTACAGCTCCAATTCTGTGTTCCACATCCTTTACTGAGGTGCATTTGTTTGATAAAAGCCTGCCTATAAAAATGCTATAATTGTTCTAGAGGTGTCACACAGACGCTAATATCAAAATCTGGTAAGATGGTATTTGCAGCATACTGTGCAGCAGCTTTGGTATTCTTGATGAATTGAATTATAATGCTTAAAGCATAAATTATAAAATAAATTAAATTTATTTAAATAGTGTTTAATATTTATGTTGTCAATTATCAAGAACAAAAACAAAATGTATAAATTTACTTTCATATTACTTTTCAATTTTTCATTACAATTCAAATCATTGGCAGCCATAATTTTAACAACATGAGATACTTATGAAGATAAAAGACAATAGGAAAACTGTATTATTAGTCAATGCATTTCATTCAATGTGGACTTTTTCAAGGCAAAAACGAAATGAATTTATTAACATAAAATACACAGATGACACAGTACTGATAACAGACACAGAAAAGAAATGACAAAATCTCGTACAGAAGGTAGCGACAGAGAGTGAGAAGAAGGGACTAAGCATAAACTACAAGAAGACAGAATGCATGATCATCAGTAAGAGGAAGAGCCTGAAATGCGATTTGCACGCTGGGAATACTAGAATCAAGCAGACGCAGAAGTTTCAATATCTGGGATGCGTCTTGACAGAGGATGGTAAGTGCTACACTGATATCTGTAGACATATTGGGATTCTAAAAGCTGGGCAGAGAACTGCTAGACAGGAGGATTTCTTTGGTAACAAAGAAAAGAATACTGAGCAGTTACAGGACATCTGTCCTCCTTTACAGCAGTGAATGTTGGAAAATTTCCTCAAAGATGAAGAAGAGACTTGTGGTGACAGAGATATGATTCTACAGAAGGGTGATATGGATATCATGGACTGAGTGTGTGAGCAGCAATGAGGTCTTAGAGAGGTTGCAAACAAGGAGGAGGCTTATAATATCAGGAAGAGGCAGCTGAAGTTTCTGGGACATATCATGAGGAAGGAGGGCCTGGAGAATATGATACTCACATGTCAAATAGAGAGAAAGAGAGACAAGGGAAAACAACATTTGATATACCTGGCTGGCTTAAGCAAGTGGATTAGAGAACATGGTTTAGGGGAGGAAGCAGAGGGACGAAACTTGTTGAGAGTTGTAAGGGATAGAGGGAGGTGGAGAGCCATTTTCACCTACATCCTGAAAGGACATGGCACATCACAAAAAAGAAAGAAAAAGAATCATCATTTTTTAAACCAACAGGCATTGCTGAAGAGTTAAATTAGTTAAAATAATAGTGGCATCAAGTGAAAAATCATTCTTTTGACACTTCATTTTTTGTGGGAATGAACGTCAAAGTTTGCAATAAATTCTAACATATCTGTAATTAAGGAGAGCTTTTGTAGGTCTCAATTATTAGTATCTTTAAAAGAATATGATGGAAACTAACTAACATGGCTCACTTAATAGTTAAATCAATACAAAGAAATAATAATTCATTAATGTGGGAAATAAATCTAAAATTAAGTGACTTTGAATTAAGAGTAACAGGTGAAATATAAACTACTATTATACTATTATCATAAAAGAGATAGCTAGTGATATCTTAACTAATAAAATAAAATAAAAACTTGTAATTATAATGAGTTCAATATCAGCATCATTTTTGAATTGTTATCATAACTTTCATTATTACAATTATTGATTTTCAAAAGTGATAGCTACTGATATTTAACTGATAAGAAATATCCTCATTATAATGAGCTCAATATCAGCATTTTGTAACTGATGTCATCATAACTTTCATCATTAAAATATTATTGGCATTATCAAAAAGAGATAGCTAGTGATATTAAAGTGATAAGATAAGAAATATCATCATTATAATGAGCTCAATATCAGCATCATTTTTGAATTGATGTTATCGTAGCTTTCAGTATTTAAATGATTTGTGTTCCTGTTTCAATATTGAATACAAAAACTGTACCTTGATTTTGGCAATCAAACAGAAACTAATGTAACTTATGTCAGCAAGTTCAAAAGTTTGGAGAAAGGACTTTCCTCACAATCTAAATTTGGTATCTTCTAGTAGATGCTAAAAGAATATCTGCCAGAGGACACGATAAATAAAGTTCATCTTGAAGGTCAAACATAACAGTACATACAAGTTATTGGTAGGAACACTGTGGAAATATTAGTATGCCTAAAAAGTAAAAATTGTACACTTGGGATTTCCTGATGCTTTTCCTTAGTGCATTGTATTTTTTGGAGCATTTAATGCACAGTCTCAATTAATTCATGGAGTGCAATGATAAAATGAGAAACAAAATTTGGATTAAGGATATATATATATATATATATATATAAACAGAAATTCTTACATACACTAATACAAACACATATACCATGTGCAGTCATTAATATCTATGTCTGTGAAACACTAAAGTACTTCCTCTGTATTTATCCTTTTATGCATCCTTTCTTGACTCACCTTTTCCTCTTTTGGGATTTTAATTTAATTTCTTGATTCAGCCACTAGCTTTTAAAAAGAAAGACAGATATGAACTGATGGAGATAGATAAATAGAGAAACACTGAGGCAGACAGATATGGAAATACTAAGATAAACTCTTTTAAAGATATAAACAGGAAGACACGAATTGTTAAAAATAGATAGATAGGGAAGTACTGAGGTAGATATGGATATACTAAGACACCTCTCTAAAGATATAGGCAAACATGGTCTGCTAGAGGCAGATACAGAAATATGAAGACAAACTCTTTTAAAGAGATAAACAGGGAGAAATAAATTGTTAAAAACAGATAGATAGGGAGGTACTGACGTAGATATGGATATACTAAGACACTCTTTTAAAAAGATAGACAGACACTGATTGCTAGAGATAGATAGAGAGAGACTGGGTAGATATGGAAATACTAAGACAAACTCTTTTAAAGAGATAGCTTGCAGATAGATTTTTGAAGAGAGAAAAATATATAGAGAGAGATACTGAGGTCAACAGATATAGATTTACTAAGACTTACATGAATGAACTGAGAGTGATATTAAAATAAAAATAAAATTAAAGACTGATATAGATAGATTTATATGAACAGGGTGTTTGTGACACATGTGAACAGACTGAAATAGTTAAATAGGGAGACATTGAGTTAGACAAGGATTAATGAAGACAGATATATAAATAAGGAAACATGATACAGATATGGACATACAAAGACAAACTCTTTTAAAGAGATAGATAGATAGATAGTTAGATAGGATAGCTGTTAGAGATAGATAAATAGATAGTGATATATAAGGTAGATATGGACATACTAAGACACATTTTTAAAGAGATAGGCAGATATGGACTGCTGGAAATATATAAGTAACATAGGGAGACACTGAGATAGATTTCTTTTGAAAGATAGATACGTAGAGACGGACTGATGGGTTATAGATATATATGATATAAACAGATAAAGAAAAACTTTTTAAAAGAAAGAGACAGGCAGACGGATTTTTAGAGATAGAAAAGTATATAGAGTGATGCTGAAGTTGACAGATATAGATATACTAAGACTGACATGAATGGTGTGAGAATGAGATTAAAAGAATAAAACTATTCAAGCTGAATAGAGGGATATAGATAGATTTTCCTCTACTGGCCTAAATATTCATCAAATGTTATTCAACAACGTTTGCACAATTTGAACCTGTGTTCCACCTCACATTTCTCCTTTAATAAGATTTCTCCAAGACTCAGGTCAGTAAACAAAAATAAATATATCTTTTAAAAAATAAACAGAGTGTTTACTCAAATATAGGTATTCACTAAAAACAATGTTTAAAGTGATAAATATGTTATTTTCTTTGTATATATATATATATATATAAAGAAAATAACATATTTATCACTTTAAACATTGTTTTTAGTGAATACCTATATTTGAGTAAACACTCTGTAAGTGAACATTGAATTCAACATTCAGAGGTGACAGACTGTTTTATACTAAACACAATCATCAGGCCACATGTTTTTTCTTGGCTATTTATATATACAGGTCAGTGATGCATTTTGTATTGTCTATTGCATTGTACAGACTACTCACAATGCAATAAAATACTTACAATGTGTCACAGACTTGTATATTAATAGTTGAGAATATACAGAAAGTATGTAGCCTGATAATTGCATTTGACATGAAACAGTCTGTCACCTTGGATTGTTGACTTCAATGTTCACTTTTATATTTACATACGCTCTATCTCTGATATTGAGCAATTTATCCCATAAATATAGCATGCCTTAAAATTGGTTTGGTTTGTTTTGTTTTACGGTATATCAACCTCAATGGCTCATTTAATGCCGACAATTTTTTAATTTTCTGGTAATATTTTTGTTTTGCCAAAAATCTATTTCTGTTAATATTTTTAACTCAAAAATGTATAGCTAGTAATATTATTTTTTCAAAAATGTATAGCTGGTAATATTATTTTTTCAAAAATGTAAAGCTGGCAACATTATTTTTTTAAAAACGTATTATCAGAGGCCTTGATGTTGGACGTAGTTTATCGTCATACCTAGGACACACCTTAAAATTGTATTTCTTCATATATATATATATATATATAGAATGGTGTGATGGATAAATTGTTGCCATTTTATATTTTTAATTTAAATAATCTGAACAAACTGTAATATGGATGGACTGAAATAGAATTATAAGAATGGAAAAAGACAGTTAAGTGATAAACAATTATATGCAACCTTAAATAGAGAATGAAAAAATTGAGTTACATAAATTGTTATTAACAACCAACAGTAGATAATGAATAAATTCGGATAGATATTAAAAGATGGAGATAGATATACAGAAACAGATCAGGATAGATACAATCCCAGAAAATTATAACCAGTCTAACATAGATCAATACGACCTGATAAATGTATGTATGAACAGTATTAGATAAGAAAAAAAAGGGATGCAGACACATCTAAAGAATTGAATGAAATAGATACATAGCTATGATTCAGATAGGTAATTGAAACGATATGAACATAATTATGTAGGTAATAACTGCTTATTTATACAAATAAATATATTCACAAAACAGAAAGATACACAGAGACAAATTTATATAAGCAAAATTTAGGAGGAGGTACGGTGGAGTAATGGATAGCAGCTCAGATTGAGGAATCAGAGAGCTGAGTTTGAATTCCAGTCGAATCAATTACATTCACTTACATGCTAATACCCTTGGGAAAGGTATGAATCCTCTTCTTCCCCCACCAGCTATGGCTGAATAGCAGGAAAGACTAGGTTCTATAGCCTTGGATGGCAACTGGTCTACTACAGGAAGAAATGGCAACCTACTGCAGGAAAAAAATCTGCCTCATCAGTCATGTATCGAAAGATACATGATTGCCTAAGCATGTATCATGCATGGCACATAACTGACTGATATACACAAAACAAATGTGCAAATTGGTTGATGAACTGATGAAACAGATAAATTAACAGGTGGAAAACAAGAAACAGGTAAAAGGTTATAGACTTGCAAACAGACAGAAAATATATATATATAAATTTTATTTTTATACCCTAACCCGTCAAGACATAATCAAATATTACTCTCCACAGAACAGTATTTTTAAGATTGGAAAAATTGTTTTGAATAGTTGTTGTCAAGGATTTAGCAGCTAATATTATGTCGGTTTTTACCTGCTTTATGGTCATTATTATTGTTATTAATGCATAATTCTTCTTCAGGCAAATATTAGGGGTTGCATTCTGACCCATAATTATTTCTACACAGTAGTCATTCTTTTTCTTCTATGTGCTGTGTCCCTTCAGGACATTAGAGATCATGACGTTTCATGATTTCCTGTCATTTGATCTCTTAATAAATTTTATCCTTTTCTTATCACTCCTAAAACTTATTCCACAATGGATTTGCTTGAAATTACCAGGTAGGTTCTGCTTTTTTATTTTTCACTATACCTCTTGTCTTCAATTTGTCCTGTGAGTATCAAATTTTCCAAGCACTCTTTCTATATTATATATCCTAGAAATTTCAACTATCTCTTCCTGATGTTATGTATAAGTGTCCTTTATGTTTCAATTTTCTCTAAAACTTCCTCATTACTCACATGTTCAGTCCATAGTATTCTCAGCATCCTTCTTTAGAACCACATTTCTATTGCTTGAAGTCTCCTTTTAATCTGTGAAGCGATTGTCCTGCATTCACTGCCATATAGGAGGACTGATAACGAAAGTTTTCTAATTCTTTATATTTTGCTGAGCTTTTGGATGACATCTTTCAGTATCCCAATGCATCTTTGAATTTCAGTGCTACAATTCCCAATTAAGACACTTACCAGGTATTCTTGTTTGATTTTGATGTCTCCAATTTGTAATTTCCTAGTTGAGCTGTGGCTCTTTTGCTAACAACCATGTATTCTATCTTCTTTACTTCTTTCACTACCATCTGTAGGAGTTCTTATAGTTTCCTTTCTGTGTCTACTATCAACACTGTGTCATCTGCATATCTTATGTTGTTATCACCACCAACAGAACAATTTAAAATATTAACACTCCCTTGATTCCAATAGCCATATGAAGAATACAATAAACAGGAGATAACTGACTTTGCTATGCAATGATCAGCATATATAATTAGTTGAGCTACCATCCAACACATGGCCTGAAGATTGCATTTCAATATGAAGGAGACCGTCACCAGTCGGTGTTGACTTCACTGTCTACACTTATATTTATATATGCTCTATTCCAGATATTGAACACTTTTATTCACAAATATAGCATATCCTAATATATATATATATATATATATATATATATATATATATATATATATATATATATATAATTATTTATTTAAAAATATGATTCCAACACGCTACATAAGAGTTCTCATGTTTCAAAACAAGAGCTGAAAACTTCAATATAATTATTTGAATTAAATTGAATTGTTCCATCTTCAAGTAAAATTTTTTGGGGAATAACTTATTTCTGAAATTTACGTGTTTTAATAGCATATTCATTATTGAAATCAAAATTTCCATGGTAACGGACAGCGCAATTGTTTAAATAGAAGGGGTGTAGGGTGTTAATAATTTATATCAGTATAGAGTTACATTCATAGATGTCAAGTCAGGGTAAGGTTGGAGTGTCTAAATTTAAAACGGAAGATGATTTCGTCCAGTCTGGTTTACGTGTCTATGGAGATTTATTTATTTTTTTATTTTATTTTTTTTTGAAAGGGTTTTGTGTATATAAAAACTGCCGTAACATTTGTTTTTTGAAGACTTCATAAAGGGTTATCTTTTTTAGTAGGGTATTTAAGCTATTTATTTAGGACTATAGATTTAAAAAAAAAAAAATGCTAATTATTCAATGCAAAGATTTGATGATGTCGGCAAAAAACCGTTCAGTCATGTCTATTGTTTAATAGATTTTTATTATTTAGAAACTTAATGTGTAGTTTCTCATGTAGGCATAAAGGCATGGGTCATCCCAAGTTTTACAAGTTCTAGTTTTGTATGTATATATATATATATATATATATATTTAATTTAAAGAAAAACGGACCACTTTAAGGCTCCATTTGTAATAATTTATTTCACCACAGAATTTTATTTTTCTCTGGATCTTTAGACTTCACAGATGAAATGAAAAATGAATTTAAAATTTACACTTTTGACAGGCAGCATTAAGCTTGCATAAATTGACATAGAAGGTAGTGAGGAATGGTCAAGTTTAGAGAGGGAAGGGAGAGTTTTAAAATTTATTTTTATATTTCTTTTTATTAGAATACTTAATATTGAGAAAGGAGTGGGTAAGGCTCAGACATTAACCTATTTAATTGGTCAACTCAATGGAAATGATATGGGAAAAGGAGAAAGAGAAACAAGGGGAAAAGAAAAAAGGGGGAAGTAAAAAATATATATATATATATATATATATATGTATGTATGTATGTATGTATATATATATATATATGTGTGTGTGTGTGCATGTGTGGCAGAGACTATATAGAATTGCATGAACCTACATACTACTGATCCTCATTGATTGAGTTTACATCTGTCATTATCCATACATACACAGATATGCATAGAAACATATGAGTGATCTGTAAGCCATAAAGGCAAATACTCTGATAGAGATCTAGAAAGATTGACATGTGTACCAAATAAGACACCCCAATAAATGTGAAAGGAGATAAATGTGATGTATTTATCAAGAGATAAATAAAGTTGAAAATATACAAACATAAAATCCTAAGCATCATGGATTTAGATAAGTGTACATATTATGAAATGGACAAAGTCCGACAATTATTTAAAGACATTTTTATGTTTATACATTCTTTTTTTATAGATACAAATATTTAAGTAAATTCTCTGTGAATAATAAACAGTATTAACAACATTTACCAGCCTGAATGCCCGAGAAATTGTCATAGGAAATATGCATCCTCCGACAGGAATCGAACCTGTATCCTATACGGAACCGTCATATAGCCTGACATGCTTTTACCGATTTCTTTACATTTAGATACACACATCAAGCAGATATGAATGTACGTGAGAAAATTATGGAAGATTATAGTTAAAAACAGTAAAATTGACCCTGCTAACCAAAACGCTCCTCTGTGGCAAAATCAGTAAAAGCACATCAGGCTATATGACGGTTCCGTATAGGATACAGGTTCAATTCCTGTCGGAAGATGCATATTTTCTATGAAAATTTCTCAGACCGATAAATGTTGTTAATACTGTTTATTATAAACAGAGCATTTACTTAAATATTTGTAGCTATAAAAAAGAATGTATAAACATAAAAATATCTTTAAGTAAGTGTACATATTGAATGATGTTTAGTACTTTGTAGAAAAATACCTGGTATTTTGTATACAAATAAATCATAGAAATGACCTAAATAGAGACAGATATTCATTGTACTTCAAATTACTTCATATATATATATATATATATATATATATATATATATATATATACACACACACATGTATATATATATATATATATCTCCAGTCATTGGCGTGTTTGTCTAAAAATAAATCCGTCTAAATTCACCTTAATCCTTGCCATCCATGCATCAATAGCTTAAGGATAAAATCTACAAATGAAACCAAATCAGTTGGGTTTTGATCCTGGCTTGAGGCAATTGGTTATCTAACCACACTGATGAGCTGTGAAAGAGTGAAACAGTTTGTCTGTGGATAACAATATATATATATATATTATATATATATATATAATATCAAGTGATAATTGGTAGGGATAATTCCAAGGAGGATATTAATCCAAAGAGAGCTCAATGTAAATAACAGAATAATATAATAATGAGTACAGATGATCTTAAAAATCCATTCAGTTATAATTTATTTCATGAATATACAAAAAGTCATCTCTTCAGACCAAAGTTTTTTTAATAAATGAAGTTTCCTGATGAAAGGAAAAGGGAGAGAAAAAAATTAAAAAAGTTTAATATTAAAGAGGAAGAAAGAAAAAGAAAAATTTCAATATAAGGTTTTTAAAAGTTTTTCCTTTTTCCTCTCCCCTAACAATGAAAATATTTGTAGCAAAGGCACAGGAACACTATTTTATAGCAGTGGAAAAGTGACTAAAGCTGGGATGTCAGGACTGATAAAATTGTAGATTATTTTGCCAAGAATCTACTCAGCAGAACCACCAGACAAGATCTGTCTGCAATAATCAATGCCTGGATGAATGGTCAACTTATAAATGTTTAAGATAGATTCTGGCAAGAAAAACTGTCTAACCCAACACAGTGAACCAATTTTCCTAGCAGCAAACCTAGTAATTGAATATAAATATTCCACTTCATGTCAGAGAAGAATGTGAGACAGTTTAATGAGTTGCTTTCCTGGAGGTTAGCATGATCTTCGGATTTTATGTTTGCAATGAACGAGTGTATGTATATATATATATATATATATATATATATATATATATATACATACAAGTTTCATTGAATATGCTAGACAAGGTAAAAAAAAAGGTAAAAATATTGGAAGCCTTATTAATAAAAACAAAACAAACCAACACTCAATAATATCAACTATGAACATGGACACAATATCTTGACTGTGTTTTGGAAATTAAACATTATATAAATACATACATGCAACAAACTATTTCTTGTTATTTTGACCTTGAAAATGGCTAAATGTATAGCTGAAAGTGCTCAGAAACAGACAACAATTGGACAGTTTTTATATAATTTATCTACTGAAAAGAAAAAAATTATAAGATCACATTAGAAATTGTATAAAAATCTTAAACAAAGTACTTTGTCTGTCATATTCAATGAAACTTGCATGAAAAAAGGATTTCTGTCTAAATACACTATATATATATATATATATATATATATATATATATATATATATATATATATATATATATATACACACACACACTAATGTAGTATAAACTAAAGGATGATGATAATTTTGACTTCCCAAAAGCAAAGAAAAGTATAAAGGCATAGAAATTAAGAAAAGAGTAATGAACTGTAATGTAATATTGGGTCTCCGACAACAGTGAATGAATGTTACACAATCTCCTCACCTATGTGATGTGGTTCTACTGAAGGATGTTCAATATAACATGGACTGAATATATCAGTAACAAGGAATTTTTAAGTAAAATGGAAACAAAAGATCAGAGAGAGTTAAAATTTCTAGAGCATGTAATGAAGAAAGAGGGCTTAGAAAAAGTAACACTCACAAGACATACTGAAGGCAAGAGACAGAGGAAAACTGTTTAGTAAACTACAAAACATATTTGTGTAAATGAATGGCAGAACAGAAACTGGAAGGGATGGTAAAAAGGCAAACCTTACTAAGAACTAAAAATGTAAAAAGTGGAGAGCCATGATCACCTACATTCTCAAGTGACAAAGCACACAGTGGAAGAGAGTAGTAGATATTCAGATAAAGTCTTCTTGTGACATAGTAACACTCATGCCAGTGCACAATCTGTATCTGATATTTATATAGTTACACATACTGTCATGAAGTTCACTGTGTGAACATTATTGCAATATGCATCCATTGCAAGCAGGTGTTATGCCATGGAGAACCACATATACAACTTTAGTTTGAGCTGTTTGAGAGGGGTTTAATTATGTTTTTTTCCAGAAGCTGGATCGTCATAATGGATAATGCACATTGTTTTTGCTTTCATGTTGACACCAGTTGTCAGATAAACATTTCTACACGCATAGATCAGCTTCTAGCTAGTCATGTAATTCAGATACCTACCATGATTATTGTATTATAATAATAGCAGTGGCAAACCTCACAGTGTCCCTAGCACAGATCAGAGAAAATACGACCCCAAATATGACTTGGAAGAAGAATTGTTTCTTTTTACCCAGCAGAGAGCATTTGCACTGCAGTAATTTTTGTCAATGACTGAACATTTTCTGTGGCTTACCAGAGAAATGATAGAGCCTTGTTGATTAACACATATTAACTCTGTTTTGTCTGTGCTTATATTTATTTTACTCAATGTCCACCCAATACAAGGCTCAAAATCCACCTTATGTTACTGAGCGAGGTTGTTGTAAGAGGAAGAATTATGGGCAGGATATGTGGGATAGAAAACAGTTGACTCTAGACATGAAAAGATTGAGGTTACAGTGATTAGGGAAATATCCTCTTCGGAGTCTACCCCACAAAGTAGCAATTCTTAGGTGAAAAAGCTGTCTAAGTCGAACTTCTTTCTTACCAATCAAATATGAAATCAATGAGGATGATCCAATTTTGCATATGTAGCACAGTGGGTCCAAGCTGCAAAGATCTGAACAAGCGGAATAAAGGAATGTAGTCATATCTGAACATATGTTATTTCAATAGCAAGTCTTCAGATATGACTACATATACATATTACATTACATTAGAGAGTAACAATAAACCTGTGACATTTAGGGTTGAAAATAATCCCTGCCATTAAGGCATGTTAACAAATTTGAACTCTGTCATACCTCGAATATGAGGACTGAAATATCAATTCTTACTGAAACATTAAATAAAGGCCAAAGCTATCAAGATTTAAGATGCCAAATCAGTTGCCTTCACTAGATGTAACCGTAAATTCTATGCTAACAGTTTCTTTTCTCGCACTTCTCAAATGTAAAACTCCCTTCTGTCTCCATGCACTCCAGCAAACTTTAATCTGTAAAAATTTTAATGCCATGTCAATCACTATCTGCTGTTCTCTTGATTAGACTTCCTTTGTTCTCACTCCTAACCAATGTTCCTGTTTCTAACTCTTCAAGACCCAGTAACCCCTTGTGTCTTTGTGGCTTTACTCAATTAAAAAATATAGGGCTACATCTGTCAACACAAGCTGCTACTGTGGTTTCCATAACAAGATGTTTTTTTACAGGACAGATTTGCCTGCACAATGCCCAACTGCTTCCAAAATTAAAATTTTCCTTCTCCCAGACTGGTTGCTAACCACAGCTGAGGAGCATATATCTGAATGTGCAGCTGGTGTAATGGTTAGAAGATTAGAATGAGAAATCAAAGAGCCAAGTTCAAATTCCAGTTGGGTTTGTTATATTCACTCATATGCAAATACACTTGAGTAAAGTATAAATCCATCTCGTCATATCTCTCAAGCTACGTGTTAAATAGCAATGCAGACTAGGTTCTTTGACAACCAGTCTAAGAGAACAACAACTCTGAACTCAATATCAGAGGAAAGTCTGGTTCTTTGGTTCTAAGAACTGAGCTTCTGGACCTTCATACATCAAAAATGATGGAAAAAAAGTCCATTATATACATAAGGGTTGGTTTGTTTTATTTTACTACATAACAACCTTTAATGCTGACAAAATTTTTATTGCTGGTAATATTTTTATTTTCAATAATGTATTGCCGGTAGTTTTTTTTTTTTTTAAACTATTGCTGGTAATAATTTTTTCCTCAAAAATTTATTGCGGGTAATAATTTTTTACAAAATTGTATTGCTGGTATTAAAACTTGTTTTTACACATTTTGGCCCCATTTTGTGGGGTTAGCTGGGACTCTAACAGGTGCTAACACCCTGGGTCAGAGTGGACTTGGGAACACCAGCAATTAAGAGGTGGTGCCATGTTACTCAAAAGCTTCTGATCAGTGGCCTTGCTGTTGGATGTAGTTTATCATCTTACCCAGAACACAAATGTAGTTCATCATCATATCCAGGACGGTATATATGTATGTATGAATATGTATTGTAGTAAGGTTTTATAGTTAATTACATACATACATACATATATATGTATATATATATATATTATATATATATATATATTCATAGAACCATGGAAAAAAACAGAAATCTTAAGTATGTTTCCTCTCAATATAGAGATATGCCTATCTACATTGCAATGATTGCCGAAACACTTTAAAGTCATCTGTAAACAATCTTGTCATATATTTAGCATTTATAGGTTGCATCAGCCATTGGAATAAATTTGATAAATATATAACATTATAAATAAGAGAAAATTAAAGTATATCCTTTCGGAAATTTTATTTGACTGAGTTAGTTTCTCTGCTACATTGAGTTCATTAGTGAAATGATCTGGAAATGGGCTCATTGTTGTGAAGAAAATTCAAAAAGAAGCACACACACACACACATATATATATATATGATTAAATACAGAAATATACACAAGAAAGCCTAGATACTCAGTATACATATACAAGTTCAAATACATAGAAAAATCCCACACAAATATATATGCAGACATGAATTAAGTATTTATATATATATATTTATACAAAGAGAAATAAAATTATTGTTAAGAAAGTATTAGTAAAATCAAAAATATACACCTGAAACAAAATAAAATATTAATAAGAAAAATCTACATATATTTTAATCAATTCACACAAAGCAAGGTGATAAGGCCACTAAGATGCATGGGGGTACCAGGAGTGAAATAGAATATGAAAACATTAGAAGGAACCAGAAACCAAATCCTAAAAAAGTGAATAAAAGAGAAACTTCTACTTCTGTTCCATAGACTAAACAGCAAAAATGGAAGATAGTAGGAGACATAGCAAGAAGAAAGGATAACAGGTGGAGCAAAAGTTTGGTTGATTAGAGCCCAGTGTTTAAGAAAATCACTACAGAGATAGAGTGATGAAATATTAGGGTTTGATGGTAAGATCTGACAGAGAAGAGTACAGTCATGTTTGTCGTGAAAGGGTTTGTTAAGGGACTTTTTTTGAAGTGCATGAACAACAAATGTTGTTGATATATATATATATACCTATATATGCTACAAACAAACTAAAGAATCAGAAATACATTAAATCTATCCATAAAATATCTATGTTCGACACTTCAAGAACAGGTTGTGCATCATGGGCATAACAAAAATATATACATGAAAATTACTCTATCAAAATTGAGACACTTTTGAGTGGGAATGTGTATCATGCAACTATTTCAATAACATTAACTGAGGAAGTAGTTTCTGCCCATCTAATGAAAGATTTTTGACAAAATATAACATTACTCAAGCCAATTAGTAAATGCTTGATTTGCCCCCCCCCCTAGCTAAAAGTACATTTGAAAAACAAGACATGATCAAACAAGTACTACAGTTTAATTATCTGGGAAGTATTTTAACAGAAGACAGAAAGTGCGAAACTGAAAATCTAAAGACTCATTGTGATGGCCAAAGATGTTCTCCAGAAGTTAAGCAGCAAATGAAAAAAACAGAAAGGGTTCATTAGAAACAAAGAAAAGAATACCGAACTGTTATGTAATATTGGTCCTCCTATATGGCAATGGATGCTAGACAATCTTCTCAAAGATAAAGAGACCTGAAGCAACAGAAATGTTCTACAGACAGATGCTGAGGATATTATGGACTGAACATGTGAGCAATAATGAAGCTTTAGAGAAAATGGAAACCGCAAAGGACACCTATATTAAACATCAGAAAGCAAAAGTTGAAATTTCTAAGTCAAATAATGACGAAAGAGGGCTTGAGAAACTTGATACTCACAGGACAGAGTGAAAAGAAGAGAGAGGAAAACAATGTGTAGCCTACCTAGGAAGCTTAAGTAAATGGATAAGGGAGCAAAGTTTAGAAGAGATAACAAGAAGGTAAAATTTATGAAAGCTACAAAGGAGAGGAAATTGTGGAGGATCATGATTACCTACACCCTGAAGTAAGTGTATGTACTTTTGGTTTGTTTTGTTTTATGGCATATCAACGTCAATGGGTCATTTAATGTCGACAACGTTTTTTTCCTGGTAATATTTTTGTTTTGTCAAAAATCTATTTCTGTTAATATTTTTTCCTCAAAAATGTATAGCTGGTAATATTATTTTTTCAAAAACGTACAGCTGGTAAAAATGTATAGCTGGTAATATTATTTTTTCAAAAACATATAGCTGGTAATATTATTTTTTCAAAAACGTACATCTGGTAAAAATGTATAGCTGGTAATATTATTTTTTCAAAAATGTATAGCTGGTAATATTATTTTTTCAAAAACGTATGGCTGATAATATTATTTTTCAAAAATGTGTAGCTGGTAATATTTTTTCAAAAACGTATTGCTGGTAATAATTTTTTTCTTCAAAAATTTATTTCTGGTAATAATTTTTTTACAAAGTATTTCTGGTATTAAAACCTATTCTTACACTTTTATAATGTGTTTTACCTCAGTTTCAGGGTTAACTATTTGCCCATAGCTGGGACCCTAACAGGTGCTACCACTCTGGGTCAGGGTGGACCTGGGAACACCAGCAATTAAGAGGAGGTTCCATGCTCCTCAAAGCCTTGAACATAGTTGGACATAGTTTATCGTCATACCCTAGACGGATGTGTATTAGGTTTGAAGAGTTTAACTTTTAATGAACCAATATAGCATTGCCTCAGTTTGGCAATTAAAAATATTTCTTTCTTTTAAGATTAAATCAATGGAAATTTTGTGAACAGACTTATATATATATATATATATATATATATATATATATATATATATATATATATATATATGTATGTATGTATGTTATTTTATATACACAGTATGTATGTCCGAACCTAGACTCAGATTGTTTATATGAATGTGTTTGTGTTAACTAAAATGCATACGCCTGTATGCATGCGTGTTTGTGTGTATGAGAGTGTCACCCCAGACAAACACACAAGTAAATTCCCCCTCTCACCACTAAACATCGTCAAACAAGCATAAATAGATCCAATTTAAAAAAATAAACCAGTTTGTCTGATGATCACAAAAGCATGAAACCCAGGGTCACAAACTCATATCCATACAACTGTGTATATATATATATATATATATATATATAGATAGATAGATAGATAGATAAATATAGAAATTGTCATCTACAGACTGTTTTGCAGCTCATATGTGTGGCTAGACATCCAGTTGCTTCTAGCTAAGAATAAGGGTTAACACCAGAATTGTAGTAGCAGTTAAGATTGAGGTAGTTTGGAATGCATCCTGTTGGAAGTCAATTCCAAAAGAGTAGAAGTCTGTGAGAAGAAACTACAGATAAAGTACGACTTTATAACTGAGAAAAATCTTCTGTTGATTCCATTGTTGAAGATCTGAGTTGATCAATCCATCTTCTACGGCTTATCAACCCTTTCTTGTTTATTTAAAGCTAGAAAATATTTTTATATTGTAAAAATTTGTCAGGGAGATATTTTTCTTTTTGTTTTAGTTATACAAGCCTTACTAATTAACCCATAGCTGAGGAGAAAAGAGGTGGAGTCATACTTTTCCCAAGGGTATTTGTGTGTAAGTGAATATAACAAACCCAACAGGAATTGGAACTCGGCTCTCTGATTAACAATTCTGAGCCCCTATCCATTCCATCTAAGTTTACAACACCTTATATTCCCAAACAGTCGTCCATCTAAGTTCTGACCAGGTTCCACATTGTTTAAATTTAGTGATCATACAGAAACAAGTGTTCCAATGCGATGTGGTGCTCATTGCTGAAGAGCTTGTATAGCAAGCCTCTATAGCATGCCTTCACAAAGGCTTTGCAATATATCTGAGGCTATTGTCATTTTGATGTATTTATTGTCTAATGCCCCACTGATTCTGTGTGTAATGACTGGATATCTGCAGTGAAACAAACTGACTGAAAGCTGTATTGTTTTTCACTTAGGTGGTTGTTCCTTCTGAGGTGATCAACAACATTCTTATTGATGACATCATCAAAGAATTTCTGTCTATCTTTTAAATGAG
This sequence comes from Acanthosepion lycidas, assembly GCA_963932145.1. Taxonomy (NCBI): domain Eukaryota; kingdom Metazoa; phylum Mollusca; class Cephalopoda; order Sepiida; family Sepiidae; genus Acanthosepion; species Acanthosepion lycidas. The sequence goes on from OZ010573.1 coordinate 119,129,077, forward strand.
GTATTATGATTACTTGCATTATTTACATTATTTGGACTGTTATCCTCATCTTCATTGTCATATTCACAACGTTTCAGCCTTTGTATGCTCCGGCCTTGTTCAGGTGATTGGAATTTTGAACTGAACCCTTTATTTTGTCCAACGAGTTATGAGTTCAATACCAGGCCTCAGCAGTTGGAGAGTTGAATTAAAGGGAAACAACTGAGACGTCTTGAAGAGGCATAGCACATGAAAGTAGAACAATCTCTCCCTATGGATGAAATAAAGGTTTTGGTTCGAAATTCTAATCACCCGAAAAAGACCAGAGTGTACAACAGCCAAAACATTGTGAATATGGCAATGAAGATCTGAATAACAGTCTGAATAATACAAATAATCAAAGAATTTGCTGAGAATATTAAGTAGGTTGATGGACTGATATTGCAACGATGAGCACTCACCCATATTCCTGAAAACAGGCATACACTTGACACTTTCCATAGACTTGGGAAGGATATCTGCTTCCGGCAATGGTTAAACAATTTTGCTAAGATCAGAGATAAACAATTGATACAACCACAAACTACATT
>OZ010573.1:119134645-119207145 GCA_963932145.1 Acanthosepion lycidas
GTTGTTGCGCCCTAGGTTCATGTTGCACACTGAACATGACAGAGTATTATTCACTCACCCAGGAATGTCTGACAACTCCCAGGAGTAATGTGTGAAATAGTGTTGTCATCAAAGAGAAAATATAGCTTGTGTGTCCATAGTCCTGTTGCAAATAATCATTTCCCAATCATTGATGCTGACACATTTGGGATCAAATTTACTCTTATTCCTGCAATGTGCACTGTGTAGTCAACAATGGAAAAAAGTATTTATATTACATAATCATCCAGAGCCTGGTCTACTAGTCTGTATCAATAGAAATGTTTATTTGAACACAGCCAACATTGAAACATACTGCAACAGTCTGATGGATGAAAGTCCAAACCCTCTAAAACAACTGTAATTTTTGTTGAGTATTGGTTAGCTTGCAAGTAGTCTGACACACACGTAGACTGCTGTAGTCACTTCAAGTTGAAGTAACCTGAGTCATTTAATGAAAATATATAAGGGTGAATAGAGTCCCCTCATGCAAATGTGTTGGGCAGGTCCATTCCAGCAAAGTGGACTAACCCACCTGCTGCATTAGGTACTCTCCTATAAAATGAGGTAGATTAGCTGGCTTACCTTTATAAGGAGATACAAGAAGGCAGCCATGTTAGCAGGTATGTTATTTGACTTTTGCATTAAGCATTTCACCCCCAAGCAAGGTAGGATGCCACTAGCACACAAGGGGTTACAGGGAACAAGAGTAAAGAGGCATGATAGAGGAAAGGATAAAGAGAAGGACAGGGAATAGATCAAGGCATCTAGAGATATTGATTGACATTACATTTGAATAGTTAGAGATTATAGCTATCAGGGAAACAAGTAATAGGAAGGGAATTCCACTAATGGGAGGTGCGAGACATGAAGCTATTGGAATAGAAGAGATGGCTACATTTAAGAGTTTCGACAATGAAAGGGTGGGATCGAGATGCCAGATTAGTTGCATGTTTAAATTCATGCAGTCTGAAAGTAGCTCAGTGGAGCAGTTATCATGAAAGTATTTGTAGAAAAGACAGAGGAGGCAACGACACATCTGTGAGAGAGAGACTATAGATGAGATGCCATAAAAGAATAGAATTCAGGAAGACAAAAGATGGTGATTGATATTTCATTTAATTTTTTTAAGATTGTAGATAGTGGTGAAGCAAAAATCAGAAGAGCATTCCACAGGTGAGAAGTGCAAGAAAAGAAACTATTAGAATGTAACTTATGGTTGCATCCAGCTAGTTCAACACTAAAACAATGAGACATGGTAGACATTCTAGTAGTATGCTTAAATTCACAAGGTTGAGGTACCAAAGAGAAGAGCACATTAGAATAATTGCCATGAAATGATTTATAGAAAAGAAAGCAGTAAATCATGTCACAGTGGTGGGAAAGTGAATACCAGATCACAACTGATAATGTTACAAACCCTTTTTTTTTATTTTGTCAAGGATCTCACGATATATATCACTAAGACAGATATGACAGCAATGTTCAATGCATAGACGAATGCTTGTTTTACTTTAAGATGTGTAAAATGAGTTCTCACACAGTGAACCCACTTTCTTAGCAGCAGACCTAGCAATTGATTTTCAGCACACTGAAACACATTGCAGCTTGTGTTACTGTCTAAAGCTCATACACAGATAGTGCACTGATATGAGTGTTACTATATAACAAGATGGCCAAAGACATTAAATTTTTTTTATCTAACTATTAATGATTGTACCCAGGTCAAAATAAACAATATTCAACTTATAAATTGATGGAATATTTTATTTTCCATCAATGTCTAAGTTGGAATAATTTTCAATTTTCTATTGATTTTCCCAATTCTCAATTGATTATCACCAGGTCCAGTATGGCGTCAATGATTTCAGTTAATCTATTCTTCAGTCAATAAATTAAACAGTATGAATTTAAATTAAAGGAATAGCACTGAATATCAGACAATACAGTAAACTTTCATTACATTTTTTCATACTCTTCAACATTACATGTGTGCCTTCAACAAATAAGGGTTCCCATATCAATATTGCAAAATAGCCTGCTTGGTAATATTTTTTATTGTCAAAACAATTCTAAGCATCTCCTTCTTTTTGACCTAACAAAAAATAGTTTCGTGTTCAAATTTTTTCAACATCACTGTGCTTAATTTTGCTAACTAGTCTCTAGTAGAAAAAAAATGCTTCCTAAGAAATTATCTCATTAATGACAATTTTATTTATTTACTTACTTATACACATTCACTTGATGAATAGAAATACTTGGGGTGCCTTAGCAAACAATTTGAGTTGACCATTACTACATTAGTAACTTGGTGCTCAAATCTTGCAGCCTTATACTAATGTAATGGGAGAAAGCTATGGAAGAAAGGGTTTATTCTACAATTTGAGTTTCCCCCATTTTGGGTATTATTATATCTGTGATATAATAACACCTTATTTCACGGGTAGAACAGAATAGCTGAAAGAAAAAAGGAATGACAAACATGATTTGTTCTCAGAGAGACTTTTATACTACTAAGATACACACAAAACTATATATATATATATTATATATATATATATATATAATAAAAAGGCTTAAACACTAATATTCCATGGTCATAATTTATTCAACTGGAATCGTAAATACGAATCGTATTTACGATTCCAATGGAATAAATTATGACCATGGAATATTAGTGTTTAAGCCTTTTTATTATATACTTACTCTGTCCTGGACATCGAGTTCTACCTGGACTCTATCCTCTTGGAATAATTTTTTTTTTTTTTTATACAAATATATATGTATGTGTTTGTATGTTTGTATATATATTTATACATTTTGCATATGTATGTGTATATTTACCACTAATATTTATATATATATATATATATATATATATATATATATATAAATGTATTATATTAGGCAGCATATATTTTATACTATAAAGAGATTCATACATTGAATCAATTGGCAGTATTAATGTGATTAACGGTGAAATCTCTTTGCTAATAGACTTAATATATGCATTAAGCTACTAACAATCCACTGAATGATGCGATCCTTATGTATAAAATTGTTATCAGATGAATCTAGTGTATTTTTTATAGAAGCAAGTACTTTCAAGGACTTCACGTCCTCATTGTCAGGCTGTAATTTTTTTATTTTAAAATCAAAATGTGAAAACGAAATAAATGAGTTTAGACTGAAAGATTTTTTTTTATTAAAAATGTGTTATTTATTAACGGTTGTATAATATTGTAATGTGCAAGTCACAACACTAAAGTTCAAATATTTCAAGTGAGAATTTTTTATATGAATTTTGTAATTTGGTAAATCCACGAATTCTTTTGTCGTAAGTGTTTTTCAGTTAACGTGACATGAACTAAGTACATAGTTCATTTAAAAGATTGATATGTCTTAGTAGTTTATATATATATAAAAGTGAACATAGAAGTCAACACTTAGAGGTGACAGTCTGTTTCATGCTATATGCAATCGTCCTGACGATTGCATATAGCATGAAACAGACTGTCGCCTCTAAGTGTTGACTTCTATGTTCACTTTTATATTTACACACGCTCTATCTCTGATATTGAGCACCTTATTCCATAAATATAGCACACCTTAAGACTATATTTCTTTATATATATATATATATAATAATAGTCTTATAAATATAAGTAACTATACTTGTCCAGAAAAACCTTAGGTATTGGTTTGTTCATTTACAAGCTAAAACACCTGAGGAAAAATAAGGAATAAAAAAAGAAAGAACTAAGAACATCTAATTCAAATGAAAACAATCATCCAGAAAAAAGAAAAAAACCTCTGACTATAGTTATATATAAATATAAGTGTTCCATGCTGAGAATAATATATCACATATATCTATATGGCAAAGGAGAGTTTAAGGAGAAACAAAAAGTGTCTTACATATAATATGAAGATACTCTTGTATCTGGAGAAGCCATGTTTAGGACTCCACATTCAAATGGGCAAATTCATCAATGTCCAGGTGAGGACATATTCTACAATTCTTGGGTTTTCCTAAAGTTAGGAGTGCAAATTGGAGTTTCTTTCTATATCTGGGAGATATATATTCTGAAAGGGAAATGGCACCATGTGCTTGTAAGCTGCTGGGGGAGGCAGATTTAGCCTGGCTCTCAGATGATGGCTGCTTCAAACAAAATGGAATTTGACTGCCACTTTCATCACTGTGTGAAGTGATGTCAGTAAGTAGTCCGTCATGTGACCCATGTGACTTACCTCCACCAAAGAGGGAGATTATCACTGTATCCCCCTACACCAAATTAAGCTAAGCTTAATTTTTTTAAGTAAATGTTTACCCAGTACAAAGGCAAACAGTCACACAAGATTGAGTGATACTGAATGAGGTTTTGTATGGATGTAAGAAGAGAAAATAAGTGCAGGATATAAAGGATAGATATCAGAGACTTGAACAGGTTAAGGTTGTAATGATCTGGGAATCATCATCTCAAGAGTCAGTTCCACAAAGTAATGGTTCTCAAGAAGGTAAGTGGAACTTCTTCCTTATTAATGGAATATGAAGACAATAAGGATTATTTAATCTACTTTTAGTATTAAAGCTGTGGACTTGGAGGGCGATAAAGGCTAAATCTACAATATCATTGTTTCAAATGACATACATTTCAAAGAAGGCTGCTATTTGGACACAAGTTTACCCCAGATCTCAAGTGGAACTCATATATATGATCAATCGCTGAAGGTGTTTGAAAAATGAAAAACGAATACAATAGGTTTTACAAAAATAACACATATAACAAACACAAAAAATACTAATAATTGTAGTATCGCCTCTATTAATTAAAATAACCAACATCTGTTTGTGAAAAGTATAGATTAAAAAGAAAGAAATGATCAATACATATAATAGTTACAAAAAATGATTAATACTTTGTAGTATCTTCTCTATTACTTAAAATGGCCAGCATCTGCATATGAAGAATATGAATTCAAAATAAATGAATAATCAATATTAGTTCCCCAGTCTTTGTGATCTCCCTAAACTAATAATTCATTTCTGGACATTTATATTTAGTAGATTCTAATCATTTTCTATATTATTCAAATCAGAAGACTAGCCTGAGAAATTTTAAAAAAATGTACATTTCTCTTTTCTTTAAAATAATTTATAGCAAGTTATGTAAGCAGAGTAAAAAAAATTATCTTGTATAAGTAAAACAGCAATCATCCTGGAATCTCTCACAACTCCATCTCTGATTACAACTGACAGTGTTCTATGTTTTTATGATGATATTGATAAAGAGTAGAACATAGCATGCAGAAAAATACTATCTGAATGTTTCATATGGCAAATGCAAATCTTGACTTAGACTCTCAAACTGAAAACCAATGGAAGAATGAAAGTTCTAAAAATGTAAAATATGTTCTCATGCAAGAATGTGGTTTGAGTCTTGCATGTTTGTTGGTAATTGTGGTCTCATCATATCAATAAAAATATACATATATCAGCAATTTAAAATTTATGGTGTGTAAGTTTATAAAAATATCCTTAGAAAGACACCACATTCACTCTGGTTGTAAATCGTTTTGTGTGGGTCCTTACAATATAGACTGGCACATAATAACAGGAACAAATCTAAACAAGTTACATGAGGAGAAATGAAACTGCCCTTACAAAATGAAGGGATGGATTCATATATATATATATATATATATATATATATATATATATATTACTTCAAATGTTAATTTTAGTGGATACATATCTGTCTATATTTCAAAATCCTAAAAATATGGAATAAGAACAATCAACCTCTGTGGACTAAATAAAAGGCTTAGTTTGAAAATTCCAATGTATATCACCTGAAGAAGACCAAAGCATACAATGGCTGAAACGTCATGGATATGGCAATAAAGATGAGGACAATAGTTGGAATAATGTAAATAGTTTAATTAGTGGATACATGTATTTGAGTGGATGACCACACAAAAGTGTGTAGTACAACTACCATCCTCTATGCATTCAAGGAAAGAATAAATAAAATGTGTATCACAGCATGGATCTATTTTCTCTTTTAAGAAATTGCTGTGGCCTGTTTGGGGCCAGAAAGAAAGACACGGAAAGAAGAAAGTAGGTTGAACAAGTGTATTTAAATAACAGAACATATATACAAAATAACAGTGTTATTAGTCAGCAGATAGAAGTGTCTGTCTGAACTGTCAGGTTACACTGCGTCCCAATGCAGGTTAGTATTTATGGAGGAGGAAGAGTTCATTGTAATGTAGATAGGTCATCATAACAGAAATGAAAATCACCTTGTATGTATTTTCTTGAAAACCCACATTTACTGTATATACTCACGTACCATATAACTTTTCAAGACTTAAATTAGAAGCTAATATTAAAGTGGTTACATCATACCAGAGATATAAAATTAGCTACACCATTGACCAAACTATATATCGTTACTGTAGTCAAATTAGCTTCAAATTAGGTCTTCAAAGGTTGTATGAAACTTGAGTATATACAGTATTTGTATTCATATTTGAAGCATAAAGAAAATATAGTATGAAGAATTAATGGATTGATTTTTAATATGACATTATTAAAAGAACAAGGAAGTTTTAAGGAAAATGAAAATAAAAAAGACAATTATACATAAAATCAGTTAAAGGCAATTTCTTCACAGATGAAGAAGAGACTTGTGGCAACAGAGATGTACAGACAAATCTCTCATCAATTGACTAATGGGGGGGATTCATTAAAGCCGATTGTTCATAAATAGAAAGGGATTACTTTTCAGTTACAAAACCACTGTAGTAACTAACAGTAGTTATGATCATAGTGTAAATACTATAAACATGTATATATGGCATAAATAAATAAATAAATAAATATATATATATATATATATATATATATACACACACACACAATTATACATAAAATCAGTTAAAGGCAATTTCCTCACAGATGAAGAGGAGACTTGTGGCAACAGAGATATACAGACAAATCTCTCATCAATGGACTAATGCATAAATAAATAAATATATATATATATATATAAATAAATAATTATATATAAAATCAGTTTAAGGCAATTTCCTCACAGATGAAGAGCAGACTTGTGGCAACAGAGATGTACTTCTATATCTGAATGGAATGTGTGAGCAACAAGTAAGTTTTAAGGAAAATAGAAACAAAAAGGACCCTTATACATAAACTCTGAAAAAGATAGCTGAAATTTCTGAAACATAGAATAAGAAAAAAAAACTGGAAAATTTGACATTCATATGATAAATTCTAAGCAAAATTGACAGAAGAAAACAGTGAACAACCGACCTAACAAGTTTGTATAAATGTCGGGGGCAGAATAGGGAGTGAATGGGAGAAACATTGCTAAGAGCAAATAAGTATAGGAAACTGTGGAGAAACTTGAGTTCCACTTTCTGAATAGATATGGCAAATAAAAGATGAATGATGCCTGAATTCTTCATCACTAACAATCAATTTCTTCCTTATTTGCACTCTAATTTTCTATTAAAAATATTTACAATGTATTTCTAGAATAAAATCCTTAGCAAAATCTTTATATGAAACAAAATGATTGCCTTAATTACTGTTGACAATCCATTTATTTCTGATTATTAACTTATATATATATATATATATATATATATATATATATATATATATATATATATATATAATAACCAAGGCAATAACTAAAACAGGTCTGACAGCCATGAGACTGATAGCAGATATGTCGACATCAAAATTAACTTCTCAATAACAATAGCAGAGAATATGTTTAACAACGAACTTGTTAGTAATATCCAGTAATTGATTAATTAGCAACGATATGTATTATTATAAAGCAAATATGCCAATAACAGTTACTGACTTATTTCCATAAATGTAAATTGAACAAAACTAACCTCTTCTGTCAATTAAATAAACACAAAATCACTTTACTCACCACAAATTAAGAGTATTTTTGATGATATTGCAAAAATAACAAATCAATTTGTTTATAGTAATTGATTAAAAGCATAGAAAATATAATTGTATAATACAATCAGAAAGCAATTTCAACATTTTTACAAAATTTTGTATCAATAAAGTCAAAAAAAAAAACCTAATGAATATCAAACAAGCAATTTGCTTTATAATTTCTGTAAATTTTATTATGATTTTTGTAACATCTACGATATGTCCTTGTTTTACATACAGTGAAGGATATTTTTATTTCTGTTGTAAAATATTAAATCTACTGAACTTATTATGAGATTCTGTCATAAAATTCTTAATAAATATTATTTTTCATTTATTTAGCATCGTGAAAATCTACATTTTTATGATGGTAAAAATTAAAATTTAACATACTTTTTTAAAAAAGTATCTGCCAGAAAGAAAAACCCAAATTACTAATTAAAAAATAAATTTTATAATCTATATGTTCATTGATATGATGAACAAGATCATGTAATAAAAATCTTGATGCTAATTTTTGTCAATTTTGCATCAAAATGTTTTTTTTTTTAAATAAAATTAAAATATTACAAGTTCAAAGGAAATATATCAAGCTTCTATTTACTTTGGTCTATTAAATAATAAACAGGGGTAAAAATTATTTTTTTTTAATTACTAAATTGTAATTTAGGTCTTTATATGTCCACTCAGTTGTGGACCCCAGTTACATGGCTGTCAGGCCTGTTATAGATACAGCTTTGATAATAATGCAAAAATGTCCCTAACTCTTTCATTCATTCCTGATTACTGACAATAACTTTCTTCCAGATGTGTAATACAGTTCTGTAATAAAATTATTTGCCTTTACATTGTACATATAATAGCCTTATCCACTTATTAACACAGATTCTTGATCACTGAAAATCCATTTTACATTTATGTATAATAGGACTATTCTGTCAATAATACTTGCTTTAATACATACTTACTGACGAGCCCTTCTTGATTTACAATACAATTCTGTATGATAGATTGATTTATACATTAAGAAATGGACAAAGTCCGACAATTTATTTATTAAAGACATTTTTATGTTTAACGTTCTTTTTATAGAAAAAAAGTATTTAAGTAAATGCTCTGTTTATAATAAATGAATGTACGAGATTCATGGAAGATTGAAGTTTATAAGCAGTAAATTCGACCTTACCTACTGAACGCTCCTTTGTGGCCGAGTCAGTTAAGGCATGTCAGCGTAAATGAGGGTTCTGTATAGGATGCAGATTCGAATCCTGTCAAAGGACGAATATTTTCTATGAAAATTTCTCGGACATTCAGGCCGGTAAATTCTTTCTCATCTTATGTTCATATCACAGACCTCATTCAGTAACCTTCTACCTTAGTGGCTCTTAGGTGAACTTTATTTCAAAATAATATTATTTCATTTTTCATTCTTAATGCCACTATTTTTTTATCACAAGAAAAATAATTACAAAATGAAAATGTTTATGCATTTGTCATATATATGCCATATATACTTGCATATCATGCAACTTTTGAAGACCTAATTTTAATGGGGGTCACATCATACATGAGATATAAAATTAGGGTATGTACTGCTGGTCCTGGCTATGCTGTTGACCAAACAATATATCCATTTACGATAGTCAAATTAGCTTCAAAATTAGGTTTTCAAAGGTCACATGATATGCGAGTATATACAATATATATATATATATATATATATATATATATATATATATATATATATATATATATATAAATATGTAATGAAAAACAAACCACTTTAAGGTACCATTACGATAATTTATTTCACCTAAATCCTTTTTTAAGGATTCAGGATCATCAGGTAAAACTTCCAACAATGAATTGAGAAAAAAAAAAAAAAAAAAAAAAATTATTTATATATATATATATATATATATATATATATATATATATATATATATATATATATATATATGTGTGTGTGTGTGTGTGTGTGAGTGTATGGCCTAGCAGTTGTGTTTAAGCATGAAACAGACTCTTGCCACTGGGTGTTGACCTAAATGTCCACTTTTATATATATATATATATAGATAGATAGATAGATAGATAGATATACTGGGTTGGCTAAAAAGACTTTCATTCTTAAGTGAAAATAAGACAAGCTTTAAACACAATCAATGATCTAATTACTGTTTCATTCTTAGTAATTTCTGCCACTCTGTGGCAGATCAATTATTCCTATGAAGTATCAACAATGTTTATTTTAGTTCTCTATTATCAGGGTGATCACAAGTATACAAAATACTCATTGCAAGTTTGCATCAAACTACATAAATTATTTGATTGATTCATTTTCTATGGGTTATCAACCCTTTGTAGGTTATTTAAACCCCCACATATTTTTAGATTGTATGAATTTTTATTTTTCGGAAATAATAATAATTCAGTGATACAAGTCTTAATAATTAACCAATTGCCTGGGGTTGATAAGATGTGGATTCATGCCTTTTCCAAAGGTATTTGTGTGTAAGTGACTATAATAAATTGGAACTTGACTCTTAGAGTAATAGTTCCAAGTCATCAGCCATCACCCCACACACATATCCAGTCCCAAGCAGTCACCCATCTAGGTATTGACCAGGCTTGACATTGTTTCATTTTGGTGATCATACTGTGATAAGCTGAACTACACTGAAGTGTCAAGTATCTAATGAGTGCATTTGACAGAAGGGATAAACTGATGATCTGGAACTAATGATCAATGTTTTAACCCAAATAAATACCAGGCAAGTAGGAATTCCACAGCTGACAGATTAGAGAAACACAATCTTTCATTCACTCTTTATATATAATACTAGATTAAGTAAATTTCTCTTAATTTTTAATTGTATTTTTCCAAATTTCTTTAAGCCACCTGGGATTACAAAGGAAATGTTTGTCGCAGATTATTTCCACATCACAGAGAATAAATAACTAAGTTCAGACTCGAACATCAGGGGGGCAAAAAGAAATGCCGAAAACTTGATTCGCAGGTACTATCTCACGAATCACAATGCACGCAACCAGTCAGAAAAATAACTCCTCCAACAAATGCGGTAGCCAAAATACCCAAATTTTCCTTCCCCAGCTCAAGAACACCAACTGCTTTTATCGGCCGAGCATTTTTTCCATTTGTCGACAGCTGGGAGAGGATGTTCAGTAATTTGCATATCAAAATACTTTTATAGCGACTCCTGTGACAGACTTGTTTTTTAATTCAAATATTCCATCTTCAGCATGTCATGCGGAATATGTGCCCTTTTGTTTGGTAAGTAATTTTCTTTTTTGACACATTTTCTGTCCTAGAATACACACGATGCACTGTCGCTTGGTTTGACAAGGTAAGTCGCCGTTTTCTTCGCTATATTTTCAAAGAAAATGTTGCATATTGAGATAAAAAATATACCAGTATTTAGCCAACAGAATATGAACACCACATCGTTCTTGAAAATGACTGAGACGGTTGAAAGTACTTGAACATAAACATGAAATCTGGTTCCAAAATTTGATTGTAAAATACAGCACCTTATTTGAAAATTGGTAAAATACAATAAAGAAATTAGACAGACTTTGTTCATTGAATTTAAACAAACTTGACTGGATAAATACATGCTGCCTATATATCTCTTATCTTGTCTATAAAGTACAGTGTATATGTGTGTGTGTGTCCAAGCAACCCCTCTGCTCCCACTGGTCTGATTTCAATGATTCATAGCTCATTTAAAAGCCCTAGAAAAGTTAGCACGGGGAACGATTTTCGATGAACTCAGATTCAGGGTTGCCAGATTATACAGGTATAAAAATATATATTCATATATTATACTAGCCATTGTTGTTGCTTTCATGGTTTGAGGGTAGTAACTGTTATTTTCCTTTTGCATCCACAATTACAGGGCAGCATTTAAGCTAGCTTCTGTGGAGGACTCTTGGTTTGACCATCATCACAATAGCTAGGGAGAAGTATATGCGATAGGCATCAATAAACTACAGAAGAACTCATAATTGATCACTGATTTTAAGTATTGAATCAATGTCTAAGCTTACCATTTAAAAGTTCAATGATAATTCTTCTGCTGCCACTTACAGACAATTAGATCCTTATTTTTCATTCAAACAATTATTTTTACTTCATGAGTGACAGAACAGGGGACATTTTATAAGATAAAATTAATAGAGCGTAAAGATGAGAAAATAGAAATTAGAATTAGTTATACATTCAACATTTGAAGAGTTAGGGAAACATAATAGCTAATTAAGTAAAATCTATTTATGGAATCTATATGAATAAATGCGAAATTGGAGAACAATTATCCAACAAATTCTGGAGTTAAAAAACCCCATTTCTAGTAATTTGGTATTTACTTGACCTATGAAGTCACATTGTAATACAAGGTTGCTTTAAGGTGCAAAGTCAGCTAGTATGTATGCATATATATATATGTGTGTGTGTGTGTGTGTGTGTGTGTGTCTATGATCAAACCTCTCACTTACTCTGATTCTATGGCATTTTGAAGAAAGAAAATTGATTTACTCCTTTTCTCACAATTTTTTGTAGATATTTTGAACTAAATTTAAACCCCAAAATTTTAAATTCATAAACTTTTTGTGTTACTTTAAACTCAATATAAATTAAAAATTTTAAAAGCAGTAATTTTTAAATTTGAATTTTTAGCAGTCCCCTCCTCTGGACACAAATCCAAATGCTGGATGTTCAAGAACTAAATGAAGGACAGATTTTCAGTCCTAGGATCACTCTGATTCCAAAAAGTATAATATGTCTATGTAGAGCAAGTGTGGCCCAAATTAGAGGGGTTTCAGACACACAGATGGACAGACAGAATTTTATATATATACACATATATATATATATGTGTGTGTACACGTGTGTATCCTATTCAGCTTTTCCTAGTATGAATATTGAAACAAACTGTGAAATATCACTTTTTAAATTGCTTTATGACATAACAAACTGAATGATTTAAAAATGTATTTTTAAAAAGAAGATGACCTTCTTGAAGTTATGCCCTTTAATATCTGAAGCAGTGAAAGAAAAAATGTAATTACCTCACTAGGATTGGAGAGAGAAAAGAAAAGGAAAATTTTAATTTTTTTTTTTGTTTTTGCTCTTTTCTGCTACACACCACAAAAATTATTTCAGACCCCCTTCTCCTCTACCAAAACAATTCATTGTTGCACTGATGCCATCAGGATTGTTGGACCCCAGTCAACTTAAAGTTGCCAAAAATAGTTATAATCTATATTTTTCTTCTAAATTTGTTTAAATTATTTTTCTTTAAACATTAAAGATAAGCATTCTTACAACTGCATGGATGTATTAAGTATAATATAAGTAGTAAGTAATATAATATAGTATTAAATAATAAATATTTGACCATTTGAATAAGATAAAAAGAAAATTATTGAAGAGAACACTGAGAATATTAATCCAGTAAGCTATACAAGTCCTATTTCCTCTGATTCATAACATCACAGTAAAAAAAAATTACAAATTATATGCATCAACATTCACCGATATCTGTACCCACAATATAAATAAAGCCATATACACAAAACAAATAAGTCAATGTACTTAGATATTTATTAAACCTAAGTTATAGCATCAAAGTACTAAACAAAGTTTGAACTCATCAGTAATGACCTTTTCTCTCCATTTATTGCTAAATACTCGGCTACAATGAGCACTCAACAAGTCTATGTCAGTCTTTAGAAATATCTATATGAAGTAATACAATATAGTCTATAAACAAAATATTTATTGAATAAAAATAGCAAGCCAACATTTTCAAATGATCATAAAACAGTGTAAAACAAACAAAAAAAATCCTGTTATATCAGTCAAAAGATATAGATATTATTCCAGAAATTATTCACATGAGGTTCATTGTATTTGTTATTTTTAGCACTGTTTCAGCCAATGGTCTTTGACCTTCTTCATGTATGTGTAACTAACACGCACTGATTTTTGAGTGTTACTGAGTCATGTCTTTGTCTTCACAGAAATTCAAATATAACTGATGTTAAACACTGCATCAATTGCTACTAAATTGTTTTTCTTCTATGCTCCATGTTCCTTTCAGAAGATGGCCAATCATAGCATTCCACAACTTTGTATCTCTTAGCAGTTATATCTCTTTCCATTATCGCTCCAATAATCTGGGCTTACAGTCAGTCATATCATGTTGAAACACCGGTTCCCATAGGATCCCCAAAGTTAAGCCTGGTCAGCCGAGTGATTACTTGGGATTACTTGGGATTACCAAATGCTGTAAGCTTGGATGTGCAGGTGGTGTAATGGATAATGACTCAGAATTGTTAATCAGAGAGCTGAGTTCTAATTCCAGTTGTGTTCATTATATTCAATTATGCACAAATACTATTGGGAAAGGTATGAATCTAGTGCTGAATCTTAATTAGGAAGACTTGTATCACTAAAATATTATTATCTAGAAAAAAATATTTTCTGGCTTTAAATAACTTTAAAGGGTTAATAAGCTGTAAAAAAATGAAACAATCAATAAATGCAATACTCTGTTCTGCCATCCATTTATACAAGCTCATTAAATATGTTACTCATTATTTCCCTCTGTCCCTTCTGCCTTCAGTATATTCTGTGAGTGTCAAATTCTTCAAGCCTTCTTTTCTCATTATATATTCCAGAAATTTCAACTATCCCTTTTTTTATTCTAAGTATAAGTGTCTTTTTATTTCCATTTTCTTTAAAACTTCTTTCTTGTTCACTTGCTCCACCCATGGTATTCTGAGCATTCTTCTCCAGAACCAGATCTCTATTAGTTAAGTCTCTTCTTTGTCTGTGAGGAAATTGCCTAGCATTCACTATCGTATATTCATTGTTATAAAAATAACAGAAATAGAAGAGACAATCTAAGTTTAAATTACTATTATTTTTATTTTTATTAATAATAATAATGCTTCTGATCCTAATTCATTGGAGGTGTTAATATATACATGTTTTGTTTTGTTTGAATTAAGAGAGATGAGAATGAATACCCCATTCAGTACCTCAGGTTTGTTTAACCATTTATATATCTCCCCTAGGGACTGATACACTGTGTATCTCTGTTCAGGAGCAGTAGAGATTAGGGAACATCATGGCTGAGTGTCATAAGGGTTGTGTTTTTAAGTCTAAAAGAAAAGATATATAAGGTAACTTGACAGACACACCTTAAGATACTTGGCAAAACACTTAATCAAAGAACATCAGAACTGTCTTACCCAACCTTAAAATATTTATAACTGGAATGTACCTGCAAGATTAAGCAAGATTCACCATATCACGAACATTTTTAACTGTGATGCAAGTTGCTATTATAATTTTATCAGACAAAGTGTCATGATGGGTATATTAGGTATTGCATAAATGTACCTTATCACTGAATTAGGCATTGCATACATGTACCCTAGCATCATATTAGGCACTGCATATATGTATTCCAGCATCATATAAGTGCATTTATGTACCTTAATGTCATATTGGTCATTGCATATATGTACCTTTGCATCATATTATGCATTGCATATATGTGCCCTACCATCATATTAGGTATTGCATATATGTACCTTAGCATCATATTAGGCATTGCATATATGTACCTTAGCATCATATTAGGGACTGAATATATGTACCTTAGCATCATATTAGGCATTGTATATATGTACCTTTCCATCATATTAGGCATTGAATATATGTACCTTAGCATCATATCATGAATTGCATATATGTACCTTAACATCATATCATGAATTGCATATATGTACCTTAGCATCATATTAGGCATTGCATATATGTGCCCTACCATCATATTAGGTATTGCATATATGTACCTTAGCATCATATTAAGCATTGCATATATGTACCTTAGCATCATATTAGGGACTGAATATATGTACCTTAGCATCATATTAGGCATTGTATATATGTACCTTTGCATCATATTAGGCATTGAATATATGTACCTTAGCATCATATCATGAATTGCATATATGTACCTTAGCATCATATTAGGCATTGCATATATATACCCTTGCCTCTTCATAGGCACGTTGTTCTTTCATATAATATTAATATGCCCAGTATATTAACATCAGGCTGGGTGTATGATGGCTATATTGGGATTTGTATATTTCATGAAATTTTAAAGAAAAATTATATTTAATTTATATAAATTCATATAATTATTGTTTTGTAGAAAGACAAGTGACCTTCATTACCCTAAAGAGTTGAATATGGACTCTTCCATTGACTATGAAATGTGTCACAAGCAAAGCAGTCACACAGTAGTCACATATTGTATTACAATATTTGCTAGTATTGTAATATTAATCCACATCATCAAACAGTTCTTCCAGTAATCTTCTATTTCAGTGTTTGGGATATTATTAAACCTGAACTACAAGTTGATACAATCTTTATAACAATTACATATATCAATTATATTATAATGGAATATAATACTCCATCTAAAGGTAAGTGTATTTGAATGCTAACATCGAACATTCCTTTTATCACTACCAAAAATTCCTTGACAAAGTTATCAAATGAAAATTGCAATTTCTATTTTGTGATCAAACACAGAATTTAGATGAAAGGTTGTATAAGGTTATAGGAAGTATGGGAAAACTGAATAATGATGCTATGAATTTATATGAAAGAAAGATTTTGTCAAAAATTATGAGAATGTTTGCATTAATCTAATAAAAAGAAGTTGCTATTTCCCCACTGCAGCAGATTACACAACTCATATTACTTAAGAATTTCAGACATTTTGAATAGTTTGAGGCTACTTGTGGGAATGTTCAATACCCACAAGTAACTCAAGATGGGTATTTTTATGAAGTCATCGACTCTAGGTTACCAACCAAGGCCAAAGAGATTCCATATGCCCAGTAGCACACCATAAAAATTTAAATCCAGAACTTACTTTCTTATAAACTGAATGACAACCTAGGCTAGAGAACCCAGTGTGTCTTCCTACTTAATTCATAGATGGGCAGATTTAACTTGACTGGAACTGTGTTTGCTGATTTTTCTTTATCTACTAAACATTGCTCTACCCACACATCATGTTAATACATATTATTAGACTAATACATTTATTTAATTCTCTCTCATGCCTGTTACCTTTATTATTAATGGTAATGAAATGAACACAGAACATGCAGGATAATTTTCCAATTCATTTGAAAATGCTGTACCACTTGGAACTTCAGTGGTTGTGAGTTCAATCCTTGGGTCGGGCACTGTGTATTTGGACTCAGTGGAAATGGGTGATCAATAATTGAGCAGTACTATGAATAAGAACTAGACGATATTTCTAGAAATGAGGAATTGAACAAAAATTCCCCACCCCCCGCTCAGAATAAAAAAGGGTTCCATTCAGAATTCCCTGTAGGTTATCCAGACCAATATACACTTGAGGAAGGTGGTAGGGCATAATGTTCGAAACACAGTGATAACAACAACAAAGATGAGGACAATAATGTAAATAATGATAATTCTTCATCTCAGAAATTCAGATAGAAATGAATTTTTTTAAAAAAGCTCTGAATACATTCTTTTGAAAAATTCTTCAAATATTTTCCAAAGAGTTTAATTAAACTCTTGTAATATTCTTGAGATTTGTAAATTGAAAAAAAAAACAACCACAATTTACTTATGCTGCAAATAGAAATCCAAAGTTTCCTAAAGAATGGTTACTCATGGAAAAGCCACACAGGAGACAGATTATGGACAAGGAGACTGATCCGTGCTTATAACTCGGAAATCAAAGTTCCAAGATCTTTGACTTTAGAACTGAATGTGTTGCCTCTCATTTTCCTTCCAGCCAACGCACTTTGTATGATGCTAGAATGGGAAAACATCAAGAACTCAGCTTTGAGATTCTCCACAAAAAGTTTTATTCATCTTGTGATCTACAGATTCTTCCCTTGTGGCTGAGCTATGATCAGAAGAATGGTGTAATCCAAAGATTCACTCAGAACTTCCATTCATTTGTTCACTTGCATGACAATGCTTGGATCTTTCAAATAAAATGCATAGGATTCAAAATTGTCCCAGTCAGTCGAACTGGTATTTTGTAATATTTGCATTGGCAAACCACCACCCAGCCACCACTACTACCAACAACAACAACAAATTATATTTTTATATTTAACTATATCTGCACACATGTATATATGAAATATACTAGTGCATAAATACATGTTAGCATATATATATATATATCTCCAGGTACAATGAGAATGAATAGAGTACACTTTGAACATTCATAACATTAAATTTAGAAGAGAGCTCAATATATAGTAGAGCAATATTATTTATTTTAGGATATTACAACAAAAACCTGTAAGAATCACTACACAATTGCAATTGTGTTTCAACATATAATGATGCGTCTCCTCAGGTGGTTGTAAATTACTGGTGAATGAATGATAAATTTCGTTTCAAGAGCAAAATATATCCTCATTTTAAAAAAGAAAAAGAAAAATAAAGCTTGAGAGCTTTACTCTAATCAACCAATCAAATATGACCTATGTTAAATTCAAAGTTAAAAAGAAAAAAATTAGAAATTATTAGCTTAGAAATATGTCATAGCCAAGATTTGACATCTAACAGCAGCCAGACATTAACTTAAAGACTGATACAAATGGTTACAATAAATGCACACATGCCAGACAGTCAACTTTCATAAGAAATAAAAATGGAGAGGAGAGGTAGAGAGGTAATTTAACTGAATGCCCAACTAGTTATAAGCTTTGTGGATTTCCTACATAATTTTTTTTGTAATTGATAAATAAGAGGCCTCTTTAAGAGACTACTAAATAATCTAAACATATAGAATTATTTGGTAAATAATATGCAACCGTTAAATAAATATCATCCAGAAGTTAATAATATAAACCAATCAATGTAAAATGTCAAAAATACTAACTAAATACCAATACATCTATATAAGATGTTAATAATACTACCAAGAGATCAATACAGAACTAAATTAAACCCAAATTAATCATACTAATAGAATGATAAAGCTATATATAGTACAACAGAGTTCAACTAAAATCTAAGAAAAAAACATTTTCAAATTTCAAAGTTTAACTAAATTGTAAGGTAAAAGGTAGATTGTGTTTACAATTTACCATTAATTTGGTTCTGTGGGTGTTGAAAAATCACAAATGTGGCTAAGTAGGAATATGCTACAAGGGTTAGCTAGACATCCTTGCATATGTACACATAATCAACACTCTTTTTGACAGTCTGGATTCAAAGTGCAGGAAAAGGGAGAGAGTTAGCTATATACATATGTACATGTAGACAAACATATTGTGGGAATTACCCCCATTTGGTCTGCCAACACATCCTTTAGGTGGGACTGTTTCAGGACTATAAAATCGCAGACATAATCTTCCTCTTACTCTTTTCACTTTAGAATGCAGTAGGAAGAAGATGTGTTCAATCTTCCCTTCTCAGGGAACTTAGTCACCCAACCTTATAGTGCATCTCCTGCATGGATGCACTCAAATGCACACTAGCCTTAACCCAATACACGTTTTTCCTTGCTCTTTTAGTTACATAAAAATACCTGAAAATATCTCCATTTTGAAATTTATTCCATTTCCATTTACTTCTACAAATGATAACCCACCATTCTCGTGTGAAAATATTGGTTGTCACTGTTTCAAAATAATAACCATATATATATATATATATATATATATATATATATATATATGAAGTGGCCAAAAGTGCTTGGGACAATAGGCAATTTTTAGACTTGTTTACTTCCAACAAATGAAAAATCTAAGAACACTAAAAAAAATTAAATAAAAAATTAATCAAATTTTCCTTGTCAGTTGTATTTAATGAAAGATGTTTCAAAGAAAGCTTTCTGCCCAAATATACAGTAATGTGTTTTTGTATGTGTGTGTGTGTATATATATATATATATATATATATATATATATATATATATATATAATTATGGGCACATGTACAAGTGATTAGAACCTTTGCTTCTGACCATCAGACCCGGGTTCGAATCTCACCATAATTTGTCAGGAAGGAGACTTCTTGATGTTATCGGTCTGGAGGGGGATGATCCTAGCATGTGGTGCCTTTGGAAAGTGCCTGAAAACCATACCACAGGTTGTTCCAAGCCCTGTGAGTGAAATTGGTTAGACGGAACACTTTGGGAACCGTCGACAGCTGTGCTAG
This sequence comes from Acanthosepion lycidas, assembly GCA_963932145.1. Taxonomy (NCBI): domain Eukaryota; kingdom Metazoa; phylum Mollusca; class Cephalopoda; order Sepiida; family Sepiidae; genus Acanthosepion; species Acanthosepion lycidas. Next base: position 119,154,925 of record OZ010573.1, read on the forward strand.
TACAAAGTCACAAGTCATCATGACCGAGGGCTTGAGTGTGCTGGCCTTGTTCAAATTGTTGATCATGCTAGATAACACAATCTCTCCCAGAAACTGTAACTACGGTCTGCTTAGCATAGTTGCTGTATAAACCACAGGTGGGCTCTGTGGGTATTGAACAAATACAAAATGTGACTGTGCAAGCATCTGAATTAGGGATTGACTAGTTGCTCTAGTAAACGAGTATCCTTGAATATAAGTAGCCAGCTATATATATATAGAGAGAGAGAGATAGAGAGAGAGAATAAAGTATTTCAGAATATTTTTAATCAGTTTGGATTTAAATGAACTGAAAGTATTTAGAGAAATATTTTTTGTGTCTGTGTGTCCAACTTTGTTGACTTAACTACATATGCATGGAAGGGATGGTTTTAGATAGAGAGGCTTGAAATTATTTTTGTGCTTAATAGTATGGCTTATTGCCAATATTTACACATTTGCTAATAATATTTTCTCAGCTATATATTATCTTTTTGAAGTATAAAAATGACTGGTATCTAATTGCATGTCTATATATATATATATATATATATATATATATGTGTGTGTGTGTGTATATACATACAGAAAAATATATACTAATCATGTATATAAATTTTTATTGATTTCTAAAAACAAATTTGTACATCTCTTCATATGCACATTACTCAATGTTAATATTCCCATTCATACACATGGCATGCATATATATATATATATATATGTAAATGCAAAAATAATGACGGTTTTTGACGTATTTTTTAACGTCAAAAACCGTCATTATTTTTGCACCAACTTAATATATATATAATGGCCAGCTACACATTTCTGTGCACACTCATCTTTTAGGTTTGATAGCCACTCTCTATTACAGATGCCTGCTCAGGCAAATTTCTTTCTATTTGGTGTGTGTGTATATATATATATATATATATATATATATATATATATGTAATAGCTGGCCACTTGTATTCGAAGATACCTGTCTATTAGGGTGGCTAGTCAATCCCTATTGCAGATGCTTGCTCTGGTATATTTGTGTTTGTTCAACACCCACAGAGTTAACATGTGGTTTATACTGCAACTATGCTGAACAGACCATAGTTACAGTTTCTGGGAGAGAGTGTGTTATCTAGTGCGATCAACAATTTGAACAAGGCAAGCATGCTAAAGCCTTCGGCCACGATGACCTGTGGCTTTGTGCTAGCACAGCTATTGATGGCCTCAAATGTTGTCTACCTGATTTCACTTACAAGGCTTGGGTCAACCCGTGGTGTGGATTTTCAGACATTTTCCAAAGGTGACACATGCTGGGATTGATCTTGATCCATTTTGGTAACATCAAGAAGTATCTTTCCTGACAAATCGAATATGGTGACATTTGAACCTCGGCCTCATGATCAGAAAGTGAACATTCTAACCACTCAACCACATGCCCATATATACATATATATATATATATATATATATATATATATTATTAACTGAATATTTATGCTCAATCTGTGTGATTAATATTTACTATTGAATAAAGGGCGTTAATAAGGAAGGTGATTATGCTGTAAAATTAATATTTGGGAATACAATAAGGCTAGATACTTATTAATATATATATATATATATATATATATATATATATATATATATATATATATTACAGTGACAACTCCAGGGTTCAGGCTTGTCAGGCTCAGCCTGAGCAAGTCAATATTCAAGTATATCTATTTCAAAACAACAAAAATCTTTCATAGTGTGTATTTTTTTCATTCTTGACTTCAGCTGGATCAAAAATTAATTGTTTTAACTCCATGCCTCGAAATACTGACCAAAATACATTTCATTCATATTGTTCATCATAAAAAAAGAACAAAGAAAAAAACAAAGAAAGTAAGTAAAAAAAAGAATGAAATAAAATTATTGTGGTTAGTTGGGCTGCATAGATCTGAGCCTAATCAAGCTGAAGCCATACTTAATAGGCAATGTATTTTTTGTTTTAATTTTATAAATAATCTTTTAAAAATCTCTAATGATTTGTATGAAGAAGAGAATTCATACATTTCCCAAGTTTATTTACATGTAAGTGACTATAACAAACCCAATGTGTTTTGGAACTCGGGTCTCTAATTAATAATTTGAAACCTTTCTCCATTACACCACCTACACACCCAAGCTAACACTCATCTAAGTACTAACCAGGCTTCATGTTGCTTAACTTCAGTGATAATATGGGAACTAGTGTTTCAACATGATATGGCCGTAAGTCAAGTCTACAATACAGATAAGACAATATCAAGAACCTAACTTGAAATAATAACTAACTTTTCATTATTAAACAAATGATCTTAAACTTATTCTTTTTATTCTTACTCATATTCACTATATATAATGCACAAGAGCCACTAAATATAGAAGGTTACTGAAGGAGATTGTTGTATAAGTGGTGAGAGTAAGGAGTGCAGCTTATAGAACTTGAAGACGTTAAGTTTGTAGTGGTTGGGAAAGCATTCTCTCAGAGTCTGTTCCATAAAAGTAGCAGTTCAATGGAAGAAGATGTCTGAGTGGAAATTCCTTCTTACTATTGGAATATGAAGGGAATGGTGATGGTTTGTCCAAATGTAAGTTCCACGATAGATCTTTCCTGTGAATGTTAGAACTGGGGAAACACTGGAAATAGCAATAGAGTAACAAGAGGCTTGCAACATTTCCTCTGTGGGAACAGGGATATAGAGTAGAGAATAATTTCTGTGAGAATGATTTTGAACTCTGGCAAGGCTGGAAACTTATAATTGGGTAACTCCAGACCAGTGGTATCAGCAGGCATATATTAATATATATTTTAGCCTTTAACACTTACAGAACATAGTGAAAGCAAGAGAAGCAGAAGGAAATAGTGAGTACTATACTTGACTAGTTCCAGTGAATTAAACAAAAACAAAAAGGGATGGTTAAGAGAGCAAAAGAAAGTTGCTGTGGTGGTGGTGAGGGGAAGTCATGAAAGCCAACACCCTGAAAAACATGGCATGTAAAAGAAAAAGAATTAATTTACCTCTCAAAAAGTGCACAAAAGTATTTCTTTGATTTTATAAGTGAAGTTATATTTAGTACAGACTAGTATTTAGTCAAACACTACAGATTTACCAGTAACCAAACCTTGTTTAACTCCATCATATTTTAATATGAAATATTAACAGACAGAAGCCATATACATGTATACCTCACCCTACATCATTATTTGGATCCAGAGGTTACAAAAAATGACTTAAGTCAAAATAAACATACCATACATAGCAAATAAACACTCCTCATTGCCTATTACAGTATTTATGAAATGTACGTACAGTATTCTGATTAAAATAATTAATTTCCACATTATCTTTCTATGATATAGACTTAAACTTAGCATTAGCATTGGGAATTTTCTTCAAAGACATGGGCAAAAATGTATTCTAAATCACAATTGAAATGTAACTGAAAGAACATCAATGGCAGAGCACAGATGTAAACAAGCCTGAATTCAAAATCACTGTTGGAGCAGAAAACAGCACTTGAGTGCCACCTTTCAGCAGGAATTTGAAATAAGAACATCTGCTGAACATACTTTATTATGCTAATTTTTTTTGTTTTTGATGATTTTATGATGTGTGTGTGTGTATATATATATATAGTAACCATAATATTATTTTTAAATTTATTTAAAGATGATTTTATGTGTTTATTGTTATTTTAGTATAAACTTGAAATGACTTAAGCAGAAGTATCAGTGTACTTATGAAATACAATATAGGTAAAAAATTTGGGGCCACCCTCTAGATTTTGAAGAATCGCCTAACAATTAAAGGTTATGTGCCTTTTTCAAAACTAATTCATGAACTCACATTGGGCCAGAAGGATTTTCTCTGCTCAAAAAGTTTTATGTATTCAATAATTATGAAATCAACCCATTAACATATATATTTAAGTTTCCTTAAATTTCTAATGTTTTTTTTATCTAATCTACCTTACTGCCCAGTAGTAATTTTAAGGTTGGCAGATTTTAAAGAAATGAACTCAATCCACTAATGCATTAAATAGTTTCAGCATTCTAACTTAGTGGGGTTAATTAAACCAAAAATGCATACAAGTGACTAATTAGTAAATCTAGAGTGTAGCCCCAAACTTTTGGATCTGTTATCACCCAGAAAATAAATTATATATAAATATATTTATATTAGCAAGAGAAAGTGATTGAAACATCAATTTCTTTTGAGCTATCAAAACACAATTATAAGGATATTAAAATGCAAGTCAACAAAATTAAAAGGAGTTTATAACTATCAGATTTGATGGAATATAAACCCTTCCCTAGGTACATTTACTATTACATTATAATGGCATTAGGTTCAGTATAAATATTGGTAATCTATGACATCTTGGTAAACATTCAATTTTCATTGATTAATTCATTTATTTTCTATGACTTATCAACCTTTTTTGCAAGGTATTTAAATCCAGGAAATATTTTTAGATTGTAAGAATTTCTTTTTAGAAATAATAATGGTTTAGTGATACAAGTCTTATTAATTAACCTATAGCTGGGGGAGAAGTGGTGGATTCATACCTTTTTGAATGGTATTTGTGTGAATATAACAAACTCAGCAGGATTTGGAATTCTGAGCCATTATCCATTATACCACCTGCACTTGGTATTCCCAATCAGTCACCTGATTCAGGTTCAGCATTGCTTTCGTGATTCTACAGGAAGAGGTGCTTTTTTTGTGATGTGGCCATAAGTCTTCACTTTTCAGATAACTTAAATTCATATATTAGACACAGAAATATTTTTTAGGTAATTTTCTGGGAAAAGAAAGTAGGGATTTATATGCCATCAAATATAGTAGTTCATTTTTAGCTTGTAAATCTTTGTCCCCAAAAATAATACCTTATTTTATAGAATGTACGATCCTTCCACCTATTTACACTTAATATTCTGGTATAATAGTTCTACTTTGATATAATTTCAGAAAGAAGAAGTAAGCTGAGTTCAACATCTGGCCTGATCTGTTCTGTAAACGTTTGCACACATAATACTGGAGAGGGTATGAATATATCTCTTCTCTCTCCAGCTATATGTTAAATAGCAGGGTAGACTAGATTCTCTAGCTTTGGATGGCAACCAGTCTAAGTAAAAGATGATTCTGAATTCAAAACTATTAAAAATACAATAGGAAATCACTCAACTATAGTTCCCAAAAAGTAATAGCAATTCACAGAGTGTAAAGAAAAATAGATGAACATTTAAGATTTTAGTGAAGTTTTCTGTATATTTTTCTGAGATGAGGTATTATGTACATTATTTGGACTATTGTCATCATCTTTGTTGTGGTTAAGGCAGTGGAGAACTTTCAGAGGGAAATTAACAGGAGATAACTGACAACTGACATCCATTAAACATGGCACGTGGAACTACAACAGTTTACCCAAATGAGCAAAATAAAGGGTTCAGTTCAACATTCCAACCACCTGAAGAAGGCCGGAGTGTACAACAGCGGAAACATTGTAATAGATATGGCAACAAAGATGTGGACAATAGTTCAAATAATGTACATAATGTAGTGAAGTTTTATTCAGTACAATTTGATTACTGCTCATAGGTGAGGTTCAACCATTTCTTTTATAGTTGAGTAGTTCCAGGGGGAGACAACTATGCTTGCTTTCCAACACAGCTATAAACACTTACATCCTTAAGACATTAGGGTATTTAAAAAATGTTATGGAGTTAGGCTAGATAAAAGTATTGCCAGTCTATGGCATCTGAGTAAACATTATCTTCAAGATACCTTACTTCATCCAAAGAGTTATTTTTCAACTTTTTCTCTTTTAGATAAAAAGAATAGGTGTTATATGCCATCAGATATGGTAAATATACTATATTTGGTTAATCTGGAAGAGTTTCATTATGTTCATTATAATTTCTTCTTTTTATTTCAGTGTATTTAGTTGAGTATACTCTCTAGGAGGAGGCACGGTGGAGTAATGAAGAGCCGAGTTCAAATTCCAATCAAATCCATTACATTCACTTATATACTAATACCCTTGGGAAAGTTATGAATCCTCTTCTTCTCCCCCCAGCTATGGATAAGTAGCAAGAGAAACCGGGTTCTATAGCCTTGGATGGCAACTGGTCTAGCACAAAAAGAAATGGCAACCGAATGTGAGAAAAAATCTGTCTCATCAGTCATGTATCAAAAGATACATGATCACCTAAGCATGTATCACACATGGTACGTAACTGAACTAGCTTTTCTTGCATATCTGTTGTATTTTACAATGGCAAATCTGGCTCTGAGGCATCAAGAACTCCTTGTCTCATATCTGGTGTCTATATTTTCAGGCTTTTACACCTACTCTCAACAAACTCACTTAATCTTTGAACTTTGTGAACATTGCTTGTCTTTCCAAAATATTCATACAAGAAATATAACTCTGAGTTATTTAGTAGGTGTTATTTACTAGGTAAAGTTATATTTACATTATTTATGCTTTGTCTATCATACTCATCTTTTTTGTTGTTATCACAACATACAGCCACATTGTCTTCCAGCCTTCTTAAGGTCTAATGTTTACATCAGGATTTGTTTACACTATTTACATTGTTCGGACTGTTGTCCTCATCTGTATTGTCATATTCACAACATTTTGGCTATTGTACCTTCCAGCCTTCTTCAAGTGATATACAATGAAACTTTGAAACAAACCCTTTATTTCATCCACCAGGGTTGATTGTTTTATTTCCACATGCCATACCTTTTCTGGATATCTAAGTTTTAGTAACTCAACTCTCCAAGTTTTTGTTCACCTCTGCTGTGGCCAGGTATTGAACTCACAACTCTTTGATTAAAGTCACTGGATTACTTCAACCAATGCTTTTATCCACTGTGTCAACAGTCTGAACAATTTAAATAAATAGTTACAGTACCTCATCTCAAAAATATAGGAAGATACCAGGACTTGTATCTAGAAAAAAATTGTTATTCTAAAAAAATAAATTGTTAATGCAATATTTACTCACAAAAAAAAACAATAAACTGGGAAAAAATGAGATATCTCTACACATGGGTCACAGTATTTGAACAATCTATAGCAGATTATTTACTAAAGAGTTCATTTTGAAATTCCTTTAAAATTACACCTGTTCATTGATTTCTTTTCTTTTCTTTTGACTTATGAACCCTTTGTGCTTTTTTTTAAAGCTGAAATATGTTTAAGATTGTAAGAATAAATATTTTTTTTATTGTTGTTTTTTGTGAGTAAATATTGCATTAACAATTTATATCACTCAGAAACCGTGGTCTGGATATGGAATGAAAGCAGTTATAGCGCATACCCAGAATCCATTAAAAAAAATCAGTTGTGGAATTAATAAATACTAAATACTTCAAATACACTTGTGTATAGATCAGTTATAACAAATCTAGTATAGAAGATAAAGAAATTGAACATAAAATAGCCTGTGATAGGGCTAGTTTCAACCAACACTCCAAATTGCTAAAAGACCAAAATATAAACTGGAAAAACCCAAGCCATATACTTAAATAGCCTTGTTGGTTTGGGACTTTCATACGGATGTTATTAATGATACCAAACTCATTCAGAAATATTTAAACTGTCAAGTGTGTACAACTGCTTTCTAAGATCAATGCTTAAAACAGCTTTGAGCAAATGAAATCTGTGGATTTTGGCAAAGACCATCCTTCTTCAAATATTGTGGATTGGCACTACAGAATCACAAAGAACTGTACCAGATAATATAAACCATATCACATGAAGATTTTCCATAGCAGCAACAACTAAAATGGATATCACATGTAATTCAAAGAGAAAATAATGACATAATTAAGATATTGATATTCCACACTACTTCTAATAAAAGGTTAGGAAGGAAACCCCCATTGGTACTAGAAAGAGTGATAACAGCTACTGGACATGAGAAACTTATTTCCCTGAAAAATTGTTTAAATAGAAATATTTTATAAATTTCAACCGAAAGCAGCATTGGCTACTTAGCTAATCAATGCCAAATGTTTCCTTATAAGGAAACACATAATATTATTACTATAACCAAATGAACTGGCTCAGGAGCTGGCTAATTGCTACACCATAATGGACACCAAAACTAAATTCTTATAAATATCAAATCACTGTATAAGATCATTCCTTAAATGTATAAGGGTTGAAATATATCAGAAATTAATTTTCGGCCAAAACTTATACAAAAATTATCTAAATATGTCTGGACATCACCATCCATGTATTTGCCAGCCATAAAGACCTCATCATCTAGCAGCAAAAATTATGTTTGCAAAACTTTTATTAAACTAAAACTACTTTGCAAAATGTGTTTTGAAGGAATAAAATGTTAACTAAAAAAAAAAAAAAAAAGACAGACACAAATCTTTTATAATAATAATTAATTAATTTAAATATTCACAAAGCTACCCAAATTTTGAGTAATCAGATCCTTAGGGGAAAAGCTCAAATGAATTTAAAAAAAAATTATTCATTGGTTACAAAAATATATTTGTCAAATTCAATTTTAATTTTTAGAGTTTCTCATATGTATTTCTTCTTAGCTAGTGTGGGACTACAACCCCCATCTGCCTTCAGTTGAATTGCGGTATACAGTAAAAAGCATTGCTGATTAAAATAAACAATGACTATAAAAGTCCAATTCTATTTCATTAATGATGAGTTTCACTTGTTTTTTCTTTTTTTTTTTTTTTTTTAGACAAAAATTTTATTTTATTTTCCCCAGGAAAACAATTTAATTTTTAATTACATTTTTAATGTAAGGTGTCATTTTCCAAGTGAACATTTTTCGATGTAGACATATATGGTTTGCTACTATCTGTGGATTTAATCATTCCCAGGTGTCTTTGAATCTATCTATCATGAATAATAAAGTTCTGGTGTATATCATTTTAGTCATCATTTTTGTCCAAAAAATAAAAAAAGACATCAAAGGAGAAATACTAATGTTCACAATGTTGTTCATCAAACAGTTTTGAAACATAAAAATGAGATTAACTCTGGAAAAACATGCTTTTTTTAAAAAAAAAAAAAAAAAAAAATCAATATTCAATTATCGAGTTTTTTTTTTATATTTCAGTGTTTATTCACATCAACATCATAAACAGGATATTATGAAAGTTACTTTTTCTATTTATAGGAGTACATCTTTTACAAAGATGAGAAAACAAACAAATGTCATCAAACTAACATAGTACCCATAAAAATGGCAGAATTATGGATAAATTAGAGACCAATGATTGAAAGTGAATTAATTCTATAAATACTTCAGAGCCTTGGCACCAAACCTGCTCAGAAATATCTACATTCTTAGCTGTATACAACCACTTCCTAAGATCAACAGTGAAGAAAGGCTTTGAGTAAGTAAAACCCAAAGGTCTTGGCAAAGATCATCATTCTTTGAACATTGTGGAATTGCTCTATAGATTCATAAACAAGGTTATGCATCAAATAACAGAGACCCCATCACTTGAGGACTACTAACAGCAGCAATAACTAAAATGGATAGCACATGTAACTTGAAGAGAAAATAATGACATAATCAAAATGTTAACATTCCACACTACTTCAAATAAAAGGTTAGTAAAAATAAAACCATCACTAGTGGAAAGAGTGATAACAGCTACTGGACTTGAGAAACATGTTTTCTTGAAAAGTTATTTTAAGAGAAACATTTCATGAATTTCAACTAAAAGCAATACTGGCTGCTCGGTCAATGAACGAAAAATGTTTCCTTGTAGGGAAACAGTTAATATTACAGACTGGTATCATAAAATCACAAAGAGCTTTACAAAATAACAAAAAATACATCACTGGAATCATTCTAAATGCAAAAATTGAGCATGAAAATTAAAAATAAAATATTAAATTAAAATTAAAAATTAAAACATTGAGTTTGAAAATATTGCATGATTATCACATGAAACTGAATGATTTAAACAATTATTAGGTAAGTCAGTTATGTGCCATTCATAATACACATGTAGGCAATCATATATCTTTCAATACATGACTGATGAGGCAGATTTTTTTCCTGCAGTAGGTTGCCATTTCTTTCTGCAGTAGACCAGTTACTACCCAAGGCTATAAAAGCTGATCTATCCTACTATTTACCCATAGCTGAGGGAGAAGAAGAGGATTAATACCTTTCCCAAAGGTATTACTATGTAAGTGAATGTAATGGATTCGACTGGAATTTGAACTTGGCTCTCCGCTATCTATTATTCCACATGAAAAGAAAATAATTATAATTGATAAATTGAGCAGGAACAACATAACACAGCCTGAGATATGTGCCATTCCAACAATTATTAGAAGTGTGTTAAATTATTTTCCTTCTTCTAAGTGTCATATCCCTTCAGAACATTGGCAATAATGGCTCTTCACAATTTCCTTTGCTTTGTAGCTCTTAGTAAAGTTTGTATTTTTGCTATCTCTAATAAACCTTAATCTACCATCCACTTACACATACCCATTGTAATGGTGAAACACAACTATTCTATAGTTAATAGACTCTCCCACTTAATATAAGTAGGAGTAGTAAGAGAAACGAGCGCCAGTCTATGTCAGACGATAGTAGTCGACAGTTAGTCGAATACAAAAGTAGTCAGCGACCACAACAAGATTACTCTGCATAATACCTATTATATCAAGTTCCTAACATTTTTGTATGTCAAACCTATTTTAGGACTGATTTAGTACAAATACAAGACTCCACTGCAAAATCACTCCACAACAAATTTTGGCGACAAGGGATTCAAACTCATACGGTGGAAGAAAAAAATTCCCTCGGCATAATAACTTTGGCAACAAAATTTGCACTCATACAGAGGAAGAAAAAATTTGCTCACCACAATAACTTCAGAGGCAAAGTCTTGGATTCATCCTTTAAAAAAAACAAAAAAACTTGGCAAAGTTTTTCGCAATCCAAGATGTCAACATAGAAATTTTTTTTTTCCGATAATACAGTTTACTCAAATAGGTCACGAATTGCAAATTCGTAGGACCCCACCTCTACAGTATTTAGGCATTGTGTAAACTTTTTGTGAAGATGGAGGAATGCAAAAATATATTCCAGGAATTCTTTAAGTTCCAGTCAGGACAACAGATGACAATATTAGAGCAACAAAAAACATTCCAGATGCAGCTAGAGGAGGAAACTTTTAATAGACAAATGCAATTCCAACATAAAATGGAACAGATGTATAGGGAGCTTCAAAACAAAATTCTGGAAATAACTGAGAAGAGGAAAGAAAAAAATCTACAAAATGATTCTTTCCCAGTGAATACAATATGGAATTCAATTGAAATATTCACATACAGTCCAGATGAAGAGATAACTTTTGAGGAGTATTATAAAAAATATACAGACGTGTATAATGAGGACTGCTACTCGTGGTCTGAAGGAAAGAAGATTAGGCTTCTTTTAAGCAAATTGGGAACTGCTGAGCATAACAAATTGGTAAACTACATTTTACCGAAAAAAACTTGCAAGTTGACATTTACCAAGGTGGTAGATATATTAAGTGAAAGACATCTCTGTTTCACAAGAAATGTTTGAATCTGATGAAAGATGATGAACAAGACCACATAACATACGCAGCCAATGTGAATAAGCATTGTGAAGAATTCAAGCTGGCAGAGTTAAGCGCAGACAATTTTAAGTGCTTGGTGTTTGTTCAGGGGCTATTATTGGAAAGAGACGCAGAGTTGAGAAAATTAGTACTGACAAAATTGGAAAGCAGAGGACTGCACAAGATATGTTAGCATAAAGAAAGATTAAAAAAAGATAGAACAGTCTGGCGTTTTGCATGTAAGGAAAATACGCTACAAAGAAGAAAGTCAGTCTCCCAAAAAGAATTCTAAAATTATGGATTATCAAGCAAAAAGTAAAATACCAGAGAAAAATAAACAAAAACTCCTGAAGCCATGTTTTGCTTGCGTTAAACTACACTGGTACAGATATTGCGATTTTAGGAATAAAAAATGTTTCAACTGTAAAAGAGTGGGTCATAAAAGTTTGCACTGCAGGTCAAAAAATAAAGACAATAAAATAAGAAAATTAAAGTCCAATGAGGTAAAAGATGGAATAACCAGAAAATTTGTTACCATCGAAATAAGTAATAAAAATATAAAAATGCAACTTGACACTGGCTCAGATTTATCATAAATTTGCATCCATGGAAGAAGTTGGGGAAACCAACTTTAATGAAGACAAAGAAAATTGCAAGGTCAGTGATGGGAGAAAAAATACAATTTAATGGGGAATTTGTTACAAACATCACATTAAATAAAAAAAACATGAAAAGCTAAACTATTTGTCATAGAAAATACCACAAACTTACTTGGTACGAATTGGATAACAGAATTCCAATTATGGGATCTACCAATAAATTCCTTCTGTTACAAGTAGAAAGTTTAAACACCAAAGCCCAAAAATTAGTAAAGAAACTTAAGGAAACATTTCCTACTGTTTTTTCTCCAGGGTTGGGAACATTTACCAAGATGGAGGCAAAATTCCAGCCAAAAGAAAATGCTCAAGCGGTATTCAAAAACAAAAGGAATGTGCCGTTTGTCTCGATTGAGCAGATAGATAAAGAATTGGACAGATTAGAGAAAACCGGTGTACTTAAAAAAGTTAAGTATAGTGAATGGGCAACACAGACGATATATGTGAAAAAAAGCTCCAGAAAGTAAAGATGAAACCAACACCGAGAAAAACTGGGGAATGAGTTACCCGCAGCCAAGGACATGCAGTATTATTAAATGATTTAAGTCAACTGAAGTCACCACAGAAAACGTTACGAAGCACAAGATCGACAAAAGGGAAGCTAGAGGCTGAACAAATAGAACCACAAGAAGAACCTACAGAAACTGTGACCCCATCCTTAAGAAGCTCAAAGCGGAAGGTTGTTTCTGGTAACACTATGGAGGTACCAAAAAATAGAAAAGTGGATTGGCAATATGATGTACTTGGTGAAAAATTCACGTGCAGAAATCACATTAACCAGATCAGATGACGCTCTTCAGACGTGATTGACAGTGGTTCTGCGGAAGAAACACCGATGGAGGTGATTTTTGATATGTTTGATCTAACAATGCCTGAAATGATTTTACCTGAGGTACGCCGATCCAGGAGAAAAAGAAAGGCAACTGATCATTTAAAAGTGGATCCCAAACTTAGGAGATACCCTACGATGTTGCTAAAAAAATGAAGTTTTTTTTTTGTTTTTTCTTCATATTTCCTGTAAAAAAAAAAATAAATCTAACCAACACCTTTATCCAGTGTGCCATGTGTCCTCAAGGACAACTGATCCAGTGACAGGACCCAAAGAGTGTGAGTTTAATACCTGGTTAAGGCGGTGGAGGACTTGAAGAGGAGAATTAACAGGAGATAACTGATAACTGACGTCCATCAAACATGGCTCGTGGAACTAGAACAGTCTACCCCAGTGAGCGAAATAAAAGGGTTCAGTTCGACATTCCAACCACCTGAAGAAGGCTAGAGTGTACAACAGCTGAAATGTTGTAATAAATATGGCGACAAAGATAAGGGCAATAGTCCGAATAATGTAAATAATGTACATAATACCTCATCTCAGAAATATAGACAGACTTTGTAATTTGCATGTTGGGCTGTTTCTTTTACTGCCAATCATAAATTCTATCTTCTTGCAATTGATGTTTGATCCTTTCTTCTCACTTTCCTTCATTACCTTTTGTAGGAGTTATGTAGTTTCCTTTTTAGGTGAGCTATCAATACTTGGTATTAGTGTGGTACATTATTAAATGTAAATATAAAATAAGTATAAATGGGAAATAAAACAGAAACAACAAAGCACATATGCCATTCTAACTATTATATGATTACAAATTAACTACAAATGAAAAAAAAAAAAAAAGGATTATGATAAAACTTTAAAAAAAATAATTAAGATAGAATAAATTTAGGACATCTTGATAAGTTTTCTGGATCTTTAAACAAATAGAAAATTAGCTCCTGAGATATTTTTAGCAATTACATATTAGGATCATTATAAGATATATCATTTATTTTTATAAGAGCCATCATAAAATAAATTTAAAAAAAAAACTTATTTAGATGGAAACTATGACAAGAAAAGCATTCATTACTATCATAAAATAAGAAAATGATAAATTTATCAAAGTGAAAATCTTAGTCAAAAATCCATTGTAGAACAGATAGAAAACTGATATTATGATAGAATAATTTTAAGAAGTTTTAAAGTAACAAACATAATGATATTACAGTGTAACCCGGATATAAGAGAGATTTTCTCTGGTCCCAAATTAGAGCCATACTTACCTAAACAAAATAGACCAAACCCGGATATAAGAGACTTCTTCTCCGGTCCCAACAACTCTCTTATATCCGGGTTACACTGTACTATTACTTTTCAGGATTATGTACAGTATTACAAATGTGTATTCACCTAAAGAAATTCATTCTCTTCTAAACTAAATAGTGAAATTCTATTTTTCTAATGAAACCCTATATAATCAAAGCCATTATTTATCAAACTCTACAGTACCAAAAATAGGACTATGTTGCAACCCCAAAATGAATATTCCTTCATTAAATAACTTTATTCTATTATATATAGTTAGTATATTTTTAAACATTACTGATTATCTTATAGGAAACTGAAATATACAGAGAGCATGCAATACTAGAAACAGTTCTTACAAAGATAACTTTTATGTAATATCAATCCTTAGAATAACCATAGACAAAGCTTGTGAGAAACAAAGAATGGCAATCCATCACTTAAGCAGTGTAAAAGAATCTTTGAAAGTTCTGCTTCACTTAAATGACATAAAATAAACTGTCATTTTATATATTTAAGTGTTTCTCTATTGTAACCCTGGTCAGTAGTGCTCCAGCCATTGGGTATTCAGTAACATAAAGTGGGGTTTGGGAAAGTGTCTCTTAGTTGAGGTGTCAGATCAGTGAACAAAATCTCTGAAAGAGGCAATTGTGCTGTATATTCAGCCTGGAAATAATTTCAGATGGCTGGGTTGTTTATGCTGGAATCAAAGAAATCAAAGATGGGGTATACTCTCATAATGTCAGTAGTAGTTCTACAGAAGGATGCTGAGAATACCATGGAAAGAGTTTGTGAGTAAAGAGGATAAAATGAAGCAATCAGAAAGAGACAGCTGTAATTTTGGGGACAAGATATTGGGTAAAATAGTCTTGGAGGAGTTAGCATCACATCCTCGGCAGCATTTTGTGGATCCTTCAGTATAAAAACAGTCCAGTGTTTTCAACATTTATTTGCTGTGTAGCCCACCATTAGCCACTGTAATAATGTTTAATTGTAATAAATACTTTAGTCATATTGATTTTTTGCCATTCAGAGAATTGCAGTTTATTTTGCATCACTGAAGGTAATGTTTTAAAGAATTTTTAAGATAAACAGGAACAAAAATGAAACTTTCTTAGAATTAGAAAGATATAGCTGGAATTTCTAGGACATATCATGAGAAAAGAAAATTTAACACATACAGGACATATTGAAAACAAGAAGGGCAGATTGTGCTACCAACATAAAGAGCTCATGCAAATAGTTGACAGGACATGAACTGGGAAGGATCATTGTTTAGAATAACAGATAGTTGTTCAGAACTCACATCCTTAAGAGAGATGGCATAATAAACAAGTAGTAATCATAATTTTCTGTAGCCACATGTACACTTCAGGAATGGCTCCACATGGGAAAGAACTCTTTCAATTGAAAAGAATGTGTTACTTCATTCTGGAAACACAATGATACTATTATAGCTACAAGACAGAAGCTGAGTCAAAACACTGCTGCCAAAATTGAGCAAAATTTTAAGTGAAAAATAACAGTAATGTATATTTAAATTGACCATGCAAGTTGATATCAAATTTTATTCATTTTATCAGGGGATTGGTTGATGAATATCCAAGAAACTTAGCTGCAGCTGTTACTAACAATATATAGTGTGTACCATGAATGTTTCTGTCACACCAATCAAATAAACCTTGAACAAGACCAGCTTAGATGGCCGACAATCATGTAGAAACTGCTACTGAGATTGACCCAAAAAGAGGTCTATTTAATGCTTGCCCAAGAAAATAAGGAAAAAAATTTTGTATTATAATTTCTTATTTGTCAGTGGCCACAGCCTGACTGTGCTAGGTGTTGATGCTGTGGTCTCTGTAAATTTCAATGGGTAGAGTTCTATGCCCAACTGGTTTTGAATTTAGAGTTTTTGTTGTTCTAGGCTGATGGCTAATCAAGGCTAGAAAGCCCAGTTTGCTTTGCTATTTATGTTTTCTTGCCTCTCTAAAATGTGCAACAGAGAATGCAATGAATTCAGCTGGAATCCAATGCTGATTCCGCTGATAACCACTCTGCTAAGTGCACATAATTTGCACTGTTTAATTTGTATCTAGCCATACAAGGCAGTAAACACATGAACACACAAGGGGTTGTAGGGTATAGAAGAATTAGGAACAGAAATATTAATAATGAGCAGAAAGAGAAAAGAACAATCAGGACAGTAGATAGCAAATGACATCACATTTAAATTTTTGCAGATTAAAGTCGGCTGGAAAGCATGGAGCCAGAAGGGAGTTCCACAAAAGAAACTGTAAGCATAGAATTTATGGTTACATCTAGCCAGCTCAACAGTAAATAGATGAGATCTTGATACCAGGTTTGTGCAGCACATCTGAACAATTGCTATAAAAGTATTTATAGAAAATTCACAGAGAGGCAACCATACAGTGGCAGAAAAGTGTCTGGAGCTGAGATGCCATATCAGGACCAATAATATTGCTGATTCTTCTTTTGATTTTATCAAGAGGCTCAAAGTAAATAGCAGGGACACCAGACCTTATGTGGCAGCAATATTCTAAGCATGGATGAATGACAGGACAAAATCTCTGAAAGAGGCAATTGTGCTGTATATTCAGCCTGGAAATAATTTCAGATGGCTGGGTTGTTTATGCTGGAATCAAGGAAATCAAAGATATACTCTCATAATGTCAGTAGTGGTTCTACAGAAGGATGCTGAGAATACCATGGAAAGAGACTATGAGTAAAGAGGATGTTTTAAGCATAAAATATGTAGATATGTAAGATAAATACTTGAGAGAATAATTGTTTCATATGACACAGTGAACCAACTTTATTAGAAGCAGACTTAGCAGTTGATTAAATATAGTCTTTCCACTTCATTTCAGAGCAATAGCCTGAGAAAGCACAAGTCACTTTCTTGGAGGTTAGCATCAGTCATACAGTCAGGACTCTGCACCATGCTACACAAGCAGGGGAAACCAGTTATGAGTGTCAGACATTTTCATCACCCCTTACATCTGGCCACCTTACTCCCCAGACTGTAAACCCCCTTGATTATTGTGTATGGAGTGCAGTTGATCGAGAGACCAACAAAACTGAATGCAAGGATTCTGGTAGCATTCACCAAGTTAAATAAGGAGACTAAAAGAGATGCAGAAGATTCCAAAATCGTCTGGAGGCCATGGTCAAAGCCAATGGCAATTTTATTGAATAAATTTGCTCTTTAGTATTTCAAGATATTTTTATGTAATTTTTGTAAATATATCTGTTAAAATGAGATTTTAGTGTTATTTTCATTTTTGCATAATTTAGATGACAATTTATGCATCACACGCTGTATATTTTATATATACAAATTATATGCTCAACACGGAGGGGCCTAGATGAAGTGCCTTGAGGAGGTAGTGCTACACTGGATCAATGGCAATTTTATTGATTAAAATATTTCTTTTTTTAGTATTTCAAGATATTTTTGTGTAATTTTGGTAAATATATTGGTTAAAATGAAATGTCAGTGTTATTTTCATTTTGGTGTAATTTAGACGACAATTTATCCATTACACCCTGTACATGTTGCCTTCACTCAAACATTTCTGTTTCATCAAAACAAAATATCACTACCAAAACAAAGAGAAGAAGAAGAAGAAGCTGAAAGTAAAATTGTTCAAGTGGTTGAATATAGCACTGGAAAAGGTATGAAACCATCTTCTTTCAGTCATTGGTTAAATAATAGGGCAGAATAACCTGCCTAGTTTTGATTGGCAGTCAATCTAGGAGAAAGAAAACTACATACAAACTTGTGCCACAAAATAAAAGAAGAAGGTTTCCTATATAGGAGTTTGGTCTGAATATTTACTGAAAATGATCCTTCATCATCTGACCTGATCATACATTGCTGCTGGATTCTAGGAAAGCATATGAAGAACCTCTAAAAAGCCATTCACATACATATTGTTACCTTTTGAAAGAAATCATCATCCTTTGAGATTTATGGCATGTTTCATCCCATGAAAATAATGCCTACTATTTTTTTATGAAGAAATTAAACAGTTTCAAAAACCACAATACCATTAGATACAGCAAATTTTCAAAACATTATTTTTTTTCTCAGTCACCACCATTTGCTATTTAAAGATGCCTTTCATTTTGTGTGTTCACAGATGTATGGGGCTACCTGGTATATAGTTTTACACACACACACTGCTCTCATGATTACTGAAATGCATTACCTCCCACCTGTGCTCACATCTATTTTTTGGTCTTCATAAACATTCAGTAATTGAGTGCTTTTTTTACATTTTTGCATCATATATTGCTTATGGCCATATCACATTGAAACACTGGTTCCCATACAATCACAAAAATTAAGAAATGTTGGGCCTGGTCAGTATCTAGATGGGTGACCATTTGGAAATATCGGTTCTGTAAGCTTGGATGTGCAGGTGGTGCGATGGATAATGGCTCAGAATTGTTAATTGGTGAGCAAAATTCCAGTTTCCATTGGGTTTGCTATATTCATTTACATGAAAATATTCTTGGGAAAGGTATGAATCCATCTATTATCCTCCCAGCTATAGGTTAATTAGTAAAACTTGTATTACTAAACCATTATTATCTCTCTCCCCAACAAAAAATTCTTACAATCTAAAAATATTTCCTGGCTTTAAATAACCTGCAAAAGGTTGCTAAGTCATAAAAAAACAAGTCAATCA
This sequence comes from Acanthosepion lycidas, assembly GCA_963932145.1. Lineage (NCBI taxonomy): Eukaryota > Metazoa > Mollusca > Cephalopoda > Sepiida > Sepiidae > Acanthosepion > Acanthosepion lycidas. Next base: position 119,174,072 of record OZ010573.1, read on the forward strand.
ATCATGCTTCATATACAATTTCAAGTCAGATGCTATTTTGCCAGACTGTTATCTTTAACAAGCAAAACTGCTTTATTAGCATGAAGGTTCAAAAATACTTTCTGCATCCATTTTCAACATTGTGAGCCAAAATAACAAAAAATCAGCTATTACAAATATATGTGTATGTACATGTATATACAAACTTGAACAGAAATAAATCTACATACACATAAGAAAGTCAAAAGGAAAACTTACATTAGATAACATGTTTTATCTGATGGACTTCATCAAGGTAAATGTAAGGATTTAATTTTGCAACATGTATTTATACACATTTGTGAAAATTAAGTTAGTTTTTGAGAATAGTCATGTATATTGGCTTAGGAAAAGAGTATTTCTTTTAGGAAAGGAGATATTTTAAAAAAATCATATTTTCTAGGATTGGATAGTGGCACTCTCAAGAATTATCCATCTAAGTTACTTTCTCTTTCAATAAGTGCAGCATTTTTTAGCATTTTTTATGGTTGAATTTATTTCTATATATGACTTACGCATTTGATAAATTGTTGCATATAAGATGCTTTTTGTGTTCATCAATGTTTTTACTTCTGGGTATAAATACATGCTGCAAAATAAAATCCATACGTTTGCCTTGATAAAATCCATCAGAGGATGAAGCCCGGTGGCTTAGATAAGTTTCCTTTTATCTTTATTCATATTTTCTTTCTACAGGTCTAATTTTAATTCTATCTGCATTCTTACACATGTAGGTATCTAAATGGTGATTGTCTCCCTTTTAATGAGATAGTCACAAGGGTTATGTGATGACCTGTGAATGACATCAGGGGATAGAGTGACAAATACCAGTGGTGATATAGAACCCAATGAAGAAGAACATCCTGAGTGCACAGCAGTAGGTCTTACAGAAAAAAGTCACTTGGTTGAACTAAGTTCGTAGGAAAACCAAAGTAACTCCAGTTTTCATTTTGGACAATATTTCAACTAAGGTTCCCCGTTTTTTACACACTGTTGTTGCATATATGTTATAATTTCTCTGTGTGGAATGTGTATATGTAGAACTTTGTGTATAACATAGCATTATAAAAGTCTCTTTGAGAACAAAGCATGTTTGTCACTCTTTTTGCCTTTTAGCCATTTCATTCCATTTGTAAACTACACTGTTATTATATTATAGATATAATCATGTCTATAATAGGGTAAATTCAAATGGGACAATAAATCTTTCTTCTATAGCAACCTCCTATTATACACATATACATATCAAACACATCAGAATAAATCTGTACATAAAAAAACATGCATACAATATCACACAAACATTTTTATACAGACTTATATGATTAGAGTAGTGGGATGATTGTTCAGATCAAGTAAGAAAGAATAGTTGGCATGTTTGCATGTGTATTTCTCAACTCCCACTATCTATAAAATGCTCCCATGGCATATGTTGTAAATAGCCTCTGACAAGTGTCTATCTAGATTGATTTCATCAGCCCAGAAAGTCAGTCCATTTCTGCTGCCTTGCAGTCATATCCAAACAAATCTAGACAAAAACTTCAAAAGGCTATCAACAATGGCATATTCTGGCAATTCCTGTAGCATAGCCAGCCCCAAATTTCTTTGCATCTTGTCAGTTTGGACAAGAGAAGAACCGTGTGGTCTAAGCAGTGCACAACCGCTATATACTCCCTGAAGAGGTCCGTCAAGTCTCATTGCCAATTTTTAACAAATATAGCACTACAATTATGTTGTGACATATGAAATACATTTATTAGTACAGTTAAATAGAGCATTGGTTACAAGAAACAGACTCTGAGCAGAACCAAAACAAGAGTTAAAACAGTATTAAACATCATATTTTCTGGTATAATATTTTGTCCTTTTAATACACCTCTGTTTAAAAAGAATAACTGAAGGCTTGGAGAATTTGATTCTCAGAAGGCATATTTAAGACAAGAGACAGAGGGAAACAACAAATAACCTTTAGCTTGTGTCACAGCCTTGAATAAATAGATGGCAAAGCAGGGAATGAGAAAAAGGGAAGGACAGTAAAATAGCAAAGTTTAGTAAGAGCTACAAATGACTGGAAGCTGTAAAGACCCATGATCGCAAACATCCTGAAAGGACATGGCACTTAAAGTAAAAGGACTACTGATAGGAACAAAATCCATGAACCCAATATATTTCCCAGAATTTAATTTAAATTTCCTATGATGCATCTAACTTAATCATATGTATATGCTGAGACATAAATACATTTGTTTATTATTTTCACTCTTTTTTTCCACATCTAATGATCAGAAATTATGTATTGATGGTTTGGACCAAGTAGGGGAAGGAAAGACATTTCATTTATGAAGGGTTTGTTCATTCAAATAATGTCAAATATTGGCCAACTTGAGTTCTCGTAGTAATAGCAGTTATCACACTTGGATCAATTGTAAGAAGAGAAGCAGTCATGTTAGTAGAGACAGTATTAACTGGTTGAGTATATTAACTTCTATGTTGCTTTTGTCAAAACTGGCTTGTTCCTGTCTGGCTGCCAACATTAGTCTGTGAAGAATATGCTTTTAGATTCTCTTTTGGCAGAGAAATAGCCAAAAATGATAATCTAAAAGCTTGGGTAAATTTATATACTTTCTCATCCTCATTACATATATGTGTGTGTGTGTGTGTGTGTATATAGATAGACTGAGGAAAGAAAAAAAAAAGAAATAGGCTTCAAGAAGACAGAAGATGGCAATTGACATTGCATTTAAATTTTTGAAGATTATAGTGGTCAGGGAAATAAGAAATCAGAAGGTGGGAAGTGTAAGAAAAAAAACTGTTAGAGTAGAATTGTCAATTGTATCTAGCTAGTTCAAAAGTAAAATGGTGTGAGACCTACTTTCCAAACACGTAGCACACTTAAATTCATGTAGTCAGAGTACCAGGGAAATAGGTTATTCAAAAATGTACAAAGACAGTATCCAAGTGTTAACACAATGTTGCATATACAAGATAGTTTTCATAAAGTTTCTGGACTGGGTCTAAAATCATTATAATCTTTTATAAATTCACACAAGGATTTTGTCTGTTTTCTGCCGGCTTTCATCAGTAGAACAAAACAGTAAAGATATTTACTGAAAATATTGTTTACAAAGAAATTTAAAGAAAAACTTCTATTACAATTTACAATCTAGGTATCTAGCTAATTATTCCAAATGGGATTATCATGAAAGAAAAGGTACATGTCAAGAGGCTGCTGCTTTTGAATGACTGTCAAACCTCAAGGGAGAGCAACACAATCCATATTCATCTCTGATCCATCTACTCACTGTCATTGATTGATAATATGAGTATAAGTATTTAAAATTCAACTAAATGATGAAGATGAAAATAAATACTCATGAAAATTAATAATAATAACTGAAGACAATACTATAGATGCTAACACTTCCTAGGTGATCATATCTCTCTACAGCTTCTAACTTGTGTGGATCATAGCAGCAGTTTTTCTCTCTTTGCAAAGGCACCCTCCCAGTTCCAACATTCATTACTACAAGCTCATCAGATAAGTAGCTCACTATCCCTCAATATGCCCCATAAGAGGTAAATTTTCCAAGCCCTCTTTTTCACTATGCGTCCAAGGAATTTCAGCTAATTTTTCTTAGTTCCTAGTAGAAGTGTTCTTTCTGTTGCCATTTTCTTTTAGACTTCTTTGCTGCTTACTCTCTACTAATGTGAAGTAAAAGTAAATATAGCTCTGAGAGTGATAGCAGAATGAGCTATCAAATTCAAGAGTTTTCTACTAAGCCATTCAATGTTTGTAACTAAGTATTAAGCCAAACTGAGGTAATAAAGGAAATGAATTTGAGTCACCCTAAGAGCTTACCCTTGATTTCTGATCCATCCACTTACGGCCATCCATTGATGGCCTGATAAAAGCGAGAGGAAATAAAAGTCAAAATTAATAATAACGGAACTAAATTTAAAGCTATCATATTCAGATGTGTGAATAGGACAGGACAAAGAATATTTTTATACAATATCTTGTCAGTTGTTTGCAAATGGTTAAATCAAATTGTCAAGTGGAAATAAATCAGAGAATTTATATATATATATATATATATATATTAGGTTGGTGCAAAAATAATGTTGTTTTCTCACATAGTAACATATGTGAGAAAACGACATTATTTTTGCACCAACCTAATATATATATGCCAGACTATTACTCAGAATATGTTGGAAAAACTTGAGGAAAATGACACATCTATGAAAATGAAAGAGATACACAAAAGTTACTAAATGTATTAGTTATACATGGAAATAAATTCAACCACATGATCTAAAGAATGCTACAAGAATGTATATTATTGGCTGATTTTACAGATAACAAAAAAAATATACATAGGAGTAACTGAAGGACACTGGAAACAAAGAAACTATGTATACAAAACATCCTTTACAAATAATAAATATGTGAAAAGTACAATGTTTTCTGACCATATCTGGGAAATTAAAAACAAAAACTAAATCACATCAAAAATATCAAAAAAAAAAATCAGGAGAACAGCATCAGCCTAGAAAAATAAATAAAAAATAGGTGAATTACTTTTCCAGACCAAGACAAACTACTAAATAAATGATCAGAACTAATCTCAAAATGCAGACACAAAAACAAATTTTTACCACATTACTTAAAAATCAAAAACTAAGAATAAATAAAATAACCAAAAACAAGTAAAATAAATTAATCCAATTAATTACTAAACTATGACTGCACAGATGAACACAAGAAAATGTACTAACAACAATAAAATAATAAATAAAAAAGTTAACAAACAACAATATAAATAGCCCCCAAGCTGCATTTGAATCCATAAATATTACCATTCAATAGCCCCTAGAATAATTCAAAACATCAACATTACTGCCCATTAAAATAACTCTTAGAATAATAGACTACCCACAATGCATCACTGACCTGTATATATAAAAAGTTGAGCAAAAAACACAATGCACATGGCCTGACAATTACGTTTAGCATGAAACAGACTGTTGCCTCTCGGTGTTGGCATCATGTTCACTTTATATATATATATATCAATGTCAAAGATACTATGAAGCCAAAAATGCTGACAGTCAAAGAGGTATTGAGAGAAAAGACATTTAAAGTAAGCAGAGTAAATTGCTGATGTCTCCTGAAGAGTGGATGAAACTCTGGAGTTGGGATGATGAAGATAACATCAATCAGCTAAGTAACAATTTTACTTACATTAATCCTATATATATATATCTGCGACCAGATATTGTTCTTCTGTCAAGGGTGAACCATAAAATCATCCTGGTTGAATTAACAGTACCATATGAATGCCGGATGGAACAAAGCCACGATTATAAAACTAATAAATATGAAAATCTAACGTCAGAGCTAATAAAGGAGGGGTATAATGCAATTGTTAGAGCAGTTGAAATTGGAGCAAGGGGTTTTGTTTCAGGCACTCTGTACCAATTTCTGGGCCAAATTGGAATCAAGGGGCGTAATAGGGCCAAAAGTATAAAACGCCTAATAGAAGTAACAGAAAATAGTTCTATGTGGATATGGAAAAAACGAAATACTCCGTGGAGTGTTTCAGCAAACATGACGGCATGACATGACTGATCGTGAATGCGTAATGAGGTTCACATTGCATTTTCAGAACGCGAGGTTTGCTGTTTTTCGGAATTTTTCGTAAATTTAATTTCGCCGTTACACATTTGAACTAGTTTATCTACAACACTCGTATATCGTTATAATGGGGCCTCACATCAGTGAGGGGGGCTGGTGTGCAAATGAAACCGTTGAGAGGAAGGCCCCGAAAAGGTGCACATTCTCTCCTGATGACCCCAGTTTAAAATTCAAGAGGAACACATCAAATTCAGTGAAGTCATATGCCGTAGTGAAGCTTGGTGGAAGTGTCATTGGCATGAGGAGCATTACACATTCAGCTCACTTCAGGTGAGTTTCAATTACTTTCCAGTAATTTCCTTCTATATATATATATATATATATATATATATATATATGGGGAAAATAAAATAATATTCCAATCATGTGACAGAGGAATGTAACTATTAGATTTATGCTAATAGTTTCTTTTCTTGCACTTCTTACTTGCAGAACTCTCTTCTGGCTCCATTTTTTCCAGCCAACTTCGATCTTCAAAAATTTAAATGCAATTTAACCATTATCCACTGTCTACCTGATCTCACACTTTTATTGTTCTCACTTCTTAGTAATGTTTCTGTTTTCTAATTCTTTCACACCCATTAACCTCTTGTGTCTTATTGGCTTTACTGCCTTGCTCGGAGTGAAATGATTAAAAAAAAAAAAAAAAAGAAACTAAATTCACAACTATTTTAATTCAGACAAAATTATGATTTTAATACTCAGTAACTGATAAATCTCTTTCTTAGAAACCATAGTTTATAAAAAAAATTGCTAACTCTAGACTAAAAATCTGTTTGAAGGCAAAAGTAAAAGTTGGGAGAAAAAGCAAATAATGAATAAAAATGGAAGGACAAACAAGTCAAAATTAATAATAATGGGATTAACCATACACATGTAAACATATATTTAGATTCCCCTTTGAAAGTGACCAAAAGATTCCATTTTCATTGTTAACTATTTGGTGACCAGCATATTTTAATTTTTGCAGAACAAAGAATTATTTTGTAAAATATATTCTCATTCCTTTGTAAATGGTTAAACAAAAGTGACAAATATAAATAACTCATAAAACTAATATATACCGAAAAATAAAAATGTTCATTTATTTACAATGATAAATTTCTATTCTAACAGTGAAACGACGTCAGCTTAAAAAGAATGCATCTTAACACAAAAGAGAAAATTGGCAAACAAATGTCAAATACATTGTTATGTTCCTAATGTAAGCAGAAATAAAATCTAATGAGAATGAAAGAAAAAAGAGAAATAAAGAAAAGTTATTCATGGTGACTTATTTACTTACATTGACTGATTAAGAAATTTGGGAACATTGTAAATTTCTCACTTGTTCAAATTTGCAAAACAAAGTGTGGACAAGTGCCCAGATGATTTCAAACCAGCCCCTGACAAATAAAATGTCTGATTGGGTGTTTAGGTCAAAAAACTAACTTCGCTAACCCCCAGGGATAGCGACAGGAAATAAGGGCTGTTAAAAGTGCATTTTTCAGTGGCTAAGAAAATGACATTATTCTTAAAGTATATTCTTCTTGTATATGTATATAATATTCATATAATTCCAGACATGTTTATATGTTACTCTCATATATATATATATATATATATATATATATATTATATATATATATAGTCAACTAAACAAAAATATAAAAAATATGCAAAGAATAATTTTTGTCATCCACTTTTTGTAAAATATAAGGAGCATATGTGGATATTTAAATATGTATGCGTAAACACAGATGCACAGAGATAAACGTACTTTCTCTGTGTGTTTCTCTCTCTCTCTCTCTCTATATATATATATATATATATATATACACATATGTGTGTGTACGTGTGTGAAGTACATTTACATATGTTCATAAATCTACAAAACCAAATACCAGTGTATCTGTGTGTGGGTTAGGTGTATGCACATATATAAAATTTAAATATTTCTTATATGTTTTCATATATAATATTATTTTTCTATGTAGATAAACATGAATACACAGAAATATAGATATATTTGTTCAAATGTGTACCATTTCTCTTCAAGCTCTAATGTATTTACCAACATAAAACAAATGTAGACTTTTTATATACATAAATTTAAATAGATATAGAAAACATGGGAATAAGGGAGTGAATATACAAATGACTATGTAAATATATAACGGCATACAAGAAGAAAAATATTTCTAACTAAATATTAGTACCACAGGATGCTTATATATGTGTTGTACTTCAGTGATATATTGGTTAATGGATGTTTTTAGTCATATACATTTATTGTTGTTATTACTATATATGTAGGCATACAGCCATTTAAGTTAAGCAATATCCAGTCTGGTCATTATCTAGATGAACCTAGCTTGTGAATATCAGATGCTGTAAGCTTGTGAATATCAGATGGCTGGTGGTGTAATGGTTAATGGTTTTGAATTGGAAATCGGAGAGCCAATTTATGTTATATTTACTTACATGGAAATAACCTTGGGAAAGGTATGAATCCATCTCTTTTCGCCTCAGCTATGTGTTAATTAGAAGGTCTTGTATCAGGAAATCATTATTATCTCCCTAAAATTCTGACAAATCTAAAAATATTTTCTGGATTTAAATAAGCTGCAAAAGATTGATAAGTTGTAAAGAAATCAATCAATCATTCAATAAAATATATACATATATATATATATATATATATATATATATATATATATAAAATCTATTTTTAAACAGTCATACACTGTTTAAGTAGATAACAGCATTTACATATATATATATTTCTTATAAAAATAACCTTGGGAAAGGTATGAATCCATCTCTTTTCGCCTCAGCTATGTGTTAATTAGAAGGTCTTGTATCAGGAAATCATTATTATCTCCCTAAAATTCTGACAAATCTAAAAATATTTTCTGGATTTAAATAAGCTGCAAAAGATTGATAAGTTGTAAAGAAATCAATCAATCATTCAATAAAATATATACATATATATATATATATATATATATATATATATATATAAAATCTATTTTTAAACAGTCATACACTGTTTAAGTAGATAACAGCATTTACATATATATATATTTCTTATAAAAATAAACCATATTTCACTAAATTTTATGCTTATATATATATATATATATATATATATAAATGCAATTATATACTTAAACAGTGTATGACTATGTGTAAAGATAGATTTTATATGTATATTTATTAAAATGGTGTTCACCACACCAAGCAAGGTGATAATGCCACCAAGATGCAATAGAAATGAAAGAAAAAGGAAAACAAGGGATAAACCTCTGCTCCTGTTCAAAAGACCAGGGAGGAATGTGAACTGGCCGATAGGCAAACCTCTCTACTCCTATTTAAGATAATAGTAAATAAAACTTCAGTTTTCGGTGGCGACATTAGAAGAGTTGCAATAGACTTTAGATGGAACCAGAAATCCAATCCTAAACAGGAAACAAGTAATAAAACTGTTAAAAGAAAAATCAGGGAAGAAGATTCAATAATAAAAGAACGGGAATTAAGAAGATAGCAATTGGCATTGCAATTAAATTTTCAAAGATCAAAGTTGACTGAAAAGCAAGAAGCTGGAAGAGATTTCTACAAACAAAGAAACTGTCAGCATAGAACTTACAATTACATTGAGCTATTTCAATTTTAAATTAATGAGACCTTGCCTTCATAAAGGTGAGATACCAAAGATGTTTTTAATGTTGTTTAATGTGTCTATTATCCTTTGTTCAATGTCTATGAATGATATTCTTCCATTTGGTACTGATGGCAAAACCATTTCTATAAAATTTAACTGTCTCTTTCCAAAGCTATTAACTTGAGTTTTCTATGACATTTTAATATCAAGTCCTTCTTTGATCTTCTTATCCTTTCACACTTGCAAAAAGAAAAAACATTCTATACCTACTTAAATATACAGCAGTAGTAAGAAACAACAGATTTTTTTAAACGGAAAGAAAGTATATTATTTTTATATTCCATGCTAAGGGAATAAATACTTAACACCAGGTGGATACTAGAAGAAAGGTTTATTGTACACAAGTACAATATGAAATACGGTACAGTTATACACACAGGTCAATCTAGTAGGGAGTGCCACTAATTGAAAGGTCGGATGTGCTTGTGTCTTCTCGCTCTCACTCTTCCTTGAGTCTCTCATAGACAGTTGACTTTATTGGTACTTACTACCTATAAGTGTAATCATTCATAGGGGTGACTGATTATTCTATTACATCAATTATAAAATAAAAAAATCCAAAACATTGTAAAGATTTTGAATGCTTGTTTTTATTTTAGTTTATGATTACATTTATATTTTTCTTCCTTTTTTTTTCTTCCTAAATTCCATCCAATACAAACATCAAGAGCCAGTCAAGGTAGAGTGTCACTTTTAAAACACTAATAATGAAGGAGGTGAGTGACACGAATAAAAAATGTTAAGCAGGATTGATATCAAGTGAAGCTTGACTTGAAGTGTTTGTTTCACAAAGTTATATTTCTTGAGAAAAATATGTCTGAGTGGAACTTTCTCCTTATATTTGAAATACAGAGGAAATAAGGGTGATTCACCTCTGTGGAAGTGGAGTGTATTGTCCTAGTTGTAAATGTTTGAACTATTAGAATTAAGGAGTAGAAATCATCTGAACATTACAATAGGTGTGTGCTGTTTTGGGAAGGAGTCTGAAGACTAGAGATTAATTTAATTGGTTCAGGGATAGGTAAGTACAGGTTGTTTTAGGGATAGGTAAGTACACATTATTTATATTTGAGCCTATAAATATTTATGATTTTCAGGGAGAGGTAAATACTATTTATTTATATTTGAGCCTGTAAGCATTTGTGTGGTTCAGGTATAAGTAAGTACACATTATTTATATTTGCGCCAGTTATAAATGGTAGATTACACTGGTAAATTGCAAAATTTGTCCACAATATCTCAATAAAATCCAAAATATTGCAAAGAATTATTTCCTAATGGAAATTGCTCCGAGGAGCTGCATTCGCTGGTTCCCAGACGTCATGAGTTCAAGCGCCATACGAGGCTGGCATCCTGCTCTCACCCCTTCACTGTCGAAACTCCTAAATGCAGCCGTCTCTTCTACTCCAATAGCTTCATGTCTCGCACCTCTCGCCTGTGGAACTCCCTTCCCTATTCCTGTTTTCCTGTGAGCTATAATCTCCAGCTATTCAAGTGTAATGTCAGTCGACATCTCCAGTTGCCTTGATCTATCCACTACCCTCATCCTTTCTTCTATCACTCCTATCTGATCTTGCTCTAAATTTTCTGTAACCCCTTGCATCCTAGTGGCTCCCACCTTGCTTGGGGTGAAATGCTTAAAAAAATGAAAGTAAAAATCATATATTCCCATTTATAAATGGAACTATTTTTCAATGTGACCAGATATTTGGAAAGGATATTACAATAATCCAGTGCCAATACTGTCAACAAATCACCTGCATACAGACAGAAAATGTGTTCAGTAAATATAAAAAAATAAACAAGGATGTAAGACAAGGATGTGTCTTCTCACCAGACTGATTCAACCCATTCAGTGAGGCAATTCTGAGAATATTAGGCTTGTATTTGTACTAAAATAGGTTCGATGTAAAAAACGTTAGGAACTTGATATAATAGGTATTACGCAGAGTAATCTTGTTGTGGTCGCTGACTACTTTCATATTCGACTAACTATTGACTACTATCGTCTGACATAGACTGGCACTCGTTTCTCTTACTACTCCTACTTATATTAGGTGGGAGAGTCTATTAACTAAAGAATAGGTGTGTTTCACCATAACAACATGTAAATTATAAATTGGAGATAACAAAACCAAACAAGTACAACAATTCATTTGGGGAGATAACAAAAAGGCAAAATTTATTAAGCATGATAACAAACAGGAAATTATAGAGAGCCATGATTACCATTGTCCTGAAGCAACATGCTACATATAAAAAGAAGAATGAGAAAGAGATTTTGATATTTTGTAGGAAACACAATTCACTTGTCTCCTCTACTTAATGCTATGGAATGCAGAAAGTAAGGAAAGATTGATCATCAGTAAAAATAGCATAATTTTCATGACTCTTTATAAACCTGTTAAGAGCATCAAGGTATATAACTTTATCTCCTTCTTGATACATTGTCATCCATTGATTTTAATAATACTATCTTTGAAACAATAAACAGGGAATGAAAAAAACCTTTTCTTTTACTAATTCTTAAATGTGCTGTGTCAATGAATACAAGAAAATATATTTTATTCTGAGTTTATTGTTATAAAGAAATTTACAAAATGGGCAACCATTTGTAAAATGCCTTCTTTTTGTTACTGGATGACCTTTGCAATTGTTATTGTTATTTTATCTTTGAGCAGAGAAGCAGTCAAGAGGTTTACAAGTGAGTAATGATAAAGTAGGACATCTTTCATCACTCACCTTTTATCTTTATAAAATTGAAGGAAATCTATGAATAAGTTATTTCTTCATTTATATGTGATGTAATGGAATAACCTGTCACCCCCCTTATTAACTTCACTATAGGTAGTAACTACCTATAAGTATTGGTAAGTCAACAGTCAATGGAGTCCAGCTGGGATCTGTTGAATACAACTCAGACTTACACAAGAACCACAGACCTTCCAATATCAGCACTCGCTACTGGATTGACTTGCTTTACCATACCTTTTTTCTTTGTAATATTTATTCAACCATATATTTACTCAGACAAGTCAAGTAGATTACTTGCCATTTTAACATTATTCCCTCACCTTAAATATCTTATGAGTATTACATTTTCCAAGCCTTCTTCTTCTTTCCTCATTATGTACACCAGAAGCTGTCTCCTTCTGAAAGTTATCAGATATTTCTTTGTAGTTCCTATTTTCCCCACAACTGCCTTGTTTTTCACATGCTCTGTCAATAGTATTCTACATTGAGAACACTTTCAAAATTCTCCAGTATCCTAATTATTTTATATTCACTATGAAACAAAAGGTCCATAAAATATTCCAAAACAAAAAAAAAATGCCCCCTCGTGAGAAACTCAATGAATCAAAAATAATATATTATCCTGTCTATTAATTCTATCACATCTACAATTGAAAGAATGTATCTAAACACAACATCTAAGTCACTACTACTACATCCAAAACAATAAAAGACTTAGTCAATAATAAAAAAAACAATAAGCTAAACCTGAAGAAGTTTATGACATTGAGTGTAATAATTGTTACAAAAAACACATAGGAGAAACCTCAAGAAATCTAAATAAAGGATTATATAAACACAAAAAAGATATTTACAAAAGAATACATCAAATGCATTGGTTGCCCGCCATAATGAGATTGAACAAAACTTAGACATAAAAAATGCTATTATGATCAAAGGAGAAAATAATTCACTATGACATAAATGTCCAAAGAATTCCTTAATCACAAGTTCATCTACAGTAAATTTGTACCTTGGCTCTTACAACATTTTACGATTCCTGGCAGATCTTCTGATATCACAATGCAGAATACCTACTTACAGAAGTGATGGAAAGAAAAAGAAAAAACTGTAAATGAATATATATATATATATATATATATATATTACACATACACACACATATAAGAATTTAATTATAAACATAACCTCCTACAATTAATGCCCTAATAGTACTTAAGATACCACCAAATCAGATTAGAAAACAAAATAATGGTTAAGTGAAGACATAACAATTTTTACTTTATTATTTAATCATTAAAAAAATATTTATGGAAAAAATGAAATACAATTTCAAGAAAACACTAAAATGCTCAAGAATTAACAACAAAAGTGTATGTCTGGAAAACTGGAAGTCAAAATGACTGCAGTTGATGAAAAAGAGATAAAATGTAAAAAAACAAAACAATAAAGAGTGAATGTAAAGTGAAAAAAACAACAAAAAGGACAAATAACAACATTCTACATGTACACACATATGCACAGATAGGCACATGGGACTGCACAGACATGCATGTGCACAAATGTATGCAATGAAAAGAAAACTTATATCAATGATAAGTGCATATAAAAAGGAAAATTTGAGACATATAAGTAGACAATTCCTGATAAAACCTGATGAGCGGATGGAATGATTTCTAGAGGGTCTGTCAATGAAATTCTGGAGTCTGGATGCTGAAGGTAACAGTGACAAATATTTTACTTGTATTAATTCTCTCTCTCATATATATATATATATATATATATATATATATATATATATATATATATATATATATATATATATATACATACAGTACCGTCCAAAACTAAGGGACAAAATTTTGAAGCCTAATATTTGTTAGAAATAACAACTGTGAAAAGCTGAAATTTTGACAACTGATAGTCGTTATCATCCATAATAACATACTAAAATTTGAATTATTTGCAAAGGATAGAAAAAGAATTATAACAATTATTTATTTATTTTCAAATTTGGAACGTCCAAAAGTAAGGGACAAAATTGAGAAAAACAATGTAAACGGCAAAAAAACAATAAAAATACATGTACAATCAATATTTAGTAAATGAGCCCTTGCTCTCAATGACAGCTGCACATCTTCGACTACAAGAACGAATCAGTTCTTGACAATCCTCGATACTAATTTTAGACCATTCTTCTTGAAGCTTCACCCACAAATCCTCCGTGTTAGTGGGATTTCTTTCCATAACTTTCACTCCTAAGGTCTTCCAAAGATTTTCTATTGGATTTAAGTCAGGACTTTGTGGTGGCCAATCCATAATTTCCAAATCTTGCTCGCTAAGGTAACTCATTACCACCTTTGCCTTGTGACATCGGGCATTATCTTGCATAAAGGTAGCCCTATCGAAACCTGAATTCTGTATGATTGGCACAACATGATCTTGAACAATGTTTTTATAGATCTGCGCGTTTACACGAGTTTGTAACCGGACAAGAGGCGTTGTACCTTGGCTAGAAAACATTCAAAATACCATGACACTTCCGCCCCCAAACTTGACAGTTTTCTTAGCACACTTTGCACTTAATCTTTCACCAATACGTCTCTTTACATTGTTTTTTTCCATCATTTCCAAATAAATTAAACTTGCTTTCATCACTGAAAAATACTTTTGCCCAATTTTCATATGTCCAAATTACATACTTCGAACTAACAAGTGGTTTCTTCCCTGGGGTTCCATTAAACAGCCCTATTTCTTGCAGTCATCTAGAAACAGTCTGTCTTGACACATTAACACATGAGGTACTATTCATAACCCTTTTAATTTCTGTGCAAGACTTAAAACGGTCCTTTAATGACATACGCTGCATTATTCGATCTTCTCTTGCCAAAGTTTTGCGGGGTCTGCCGATTTTAAAAGCATTAACTATTTTGCCAGTATCATTGTAGGATTTAACAACCCTGCCTACAACACTCTTGAAACATTTCACTTTCTCTGAAATCTCTCTAATGGTGTGCTTTTCCTTGTGTAGCTTCACAATAGCTTGTCTTACAGAGTAATCAAGTTTTTGGCGTTTTGCCATGGTGCCGGCTGATGCAACATTTACAAATGACTAAGTAAGACTTATTCTTTAGAAAAAATCAAAAAATTTGAATAAAGCATACTGTTTACATTGTTTTTCTCAATTTTGTCCCTTACTTTTGGACGATCCTATTTTGAAAATAAATAAATAATTGTTATAATTCTTTTTTTATCCTTTGCAAATGATTCAAATTTTAGTATGTTATTATGGATGATAACGACTACCAGTTGTCAAAATTTCAGCTTTTCACAGTTATTATTTCTAACAAATATTAGGTTTTAAAATTTTGTCCCTTAGTTTTGGACGCTACTGTATATATATATATATATATATATATATACATGGGGGGCATCAAGGAAGTATTCCTCATAAGTGTTTCTACTTTACATTACTTTGTACATTAAACAAGACTGGATTACATGGATGGCTGACAAACATAGAAAACTGCTACGGACACCATGACTCATGCTAAAGTTTGCACAGGAGGATTTGGATAAAAATTAAACTTTTTGGAACAGAGTATCATAATCCGTTCTTTCTTCTTTACTGCCATACTCACCTGCGAAGAACAGAGCCAAAGCCTCAACATGCTTGATGTTGCTGCTATGGTCTCTGTAGCAAGTAGGTACTTAGAGGATTGATTTGTTAGTCACACAGCCAACTGGTTTTGAATGCATGGTTCTTCATTTAGGTTAACTGCCAACCAAAGCTAGAGAGTCCAGGCTGCCCTGCTATTTAGAACAAAGCTGTGGGGAAAAAGAGATGGATTCATGCCTTTCTCAAGAGAATTTGTGCAAAAGTGAATAAAACAAACATGATCAGCTTTTGAAGTTGACATCTATTAAATTTTGATCAGATGCAACAAAGATCAACCTATTTAGATTAAATGGTGTCAAGTGAGTTTGGCATTACCATCACAAGATCTACAAGGAACAATGTTCAGTATCAGCATGATAGGGGAAACATCAGGGTCTGCAATTTTATGAGATACAATATAAATATATACAGGGGTGATGGATAAATTGTTGTCATATTATATTTTTAATTTTGCACGTGCATTATATGTTTTTGATTTTGTTGCCTATACAATATAGTCTGGTCAGGTGGGCACTGTCTTCAAGAAAAAGAGCACTATAATGCAATTCACTCTGCCCGCAAATTTGGAAACAACATAATGTACTGCTTGGCATTCTTGCTGGAAGCTACAATACAAACATTTCAGAATGTTTGGGTGTCAATCTGAGGATAGTGCAGAGGATTTGGAATGAGTTGAATGAGTCTAATAGGAATTACAAAGGTGTTTAGAGTGATCACTAGTAATGACGACATTATGCCACCATTCATCTTCCCACTTCCACACAGAGGCCTACATCAAGTTCATTGAGGAGCTAGTGTTGTCTCAGGTCAAGAGGGTGGCATCTGAAGACCCTATATTTGGCAACAGTACTTTGTACCATGCCAAACAATCTGGAGAACCCATCCATGGCTCTCAGACAATTTTGGCAACTACATCACCCCTTATATCTAGCCACCTACCTCCCTAGAATGCAACCCACTTGATTATTACACCTGGGATGCATTTGAGCAAGTAACCAACAAAGCTCCTTGTAACACCAAAGATGAACTGAAGGCAAGTATTATGGCAGTATTCACCAAATTAAACAAGGAGACTGTTCAGAAGAGTTGCAGGAGATTCCAAAGTCATCTAGAGCCTATGGTTGAAGCCAATGGTGATTTTATTGAATAAATTTACTCATTAGTATTTCAAGATATTTTTGTAAATATATCTGTTAAAATTGAGATGTTGGTGCTGTTTTTATTTTTGTGTAATTTCGATGACACTTTATCCATCGCACCCTGTCTAAACAATTACTTAACTGAAATCTAATTCCAATTAAATACAGGTTATCACTGGTTTTCTTGAATGGTAATGTTAAGATTAACTGTTTCCATCCAGGAAATCTTCAGTATTCATTGACCAAATAGCATTACTGTTGATTGAAATTTCTAAAACCCTTTCTAGTAATATAATTTTTCTTTCTACTATTGATGAGGGTTTCTTTCCTAACTTTTTTTTATGGAGTGGTTTCACAGTGGAGGCTTGTATTTGTACTAAAATAGGTTCAACGTACAAAATGTTAGGAACTTGATATAATAGATAATGACGCAGAGAAATCTAGTTGTGGTGGCTGATACTTTAGTATCCGATTAACGGTCGCCCAGCATCGACTGACTGACCAACCCACTGAGCGACTCCTACTACTCCTACTTATTATAGGTGGGTAAGTCTATTAACTATAGAATATAGATATATAGAACTATAACACCTTTGTTTAAGATAGTGTAGAATGTCAATATCTTGATCTTATCATTATTTTCACTTCCAGTTACATTTTATTTGTTGCATCTGTTACAAGTTTTGTAATAATATGGTTTTTGTTTATTTGTTTCTTTGTGATTCTAGAGCACCAGTCTATAAAGAAGGATTACATTCTTTCAGACATAGAGTTTCATTTGCTTGAAGCTATTTTTAACCATGGGTCTGAGAAAATAGTTGTATGTATCTGATACTTTAGAAATTTCTAAGTTGGATGCCATGAATGATATCCATATGAGAGTCTATATCTGACAAGGCTATTTAAGAACATGATTTGGGTTGTTAGGTCAATATTTTAAGGATAGAGACATAGGTATGAATAGTGATGGGAAAATAGAACTGGCTTCATTCTAAGCATCTGATGATCAGTTCTATCAAAGTATAGTAAGATTATATGTGCATGATCACTGTGAAACTTATTTAAATGTATACTTGTCCCATTTAATAAGATCCCAAAAATGAACATAAGACTATATATATATATATATATATATATATATATATATATATATAAGTTCATGAATCATTTATACAAAAAAACAAATATAGAGGTTAATGATTTAAATGGCGAGAATACATCTTTGCAAACGATATCAATAAGATACACCAACCCCAAACCTGTATATGAATGATATGATCCCTGTTTATTAATTCCAGTTGCATAAGGTCTTTTTAATTTTTTACAAGCTTTCATCTGTTCCTACAGACATTCTAAGGCATGGAAATAGATTTGTTCTTGTTTTTACTTCTCGGCAATAAGAGGACAACGAAAATAGAGATGTAATATATATATATATATATATATATATATATATATATATATATATATATATAAAGATAAAGTTTGTTTGGAAATTTTCAGCCCATCTTCAAAACCACAAAAGTACTGGATTTAAATTTTTGAATAAATTAAATATATTTTTAAAGTTATGAAATTCAAATAATTTAACTTGTCCAAGAATGTCTATGAAATCAAATATCTATATATATATATATATATATATATATATGGGTGGGTGGGTGGTCAGAGATGTGTTTCTTCAGAAACCTCAGAAAGTGTAAATGAGGAATCCCAAAGTGACACTGATCTGCTTTAAGTTGTCCATAAATCTTTGTGGAGCTGAAATGATAGCCCAACAGCACAGTTAGACTGATTTCCAGAGCTAATGAGCTCCAAGGACACCACTATTTTACCCAAGCCTCTGTGTGTGTGTGTGTGTGTGTGTGTGTGTGTGTATGTGTGCTGACAAAAGATATTCTTGCCTTTTCTAAGAACATTAGTGTGAAAGAATACCAAATATCAGTTCATTGATTCCATTCTATATACTGTTAATCATTAGCTCACTCACATCTTCAGATGTTTTATAAAAGTAAATAATTTTAAAAATCAGTCCACCAAATCAAGAACCCATTTAGAATATGTAACATTTAGGTTGCAGAAATCAAAGTCAATAACTTTTCTAATAAAAATTATTCAGTTCATCTTCATATCCTATAAAATCTGCAAGACTTCTGTTAATTTACAGAACTTTTTATCGTGGAAAAATGGAAAAAGAAAATAGTAACAACTGACCCAGAGTTCATTATAAGGCTTCTATTTTTAGACACTGAAAGTAATTTCTCTGCTTGCATTTTATGAATTCTGAAAAGCAATAAAATATCTGGAAAGAAGAGATGCAGAAAATTTTGGGCACTTAGAATATGAAGAGCAGATAATATTCAAATATGGCAAGATAGAAATATCTCCTGAGATCAGCTTGCATCTGGTTGTTGTAACTGAAGCCATAAAGGCACCAGAAAATCTAATCAAATGTAATATTTTACACCGCAGAGCTCTAAGAGGGATTGCCAAAAATTAACCATGTTGACATTGTACAGGTTATACAAGAAACTACTTCAGTAATAGAACTAATACTACCAGAAATAACTAATAATGATAGGGAATATGAGGGTGAACACACACATACATATATATATATACATACACACATACATACATACACATATACATATACATATATAAGTGTAAGTCAAAATTTATCCACACTTTCAGCATAATATATCTTTAGGTTTGTCACACTGCCTTCTCCTTATGTGTTTTTATAGTTGGTACTATTGTGGTCATGTGATCGAAGTTTGAGCTTGATCATACCAGTTTTCTTGATGCATTTACAGTGTAAACATGGCCACTAGTGAAAAATATAGCCCCCAGCCAAAATCAAGAAGTTCTATTAAAGGAAAATTGTTTACATTTCGGGTACAAAACTGAAGCTATCAGATATATGGTTGTTATTTAATTTTGAGTACCTTTGACTATCTTCGTCATCATCAAGAACTGAATGTGGTCAGTACAGCAGACAAGATTCTGTTGGCTACATCTAAGCATTCTCTTTTAAATGTTTCAATTCAAATATATGAACATCATATAACTGAGGTCATGTGTAAAATGGTTCAACATAGATTCTTTTTCTTATGCATTCAAACTGCCAAATATTTTATATTATTGCGATTTCACTTGCCTATTAAATATTATACACACTTTAAAATACTGTCTCTCGAAGTGAAAGAAATTTGCTTTACTGTGTGTTGTTTCTTTTGTATAATAATTTTATATTTTGTAATACCTTTTAGAATTTTGAGGTTTTCCTTGCAGTAATTTGGTATCTACTGATATTTATCTTATGTTAATAGTTGTATTTTAGTTTTTGTGTTTGACACACTTTGTATATTGACTTTCATAAAACTTGTTTAAATTAAACATATTTTTTGTAATCTTTTCACCACAAAAAAGGCAATAAAGCCACTCAGATATATGAGGTTAGCAAATGCAAAAGAATATGATTAAAAGAAAAAACATTAAAGAGAAATAACAATAAAAGAATAGAAGAAAACAATTATTATTGCATTTAAATTTTCAAAAATCAAGTTAACCTGAAAGCAAGATGCTAGAAGAGAGTTTCATAAACAAGAAGTGTGAAAGAAAAAACTGTTAGCATGGAACTTATAGTTACATCTAGCCATTTCACCCATAAAATGATGAGATCTAACTGCCAATCTAGTATTGTGCTTAAATTTGTAAAGTTGAGATATTAAAGAAAAAAAGCTTATCAGAACAATTACCATGAAAGTATTTATAGAAAAGACACAGGGAAGCTACATTATGGTAGTGGGAAAGTGACTGAAGCAGAGATGCCAGTTCGGGACCAGTAACATTGCAGATTCCTATTTGAATTTTATCAAGACTCTCTAAATATATAGCGAAAGTACTAGACCAGATATTCACTGCATGGAAGAATGAGTTATAAATATGTAAAATAGATTGTGGTGAAGGAAATTGTTTGGCACAACACCAGAGAACCAACTTTCCTAGCAGCAGACCTAGCAAATGATTCAATATAATCTTTCCACTTCATGTCAGCAGAAAAAATTAACCCAAGAAGATGTAATGAGTCTGGAGGTTAGCATGAGCCATATGCTGATGAAAAGCAAAAAAGGTTCTTTTTGGTGATTAAAAGAAAGTAGTTTCATTTTTGTGGTGCTAAAATTAACAAGCCATCTCTTTTTACAACTAACAGCAGATTGTAGGTCATTTTGTTTATATTAGCTGCCAATTTGACTATAGCATAACGATCAGTTTCTATTATATATTTTATTTTAACTCCGTTTCTATTATAATAATTCTGAAATTCACTCATCAGAAGACAAAAGTAATTTTTAAAATTTCAGAACCTGTAGAGATAAGCAAACATTTTATTTATGATTATGATGCTGATATCGCATGTTGACGTAGTCAATGGAAATTTTGTCATTGAAACATAGTTTCAAGACTCCTCCTCATGATTCAAGAATTTTTCAGAGATTCCTTGCAGAATAATAGATAACAGTTTTCTGGATGTCTACAACCTTGGTCTCAATTCCAATTCTCCCAAAGCACTTTTTTCAGTTTTCTAGGTGATGTTTAAAGCATATTCGTTTCTACAGAAATTAGTTCTACATTCCTGTTTTATATCTTCTTCAACTCCCTAGCCAAATCCTTATATATTAAAATCTTTTCAGTTTCTTTAGGGACTACTCTTAAATCATATGAAACAGCATTATTATTATTATTACTCTATCCCTTGATACTGAGCACTGTAATTAGAAAGACAGCTTTAAAAAAAATAAATTACCTTCTAGAAAGGCCATGTTTAGCCATTTTTTGGCCAAACATCTTTGGGTAAATAGCAAGACAGACTGGGTCCTCTAGCCTTGGATAGCAACTAGTCTAGGAGAAAGACAACTCTGAATTCAAACCTGATGAAGGTCATTTGGAGACACTGTGGCAGAATATGTGTAGAAGTTCTTTGTATTCAGCTATTCCAAAAAGTGTGCGTTGTACTACACAAACCTTTTCAGTTGTAAGAACTGAACTGCTAGACCCGATACTATACATTGAAGCCAACAAGAGAGTACACAATAAATATATATATATATATATAAATATATATATATATATATATATATATATATATATATATGTATGTATGTATTGTTTTTTCATATATATTATATATATATATGTTTTATATATATATATATATATATATGTATGTATGTATTGTTTTTTCATATATATTATATATATATATGTTTTATATATATATATATATATATATATATATATATTCAACATTGATTTTTTTCATCTTGTGCATACAAGAAAACTTAATTAAAGTACTGAATCTTGTTGGAGATCATATTTTCTTTATTTTCTTGAATACACAGACTGGTAGACAAAATACTGTTTCTCAACCACCACCACCAACCCCACAGAAAAAACTGAGGCATTCTACTCAAATATGGGTATTCACTAAAAATAATGTTTTAAGTTATTTATTTATATATATATATATATGCACATACACACACACATACTATTATAGATGTAAGATTATAGTTTCACAAAATTCATATAGACCAATCAACTAAGCAACCAATGTTAGTAAAATATACTCAATATACTTATATTTTTAGTTTATGATATCTGTCCTTATTAAAAATATTGATTACTTGCTTTGCAGATGCCAGGTTTTATAAAAACCAACAAAATACATGTAGCATAAAAATGTTATTTAAAAATAAATACAAAATATATATTGACCATAGAAACAAATATTTAATCAGCACAATATCTCATATGTCCAAATAAAGTATTTGATATATTAGTAAGGTCTCATTGAAATTCTCTAACCTTCATTAGCTATTAATTTTATTAACTTTTTTACTCTTTCAAGTTGGACAATATTTAGAGCAGCTTCTCTTGCTTAACAGAGATCTTTTTTTATTGAATATGGTTCTCCATTCTCATATACATCTCTTTTAATGATAAACCATAATTTTTCTTCTTGACTAGCATCTGGAGAAGCTGAGTGTCATTACTTTAATTTAGCATCTTTGAAACTTTTCTTAGAAAAATAAGCAATAACTATTGCAGGCATTTTTTTCATGGATATTGATGTAATGGAATAAGCTGTCAGCCTCATGAGTGACTACACTATAGGTAGTAACTACCTATAAGTAGCTGTAAGTCAATGGATTACAGAGACTAGTTCGGATCTGTTAAGTACGACTCAGACGTACGTGAGAACTACCGACCTTCCGATAGTAGAATTCACTACTGAATTGATGTTGTGCATAATTGTTACCTTGATTCTTAATGTATTGTTTTTTACAATAAACCTTTAGTTATTTTATCCAACATGTTTTTCAAGTATATATTCTTATTAGCACAGAATATAACAGATAAACACATTAACTTAAATCTTCTTGGCTGTGATCTAGACCATTACTTGTTGTCCAAGGTATGAAAATTCTCTGAAGAGGCCTGTAATTTTGCTGTTTATAAAACTAGCCCAAAACATTACTCCACATCTTCCCTGTTGTCTTCTAAATTATATTGGTTGATGATTTCCATGAAAGATTGAACCTCAAGTCCAGCTATCATATCCATCCAGCTCTATATTCTTCACTAAAATTGCTGTTAAGAAATTAGTTTTCATATACATTTTCACTCAGTTTACACAATTCTCTTTGTGATGATGCTTAAAAGTAGTATTTACATTATACTATTGTCTTCATCTTTGTTGAAGTTACCACAATGTTTCAGCTGTTGCACCCTCTTGCCTTCATCAAGTGCATGTCAACCTGGGTAACCATGTATTGGGATAACTTGCCTGGTTCTTATTTTAGTACTTTTTAATTACTGCTTACCCATTTCCACTCAAAGCTATCAAGACCAAATGTCCAGGAAAACTGATGAAAGAGGTCTTATTTCTTCAGGACAATGCTCCAGTACACAAATCCTTGGTTTCAATAGCTGCAATGTATAACTTTGGCTTTGAAATAATTGATCAGCTTCCCTAATCTCCTGATTTGATTCCATCTAATTATCATCTGTTACCCAACATGACAAAACACTTGGCTGCATCACAATGATGATGACATCATATCTGCTGTCAATGACTTTTTTGACCAACAGAATGAAAGCTTCTTCACCAATGGGACCCAAGTATTGTAAGACCAATGGAAAAAGTGTTTGGGCTGCAAGGGGGACTATGTTGGAAATTTGTTGTAATGAATGTCCCACTCTCCATATCACCTCTTGTGGATTGACTATATCGGTATATATATATATATATATATATATATATATATATACTCGTATCAGGTTTTTTTCTTTGGGCTTCAGACCTGCATCTGTGCGATTTGTTCAACAGTAGTTCATGTTTGTAGCTCTTTCTTTTTTTAAAAACTTTTTTTTCCCCTCGAGATTGATTTGATTATTTGCAAATCAAAAATTCGAGGGTTTTTCGAAACGAGTCTAGTTATCTATATTTATATGTATATATATATATATATATATATATATACTGAGCACAGGATATACCTGGCCAACTTGCTTCAGGAATTACTAGCCTGCTAACTGATTCCCTGTCTTTCAGTAGTGTATTCTCTTTTACAATAAACCTCTCTTTCTTTCATCTACACCTGTGTTGCTGTTCCTTTCATTTGAGAACCACCTTTGTCTGTAACCTTTTTTAAGGATACAACAAAAATAAACCTCCATGAGAGTATCTTGATTAGCCTATGAACTTTTCAGTCAAGCCTCATATCATGGCTATAATAAAGATAAGAATGGCAATTTGATTAAATTAATTTATAATAGTATTGAAATCATTTTAAAGAAAATAATCCTTCATGATGTATGGGTGGCATAATGGTTCTTTGCATGGAAAGTGTCATCAGTGGGCAGAGTTCAACATCCAGCCAAATTTTTAAAATTCAATTTCTCACAAAACCTCTTGAGAAATGCATGATTCTGTCTCTTCCCCACCCAGCTATAGGTTAAACAGTAGTCTCTCTAGCCTTGGGTGACAAGCAGGAGATGGATGACTTTGAATAAAAAACAGTATAGAAAGCAATGGGAAACTACTCCACTATCTTTTCTAAAAGTTCATGGTATCTATCTGTTAAGGGGTCCACCCCTTTTTCATACAAGTGGACTCACCTAGTGTGTACTTGTACTGCTGCCGGTGAATACCCAGGAGAAAAGGTCAGACAGTATGATGCAGTGAGAGAGTGAGGTAACGGCTTTATAGGAGTCACAGTTGCGAGCACGTAGACTCAGAAGGAAGTCCTACTTCAATACTGAATTTCCCAGACTATATATATATATATATATATTATTGCTACTAACCACATTTCTGCATCTACTAACCATATTACCAATTGTATTATTATGTCAATACATTTATTTGCTATATTTCATTCCTGCGTTTGTCATTCATTTTGAGACCAGATTTCATCCCAAAATCCACAACACTATCTTTCTTCAGAAGTCACAGATATTGAAAAAAAGAATGTTTGGAGAGCCATGATTGTATATGCATTGAAGGAAAATTGTATTTAAAAAAAGTTCTTCATCACTGATAAAGGGTTTTCTCATTTAAATATTAGGTCGGTGCAAAAATAATGACGTAATAATGTCGTTTTTTGACGTATTTTTAACGTCAAAAAACGACATTATTACGTCATTATTTTTGCACCAACCTAATACTTTGAAAATGACTGTTAATAAATTTGTGTTATCTTGTATTATTGGTTACTTTATGGATACTTTATTTATTTAAAGTCTTTTGAAGTCAAACCAATAATTGGAATTCTTCCATTTTTTATACCATTGAAAATAATTTTTCTTTCCTTCTGACCCTTCCCACTGCCAAAGAACAACAATTAAAAGGATGTGTAAAATCCAAATGCTTTTACCCACAAACATTGCCTTCCCACAACTGGATTGAATCCTTTCAGACTGACCATATCTGGAGAAGGAAAATGTGGGCTATCAAATCATATCTTCCATCAATCGTGAAGGTTTCATTCTTTTTTTTCTATTTCACCTGAAGCATATTCTTTTATGCATGGAAATCAATTATATATTCTGTGAAAGAAACAAAATTTCACCCATACATGCACATATGTAGCACTAAAGTACACACATACACATACATACATACATACAAGGTATACAGAGATCAAGAAAATACATGCATAAATGAACACACCCGTATGCACATATATATGTGTACACACATCCACATCTAAGGAATTAAATAGGGTTGTTCTTTTATTTATATATTTCTATTTATTTATAGATATTCATGTATACGTTAATACTTTGCATGTACATACATACACTAAAAATATACATATCCAATATACACTGTGTCCATAAAGTCTCTTTACAATTTTTAAAAATTATTACAAAAGCAAATGAACAGACAAATATGTGTAAATTGTTACAAAATGAGGAGTAGATATTGAAGTTTGTTTTTTAATTAATTTAATACACTTCTATAAGAGCACCATCAGTTGCACAAAGCACATCAAGATGATACTAGATTTCTTGCCATGTTTGCTGAAGCATAGCCTCATCAATGGTGGGCAATGGCATGAGATCTTTTGCTTTAGATTAGTGATGTCCTGGATTGCTTTTCAATTGTTCTGGTGAACATGCAGGCTAGGGAATTCGGCTATCCCTTCCAATCCCCCAACCTGGAAATATTTGATTTAGGAACCCAGAAACATCCAGCCCCCAATATGGTGAAGAACCATTTTGCTGGAAAATGATGGTTGGTTGTCTCATTGTGCTGCCACATCAGTTGCCTCTGTAATATATTTTTTAAATTATAAAGAGATGTTATGGAACCCCTGTATAACCATATTCTTATGAAATGTAGCAAAATGAATCCATGATGAAGTACATTTTATAAATTTATTTTAACAAATTCATGCCAGAGCTAAAAAGATGAACAAGGGCCAAATCAGAAAGTAAAATGACCTTTGAACTATTACTTTCTTCCTGATCTAAAACTACCAAAGATGGTTTGAACCTAAACTCTCTCACCCCCACCCAAACAATGCCTTCCAAGTATTGCATTGAAATATTTCTAAAGAAAAGAAATAAGGCTATCAAAGTATACACACAATAAAACATAAAAAAAAAAACATGCCCTACTTTTTTCTATTTGACCGAAAGGAAGTGTTTTTATGTATAGAGAACTGTTATTTATATGTACAGAGGAGTGCTGAAAAGTTCTCAGCCCAATCCACTTCTAAAAATCACTATTTCAATGACCAAGTATCAGGTATTGCTTGGGAATTGGGTCAGCCTGAAAACTTTCCAACACCAACTTATATATGCATATAGACGTATGGACACCGATGTCAACACCCAGTGGCAAAGGTCTGTTTTATGTTTGAAGATATTAGTTATCGAGGCATTATGGGTAGGAAGATGATATTGCTATTCATAATGCCTCAAAGACTAACATAACCAATCAAGTTACAGTGTAACCCGGATATAAGAGAGATTTTCTCTGGTCCCAAATTAGAGCCATACTTACCTAAGCAAAATAGACCAAACCCGGATATAAGCGACTTCTTCTCCGGTCCCGACAACTCTCTTATATCCAGGTTACACTGTATATTTCAACCAACATGACCATGTTCATGCATGAAACAGACTGTCTCCACTTGGTGTTTACACTGATATTTAGCACTTTCATTCTATAAATATAACATGCCTTAAAATCACACACACACATATATATATATATATATATATATATAGCACATCTATATATAACAATGTATGTATACTTATGATGGTTAAGAATTTTTTAAAAAAGCAGATGATTTCAAGAGATAAATATTTTTGTGCAAAATATATTGTTTCATAATAAGACAGTAGACTTAGAAAAAACTATATATATATAAAGAGAGAGAGAGATAAAATCAATAAATATTAATAATACAAGATGCACCTAAAAGCAAAGAGAAACGTGCCCAGTTTAATCTAATATAAATTAAATTACAGAGCAAAACAAAATTAAAATAATAATAATACTACTAATAATAATGTGATCAAAGGAGGAAGCAATTCACTATGACAAAAATGTCTATAGAGAGTGCCTTGATCACAATTTCATGCACATTAAATTTGCACTCTGACTCTTCTAACATTTCACCATTCCTTCCAGATCTTCTGTTATCACAGTGTGGGATATCTACTAACAAAAGTGATGGAAAGGAAAAAAGATAAAGAATCTAAATGAAATCAGCTAGATTAAAAGAAAAAAAAAAAAATTCCCAGCATCACTTGTTGTGAGTATATATATATATATATATATATATATATATATATATATATATATATATATATATATATATATGAGGTGTGACAATTTAATTCCAAGAATGATTGCAGCTTACTGAAGGAGTAATAAGTTTTGTGTGAAGAATAGTAAAAGCTGTAGTGAAATGTTAAACTATTAGATTGGTGCAAAAATAATGACGTTTTCTCACATAGTAACATATGTTAGAAAACGTCATTATTTTTGCACCAACCTAATATTAAAAATGACTATAGTGAATATGTTATGAAGAAATCCAGTGCTTTTTGAGCAGCACAGAATGGCTTAAGGAAGGGCAAGATGTACAGGCTGATGAAAGTAGTGGGTAGCCAAAAACACAAAGAACAAATACAAATGTGGACAGAGCGTGAACATTGAAGATTAAGTGTGCAACTGATAGAAGAAGAAGAACTGAATATGAAAAGAGGAAACAGTCCAAGAGATTCAAACAGAGGATCTGAGAATGAGAAAAATGATGCATGATAAGAAATGTTGATGGCACTATTTTTTTTTTTTTTTTTTTATGCATTTCACCCCAAGCAAGGCCACAGTGCCACTAGCACACAAGGGGTTACAGAGAGTAAGAGTAAAGAGGAGTGTTTGGGAAAAAGGTAAAGAGAAGGACAGGGATCAAGGTTAATGCATCAGAAGATGTCAATTGACATTACAATTGAATATTTGAAAATTATAGTTATGAGAGAAGCAAATGATAGGAAGGGAATTCCACTGATGGGAGGTGTGAGATAAGAAGCTGTTGGAGTAGAAGAGATGGCTACATTTAGTCGTTTTTACAGTGAAAGGGTGGGACCGAGATGCCAACCTAGTAGCAGACTTAAATTCATGCAGTTTGGGTACCAGTGAAAGTAGCTTGTTGGAGCAGTTTCCATGAAAATACTTGTAGAAAAGACAGAGAGAAGCTACAGCACATCTGTGAGAAAGTGACTGTCGACGATTGCCATATCAGTACCAATTACATTGCATATCTGTCTCTGGATTTTGTTGAGGACCTTGAGATGAACACCAGATGAACAAGACAATATATAGCAACAGTAGAAAGGTAATATCTTCCAAAACGGTGTACTTTAAAGTTGACAGAAGACATTAGTGACTTATTAAATAAACTTTGTGTTATAGTGGAACACACCTATTCTATAGTTAATAGACTCTCCCACCTATAATAAGCAGGAGTAGTAAGATTAACGTCGGTCAGGCAGTCAGTCAGTCAGTCGAGATCGGACGATAGTCGAATACTAAAGTATCAACGACCACAACTAGATTACTCTGCATTATACCTATTATATCAAGTTCTTAACGTTTTGTACGTCAAACCTATTTTAGGACCAACTTAGCACAAATACAAGACTCCACTGTGAAACCACTCCACAACACTTTGCTTTCACAGTGTCATTCCAGGAATTAAATTGTGATACTTTGTTATGTTTTAAATCAGAAAGCAATGCAAAACACCATATTTTTCAAAATGTTTAATAAACACATTGTTTTTTGCTATATATACATATGAGATAATGATATATATAATATGTCAGGAATAATATTGGGGAAAATGTATGATAAATTGGAAAAAGTTTTCTTGTGAAGTCTTTCATCCTTTAGGACTTCACCGGACTAAATTTGTTACGTGCAAGGGGAATTTTAAATTAAAATTTTTTTTTCCAACCAAGTTCATTTAGATTCTTTTTCTTTCCATCACTTTTATTCGTAGATATCTCGCACTGTGGTAACAAAAGTACTGCTAGGAATGGTGAAATGTTTTTTGACATAAAAAATGCTACTCTGATCAAAGGAGAAAACAATTCACAACAACAAAAACATCTAGTGAGTGCCTTGATCACAAGGTCATCTACAATAAATTTGTGCCCTAGCTCTGACAACAATGTAAATCTAAATGAAATTGGCTAGATTGAAAAAAAAAACAAATTTAAATTTAAAATTTGTATCTGTAGCTGCTCGAACATAACAAACTTAGTCAGAAGAAGTCCTAAAAGAAGAAATATGTCACAAGAAAACATTTCCACTTTCAATTTCAATGTATTTTATGAATTGTATTCTCTAGGACATATTCTTGTCTCTGCATATAGTATTGATCTGTTTGGTTAAAATGCAGTGATTTGCATAGTTCTCAGTTGACCACCTTTCCTGCCCTCTCATTCATTTATTCTTTCTGGGCAAATTTGTTATGTTCATTGACTGTTTCATATTTATTTTCTAATTGATTATATTCTCCAGTGATCTATCTTTATATATTTGATTCTTATGGCAGTGTTTTGGAATGGGAATAAGACTGGCTCATTTTCTCTTTTCAGTTTTATTCCACATAGCTATAACAAAGTTGATTTAGTTGTCATTCCATCAATTTATCTTCAGAAGTGTCCACACAATTGATGTACTGTCCTTTTCTATGTTCTAGTACATCACAAGGAATTTGGTTCATCTTTCTGTTCAATTTAAGGCAGCCAATCAACATTATCTTTTGGGTCTAGTAAGTCTTTGTTTCTTGCTCGGCCTTCTGCATTATTTTTCACTGTTGAGTTGCACATATTTGTTTCTTACTCTCTTTTGTATAATTACCTTTACTGATGACTCCCAAGTTATTTATTCCTTATGCTCTTTTGTGTATAATTGTCTTAACAGAGGAGTTCTAAGTATTTCTTCCTTACTCTCTTTTGTATAATTGCCTTTACTAAGGAGTTCTAAGTATTTCTTCCTTACTCTCTTTTGTATAATTGCCTTTACTAAGGAGTTCTAAGTATTTGTTCCTTACTCTCTTTTGTATAATTGCCTTTACTAAGGAGTTCTAAGTATTTCTTCCTTACTCTCTTTTGTATAATTGCCTTTACTAAGGAGTTCTAAGTATTTCTTCCTTACTCTCTTTTGTATAATTGCCTTTACTAAGGAGTTCCAAGTATTTGTTCCTTACTCTCTTTTGTATAATTGCCTTTACTGAGGAGTTCCAAGTATTTGTTATTTACTCTCTTTTGTGTATAATTGCCTTTACTAAGCAGTTCCAAGTATTTGTTCCTTACTCTCTTTTGTATAATTGCCTTTACTAAGGAGTTCCAAGTATTTGTTCCTTACTCTCTTTTGTATAATTGCCTTTACTAAGGAGTTCCAAGTATTTGTTATTTACTCTCTTTTGTGTATAATTGCCTTTACTAAGCAGTTCCAAGTATTTGTTCCTTACTCTCTTTTGTATAATTGCCTTTACTAAGGAGTTCCAAGTATTTGTTCCTTACTCTCTTTTGTATAATTGCCTTTACTAAGGAGTTCTAAGTATTTCTTCCTTACTCTCTTTTGTATAATTGCCTTTACTAAGGAGTTCTAAGTATTTCTTCCTTACTCTCTTTTGTATAATTGCCTTTACTAAGGAGTTCCAAGTATTTGTTATTTACTCTCTTTTGTGTATAATTGCCTTTACTAAGCAGTTCCAAGTATTTGTTCCTTACTCTCTTTTGTATAATTGCCTTTACTAAGGAGTTCCAAGTATTTGTTCCTTACTCTCTTTTGTATAATTGCCTTTACTAAGGAGTTCCAAGTATTTGTTATTTACTCTCTTTTGTGTATAATTGCCTTTACTAAGCAGTTCCAAGTATTTGTTCCTTACACTCTTTTGTATAATTGCCTTTACTAAGGAGTTCCAAGTATTCGTTCCTTACTCTCTTTTGTATAATTGCCTTTACTAAGGAGTTCCAAGTATTTGTTATTTACTCTCTTTTGTGTATAATTGCCTTTACTAAGCAGTTCCAAGTATTTGTTCCTTACTCTCTTTTGTATAATTGCCTTTACTAAGGAGTTCCAAGTATTTGTTCCTTACTCTCTTTTGTATAATTGCCTTTACTAAGGAGTTCCAAGTATTTCTTCCTTACACTCCTTTGTATAATTACCTTTACTGAGGAGTTCCAAGTATTTGTTTCTTATACTCTTTTGTGTATAATTTTCTTTGACAGAGGAAATTCAAGTATTTGTTCCTTACTCTTTTTTTTCAAATATTAGGTTGTCACACATGAAAATGATGGACTTTATACGAAATGAATAAATCCTACAGAAATGTTTAATAATTAAGCAATTTTACAACAAATGTTACTGAAGATAACTTGATGTAAATTTAAATATTTACAATATTGAAAAAAATAAAAGTGAGAGAAGGCAAAATGAGGCTGTCTAAATACAGTATAAAACCTTATGTGCTCGGCAAATGATATCTAGTGTTGTTGAGAGCTGTGGCACCATACTCCTTGGCAGAGTGTACGGGACATGAGAGGAGGAGGAGGAATCCCCTTCACACATATTTAAATGATAATTTTGTTAAATGTAAATATAAATTTTTTTCTCAAAAAAAGAGGAGGTATTTTACTTTTGAAATTAAATTAATCATTCACTCACCTGTGATTTAAAATCACTTGAGGAGATGCATTGATATGCATTAAAATATGACTGCAATTGTGTAGCAATTTTTTAACATGTTTTTGTTTTAATATCCCTAAAATACATAATGTAAATATATATAGATACAATATAGGCCAAAAGTTGTATACCAGTTTCTGGATTTCAAAAAACGGATTGAATATTGTGTACCTTTTTCAAAATTAATTTCTGAACTAACTTCAGGCCAGAGGGACTTTATTTTTCTGAAGAGTTTTATATATTCAATCATAATATTTTTTTTTTGGTTTTAGTTTTTTCCTTAATCTATC
>OZ010573.1:119212145-119267145 GCA_963932145.1 Acanthosepion lycidas
CTGCTGTTTTCAAGAAAGACCAAAGAGCTCAAAAGTCATGCCAAGATAACCAATGTACAAGTACTGTACTGACCAGCCCCAGTCAAATAAGTTAACACAACATGTTTGGTGACGGTTCAGAGAATATGCGGACAGTGCAAGCAAAAAAAAAAAAAATTAGAGTAGCAGGCAAAGTCCGATAACTGTCCATTTGATGAGTATTGATAGTGTTTAATGTGACATAAGGTCGACCAGATCAACAAGTGGGTTTTCCATAGATCCCAGGCCATCAATATCTATTTGCCCGATCATGCCACAGTGGTTGTGAGGTGAGGATGGAGAGACAATTGATCAGAGGTTAGAGGCAAAAGGAGATGGTTCTGGTGATGCTTTGACTAGAAAAAAAATAAATAAAATGATTATGTGTAGATACTGTCTCTCTTTCTGCTCAATACATACAGGATTGGTTTTGCATACTCGACATTCATTGGACAATGTAAACAATGAAAGTTCCAATGTCTTCATCTAGCTGGCTGTCTTTGAGAGATGAGCAAATCAATTTATGAGAGTTAATATGCATCAATTACATCCCTACACTGTGACTACTAGATATCAACCATTACAGCCAGTAGACAACAACAGGATGTTCAAAACAAAATTATAATAACTATTGAAATTTGTTTGATGTATGTGAAGTAGCACTGGAAAGTTTCTGAATTGTACATACAGGGACTGTAAGATTCAACATAAATGCACACACAACTAAGTCAATCTGCCAAAAGGTTTTGTGCTATCAACTCCTAAAATTAAATTCCTATACAAGATTTTATAACATTATCCTGTAAGAACTCTGCACTCTTCAGGATGGCTAGCTGTTATATTCCGTGCTAATAGGAATATATACTTGAAAAACAAGGTGGATAAAATAAGTAATGGTTTATTGTACAAAACCAGTACAATAAGAATAAAGGTAACAATTATGTAAAATGTTGTCACAATTCAATCCAGTAGTGAGTGCTACTAATGGAAGGTTGGTAGTTTTTAACAGATCCCAGTTAGCATGTTTACTAACCTCCCCACATGATCAGATGTGACACAAGGCCAGGTTTAAGTGGGGCATCCAAGCCCATAGGCTCAGCCAAAAATTCCCATAGACCCCATATAAAATGGTGTCAGGTAGCTGTTTCCTGAGACGAGACTCTGCCCTTCGGAATAGCCTCGTCTGGGAATCCTCTCTGCCCAAAGGCAGAGAGTTTGACCAGCAAAGCTAAAAATGATTTCAGCTAGACTCTGTAGTCTGTTGACTTACAGATAGATTGGTAGTTACTACCTCTAGTGTAGTCACTCATGGGGATGACAGGTTATTCCATTACATCACTGTCAAATCTAAACATATTACCAGCAGCAAATTTTACACAAAGCTCAGCAAATTTGCTACTGAAACCCTCAAAATGCTTTTGGCATTCTTTATGTGAAAACCTAGTTTTGAGTCACATGGCTGGTCAATTCTAGATGATGATCACTGTGGGTGACCAATCACCAACCAAACACATCTATGTGAACTATCAACAAACAATCCCGAACTTCTCTCATATGATTAGAATCTTTTATAGAATCAGCGAGAATATTTTACTCCAAAAAGTTTCACATACTACCTTTTATTGACATTACTCCTTTAGAAAAAGGATGCGCAAAACCAATTTTAGTATGAGTGAATCTAAAGTTTAATTTAAGAAGACTAAATCAATTGAAGTCAAATTTGAATCAGTGACTTGATAATTCTTTTAAAAAGGCAATTAGACTTGTGTTCTCATCACAATTTAAGGATTGATATTTTTTTTCTGAACATAGAGCTCTGGATCAAGTAAAGGGTCCTGTAATCAATTTCTTGAATATTGCCAAATGAAACAGTCATCTAAAAAGTAAATAAAATGCAAAAAAAAAAAGAAACATTTTAATACTAAAGTGCACATAATACAAAGCATAAGAGTTACTCAAAGTAAAGTGTTACTATTAAAATGATAATGATGAATGAGGTGTGTGATATGAATGAAGTTGAAGGCAATAGGAAATGAAGATTGTGATGGAGGATAACAACTGATTTTTGGATTGTTTATTCAAGGAAGCACCCACATGGAAGTCTTTTATACACAGTAACAGTTGTTGAGAAAAACTGAGAAGAACTTTCTCTATCTAGAATACAGACGAAATGTGGATGATTCAATTCGATGGAACTAGATTGGCACATCCTAGTTGTAAATACCTGAACTGGTGGAACAAAAAAATGAAGCTAATCTGGACACTTGCCATGGAAATCAGTTACAGATATGCTTGCAACATTGCATCTATGGCAAAGAGGCTGCAGAGTGGAGAATGACTTTCTCAACAAGACTGTAACCTACAGTCACATCACATTGAAACAATGGTTCCTGCATGATCAAAAAAGTTAAGCAATGTTGAGCTTGTTCAGTACCTAGTTGGGTGGCCGCTTAGAATATCAGATGCTGCAGGGTTGAATGTGTGATTGGTATAATAACAATAGCTTAGAATTGTTAATTAGAGAGCCAAGTTCCAATTCCAGTTTGGTCCATTATATTCAGTGACATACAAATACTCTTAGAATCCACCTCTTCACCCCCATCTATAGGTTAATTAGTAAGATTTTTATCACTAAATTATTATTATCTCAAAAAAATTCTTACAATCTAAAAATATTTTCTGGCTTTAAATAACCTGCAATGGGTTGATAAGTCGTAAAAAACGAATCAATCAATCAATAAAGCAAAAAGACAGTGAACAATTTCGAATTCATTCAAGTCTCGATTGAGCAGTTCCAAACAAGATAGCGAAGCAATATTTTTGGTTTATTCTGATTCTTACAAATCTCGTTGGAAAGAATCCTTGTATGAATATCCAAAAATATTTTAAAAGAAATGCTTCAATACTAATATTTGGGACAAGAATGTTTCTCTCGTTTTAATTTTTAATATGTACATGAAAAATATAATCTAAATATTTAAACAATAACTTAAATTATAAATTAATATGAATAAAAGCCTTCAAAACTTTCACTTGACAAATTGATCAGTAAAGTACAAGACCAAACAATAAAAATAAAAAATACCCTCTTAAATCAATGATGTCCCCAAAAAAACACCTTTTTGCTATCTCACATACTCACCCCCATTTAATTTCACTTTTTAAAAAAGTCTACAAAGTTTACTTTTGAGAACACCAGCATCTGCCTTCATCTCACACACTCTTTGGGTTCTGTCACTGGATCTTGAAGACACATGGCACAGTGGATAAAGGTGTTAGATTTACTGACAGGACCCAAGGAGTATGAGTTCAATAGCTGGTTAAGGCAGTGGATCACTTGGAGATGGAAATTAACAGGGGATAACTGATGACTGACATCTATTAGACATGGCACATGGAACTAAACAGTCTACCCCAGTGAGCAAAATAAAAGGTTCAGTTCGACATTCCAACCATCTGAAGAAGTTCAGAGCATACAACGGCTGAAATGTTGTAATAAATATGGCATCAAAAATGAGGACAATAGTCTGAATAATGTAAATAGTGTACATAATACCTCATCTCAGAAATATAGACAGATGATATATGTTATTCTGCTTTCACAAATGAATACATGGTAGATGATACTCAGTTTTTGTATATATATATATATATATATATATATATTTGTGTGGATATAAATACTTTCAACTACAGATAAAATGTGTTCTTGGTCATTTTACTATAAATATATATTGTTCATCATTGTTTATATAAAAATGTATTGCCGGTATTTTTACTATAAAAACGATTTTTATACTTTTATCAAATTTTGCTTTTGTTTTGGGGTTCACTATTTTCCCATAGCTGAGACCTAACTGGTGCTACCACCCCAGGTCAGGGTGGACCTGGGAACAACAACAATTAAGAGGTGGTTACATGCTCCTCAAAACCTCTTTCCTGAACAGAGGCCTTGCTGCCAAATGTGGTTTATTGTCATACCCAGGACTACATTTGCAAGTAAAAGATATTAGTTAATGGCATGAAAGAGGTTAGCTCATGTGGAACTAACTTTTCATTCAATAAGAAGAGATGTGTATGAGAGATACTGCCTGACCCTAGTCTACCAACTGTCCACAGTAAATATAAAATCACAGGACACTGCACCAATGTGGAAATTCAGAAAATACAAAAAAGCAAATGGAAATGCTTCAGTATTCTGGAAGTATACAAAACAAGATGAAAAGAAAATTGGAATTTTCAAGGTGAACAATGACAGAATCATATCTGCAAAAAGAGAGAAGAATAGAAGAGGAGCCAGACTAATATTAGGTAAATATTAGAGAAATTTTGTTTTAGTGTAGTGACAAATAGTAGAGAATGGCAAATATCAGAGCAAGTTACAAGAAATTATCTTTATAAAGAGGGGAGCTAAATGCCAAAGAAATAAAATAGTAAAATGATTGGTTAGCATTGTGCTTTGTGGAATCAACTACAGCCAATGGGTAACAGTGGCTGTCGACATTACTTGTGTATACAACCTCTGTATTTGGGGTAAACCACAATGCTAATGTGGTAAAAGAAGTTGTCTCTAGTTGTCCCAACTTCTGCAGCTACTCTTCAAAAACATCCCTGTTTGCTTCAAGTCTAGCCAGTCATTAGCTAAGCTGTAAAGGACATATAATAGCCTCCAAAATCATCATTCATGAAGTCAAACGATCACATATATTAACTTAGTGATATAATGTAGCTATAGATATACAGTGTGTGGCAGAAATACCCCCTCCCACATAATGATAAGATATTAGCTTGATGAAGGCACCATTGCCACTAATGTGTTCTCATTATGTGGCGGGTATTTCTGGGTGGTATATTTGGGAGGTATTTCTGCTGCACTCTGTATAAAGAATAGAGATTTTCTAAGTACGGCTTAGATGTGTGTCATGGGTCCTTACCTATAACTACAGAATGAACTCTTCCTAACACTATGTATACTACGCCTCTCAAGAGAGAGGGTCGAATTGAGTCAAGCCAATAGTAGTTCACTCCAAACCAAACTGACAGTCATACTAACACCTTCCACATCTTGTATTATTATTTCACGTAATATACCTTCGTTATTTCTACTCTTGTCTTCGTGTTGTTCTTCCTTGGTCCTAACCTGGACCATAACAATGTGGCACAAGGCCAAAAGTATGGGCCACCCAGTTAGGATCAAACTCACTACTGGTCTAGGAAGACAAGCTTTTCTAACCATTACACCTCATTGAGGTGCCCAAAAAAAAATATGCCTAAGCAAGAAAGAAAAAAATTAGAAACTGTGACAAGAGAAAACATGAACAGGATGGAAATGTACAGAATTGATAAAAAGGTACTGAATTCCTTAGCAAAGGAAACTATAAGAAAGAAACTGATAGAAAAAGAAAATGGAAATTATCAAAGATAAATGAAGA
The DNA here is from genome assembly GCA_963932145.1 of Acanthosepion lycidas. Lineage (NCBI taxonomy): Eukaryota > Metazoa > Mollusca > Cephalopoda > Sepiida > Sepiidae > Acanthosepion > Acanthosepion lycidas. Next base: position 119,217,596 of record OZ010573.1, read on the forward strand.
GAGAAAGAGAGGGAGAAATGAAGATGAGAAGAAAAAAAGAAAGAAAGAAAGAAAAAGGAATTAGAAAAGGAAAAAACTAAGAAAACAAAACAAAGAATTTAAAATAAAAATGAGGACAACTGAAAGAGATGTATCATGAGAAATCAAGAATGGAATAAAGACTTTTTTCCTTGAAACAGTTAGAACCCAAAACTGACCATAAGTCACCCAAGCTTAAAGCAAACCTTTTCATTTGTAGTAAAAGCCCTGTAGTTGAGTTCTTTTACTTTTGGCTGAAATGTCTTTGAACTGATCAAGACAGACTGAAGATATTCCCTTCCAATGGGTGAGAAAAAAAAACCCAGTAATATCTATATAGGAAGGTGAAGAAACTACATATTACAAGATAGGAAATGCATATAAGTAATTTATGATTACATGTCAATAGCATGTCGGTTGATTCAGTTGTCTTGTAATTATTTGAAACATCACCAGTAACTCTGTGAGCTTATTTCATTAATTCAGATTTTTATTATTATGTATAATTTATTTTCATTGTCTTTCAAATTATTTCAGCTTATATTTAAATGCAAAATATTCAGAATTTCAATATTTAATATTAATCTGCTTTTTCCTTAAATGAAAGTCTGGCTTATAGAGATCTCAATCAAAAATGTCAGACATCATAAAGATTTTAAAAATAAGGCACATTTGAATAGTGAAAGAAGATTTCCAAAACCTAAACTAAGTATAAAGAAACAGGAGAATTCCACTTGAATTCTATAAAGAAAGAAAAGGGTGCTTAACTGTGATGCAATCCTCGTTTATGGGAGTAACTGCTGAATAATTTTCTCACAGATGAAGAAAAGACTTTGTTCTACAGAAGAATGCTAAAAAATACCATGAACTGAACATGTGACCAATGAGGAAGTTTTAAGGAAAAGGAAAATAAAAAGGGTACAGAAAGACACAGCTGAAAATTCTTGAACACATAATGAAAAAAGAAGGTGTAGAAAATTTGACACTCTAGGTCATAATGAAGGCAAGAGATAAACAGTGAGTAATATACTTAGCAAGCTTGTTTAAATGGATGGCTGAACAAGGAGTTGGAAGGATATTAAAAAGATAAACATTACAAAGAACTACAAATGAAAGGAAGATGCAGAGAGCCATTATCACCCATGACTTGAAGAGACACTGTACATAGAGGATGGGACTTCAAAAGTTCATATCTCACAAGAAACATATTAATACTTTAGATGTAAAATATAGAAAACTTTAAATGAAATAAGATTCTTTATTTACTGAATTAGTATTCAATCATTAAAGAATTGTAAATGGCTACTTTCATGACAATATGGCAGCTCTATATTGCTATGTTATGTAGTTATGGCAAAGCTCATACTATACAACTCAGGAAAGGATCATTCACATTGGTTCAATGATCTTAACTACAGTCAATTCCTAAACTATATAATCAGTGATTAACTAATTACTTGATGTTGTATTATAGTATGTAGGATTCTTTATTTAATGAATTAGTATTTTCTTCTTGGAGAATTGCAAACAGTTACTTTCATAACAATATAACAGCTCTATATTGTTATGTAATTATAGACTAACTAATGTTAAGACCTTAGTTAATGTTAAGACTGTAACCTTAATTAATATTAAGACCATAATTAACTGATGCTGTATTATAGTATGAAATATTCTTTATTTAATGAAATAATATTTGCTCCATAGAGAATTGCAAATAGCTATTTTCATAACAATATTGCTGCTCTATATTATAATATCATGATAGACTAACAAATGTTCTATCACTATTACTAAATGTATTATAGTACTGGAACTATAAGGAATCTGATACTGATAGTAAGAAAGACAGCTGAATTTTCTGGGACACATAATGAGTGCCGAGAGAACTTAACACTCACAGGGAATACTGAAGGTGGGAGAAGTAATAAGTAACCTACTTAACATATTTGTGCAAAATGATAACAAAACAAGGACAATGAGAGATGTTAAAATGTCAAATATTACTTTAAGCAAGATATACTTAGATGTGAAGAACTATGATCACTCCCATAATGAAAGGACATGTCACATAAAAGAATATTATAGCAGTAAAGATTCTTTATTATTGAAGTAGGGTTTGCTACTTATGGAATTACAAATGGCTACCCACATCACAATATAACTGCTCAATAATATTATAAAGATTGTCAATTTCACTGAGATTGCTACCATAAAAATAATTGCCATTGATCTCTATGCACTCAGATGTAAGGTGAGACTCTTCAATAAAGAAAGTAACATAAATACCAAAATTAAAAAACACACTTCTTTAAACAGGTCATATACTGCTATCATAGAAGCAGATTATTCAATTAAATTATATTTCCCCTCTAAACTTTATTTAGTATGGTTTCTAGCTTTTGATTGAGCAATCTTGTTTCTGATTTCAATTGTAGACATTCTGGAGAAGAATTTAAAATGAGAAAGAGTTTAACAAATATTTAAGAAATACAAAAATGTAAAAATTGACCAAGAAGAAAACATTTCAATGTTAAAGAAATGAGATAAATAAAATATTTTGTAGTTGTAAATATATATCAAATTCTACATTTTATTTTTTGAAAAGTTTAAATTCTATGTGCAATGAAAGTCTGTTGAGTCAAGTTTTGGTTTTCTTAAGTTCGAACTAACAAAAATGTTTCTATTCGATAAATCTTTTGCACAGTTATAAAATCCGATTGATCAAGGCATGTCTGTCAATGGAGATTATCAGCATTTTGAGACTATACACTAGTGTTGCTCCCATGATTATCATCTGTGCTTAGAAACTGCCAAAAGAAAATCTTTATATTAACAGAAAAATAGTTAATGCAGATAAAGAAAAATTCCTAAACATTTATGTATCTGACTTCAAGTTTTACAGATACACCACTTGTCAGAGTCAAATAAATCTACTATTTAATAGATTTATCTTACCCTCATGATTGATTGGTTCATTTTTGTACAGGTTATAAGCTTATTGAAGGTTATTTAAAGCCAGAAAATATTTTTAGATTGTAAGAATGTATTTTCTTTAGATAATAATGGTTTAGTGATTCCAGTATTACTAATAAACCAAGAGCTGGGGTAAGAAGAGGTTCATTCATACCTTTGCCAAGTTTATTTGTATGTAAGTGAATATAACAAACCCAACAGGAATTGGAACCTGGTTCTCCAATTTCCAATTCTGAGCCATTTTCCATTACATCATCTGCATATCCAAGCTGCTTACAGCACCTGGTATTCCTAAGCAGTCACCCAGCTAGATACTGACAAGCCTGATTGTTGTTTAACTTTGGTGATCAGACAAGAATGTGTGTTTCATCTGTGGCCATAAACTGTGATCGTATGGGAACTGGTGTTTCAATATGATATTACTGTAAACCCGTCCCTGATGTGTAATGTATTTGTGAAACATCAAGTCAGACAGAGATGTCATTTAAAATATTTTTTTTTAATTATTAATCAATGTTGCATGTTCTTTAATAATGAACAATTTGTTTGCACAAATCTCCTCGCCTTTAAATACATTAAACTCCAGTAATTTATTGGCTAGTGTGTTTTTTTAGGCATTTACAATATATTATTATTATTATTAGTAGTATTATTAACAGAACAAAATTGACCTATACAGAACTGTTATTATTAATAGTACATATAGGATGACTAACAAAACAATTATTGATATCAACACTAGAGATAGTTTAGTTCTATACATCGATGCCAGACTTCTGAGAGAAAAAGAGCTGATCAGTAAACAAACAGAATCCTGTCATGTTTCAGGTAAAATTGTGCATAATATTTCTTTTAATAATTTCTTGCTTGTTAAATTGCAAAATGACTAAAACACTCATTGTCAGTATATATGTCTATTCCCATGATTTCCTTTCTGACTGTATAATTTATTAAAAACCTGGAATGATACTAAAGGCTTTTCTGCTTTGATCATACTGTCAAAAAAAACTGGTTTCAAAAGTGAATGAAAATAGCATATTATTATTAATTTTGGATTTTTTTTTTTCATCGTCTTCTAATGCTATTATCACAACATTCAGGTTGATTTTATATTTGAGATGGGATGAAAAACATAATTTGAACAAAGCCTTGTTACAGAATGTTACAGGCTAGACAAAAACTGATCAAAACTTCCACAATTCTAACTGAGTAGAGATAGTTTGAACCCCATGAGCATGAAATTTTGACATAGATGATGGATTGTCTTTGTTTAAATTTTAATATAAAACCAGAAAATATGCAAAAACAGTACTGCTGTTGCAGCAGTTTAGAATTGAAAATGGCTTCCTCTGTCAGATTCCTTGGTGTTCTGTAGTTTCTTTAGAGAGAGAGAGAGACAAAGAACTATGTTAGGTAGCTGGCCAACCTGTTAATATACATTCTCTCCATCTCTCACTCGAAGAAACAATGTTTACTAATATGTGCCCCAAAAAAGTAAGTAAAAAGAAAACTGAAGAAAATTGTCTATCCCTGATTCAATCGGTGATGCAGCGTTGGGGTGCCTACTGAGGAATTGCCAAGAGACCACTAGAATCCAGAGACAACACACGATACAACAACCTGCCGGTTTGGTTTTCATAACCTAATTATTAAGGTACATAGACAGATTTTTCTTGATTCATGTTTTTAACAAATAAATGTGGAAATGTTTAAAAAGAGGAAATAAAAAACAACAGAATAACAGACTGCCATTTTGCACTCACTCCTGAAGTAGCACCTTGACCCCATTGGGGAGTTCAGCCAATTAGATGAAATTTTATGACTTATTTTATTTACACAAATTTAGTTTTCCACTTATGACATACAAATTTACTGATTACCTTTGAGTCTCAAAGAGATGGGCCAGGACATTTTTTTCTTACTTTGAAGAAAAATCGACCCTGGACACCTTTTTATTAAATATTAAGGAAATTTCTTCCCACCCCAATTTAAGCTGTGGACATTCTTAAGCAAAATATTTCATAACACAAAATAAAAAAAAATTGAAAAAAAGTTATAAAAAATATCTAGCCACTATTTTTTTAGTACTAAAAATCCTCCAATACCAGGCTTGAGAGCCAGTCATGGTAGAGGGTTACAGTTAAAAATGTAATGATGAATAAGGTGTGTGATAGAGTTTCTTCCACAAAGTGGTAGTTCTTGGAAAAAATTGTGGAACCTTCTTACATTTGGAACACGTAAGAAATGAGGGTTATGTCCTAGCTGTAAAATTCTGAACTGGTGGAAGTAAAGAATGGAGCTCTTCTGAACATTTGAAAGGATGTGGGCAGTTATGGCTCTTCACAAATTCTTATACCTTGTAGCACTAAGCAATGTTCGACCCCTTACTATACCTCCCTATTTATGTTCTGCTATTCATTTATAGAAGCCCATGTATGTTACTCAAACCTTCCCCCTATCACTTTGACCTTCAATATCCTTTGAATATCAAATTTTCTTTATTATGTGCCCTAGAAATGTCAAGTGTTTATGATCATACACAAATGTATTGTTTCTCTTCCTATTTTCTTTCTAACTTCCTTGTTGCCCACACATTCTCTCTATGGTATTCTCTATGGTATTCTAAGCATCCTTCTGTAGAACTACATCTCTGTTGCTGAATTATCCAGTGTTTACTGGCAAATAGTGGAAATAAGTGTTCTTACCTTTGTTTCCAAGGAAATTTTTCTTTCTGGAAGCCATCATTCATTATTCCAATGTATCAACAGATTCCTGTTGACATTTTCCATCATTTGTTAAAACACATCCCAGGGAGTTAAATTTCTGTACTTGCTTTAACATTCACAGTTTGTATTTCCCATCTTGAGTTGTCCCTTTTACTAACAACCATGCATTCTTGTATTTTTTACAATTGTTGGTTGGTTCTTTCTTCCAAGTGTTATTAGTCATAATGGGCCATATAACAAACTTTGCATCCAAATTCTGATGAATAGAACACACAGCAGACTTAGACCCAAAATAGGACAAGAACAGTGTATTCTTGTTAAAGACACTGGAAAATGAATGATATCAGAAAGCGCAATACAAATGCAAAAGGATGTAACTTATAAAAAGGGGCAAAAGACAAGGATGTGTCTTCTCTCCAGACTTATTCAACCTTTACAGTGAAACAGTCTTAAGTGAATTAGAATTCCTGCCATGATTCATTATTGGTAGCCACAATCTTAACATTAGATATGCAGATGACACAGCGATGATAAGAAACTAAAGAAACTTCGAGAAAATGTAGTAAAGGAAAGCAAGAAGAAAGGACTAAGCATCAATTGTAAGAAGTTAGAATGCATGGTTGTCAGCAAAAGAAACAGCATATGTGAATTACAAATCAGAGATACCAAAATCAAGCAAATACACAAATTTAAATATGTAGGAACTGTTCTAATAGATGATGGAAAATGCAACACCAAAATCTGAAGGCACATTGGGATAATGAAAAAAGCTTTCCAAAAAATAAGTATTGAAACAAGAAGATGTCATTAAAAACAGTCCTGAACTTTTATGTAATATTGGTCTTCCAAGATGGCAGTAAATGCTGAACATCTTAAAGATGAAGAGGAGATATGAGATAAGAAAAATGTGGTTCATAAAAAGATGCTAAGAATACAATGGATGCAATGATGAAGTTTGAAAGAAAATGGAAACAAAAAGCACACTTAGAACTGGAAAGCGAGATTTGGAATTTCTAAGGTACATAATAGGAGGCATGTAGAAGTAATGAATAGCAGCTTGGATTGAGGAATCAGAGAGCTGAGTTTGAATTCCAGTCAAATCCATTAAATTCACTTACATGAATCCTCTTCTTCTCTCTCTAAGGTTCTATAGCCTTGGGTGGCAACTAGTATACCACAAAAAGAAATGGCAACCTACTGCGGGAAAATATCAGTCATATATTGAAAGACACTTGATAGCCTAAGCATGTATCACACATGGCACATAACTTACTTAACTCAAGGTACATAATGAGAAAAGAGGGCTTAGAAAATTTGATACTCACAGAACATATTGAAAACAAAAGAAAAGCAGCACTTAACCAACCAAACAAGCTTTTATAAATGGTTGGCAGAACAGGTATTTAGAGAGATAGTAAAAAGACAAATTTTACTACAAAGAAAGAGGAAGTTGTGGAGAAACATTATCGATGTACTGAATGGATGAAGAAGAAGAATATAGTAAGCAACACCTTTCTCTTTACATTTCACTACTGCCATAAGAAAGAAAATCTAAAACCATTAAAAAAAACAGTCAACAAATTTCCATAATATTTCCTGATTTTAATGTCTTGCTAAGAATTTTTTTTTTTTTTTTTTTTTTTTTTTGTTCGCATATTTTTTATTTTGTTTGGCTACTGCTCTGCACCACACACATCTGATAATGTCACATATGGAATTTTCATTTTGTCTAAGTAAATTTGATAAATGTAGTAGACACCTGCTCGTTAAAACTGATGAGGAAATTGGCTGGAAAAATGTTTTTTTTTTAAAAAAAAATAAAAAAGGGACCAACCATCCAACATAGAAGCAGGTGGTCGTTATACATGATACAATGAAGAATTTTAGGTCATAGAAAAACATTTTGGGGCATCAGAGGAAGAAGTATACAACACTTAAAGAAAAGGGGAAAAATACAGTCAAAATAACAAACTGAGATTAAGAAAAAAATATGAAAGGAAGTTTCCTCATTTACTTACATACAAATCAATAAATGATTTGTGACGAGGAAAAGATATGGCTACTGAAGGAAAAAACTATTCCCTGGAAATTCTTCAAATATTCTTTGGACAATGTGAAAAAATTTTCAAGGGATTTTTTCCTTTTATTTTTGTTAACAATGTAAAAATTAAGTCTTCTTTGAACATCACAAAATAAAACAAAACCTAAACAGTAATAGTAATTTTTTTATATATATATATCTTCTTGTTGATGAGTGAAGATTAAAGTTTTCAATGTTTTACTATTTTCTGACCTTCATTGCATAAAGATAAGATTAATGTTCACCATATGTAAACTTTCTAGATTAAAGTATTCATAAAGTAACAAGATTAATCACACATTATGACAAAATGTTATGACAGGTATTCTCTCTGACAGAGGTATAGCAGTACAGAACCTAATTTACATATCACTACACCTCCCTGAATCTAAGAGGCTTCATACCTTGAGTTGATCTTTGACTTCTACAGGAGACATAATCCATCTCTCTTTATTTCTTTTTATAGGAGACTTAGGTACACTATTTACAATATTCAGACTATTGTCCTCATCTTTGTTGCCATATTTATCACGTTTTGGCCGTTGTATGCTCCGGACTTGGAATGTTGAACTGAACACTTTATTTCCTTCACTGGGGTATACTGTTCTAGTTTCATGTGCCATGTCTAATGGATGTTAGTTATCAGTTATCTTTTGTTAATTCTCCTCTCTAAGTTTTCCTCTGCCTTAACCAGGTATTGAACTCACAATCTTTGGGTTCTGTTACTGGATCTAACTAACTAGAACTAGAACAGTCTACCCCAGTGAGTGAAATGAAGAGTTCAGTTCAACATTCTGACCACCTGAAGAAGGCCGGAGCATACAACGGCTGAAACAGTGTGTAAAATATGGCAACAAAGATGAGGACAATAGTCCAAATATTGTAAATAGTGTACATAATACCTAATCTCAGAAATACAGACAGATACAGGTGATCTAGATGTTAACTGATACTCCTCATTTGAATCATCATGATACCTACTATCACTCTCATTCCCAGATTGTTCATCACTACAACTGTATACACTCATTCTCTCCTCCTTCTTCTGTTCTTCACTTTCATATCTCTGGTGGTCTTCCTGATCACACTCAATACTGAATTTATTCATCCTTTCTTCTGTTGTCTGTTCTCTGCTTCCTCTTCATCCTCTTTTTCCATAAATTCATGCTCTCTTGTAGTTTTAAATAGGTCTTCATGAGTCAGTATGCTTTGTCCATTCTTTGTTAACACAACTGTGTTAAATTTCTTTTGCAGCACAAAATTCACCTTTTCAGGAGTTGAATCCTTGTCCTTTCTATACCACACACTTTCATTCATTACAAATGACATTGTGTTCAAAGCTCTTATTTGCCTTCCCATCAATGCAGATAAGCTTTGTCTTTTGCCTGCATGCGGAATAGCTCTATAACTTCTGAGTAGTCTGGGTAAATAACTCTATATATGACAAGTCACTGGAGAGAATGATTTTAATCCCATTTTTACCATCCGAACCATTCTCTCCACAATTACATTTGACTGTGGGTGATAAGATGTTTGGTACAGAATGCAGCTAATACATTTTGACCATACACAAACTTTTTTCACAAAACTCAGGCACATTGTCAGAGACCAAGTTTTTTGGAACTCCATTTTTCCAAAACACTATCCTCAATACCTGCTTCACATTAGTGGCTTTTCTAGCCATGACTTTAATAACTCCAGGCCAACCTGAATATGAGTTAATAGAAATAGTCCTATGCCTTTAATGTAGACATGATCCATATATACTTGTGTTCATGGCTCCATTTCCTTTGGCTAAGAGTGAATTTTAATTTGCCTAAATTTCTTTATTTCTGCACACTTTGGGCATTTTTTAACATACTCTTCCATGTCTCTTGAATATCCTGGTCACCATGTTTGCAATTTTAACCTCATTTGCATAGCCAATATGCCTCCATGTATATCATTGTGCATGGCATTAATTACTTCTTTTCTCAGAGATTGTGGAGGTACTACTATGATATCTTCATTACATATAATTCCTTTTTCTATTGTTAATTTGTGTCTTGACTTTTTATAAGGCCTCGCAGCCTTAGGGCAATTACTCAATGTATTTCTCTTTATTCCATCCTCAATTCTACTCAACACTAGATCCTGCCTAGTTCCCAACCCAAGCTGAATTAAAGGTAATTCATCTGTTTCTATCCAGTGCAAAATCCTATACTCACAATTTTCACTTGCTTCAACATTTTTACTCAAAATTTAACCAAGATAATGCATCCACATGTGGAATAGAATTTCCTTTAATATATACAATGTTGAAGTCAAATGCCATAAGTTTAATCACCCATCTTAATATCCTGGCAGATGTGACCTTTGGCAACTGTCTTCTGGGGTTGAATATAAACTCCAAAGGCTTATGATCATGTTTTAATTGAAATTTCCTTACCACCAAAAAATTTCTTGCTGTTTCTGCACTCCACAAAATTGTCAATGCCTCCTTCTCAAAATTTGAATAATTCACCTCTGCCAATGTTAGTTTTCTGGATAAGTACATTACAGGGTGATCCTCCTGCGACAATATTGCAGTTATAGCACAGTAACTGGCATCAGCAGTTAACATCAATTCTTTTGCTGAGTTGAAGATTTTAATTTGGTTTGTTTATGAGTGCCTTTTTTAATTTCTTGAAAGTGATTTGCTGTCTTTTTTTCCATTGAAACTCAGTATTTTTCATCCTTATTTTATTAAATAGTTCTACAAGGCCACCATATCGCAGTTGATATCTGTTATAGAAATAGGTTAATCCTAAAAACAATTGTAACTCTTTTTTATTTCTGGGTGTAACTATCTCTGATATCTTATCAATGAGATTATCATTCAATGATATAGACTCTTTGGATATTTGATATACTAGGTTCAAAATTTTTTCACAATTAAACTTGCATTTGTTGCGATTAATTTTAATATCTGCACTATTTAGTTTTCTCAAAAATTCCTCCATTTTACTTTTGAGCTGTGCCAATGTTGTCTTGATATTATATTTTTAATCCCCGCTAAAATGATGGCTTTTTGAAAAATGTAACCTGACGTTTTTACTCCAAATGGCAGTCGGCTCCTAAGGAATCCAATAGGGATGTTCATTTTGGTGACTTCTTGAAACTTGCTATCAGTTTCTAACTGATTATATGCTGACTTCAGGTCAACTTTAGCAATGTATTTCATACCAGCAAACTCATGGCATTCTGTTTCAATGTTTGGCAACAGAAATGAATCCGAACAGATCAGGTGATTCATGTCCATTTTATAATCACCAAAAATCCTTAAATCTCCATTGGGCATGCCTATCGCCATAATGGGTGAAGCCCAATTTCTACCACCCAGGCTGAATTTTTTTCATATTCCTTGTTCCACCATTTTGGTCAGCTTAGCAACCACCAAGGATAGTATCTGAAGAGGAACTTTTCAGGCTTGAAAGTATATGGGTTAACTGCTTTCTTGAAGATGAATACTTTCCGTGTACAGATTAATGGAATTTACCAGCTTCGATATATACACTCTTAACAGGTCAATTCCTAAAAGACCATGGTGTTAGATGTTTTCCACCACTATAATGGGTATTATCTTGAATCTATTTTTTGTCTCAAACATGCCTTCAAAGCATCTTAAAATTTTGATAATTGACCTATTGAACTTTTTCAACTGGAGATTACTTTTCTTTAACTTTAGTCTAACCATTCTCTCCCAAAGATTCCTTGGTATCAATGTAACATCATTTCAAGTATCCACCTACATGAGTAAAGTTCAATTTAACCATTTCCCTACTTTTATTTTGTGCTTTTATCTCAAATACTTCCATACTTTCAATCGAAGGATCTATATTTTTCCACTTTTTCCACTCACTTTTCATATGTGCATATTGTCTGGAAATTATTCTTCTTTTGACACTTAAAACACCATTCATTCAGTTTGGTCCCAAACTAATGTTTTTAAACACCATAAAATTTATAAATGACCTTTATATCTAGGATTATAATTTCAGAAAAACATTATTCAAAGAGTAATATTTGATTTTTTCAAAATGGATTTATTGGAGAAGGTGTTTTCTTGCAAGGTACAATTCACAACCAAGAAGCTTGCAGGTTGTTTAAAACCAGAAAATATTTTTAGTTTGTAAGTATTTTTTGGAGATCATAATGAGTTAGTGATACAAATCAACTCATATAAAATAATAAGAATATTAATTCAAAGAACTTTTCTAGAAGGAAATGTATGTCAAATATAATTGAGTAACATATTCAGTAACAATTAATGGATCCAATTTTCACTGAATAAAATATCTATATTCTTAAGTTTTTCTAGATTTCTCAACTCCAGATAGAAGAAGAAAAAATTATTGACCGATTCATTTTCTACAGCTTATTAACCTACTGCAACTTATTTAAAGCTAGAAAATTTTTTTAGTTTTTTTTAAAGATAATAATGATTTAGTGAGACACGTTTTACTGAGTAACACATAACTGAAAGGAGAAGAAGTAGATTCATGCCTTTCCCAAGGGTATTAGCACATAAGTGAATATAACAAACCCAACTGGAACTGAAATTCTGCATTCTGATTAAGAATTCTAAGCCATTACCCATTACAATGAAAGTTCTTTGTTTAAAATATTTTTATTCGATTTTTTGATCAGACCATTTTTTTCTGGTATCCAGGGAGAATTTGAACATAAATTGTCTTCTGAGCACTCTTGGTTTTCATAAATCATTATCATAGAAATTTTTTTTGTACATGTGTGTGTCCATGTTGATATGGTTGCGTGTATGTGTATACATTGTTTTTCTTTCTTGGTTTTCAAGTGTTGCAACTTCATGTGTCTGCAGATGTCATGTCATATCTTCATGTGTCTGTAGATGTCATGCCATATGGGATGCATTCCAAAATTTTATCTATTACACCACCTGCACATCCAAGCTTAGAGCACCTGGTATTCCCAAGTGGTCACCCATCAAGGTAGTGACCAGGCTTGATTGGTGATCATATGGGATCCAATGTTTCAATGTGATGTGGACGCATGACCTAATATTTTAAAAAAAAGAATAGATAACAACTTAAACTAATATTATATATTACCTCATGTACGTGTATGCCATGAAGATTTTACTAGATTTGTTTCTGTTAATACCACTGTTAAATTGCAAATAATGAAAAGCATAATAAAATTTGCCTGCATCTATTCACTTCAACAATCAGATTAACCAGGGATCTTACATTGTTAAGTTGGTTATGTTTGGTGAATGAGATTTTTTTTTCTTGAAATTGTGCATACACCAAATATATATATGAAAGAAACAAAAATATTTACATACTTTATATACTCGTGTATCATGTGTCTTGAAGCTAATTTTAAGAGAATCGCATCATACATGAGATATAAAATTAACATTTATATTCCTGGCTATGTTGTTGACCAAACTATATATCCATTTACTGTAGTCAAATTAGCTTCAAAATCAGATCTTCAAAGGCCATATGATACATGAGTGTATATGGTATATATGAAATTAGTATTCTAGTTTTGTAGTCTTTATCATCCAAGAAACAAAATATATTGTATATGCATATCAATATCGGGTTATTTCCTCCTAATTTATGAAACTGTTCCTAGGGGATGCACTATAAATACTATAAATACTCGGCAATAATTTTGTATCTCTCTCTCTCTTCTTACTTTTTCACTTATACAACAACAATGTAAATCTCTCACAGAAGATTGCATTTTTCCCCACCATGGGAAATGTATGAACAACACACATATGTACACACATTCACTCACTTCACATACTTTGGACCAAAAAGTTTCTGCATACATTTTTTTTTTTTTTTACACAAATATTATTGTCTTTGTCACTTGTAAACCTTTTGTTGTTAATACATTATAATTAGTTTATACATATATATATATATATATATATATATATATATATATATATATATATCAGTTCTTGTTGTTTCTCTTTATATTTATTTAGAGTGGACACATACTTCAAGTCTGCCTTGTTGGTTGTGGGATTTTCAGGAGACACACATGTTTATCTCACAACATGTACCCTGGTCCACAACATCAACAAAGTAAATTATAAAAATACAGAACACATGACAAATGCTACATTTAACAATTTGAGAGTCAGAAATTTTTGTATGATATGATATATTGCTAAAATATCTCATTAGCCATACCAAAACAATCATTACATCCACTGCCTTCATCAGCATCTATGAATTGACTTGAATCACTGTCAGATTCACTGTTGGAATTAAAAGACAGCATGAAAAAAAAAACAATCTTGCAAAATATCTCATCAGCCATTTTAAAGATGTTACCACCTTAACATTGTCAGGTTTTATTAGACCTGTGCTGGTAACTAATTGTGTTAGATAGATCTGATAATAAACAAACACGATTTTTTTTTCCAGAATCTTCCATTCCTATAATGGGTTGTTTGGAAAAAGAGAGAAAATATTTGAGTTTTTTTTCTACCCTCCAATTACACTTCTTTAAATATTAAACCTAACTCTCCCCATAACAATTTATTCTCAATATTTTAAAAATGGGTAAATATTATAACAACTTAAACTAATATGATCTATTGCTCATACATATAAATATATGATGAAAGTTTTATCAAATTGAGTAGGTTAGTACAAATTTTGTTATGAAATCAGTAACTTGTATAATAAAATTTACTAGTATGTATGCAACTCAAGATCAGAATAAATGGGAATCTTAAGTTTCTAAGTTAGTGATGCTCAGACGATGAGGCAATATATCTAAATATCATGATTCAATCAAGTTTATTTTACTGAGATCTTGCTGTACCATTCTAAGGAATTCATATGTAGCCCAAGAAGCAAGATTTAGAGAAGCAGTCTTTAAACTCTTTATAAGCAAAAAAGGATTTAGCTGGAGGAAAATAACAAAGCAATCTCTCCAACATCTTTGTCCATTTTGCATGCCTTTGATTTTTAAACTCATCTTCGGATTCTCTCTCCTTCATTTTTAAGAACTTCACTTCTTTCTTTATCGGCTGTTGACCATTTGTCAGGAAACACTAACTTTTTTTTCATTCTGGCAATCTACAGCATTAACTGCATCATGCCCTCAAGTATCTGAAGACCCTTTTTGATGTAAGACTTTGTACAATTCCTCTGATTCAAAGAAACATCAGAAACTACTTTATCTTGTATATCCAGTAATCTTCAGGCATGAACTCTAAATGTTTCATATCTTGGAATTTTCCAAATAATATTTGGGATCAGAGAACTGGAAATACAGACACAATAAAAGCAATCTGGAAAACAGTGTAGCAATGCCTACAGCTGATCATTGAATCTTTTTACTGCAATGGCTTCGAAGAACAGTGTTTAAACAAACAAGTTACTTTTTGATTGTTTTCTTTGTACTTTTTGGCTCAAAGTTATATTCTGGTCTTCTTTCCATATCTTTCGTGTTTAGAATGGAAACTAAAAATCTTCTCATTTTGGTGAAACTTTGAAGAACTATATTTTCCATGCGGACATTTGGGAAAATGAGCAAATTCCTTCCCAAACAAAACAAGTCAAATTTCTGGTATTAAGTTTTACAAGTTGTAACATACAAACTTGAATATGCTTAAGTGTCCTAACATGAAAATCAAAGTATATAAAACCATTCAAAGTGACAATTTCTTTTTCTTTCATAATGAACTTTGCCATATAATTCACTATCAGTGAGGTGAAAGGTCAGGTTTGCTTACATTCTCAGATATACCAATATGTTATCTAAACCTGCTCTTCCTTTATATTATATCAAGACCATGTCCCTTCAATACATTGGTGGTCATATCATTCTAAATTTTTTTTTTCTATGAATTTTCATGATTATTAAGAAGGATAATGTTGTAATTTACAGTTGCTTCTCCATGGTTTTAAATTCAGAGTGTGTCTTTCTTGATTAGAGGCCTCAGCATAAAGCTATTCCCTCATAGCTAGTGGGAGAAGAGATGGATTTGTGTCTTTTCCAATAGCTTTCATGCAAAGTGAAGACAACAGACTCAGAAGGAACTTGATTCTTTGTTTCTTTTTACTCATTTCAAATATTTATTTTCCTTCAACACTCATTACTATTTGGAAGTCATTTTTAATATAAATTTATATAATATTAAATGAATAGCAAACAGAAGAACAATTAAATCTCTGTATGCATGTATGTGTCTTTTTTCTTTTTTATATATATTGATAAGTGTACATTTTTTTTCATGAAACTCTGAGTTGTACTACTGGTGAGAAAAAGAAATGTATATTTATTAATATATAGTTAATAGCTCTGTTATATTGCATCGAGCACTATTTTATTAACACACTCATACTCAATAACAGCAAAATTGTCCAGATCATGTAACAGTATAATTGACCATCCAAAAATGTGTTTAATATCTAAAAATCCATAAAGTAATTGAGTTTCTTTTTTCCAGGTTTTCAGATTAGGACATTTAGCCATCTTCACACCATTTGTCATAAGAATCACTAACAAACACTTTCAGTTATTCAGCTAAAAAAGAGAACAGGTTAAAATTCTTTGTGTCAGACCCACTGCCTTCCTAGTTGAACAATGGTGAGAGGAAAAAGATGAATCAGGCCTTCAGTAATGGTACCAGCATTCATACTCAGGCTTCCATCTTCAAAGTCCATTCAAGAGCCATCAAGAGAATGGTGAATAAATTTTAAAAAGAGGGAACAGTAGAGAGGAAAACTGGATCAGGAGTTCACAACAGGAAGAGGGATCATAATTTTAACTTAGAGTTAAAGTGATTAATTAGAAAAGATCCAACTCAATTCATAAAACTTTTGGTACATAAGAGAGGAGTTTTATCTATGACAGCCCAAAGAGCAGTGAAAAAAAAGAACGGAAAATGAAATCATACATGAAACGTGTAAGGTACCTTGTTACTCCAGGATAGAAAATTAAAAAGTTACAGAGGGTGAGATCATCTTGAATAAGTTGGAAAATGATCCTGCAATAATATATATATATATTTGAACTTTATTTCAATACTTCATGAGCTTCCAATCTTTAGCTCTGATTAAATAATGATGAACATGTCATTTTCGTTTATGATCGATTTCATCACAATACTTCTGTTAAGCTTAGAGAGGAATTATACATTCTTATTGCTCAAAGTACTGTTCAGTAGTGTTATAAAAACCTCAGAGATTCCCTATAATCTATCTTTAATGATTTCTAAGTTACAACAATTCAGTGCTTAATCTAACAATTGAACAATTTTGCTGTTACACCACAAAAAAAGACTTGAAAATTTTGCACCACACCCTATATATAAAGGTTATTTTTGCTTGAAGAACAATTGTCAAAAGGAGAAAAATGTGCATTTGATTTTTGAATATTGTTGGCATAGAAACTGTGTTCAATCCCTGTGTCAGGTAGTAGAGACTAAATCACAATAAAAAAAAGATGACCAGGAACAAATAACAAAACAAGGATAATCTATCTTTGTAGATTAAATAAAAGAACTAATAAATACCTGAAGAAATCTACAATGCACAATGACTGAAATGTGATAGTTAAAACAAAGTATAAATATATAAAAGGTGTGTTTAAAAATTACCAGTGCTCTCTTTTAGTGAAAATTAGAGGCAAAAAAAAATAGAAAGTTTTTTAATAAAAAAAGCTGGAGGGTTCTGCATACATCTAACATATATAAAAGACATAAAAAAATATATATGGGTGATTATTATTCTAGTTCTATATTGTATATGTATGTCAACATCAAAAGTAAATTATAAAAGTATCTTTCTTCAAAACACATGGTGAATGCTACTTTTAATAAAGTGCATCTGAGAGATATTTTGTGATGTCATATTGGTAAAATATCTCATCAGCTACTTCAGAATGTTCAAGATTTGTTAGCTCCATGCTGGTAACTAATTGTGTTAATGAAATCATCTGATTACAAATAAACACCAAACACAAGGACACATGGCACAGTGGATAAAGGCGTTAGTTAGTTCCGGTAAGAGGAGCCAAAGTGTACAATTTCAATACCTGGTTAAGACAGTGGAGAACTTTCAGAGGGAAATTAACAGGAGATAACTGATAACTGACATTAAACATGGCACATGGAACTAGAACAGTCTACCCCAGTGATCGAAGTAAAGGGTTCAGTTCGACATTCCAACCACCTGAAGAACGCAAGAGTGTACAACAGCTGAAACGTTGTAATAAATATGGCGACAAAGATGAGAACAATAGTCTGAATAATGTAAATAATACACACCATTTTGTTTTTTGGAATCTTCCATCTGTACAATGGTGAGTTTGGAAAGAGAGAGAAAATGTCTTGTGTTTTCTCTACTCTCCAAGGCATTAGTATATCTGTTATATTTTTTTTTTTTATCATTTCCTCCCAAGCAAGACAATAAAGCTACTAAGATGCAAGGGATTACAGAATGTGGGAGAATATAAGAAAAAGAAAACAATATCATGGAGAGAGAACAATAAAAGAATAGGAATTAAAAAGACAGAATAAAATGATTGATATTACTTTTGCATATTTGCGGATAAAAGTTGACTTGAAAGCAAGAGCAGTAAGAAAGTTCCACAAGTGAGAAGTGTGAGAGAAGAAACTATTAGTCTAGAACTTATAGTTACATCTAGCTATTTCAACTGTAAAATAATGATAACCTTTTCTGCCACTCAATTCATAAAGTCTAGGTGCCAAAGAGGAAAATTCACCGAAACAATTACCAGGAAAATATTTATAGAAAATGCACAAAGGAAGCTACTTTACATGGTTGAAAGTGACTGAAGCCGAGATATATTGTTATTTTATCAAGAATTTCTTAATTACATTCAAAGATATAGTGCCACCTTAAGAAAACATAAGAAAGGACTAAAATCATGCAAAGAGATGAACTCCAAAAATGAGATCAATATCAAAACATTTTATATACAAGATTACATGTTGTCATCATCATTAGTAGTCTTGTGATTAAGACTAATCATAATTTCACTGTACAGCTGAGCATCTGACTATATCACTACATATGTGTTGGTTGTGTGCAAGTATCTAAGTTTCTATGAATAGTCTTCTAGTCCACTCATTGACATTGTGAGCCTATTTATACCTGTCTGACAGTGGATAGATTGTTAACTCTTCTGACATGTCCACACCTTTTCAACTTTCTCTTCTTGACAGTGGATATGAAATCTTCCAATGAGCCATTTTATGGTTTGATGGTATCTTGAAATGTCTCCTTTGTAATGCAGATTATGTAGGAGATAGCTAGATACATATATATGTCCCAATTTGTCTGACACAGAAAAATTTAAGCACATATAAGAAATGAAGCAGTATGTGAAAGTAGCAATTAAAAACAAAGTTTCACTTGTAACATCCATAAAGGGGACATGGTACAGCCCCAAGTTATTATATTATTGTTTCCTGTTTAGAAACCATCAGAAACTATATCCTCACCAATAGGCTGTCATATGATTCTTAAAAGCCCCTTAAGACATGATTAAGATTTTTCTTCTCAAAAGGGAGAATACTGCATTAACCTACAATATTCATTCAGACATTTAACACATTAAAATATAAATACTGTAAATTATAGTGTACAGGTCGACCTCAAGATTTATAGTTCCTAATTCTGTGTTAGACCTATACTTACAATATAGTTTGACCATCAAACATACAATAAGCTACTAAGTGACCCAAAACTGTGACTCAAAAATATGTTTTAGGCTTGAATACTTGATCCTAAAAAATTTTTAAGCTTAAAACATCAACTTGAACAAGCAATTTATGGTAAATACAATTATGGTGTACAAGTCAGCCTCAAGATTTTTAGCACAAAATTCTTGCCTATTCTTTCCATATAGATTGACGCCAAACATACAGTTGGCCACTAGTGACTTCAAAAGATTTTTTAGGCTTGAAGAATTTAACCAAAGATATTCTTTAGGCTTCAAAACTTACATGCTGCAATTTACAGTAAATGATCTGGAGATTTTCAAAATTTCTTTTGATCAAAATACAAGAGCTGTTACTGTTTTGATAAGAACAATTTTTTAATTAGAAAATGCTATATTTGTAAATTCAGTTACACCACTAAATTTCGAACAACCAATGATTCTGCTCTTCTATAAATCCAAATAAAATTATGAGTAAACACTTGAATTTGTTGTTGCTTTTCATTGAGCCATCCAATTCATATTCCATATTTAAGTTTTCGATTGTCTTTATGCTTTAAAGCTATATAATGGGCCTAATTAGGAGAGATAGAAAAAAAGACAAACTTTATCAAGCACTACAAAGGACAGGAAATTGTGGAGAGCTATGATTGTCTATGTCCTGAGGAGACACAGCACATAAAAAAGAAGAATGTGCATAGTTAGTAGGTCAGAAGTTCATTATTAAATTATTATTATGTGACTTCTATTTGTTTGGTAAAATGGATAATGTGGCATAGAGTTCTCAAAACAAAGTCATATATCTTCTGTCAAATTGTCATTTTAGATTAAAACCAAAATTTAATTGATATTTTTGAAGAAGCATGCTTCTATTTGAATGCTCCTATTATTCTTACATTTGTGTACTTGTAAAACCAATGCATTCATAGATTTGTAAAATTTGAATGTCATATATGATCGAAATATCTATCAATTTCTGTTCTTTTTTGCTTTCTTCAAACACAATTATTCTTTCTACTCATTTCAATTCTTTTCTTCTTTCTTGTGGATTGAGTTTAACCCATTAACTGTAGATGACAGCAATTACAGTCACTGTAGTTCCATGGCTGATCTGCAAATGACAGAAATTTCCAACAGTCACATGTATGTAACTCAATGCAAATGCTGGAAATTTCCATTTTACTGTGATTGATGGACGTTCACGTCTATCACTGAGTCAGAACCCCAAATTGGTAATCCTTTCACCAACCAATTAGCACCCAGAAGCTATTTATCCAAAGAAAGTAATTTCAAATTTTTTCTCTTCTTTCATAAATGAGGAAAAGCTGGAAGATATTCACTTTGATGCCATGGTTGTGCAGTTGAAGGAAAATGAAAAGAAACACATGTAAAGAATACAATGTCAAATTATGCATAGTACAATGCTTTTAAACTTATCAGACAAAAGTAGGTTTTATTTTAAAACTTTTTTTTAGTAACCCCTAAAACATTTTTAGTAAGGTTTATTTCTTTATTTATGCTATTTAAAATCATATTGAAGCAAGTAAGAAAAATTAAAAACAAAAGGGTTAAAAAAAATTATGTTTAATAATTGTCACAAATATTAAAGTTACTACTACATTTAGAAAATGAGATGCTTGTGTTACAATTAACAGCAAATACCAAATCTCACCTCATGATTGCACTCTCACAAAGGCCCCTTGTCTTGAATGTCTACTGGGACTCAAGTTCACCTCAGAACTGAAGTGGAACTCATATATATGATCCGGTACTAAAGATGCTGGGAAAATAGTCAGTTGCTGTGCTTCTCCAGAAAGTACCCGACTTATATTGCCATCCTTTATCTTTTTCTTTAAAAAACAAAATGGCCTGAAGATGCTCAATCCTGACTTCCTAAGTTTAACAAATTTCAAAAGCAGCCCGTCGAGTGTCAAAAGTGTCAAAAGACAAAATGACAAATAGACAAAATGCTGAATGGACAAAGTGTCAAATGGACAAAGTACTGAATGGAAAAAGAGCTGAATTGGCTAAATGATGAATGGACATATTGTTGAAAAGATAAAATTCTGAAAAGACAAAATATGTTGAACAAAATAAAAACAAACATGTCATGATTTTAAAAATTCTGCTCAAATAATCAATTAAGCTATTCTAAACTTTTTATTGTTCAATTTTGGTATCAAAAATAGAGTGTTATAGCATACCTATGGACGATAATGGGTATGCCTCCATTCACATAAATACAATAGTAAATACTGTATGTTGGTCTGCAGTTGGCGATTCATTGTAGAATTCACTTAACTCACTTCTAGCAGTTGACTACTTCTTCTACATGTCATTGGCAAATCTTATATGTGTTGTTCTTGTCCTAAATATTATTGTTCATTACCAACCTTTGTTTGATTATTCCATTCAGTAACCTTCCCTAGATTACAACATAAAGCCTGAAAAGTTAGCAATTATGTTGTTTTTTTTGTTTTTTTTTCATCGGAGGTTTTTATATTAGTTTAAAATTTTAAAATAATTGTTTATTGTCAGGATACTTGCATGCTAAGTAAAAGGTATTCTATTGTAGTTGCATTTCTAGCCTTTCATAATTTATTCAGTTCAACTCTTTTTGCCATTTGGCACTTTGTTCAACATTTTATCTTTTAAGACTGTAAATGCCTTAGTTCAGACCCTGAAAGCTCGGACATATCATGACATATACATGGGCTTGAATTCTCTTCATTCTCTTCATATTCCATTTGTAAGAAAGAAGTTCTATTTAGACTGCTTCTTCCCCAGAGCCACTGCTTTGTGGAACAGATTTCCAAGAAAATACTTTCCTGACCACTCCAGTCTTAATCTCTTCAAGACTAGATTCAAGCATTATCTATCTGTTACATTCCATGCTAAGGGAATAAATACCTAACACCAGGTAGATAATAGAAGAAAGGTTTATTGTACCAGTAAAACCAGTAAAATTTGAGATATGGTACATTTATACACACAGGTCAATCTAGTAGTGAGTGCCACTAATTGGAAGGTCGAACATGCTTGCATTTTCTCTCTCTCACTCTTCCTCAAGTCCCTCGTAAACAGTTCTTTATAGATACTTACTACCTATAGCGTAATCATTCATGGGGGTGAATGGTTATTCCATTACATCACTATCCTTCATATATCCATAATCTTCATTTACTTCTTTACATTGAGTGGCTCTTGCGTCTTTTATTTGGTCAAACTCTCCTGTTTTAAAAAGTAATGACAAGGTTAGTATCAAAGATAGTTCTAATTCAGTTTTTGCATAATCTAAAATGAAAAATAAAATTCAAGGAAATACTTTGAAGTCCACAATAATTATAGACAAGCTAAAAGATTTATATTATCCTTGATATCATCTTCACTAGTATCCTTGTCATTGTTATTTTTATCATGCTGCTTCAGATGTCATGTTTTCTGGTTTCCCTAAGTTGGATATTATACCTGAAAAATCTGCTGTAATTTTAAGAGATACTGGAGAGAATATTGCAATAGAAACGTTGACATCAGTGATTATTTGGGACCAACTTCCTCATATCTATTCTTCTTCTATGTGCCATGCTCTTTCAGGACATTGACAATCATGGCTCTCCACAATTTCCTTTCCTTTGTAGCTCTTAAAAAATGATCTTTTTTGTTATCTCTCCTAAACCCTGTTCTGCCATCTTTTTCTGGGTAGGTTATGCATTGTTTTTCTCTGTCCCTCTTGCTTTCAGTATGTCCTGTGAGGATCAAATTTTCCAAGCCTTCTCTCCTTATTATATTCTCTAAAAATTTCAACTATCCCCTTCCTATGATTCAAGTCGCTTTCTAATCTAAAGGGATTGTCCAGCATTCACTACCATCTAGGAGAACTGATATTACATGACAGTTCTTTGTTTCAAATGAAATTTTTCTTTTTCATAATACTTTACTTAGCTTTTGAAAGATACCTTTTGCTATGCCAATGCAGCTACAGATTTCATTGTCTCTATTAAAACACTTCCCAGATATTTAAATTGTTGCACTTGCTTGATTTTGGTATCCCCAATTTGTAATTTGCATGTTGAGCTGTCCCTTTTTCTAACAACCATTCATTCTGTATTCTTGTAATTGATGATTAGTCCTTTCTTCTTGCTTTCCCTTATTACCTTTTGTATGAGTTCCTACACTTTCCTTTCTGTGTCTACTATCAAAAAAATCTAAGAACTGGTTACTATGAGTTCCGAAATCCCCTTAGAACATGGGACATGATAAGTGAACTATGAAAACATCAGAATGGATCCAGGATTCTCTGAGAAAATCTTGAGAATCCTGTATCCAACTGGTTCTTCATCTTATGTATCTATCATATTTCAGCAAGTAAGTACTGATGGAGTAAGATTACATGTCCTACTTATTGGCTATTTGTATCCAGAGATAGAGGTAAGAGATTTAACATCTGGTTTTGAATCCAGTATTTTCCTCCTCCTAAATTGGTTTTCAAATAAGGCAAGTTTGTCTTGCTATTTTTACTTATAGCTTATAAGAAGCAATTGACTTTTCCAAGAGAATTAGTTAATACAAACTCTCTCAGCCAGAATTCAAATTCAACCTGCTGTTTCCAATTTCCAAGCTGGTAACCATTAAGCCACTCATATCTCCATCCCCAAAATACAGTAAACAAAATATTGGTGATAAAGACACTATGAATGTATATGTATGTACATAAATCCATTATATATATACAGAATGCGATGGATGAATTGTCATCTAAATTATGCAAAAAGGAAAACAATACTGACGTCTCATTTTAACAGATATATTTACCAAAATTACACAAAAATATCTTGAAATACTAAAGAGTCAATTTATTCAATAAAATTGCCATTGGTTTCAATTATGGCCTCCAGGAAACCTTGGAATTTCCTACAACACTTCTGAATGGTCTCTTTGTTTTAGTTGGAGAATGTTGCCATAATCTCTTCAGTTTATCCTTGTGTTATAAGGAGTTTTTTCAGTCTATCACTCAACTACCCTCCATGCATAATCAAGAGGGTTACAGGCTGAGAGTTAGGCAGTCAGATGTAAGTGATGATGTGGTCGCAGAAATTGTCTGACAGCCATGACTGGATTCTCCTGCTCATGTGGCATGGTGCAGAGTGCTGTTGCCAGGCATAGGGTCTTCCTGCAGCCCAGATGACTCGGATCAAAGTGAAGTATCTGTACCAGCAGCCAACAACTAGTGCATTGCTCCAGCCATCATCTGCAGTTCCATCTTTTCATCAGCTGCTGCTCTAGTCATCTTTAGTGGCCCTCCGTCAGCAATGATACGTAATTAACTATCCTATTCAGGATAACACTCTTCAGTAATTACAAAACTGTCCTTTTCAGGACAATGTTCTGCAGCAACTATAAAACTGTCCTTTTCAGGACAATGTTCTTCAACAACTACAAAACTGTCCTTTTCAGATCAAAACTTTTCAATGACTAAAGGACAAAGCTATCCTTCTCAGGACAATTCTATTTTTCCTCTACAAGAATATGCAAAGACATTTCTTGCATAGTGCACTGTCATTTTAATTTTGTTAAATATTCTTCAACAAAAATAAACGTGGCCATACATTTTTAATCAAGTCTTCATTTTGTTGTCTTCCATCATTCAATATCTGTTTACAGGTCAATATACCATCAACAACACATACATAAAATTGCAAGTCATCAGGTTTCAGTGTACTGGTCTTGTTCACATACTGACTTTGCCAGATTAACCACTCTCCACCACAGAAATTTTAACTCATCTTCACAGCATAGCTGCAATATAATCCACAGGTTGGCTCCATGGGCGTTAAACAAACACAAAAAATGTACCTGAGTAGGTATCTGTACTAGGGATTATGCAGCCACACTAGTAGAAAACAGATATCTACTAGGCAACCTCTGTGTAAGTGTATACCTGACCAGCATAAAAAGTATGTGCAGTTGAGTGATATACATGTCTAGGTATATATATATATATTGGGTATACATTTGTATACATATCTGTGTACATATATAGTGTGCTTATGTTCCTTATGTCTGTGTATGTTCTTAAGAATTGTGTGTGTCTTTCAGTCTCTGCTGATATGGAAGGTCAGAAGCAGAACAATCATTTAAAAAGCCCATGTTTTATCGATTCCGAACCACCTGCTCCCTCCCTCCTGTGCCCTCTTCTCCATTCTGTCTATTACAAGAATAGAATCAGTCTGATGCCAGAGAACATTTGTCAGCCCTCAGCCTCCTGTGAAGCTCTTAATTCAGACAAGAAGTTCTTCACAGCTGAACAAGGCTACATGGGAAACTTCGACTTCCCTCAGCAAAATAATAAAAGAAAAAAAAAGAAAAAGTAAATAGATAAAATAAAAAAAAGGAAGGAAAGAAAGAAAGAAGTTGGAAAGAAACAGTTGCATCTCCTTTGAAGACACTCGCCACCACAAAAAAAAAAAAAAGGCATTTAGGTTGGTAACTTTTAGTAAAAAGGGTAATAATAAGAATGCATACACACATACATGTGCATACAAAGCATATAAGTACATAAATGAAGGAGGAGGTGGTGAATAGTTTTCAGCTTAACCCTCTTCCCAAAATTTCAGCAAATAACCAAATATCAAAATTTAGCACCCACACATATGTCTGTGTGTGTAAAATGATATAATTTATAGAATGTCAAGATGAACAGAATTATATAATCATATAATATATAAATTATAGAATTTAATGTATATCAAAGAGAACAGAATTATATACATATAATGATAATAATGGATTCTCATTTCTTAGGACTAAACATGATTGATCCATTTTTTATGGCTTATCAACTCTTTGCAGGTTATTTAAAGCCAGAAAACTTTTTTAGATTTTAAGAATTTTTAAGGTAATAATGTCTTAGAAATACAAGTCTTACTGTTTAACCCATATCTGGGAGAGTGAACAGGTGCATTCATACATCAATGACCATACAAAAACAGGTGTTTCAATGTGATGTGGCCATAAACCTAGAACTGACCAGACATATGATTTCTATTCCTATAGTGAAGGGTCGTGCAGAAGCAGCCACACATTTCAGAACAACCAAAGACAGAGAATTAGTGCACAGTGCCACAAGGACTACATCTCAGGTTTTGATTTCAGAGTTTTCATTTCTTCCTAGATAGATTACCAACCAAGGCTATAGGGCCCAACTTTCCTCTTATTTACCCACAGCTGGACGGTAAATATTCATAGCTTTTCCAAGGATAATTGTGCATAAGTGCATGTAACAAACATGACTGGAATTTGAATTCAAGTCTCTAACTTTTCATTCTGAGCTGCTATGCATTACACCACCATACATCCATTATTTCAATATATATTTAATCATTTCACCCCAAGCAAGGTGATAATGCCACTAGAACAGAAGGAGTTACAGGGAGTGAAAGTGAAAGAGAAAACTGAGAAAGGGTAGGATTGAACAAAGGAAAAAAAAGGAACATGGTTCAGAAAGACAGAAAATGGTAAGTGACATTGTATTTAAATTTTTGAAGATTGTAGTTATCAAGGAAGCAAGAATTTAGGAGGGAGTTTCACAGGTTGGAAGTGCAAGAAAAGAAACTGTTACAGTAGAAGTGGTAGTTGTATCTAACTAGTTCAACAGTAAAATAGTGAGACCTAGTTGCTGATCTAGTAGCATACTTAAATTCATATAGTCAAAAATTTCACTGAAGCAGTTGCTAAAAAATATTTGTAGAAAAGGTAGAGGGTGGATGTCACATTGGTGAGAAAGTGTCTGAAGACAAGATGTCTGGTCAGGATTGATTACATTTTCAAGAATTGCAAGATGTACAGCAGGAGCCCCAGACTGAATATGGTAACAGTATTGCACAGATGAATGACAGATTTATAAATGAGCAATATGGATCCTAACAAGAAAATTTTCCTTGCAGTAAATATAGCAATTGATTCGATATAGGCATGCCACTTCATGTCAGTGGAAATTGTGAGGCCAAGAAGGCAGACAGTCTAGCTCTCCTATACACCATGCTAATGGCAGGTAGAAAATGTTCTATGTGGTGATTAAATCAAAGCAGTTTGAGAGATATTTAAATTTATAAGCCATACCTTGTCCCAATTAACCACTGATTAGGAGTCCTTTTCAAGAGTAGTTGTAAGGTTTACTTTGTTGGGTCTGTCAATTTTGCTACAAAGACAGGAGTGAATGGTAGAGATCTACCTAACTACCTACTTGGGGAACTGATGACATCATTGATAAAAGTTAGAAATAGCGTATGCCTAAGTAGAGAGCCCTAGGGGACCCCTACATATGTATGAAGTAATCTGGAAATTATATATATATATATATATATATATATATATATATATATATATATATATATATATGCACACACAGGGTATTAATATAACTCAGTAACATATTCAGCAACAATGGATCCAATGTCTACAGAATAGAATATCTATATTCTTAAGTTTTTCCAGATTTATCAACTGCAGATAAAAGAAGAAAAGATAATTGATTGATTCATTTTCTATGAATTGCAAGTTATTTAAAGCCAGAAAATATTTTTTTATTGTAAGATTTTTTTTGAGATTATAATGGTTGAGTGAAACAAGTCTTATTAATTAACCCATATCTGGTGGGAGAATAGATGGATTCATGCATTTCCCAAGGATATTTGTGCATATGAATATAACAAACATAACGGGAATTGGAAATTGGTTCTAATATTAATGATTTGAAACCATATTCCATTACACCACTTACATATCCAAGTGGTCACCCATTTAGGTACTGACTAGGTGCATCGTTGCTTAACTTTGGTGATTATATGGAAAGAAAAGATAAAATTATATCAAAAAACAAAACTTTAGAAAGTAAGGAAATGTGTGATAATAAAACTCACAAAATAAGGAGATCCATGTCTTGAAGGTTTTATACAGAAAATATTTGTGTTTCTGATTAAATTAATTTTAAACCATGTTATTCTCCTGGACCATGCCAAATGCCTACTACTGAGTTTATATATATATATATATATATATATATATATATATATATATATATATATATATATATATATATCCCCAATTGATTTAGATAGCAAAGAACAGAAATACCTAAGTAATGACCTCAAAGCTACTGGTTACAGATAAAGAAGCATAAATGCTTTATGTTATATATCATAACAATAAGATTATTAGAGCACCATTGATGGGTACAAATCAGCTGCAACTTTATTCAATTTTTAAATTAAAGAAAAATCTGGAATTTTGTACCCTTAGACCCTTGAGAAAGCTAACATTACTTTTTTTATTGTTATAAATCACATTTAATAATAAAATTAAGCAAACAGTGACCTGTGACAAAAACAAAAAACACCCCCAAGGTTGATTTGATTCACAAATTTTCTCAAATATACAAGAGTCCTTATTTTTTTGCTAATTTGTATATTGTGTCTAGGTGTTTAAATTCTAATATGATTTTTTTTTCTTGAAAGATTTAGCCTCAAACAGTGAACAGATGATTTCTGATTAGCTTATTTTGCCAATACACTTCATACCATGAACAAACAACACTGCTAGTTTGATCATTTTTCTTTATAATTGTATTCTGTTAAATTTTTGCAGTCAAGGATATTTTCCTAGTCTGCTCCTAAGAGCTAAAAAGTTATGCACCAATGATTTTCATGCATTTGAAAAGACTATGTAAACAAATGTGTTAAGTTTGCAGCTTTTAACGTTACATTGTGATTAAGAAATAATTTTTATTATGATCCTCCTGATCTAATTTTCCAATGAAGCTAAAAATCCTTCAAGGTTCTTTGTTAAATTTTATGTTGAAATCACAGAAACAATAACTTCAGGCCTTGTTTATAGGAATATAAAAGCTAATTTCTAAGAGCAAAGAAATCTAAGTGTAATTCCATATTTATATAATGTCATATAGGTAAAAAGATAATATAACTATTTTATGTAATAGAATATTTACCTTAAAGCAACAGACATCTGAGTAGCAGTGTATGTATATAGATGTATGTGTATATATTTGTTAATATACAGAAATATTTACATATATTAGTTATTATACAGAAATATTTACGTAAGCATATGTACTTAACAGTTTTGAATAGATATGAATTTATGCAGACAAAAGATATATTCTTTTTGGTTAATATTACCAGATACATATAAAAATATACTATGAGTTTTTTTTACTGCTAAAACTTTTAAAATATAATCACAAATCAGGGAAATAAATAAATTCTGTATTGACAACTCTTTTTTCAGAATAGAATTTTTTGCTTATTAGAATTTATTCCGTATACACCAATCCTATATATATATATATATATACATACATACATGACAATGTGGAAAAAGTTTTCTTGTGAAGTGTTTGAATCCTTTACGACTTCATTGGTCAAAATTTATTATTGCTGCTGCAATTATATCTGCATATGAACCATGGATTTAAATTTTTTTTTTTTTTTTTTTTAAATCTAGCCATTTCATTTAAATTCTTTTTCTTTCCATCACTTTTGTTATTAGATATTCCACACTGTGATACTAGAAGTTCTGCCAGAAATGGTCAAATATTGTAAGAGCCCAGGCATAAATTTAACGTGGATGAACTTGTGATGAAGGCATTCTCTAGACATTTTCATCATAGTGAATTGTTTTCTCCTTTGAGTAGAGTAGCATTTTTTATGTTAAAATTGTGGTCAGTCTTGTTATGGAGAGAAACCAATAAATTTGATGTACTGTTTTGTAAAATGTCTCTTTTGTGTTCATATAATCTTTTATTTAGATTCCTTGAGGATTCTCATATGTATTTTTGTGACAATTATTACAGAAGATAAAGTAAATTCCTCCTTAAGTTCTAGCTTATTATTTTGTTTAATATTGACTAAGTCTTTTATTGTTTTAGATGTAGTAATAACAAATTTTATGTTGAGTTCAGATAAAGTCTTTCCAATTGTAGATGTGATAGAGTTGGTAGGATAATATATTTTTTGCTTCATTTGGTATTGGCAGGAGGAGCAGTTTTTCTATTTTGAAATATTTTATGAGCTTTGTCTTTCACATTGAACATAAAATGGTTAGTGTACTGAAGAAGCATGAAAGTGCTTTCAATTTATTTCTTCTCTCCATGTACATATTGAGGGCTGCAAATTCTGAATGCTCTTAAGTAGAATCCGATGATTATACTGGATTTTATTTTGTTGTTATAATGAGAATAGAAATTTATTAGATAGATTTTTGTTAGATGATTTCCAGTGGACACCAAGTATTAGACTGGTGTTAACATGGTGTAGCTTAATATTCAGGTAAAGTAAGGAATTGTATTTAATAGCCAAAAAATACTGTGAATATCCAACTAGTTGATTTGTTTTTGAAGACAATTCAAAATTGCTATTATATTCCCATTTCAACTACTGACTGTACATCTCTCATATATTTAAAGCAAGTTTCTTTGAAGAAAATAAACAAGGTTTATTCAAATATTTCTTCTTTTTTTTTTAGTAATTTTACCTTTTTAATTGTTATGCAAAAGAAAACTACAACCTTTTTTTGTTAACTAACATGTCAAACAATAGACAATATCAGACAGCAGTGCCATATGGGTGCATGGAAAGTGGCTAGAACATTTGATTTCTGATCATGAGACACAGGTTCAAATCTCACCATTGTCAATATATCAGGAAGGTGAGGTTGTTATCATCCTGTGGAGGCAATCTCAACATCTAACACCATTGGAAAGTGTCTGATTACCATATCATAGATCGGCCTCAGCCTTGTGAATACATTTGGGTAGATGTCACTGTTTAAAGACCGTCTATGGTTGTGCAAGCATAAAGTTATGAGTCATTGTAATTGACAGTGTTTTTAAAACTGCTGATCATGCTGGATGATGCATGTTCTCCCACAAATTGCAACTAAAGTCTGCTTGACATAATGTCAATATAAACCACAGATTGGTTTTGTAGGTTTTGAATAAACACAAATGTGCCCGAGCAGGCGTCTGCAATAGGGAGTGTGCTTGGAAATGAATATCTGGTCATTATTATTAGTTCCATAAAAACTGTATACAAAACTACCATATTACTACCAATATGAGACAGACACATTAAGACAATGTATCAAAATTATATAAAATAAATTTTTAAAAAAGAGTGCAAATACTTAAAGCCATAATTATAAAAAAAAACTACATGAAATTTCTTTCAGCTGAGCAACTGATGGATTAAATATATTAAAAAACAAAACAAACCTCAATCTGCATAATATTGCAAATTGTTGCAAGCATCTTGCAAATGACTTCATGAAAATTGTCAAAGTGTGATTTCAATTTATAACATATTAAACATCAAATGCTATGGCTGTCAGAAATTAAAACGAAAATTACTGGGAGTTTAGGGTTACGATATACATAATCGATAAATAAATCTCTGTCCTTCTACAGCTTATAAAAATTAAAATAAACATCATTACAGCAGTTACCTCTTTCTATAGAGGATAAGAGTGTAGTATCTGCCTGTGCTTCAGCCTCTTTCATCTGAAATTAGTTTTAATTTCTCACGAAGGAACCTATAGAACAATAGGAAAGAATTTGGAAAATCAAAGGAGGGGAGAAATTGAGATAACATAATAAAGAAAATGTGTCCTCTGGCAGAATTCAAACCTGTGTCCCCCTTTAATAGAAGGAAGCACCATCTAACCTTGCATATTATAGACCACTCAGCTACTGCACAACCAAGCAAGTTTCTATTTACATTTAAGAGTGTCTCTTCTTTCAGATTTTCAGTTACATAGCAACCCAACAGTCTGAATTTTTATGATATAAAAACATAGAAGAGTCCATGTTTATTTTGTAGTGGAATAGGTAGTAGAGCAGGTACTTGATCTAACATCTGCACTTGGAATGTAATTCTAACTTTCTGTTCAAATGTGGGAATTCTTAAATGCATAACTTTTCTTCCAAGCATAATCCATGCTTTTTAGATCCAGGTTTGCATGCAAATTTTTTCTTAATATTTACCTCTGCCCTTCTGAAGAATTCCTACTCTTGTCACTCAATTCATATACATATCTAGAAAATCCCATTCTGCATATAAATATGTAGAAAGTGTCACACTGGATTCTTGTGCGAGAATTCTTTTATAAAATCTTTATTTCCATAGATCTTCAAAAATACCAATGTAAGATATATCTGGTTCACCTCTGGTCTTTACAGTAGCCTGGTAAACGATATTAGTAATTAAACATCCCTTCCCTGAGGGGAAGCTATATCTGTTTCTGCAGTTGCATCCATATCATGTGAGCACAGTGCCTTCATTATATTTTTTATTAGTCAGATCACATTGTTCATACAACAATAGCTCAATTTAATTATGTTCCTGTTAAATATTTTATAGAGTTTGCAAGCAACAAAAAAGTGTTTATCAATAAATTGAATAAACTTACTTCCTACTTTCATCTTCACAGCTTTTGGAGAGCAGTGAGCGGGGGATTTCTTTTTCTACTAGATTTTTTTTTTCTGGCTGTTTGACTCAAAGTCTAAATTCGCAGTGTATTCACTTTTACTTAATGCCATTTCACATTCTTGCTTTACAGATGCATGGTTAAAAATACTTGTATGACTAGAATTTGCTGACTATCACAAACAGTTTTTGGGATCTATGATGTGTTGATAAAAATTAGGATACTGTTTTTTTTTTCTGCATTGGCAAAACAAACTCTTAAAAGGATCAAATGAGACATATATATGAGTAAAGTTAGATGAGAATGGCAGGGAATGGTAACTATATAAAGAAAATTTAGAAAGGTTCTACTTTGACAAGTTTTGCCAATGACACCAGTTCTTCATCAAAACATGTTAAAGTAGAAGTTTTCCAAGTTGTGTGTATGCATATATATATATATATATATATATATATATATATATATATATATATATATATATATATATATACACTTTATTTTGGGATATTATATTAAAAACATTACAGTCTTGTTTCGATGCTTATTAACACATCTCATCAGATGATTGTAAATTACTGGTGAGTGAATTATTTATTCAGATCTAAAAGCAAAACACACCCTATTTTTTAATGAAAAAAGATATATATTTATATATATATATATATATATATATATATATATATATATATATATAAAAACATGTTTTGTTGAACTTCTTTTCTTTTTTATTAACTTTTTCAAATTTCCGAATTAGTTATTTTATATAATTGGTAAATTTACCAAAGCCCACTTTTTTCTTTCTTTCCCCAATCCCACCCCACATTACTATTAGGTTGGTGCAAAAAAAAATGTCGTTTTCTCACATATGTTACTATGTGTGAAAACGACATTATTTTTGCACCAACCTAATACATTTATTTTCAAGGATTTTGTTTCTTGTGTGTTGATGAAAATGTTTTCAGTTAATTCCTGTGTTCCCTTGTTTGTGGAACCAACTTCAAGTAACTCAAGTCATTTATAACAGTCAAACTGAATTTTTACATGTATTTTAATTCTATTTTTCTATTTTTTTTATGGAGAAAGATACCTTATTTAATTTTGGCTACCTCTTTTTGGCTTCCAGAAAATGTAATTTTTTTTTTTTTTTGAAAAGTTGTTACATATTATCCATTAAAATCTCAATGATAATATATTTCACTAAAATATTTTTCATGATTTTAAAGAATAGAAATGAATCAGATTGCATGTTTTGTCTCCTAATTTCCATTTCAAAACTTATTTTTGAATTTTTGAAGGAAGGTGCTAACTAGACATGTCAAAGTAATACATTTTATGGTATTAATTAATCTGTCATACTTTTTGTTTGATATCACTTTATTATATTTCTGTATACAGGCTGAAAATCCTTTATTCAAAATTATTGGGACCAGAAGTACTTCGATTTTCAGATTTTTTTAAATTTTGGTATACAGTCTATTTTATTGGTACAGTATAAAGAATCTGAAAAATAGGGCAGCTTGGAAATGGAACCCAAGTATAAACACAATATCCCTTTATATTTCCTAACACAGTTTATACATATACCCTTAAGGTAGTTTTATATAAATAACATATACCCTTAAATAGTTTTATATAAAATTTAATAAGTTTTGTGTATATACAGATAATGATGTTATTTATGTAATGCTCACACAAATTTTTAAGTGGTGAAATTAAGGTTTACTATAAAAATAATGTTTTGTACTTTCTCTACGTGTACAAATAAAAACATGATCACAGCTTAGAAAAAATATATAAATGCAACACCAAACACTATTTCTACATCAGGTGTGAAAAACTGGAGGGAGAGGCCACATCTTTGATGACATCACTGAGTGTGAGAAAATTCAGTAAGCTATTAGTTTCTACTAATGATATTATGTTATGATTAAAATGTTACAATACATACAGGTACAGTATTTGTACAAAAACAAAAGACGGATTCTGATTACAGTTAAATGTAGCGAAAACAAAAAAAAAGTCAGCATTCTATTTGTAATACTGCAACACAATAATCATGCTATGGGTAGCCATGTTGCTTTCTGAAAAACTTTTGGATTTTGGAATTTCAGATAAAAAATACTCAACCTGTATTAATAAACTATGAAAATAAAAAAAAAGATTGTCTTTAATTAAGATTGAAAAGAAAACTTTATAAAAAATGAGAAAATTAAAATACAAACAAACTTTATCTTGTGAGCCAGACTGTTCTAATTTTAAACATTATGTTGATTCCCAAAAAACAAATACGGCCAATGTATCAAATACAGTTTGTATAGTATAGTATAGCTGGCCACTTGTATTCAAGGATACCCATCTCCTAGGGTGGCTAGCCAATCCCAATTGTAGATGCTTGCTCAAGTGCATTTGTGTTTATTCAACACCCACAGACCCCACATGTGGTTTATACTGCAACTATGCTGAGCAGATCTTAGTTACAGTTTCTGGGAAAGAGTGTGTTAACTAGCATGATCAACAATTTGAACAAGGCCAGCATGCTCAAGCCCTTGGCCACGATGACATACGACTTTGTGCTAGCACAGCTATCAACAACCCTGCTCAAAGGTTCCATCTACCCAATTTCACTCACACGGCTTGGGTCAACCCATGGTATGACTTTCAGGCACTTTCCAAAGGTGTCACATACTGGGATTAACCCCCTCCAGTCTGATAAAATTAGGAGGTCTCCTTTCTGACAAATCAATCATGGTGAGATTCAAACCTGGGTTTCATGGTCAGAATATGAATGTTCTAATCACTTGGCAACATGACCCTAAATACATTTTGTAAAAAACTGCTATCAATACCTGCCTACTCGTTTTTTTTTTTATTATTTATTGTATTCATGAAAATTGAACTTTAGATCTTTCATGAGAAATAATGACTTATTCAAGTGTAGATAACTATAAATAACTCTATTCATGGTGATAATGATAAATATACTATAGGCTAAAAGCTTAGTGTCCATCCTCTGAATTTAGGCTTCATTGTCTGAATGCACAGTCAAGTAATAGATAGCGGTTCAGATTGAGGAATTGGAAAGCCCAGTTTTAATTCCAGTCGAATCCATTACATTCACTTATGTGCTAATACTTTTGGGGAAGGTATGAATCCTCCTCTTCTCGGTTAAATAGCAGGACAGATCAGGTTCTATAGCCTTGGATGGCAACTGGTCTACCGCAGAAAGAAATGGCAACATACTGCAGAAAAAAATCTGCCTCGTCAGTCATGTATTGAAAGATACATGATCACCTAAGCGTGTATCACACATGGCACATAACTGACTGACTGAGTGAGTTCCCATTCATTTACTCTTGGTTTCTTAATCAACACTACAAAGATGAATCTACTAAGGTGCTGCAACACAATGAAATTAGTAAAATAGATCTTTTCGTGATAGAGACCCTATGAGTACTGGAAATACTGAAATATTTGATGCTTTAAATTGTAAACTCTTCAGAATAAAAATTCTTTAAGGAGGAAACTCCAGATTGTAAATTTCTTAATATCACTTTGGTAAGTATAAAGTCAGCAATATTTTCTATAGTAAAAGCTTAGTATGTAAAATTAACAAGTATGGAAGTAAAAAAAAAAAAAAAAAGATTTGACAAACAAACAGGAAGATAAAAGAAAAGTTTTATTTGCATAACTCATACTCCATATTCACAATTAAAATTTAAAAGTTTTTAAATTTTAAGATAAAGCTGTGGTTGGGTTTCAAGTGTGTGCAGTTTGATGTTACCATGACAACTATCCAACTCTAGCAAAACTTTTTTTTTCACTGCTTTGACAATATTTTTTGAAATTGTTTTTTTTGATTTATTTACAAATCAATTATAAATTTCAGTGGAAAATACATCTAGAATTGTTTTTTGTAATTATCTAAAATTTATCCAATATTTTTGTTGAATGGCAAAAAAATTGGCAGTCATGGAGTTGGTATTAAAAGTAAAAAAACATTGAAAAAAATAAAACATAATGAAATATGAAGTAATCTTTTTGCTTTTTTTTTCTAAGTGAGAAACGAAAATGAATTAATTGACTTTTACCCCTCTTATATTTCTTTTTAAGCCTGTTATGGAAACCACCTTAGAAAATGTTTAAGACAGTCGCAGATGATTTTTTTTAAAAATGAATAAAGAAAGGAAGGAAAAATTTTTGAAATAGAATATAGTCATATAGAAGAGTCACTATGAATGTAATGCTTCATATTTAATTATATCGACCTCTATTATCCCACTGGTGGTATGGCTGTCAAGGGTTAATCTTCCAACTATTATTCCACTGGTGGTATGGCTGTCAACGGTTAACCCTCCAACTATTATCCGACTGGTGGTATGGTTGTCAAGGGTCAACCTTTCCACCATTATCCAAACAGTGTTAAACTAACAAGAGACTAGTAACATTTTGTTTATGAGAAAAGGGTTATTATGTGTGTAACATTTTTCAAAGTGTTCACACTGTGATCCTAGGCAAAATTGCCAGGGAGTAGCACTTTGATCCAAGACAGTGTGCATAGATATTCTGATTATCAACACAAATGCCAATCTATTCAGAAATATTAAATAGACAATTAGGTTGTAAAAATTTTTAATATTTAACTTTGAATAGTTGTAAACAAAAATATAACACTATGTACAAAATTAATTGTACAAGAAAATTAATAATCAATTTTTCATATTTT
The DNA here is from genome assembly GCA_963932145.1 of Acanthosepion lycidas. Lineage (NCBI taxonomy): Eukaryota > Metazoa > Mollusca > Cephalopoda > Sepiida > Sepiidae > Acanthosepion > Acanthosepion lycidas. The sequence continues at coordinate 119,255,343 of OZ010573.1, forward strand.
TTGAGCTATAATATTTTCTAATCTTTTTTGGATAAGCTCATGTCCATATCACATTGAAACACCAGTTTTCATACAATCACCAGTTAAGCAACATTGAGCCTGGTCAGTACCTATACAGGTGACTGCTTGGAAAAACAGTGGCTGCAAGCTTAAATGTGCAGGTGGTATAATGGATAATAGCTAAGAATTCAAAAGCTGAGTTCCAATTCCAGTTGAGTTCATTATATTCCCTTCATGCACAAATACCTTTGGAAAAGGTGTGAGTCCACCGCTTCTCCCAACAGCTATGTGTTAATTAGTAAAACTTGGATCATTAAATTATTATTATCTCAAATATTTTGACAATCTAAAAATATTTTCTGGCTTTAAATAACCTGCAAAAGGTTGCTAAGTCATAAAAAAACAAATCAATCAATAAAAAAAATAATTTTTTTTTTTGTTTATTAAATAAGCGAAAACATCCCCAGGTTTATTTTTGCAGAAATTATGTGCAAAATTTTGTTTGCAGATTACATTGCTTTTTTGTTCTTATTAGTCTTTTCAATTCATTCGATCAATTTTCAGTTGTATTCTGGTTGGGACTCTGTGAAGGTCAATGTAAAATTTTCATATTCTTATTCAAGCTAACAGCCTATATTTCACAATAAAACACTTCAGGTCTTTATAATACTCAATAACCATTTCAGAATTTTCAACGAAAGACTTTATCCAATCCATGGGAATTGAAAGCTTGGTTATGGGATTATTATTATCCACAGTCATGTTAAACATATACATGGTATACTTTGTCAAAATTGCTTTATAAATGTTATCATATGAGCCAACTACATAGCTTAGATATACATAGACAACGTCTTTATACTCTGGTTCCATGGGGAAGATTTGCAAACACTACTGAACCATGGGAACTCTATTACATTTCACAAAGAAAACAAGAGATCAAGTGCTCTTCTTGGATGCACCAATAACTTGTACAGAGCATGGATTCAAGGCATCCATATATCATAAGCCAAAATTCATTGGAAAATACCTGAATTTGAATTACCACCATTCATAAATCATCAAGAAATGATGCTTTATAAATAGGCCAACTCTTAAGTGGCAACCCAGTCATATACCAACAGGAGATGAGAAATTCTCTTCAATATAACAATTCGCTAATGAGCCTAACATCAGTTTCCATTAGCAGGGATATTAATGGAAGAGTTGGAGGATAAAAAAAATTGGAAATCTGCTAAAATCTGTTTGGCATTCATAATGCGTACATTTGTGGTGTAATGGATAGCAAGATTATCTGAATAGTGAGTTTGATCCTCACTGAGCGCCTCATATTTTCAGCTTTGCACAACATTCAAGCATAGCTTAGGAAAATCATAACAGATAAATTTGAATAGATTCAAGGGATCTGCAGTTCAAACATCAGGACATATTCTCTCTTGAAGCAAGCTATCCATGACAGAGAACATGACCAAAAACTGTATGTATTCCATTCCATGTAGTTGTAACAAGGAATACAAGACACTTTCTAAAAGTATACATGGAAAAACATCATAAGGCTGAGAAAAGATATGGATTACTGTATATGGTAAACAACGGGATGGTTATCAACACCTGTAGAATGAAGATAATAGAGGACCACATGGGAGGATAACTGAAAGAATTAATGTGAATGTTAGGCTCTGACAACTTCCTCAGTAGACCAAGCATAACAATTAGTACCATCTGTGAGCGTGATTAAATAACAATAAAGGACATTAAAAATTTTCACCATCTGAGTAGAGGCATTAGGTTTAAAGTTCAAAAATTGTACCACTGATTTGTCCAAAAGTCAAATGGCATACTGGATGAAAGCATTATTTAAAACATTTGGTTCTATGGCAGTTTTAAGGTCAATCCCTGGGTTAGTTATTGCTGAAAATCATATACTTTGGTTCAGCAGGTAAAAACAAACAAGCCACAGGGATATGCAATGAGAAGAATCTATCCTTATGATGGAATAAAGGGTTCAATTCAAAATTCCAAGAAGGTTACTGAAAATAACTTGAAGTACAACAGTAGAAACATTGTGAGTATAACAACCAAGATTACCATACAATAGAAAGACATATAATAACAATGGAAATGTTTTATTTAAATCATTTTTTTTTAATCTACCAACATTAATACCTAATACACATAAATTTCAAAAGGGCTTACAAAAATAAATAAGTGTGAACTTATTGAAACACATAAATTTAAATGATGAAAAGCAGCCTCACTGACAATCACAAACGGTTTTTAATTTTTTGAAAGTTTGTTGATATTATTTTTACGTGAAGTAAAATCATTGGACTTTCTCCAAGACAGGAATTGAAATTTTACCAAAAATAAATCCAATCTTTTATGCTTTCTTAAATGGTTTTTCACTCTTTTTAAACTCATTTTTCTTATTTTTAATTAATCAATTTTTTTCATTCTCCATCTAAGAAGTTACTGGAAAGTTCTCAGCTTGACCAAGAAGGAAATGTTTAGTCTACCATTTTGATTTTGCAAAATATGGGTTGGGTTGAGAACTTTTCAGAAACCTTCATATGTGGTGGTATAGGAAAGTTTTCAGACTGTATGTACTAGGATTATACCATGCTCAGTGAATTTTCATTGGTATCCAGCCTACTGAGTCAGTCTGCCAGTGGGATGTGTACTATCTACTTTCAAAATGATGAGAAGTAATCACATGTGAAAAAACAGAAAATATGGAACAAATTTGTGAAGACATCTATGAGGACGATCACCAAACAATCTATAAGCTTTCTCATATGACTGGAATCCATAATGGAATCAGCCAGGAGATCCTCATGGAACAACTGAACATTTATCACATTGTTGTAAAGCATATAGTCAAACCATAATTTAGTTACTTCTAAACGCACTTATTGAACCAAATGTGCAAATAATCTAACTGCTGATAAGGGAAACTGACATCTGACAATAGAGACCTTGAGGGACACAGCTTACTATGATTTGTTTCTGACATAATCCGACCTGCAGGAAGAATTATTTTTGATTTTCTGACTGAATTACATGAAACAATAAAATTTTTTGGGGGGAATGATTGCCTAATTTTCTCTGTTTTAAGTTTTGTTCTATATTTGATGACACAGTATTATGTAGGTGAATGAGTTTGGCAAAAATTATGGGTTCCATGAGGGTTCAATCCTTGCTTTTCCAATATTTTATGTGTTCAGATCTCAAGGTTTTATTTAATACTACTGTTCACCACATACAAGGCCCAAGAGCCATTCAAAATAGAGGGTAATTAAATGAACTTGTTGTAAAAGCAATAAAGAGAGGAAGTCAGAAGTACATATTATGAGGATAGGTAGGATTGATAATCGTTGACACTAGACTTAAAGAGGTTAAAACTGTCAAGATTAAGATTGGGAATCTTCCACAAAGGTTTCTCAGATTGAAGGTGTAGAACTTATACATTAATGTTAATGATCTTTGTAATGTGAAAATAACACCAATGCTTATTTTTAACTGAATCCAAGAATAGAATTATCCCTTTCTTACAAAAATGGAAAGTGGTGTACCGGAGTATACAATAGCTGAAACGTTGTAATAAATATGGCGACAAAGATGAGGACAATAATCTGAATAATGTAAATAGTGTACATAATACTTCATCTCAGAAATATAGACAGGAAAATATTGTTAGAAATGAAGAAAAGAGTACTGAACTGTTACATAATATCAGTCCTCCAAAATGGCAGTGAATGCTGGACAGTCTGATCACAGATGCAAAAGAGATTTGAGGCAACAGAAATGTGGTTCTATAGAAGAATGCTGGGAATCCAACAAACCAAACATGTGAGCAACAACAAAGTTTTAGAAAAAATGGAAACAAAAACAACATTTATATGTTACCATCAGAAAGAGACAGTTGAAATTTCTAGGACACATAATGAGGAAAGAGGATTTGAAAATTAGTTACTCACAGGACTTATTGAAGGCAAAATATGCAGACAAAAACAGCACATAACCTATCTAACAAGCTTGCGTAAATTGTTGGAAGAACAGGGGTTAGGAGAGACAGAGACATCCTGAAAAGACATGATATATAGAAGAAGATTATCAATTCTGTGACTTTTTATATATATATATGTGAAAATATATAGAAAATAGGAAAGAACTGGTTAGGTAAATAATCCAAAGTTCTTTGATATTTTTGTTATTATTTTTAAAAAATAGTGCTCGATACAAAAGTAGAGCATAAATATAATTATTTATTTAAAAATATGATTCCAACACGCTACATAAGAGGTCTCATGTTTCAAAACAAGAGCTGAAAACTTCAATATAATTATTTGAATGAAATTGAATTAAAGTAAGCTATGTTCCATCTTCAAGCAAAATTTTTTGGGGAATAACTTATTTCTGAAATTTACGTGTTTTAATAGCATATTCCAAAATTGAAATCAAAATTTCCATGGTAACAGCCAGGGCGAATTGTTTAAATAGGTAGGGGTGTTGGGTGTTAATAATTTGTATCTATATAGAGTTACTTTCATAGATGTCAAGTCAGGGTAAGGTGGGGGTGTCTAAATTTAAAACGGAAGATGTTTTCGCCTAGTCTGGTTTATGTGTCTATGGAGATTTATTTATTTTTTTATTTTATTTCTTTATGAAAGGGATTTGTGTATATAAAAACTGCCATAACATTTGTTTTTTGACAACTTCATAAAGGGTTATCTTTTTTTGTAGGGTATTTAAACTATTTATTTGGGCTATGGATTATAAAAGTTATTTTATTGTATGTTTGTTTTTAAGCTAATTATTCAATGCATAAATTTGATGATGTCAGCAAAAAACCGTTAACTCATGTCTATTGTTTAATAGATTTTTATTATTTAGAAACTCAATAATGTGCAGTTTCTCATGGAGGCACAAAGGGCATGGGTCATTCCAAGTTTTACAAGTTCTAGTCCTGTTTATAATTTTCCATTTTACTTTAGGTGTCCTATTTATTTCCTTCAGATGCCAAAAATATTTAGATTGAAAAGTCTGATCATATATATATATATATATATATATATATATATATATATATATATATATATTGGTTATACATCCTGATCACCTCTATTTAATAATGGGATTATCCACCTCTCTATTAAGGCAGAACTGACAAGCAAACAAATGTCAAGACAATGTCATATTAAATAAAATAAAGATTCCTTGAAGTCCCTTTAGGATTGCTTCAGGCATTAAAACTGAGCTGACACTTGCAATGAGTAGGTACAGCTCAAGAGTATTCTAAGTTAATATATATTTATTATGTGAGACACAAATGGCTGAGCTACTAGCATGACATACTCAAATATATCATAATGACATATTCCGTTTTCATGGTAACAGGGACACCATGATGTGTCACTATAATGATACTTAATGTTAAGGCATTGTTTGTTTTTTTTACTTACTTTGTTTTATTTAAGCTGTCTTTAGATATTTCTTTTACTTTTAATGATTTAAACATGAAAAATAAGATATTCTGTACAAGCAAATATTTGATTTTAAGATAATGTTTGTCTTCTACTTTAGTACCAGCAAACAATAGGGCTAATTATGTACGGATAAAGAATACAAATATCCATATAAAATACAGTATATAGATGTAAGCATTGCAATACAAACTCTATAATCATTATAAAGGCTTTTTAAAAAATTCCTTCAAGAAAGTACAGATAGACATGTAGACCTTGAAACAATCTAGGAGTGAGAGAAGCCACTGATGAGACACTATTGCCAATTATTTACATTATTTGGACTATTGTCCTCATCTTTGTCGCCATATTTATTACAACGTTTCTGCCGTTGTATGCTCCGGCCTTCTTCAGGCGGTTGAAATGTCGAACTGAACCCTTTATTTTGCTCACTCGGGTAGACTGTTCTAGTTCCTTGAGGACACATGGTACAGTGGATAAAGGTGTTGGTTAGATCCAGTGACAGTACTCAAAGAGTGTGAGTTCAATACCCAGTTAAGGCAGTGGAGAACTTTCAGAGGGAAATTAACAAGAGATAACTGATAACTGACATCCATCAAACATGGCACGTGGAAGTAATATTGAAATGCATCCTCTTTCTCCACAAATTATAACAATGATTTTAAATCAATCATCATTTTCTTACAAAAAAATGTGTGGCCCGCAGCAGGGCATAGGTAATTCGAACAGTGCACATATATATATATATATATGAAGAAATATAGTCTTAAGATGTGCTATATTTATGGGATAAAGAGATAGAGCATGTGTAAATATAAAAGTGAACAATGAAGTCAACACTTAGAGGTGACTGTCTGTTTCATGCTAGACGCAATCGTCAGGCCACCTTAGAAAAAGTAAAAACAGTTAGTGGACTTGAGAAACCTATTTTCCTGAAAAATTGTTTTGATAGAAAGATTTTGATAAATTGCAACTGAAGGCAGCACTGGCCACTTAGCCAATCAATGCCAAATGTTTCCTTATAAGGAAATGACTAATATTATTATTACTATTTGCTTCTTTCTTCATCTCTATCATTTCTTTCCTACTAAAAAAGATACAAAACAATGGAACACTGTCCTGATTTGAAGAGTTGACCTGGTTGTAAGAAAGCAAATGAAGTATGGACTCCACTATATGGCACTATACAACAGTTTGAGCCTTGTGAGTGAAATCGGGGGATATTAAATTTTTCAAAATTTGTGAATGGTTGTGCTAGGATGAAGTCCCTAGGCACTTTAGGTTTGAACATATTGGCTTTGTTCAAACTGTTAATCATTCCAGATTATGCACTCTATCCTAGAAACTTTAACTGAAGATCACTCCACATAGTAACAATCTAAGGCATATAAAAAACAGACATATTCAAATATATGCAGCTAATAATGCATACGTAACAATGTATAAATATTTATAAATAAGGCAAAATAACAAATTAACAACTTCTTTTATAGGAGATGTCCTTTCTGAACATGGGCAGTTCAATTGTGGCTCTCCGAAATTTTCTACTCTTTTGTTGCTTGAAAATATCTTTGACCTCTTACCATTCCTATTTGTCCCCTTTCTGCCATCCATTCACACACATTGAATAGGTTATTCAGTTTTCTCCTGCTTTTCTTGACTTCAAGATGTCTTGTGTGTGTTAAATTCTCTAGAACTTCTTTCCTTGTTACATGCCCCAGCAATTTCAGCTGTCTTTGATGTATCCTGGGTATAACAATAAACTACACCCTGCAGCAAGGCCTCTGATTGGGAGGTTTTGAGGAGCATGGAGTCACCTTTTAATTTCTGTTGTTCCCACCCTGACCTGGCTTACTAAAACCTATTAGGGTATCAACTATGGGCAAATAGTTAACCGCCAAACTTGCAATACATTTTTGTAAAAAAATATTACCAGCAAAACATTTTTGTAAAAAAAAAAAATTAACTCAATATATTTAAAAAAAAAAAAAAATTTACCAGTAATACATTTTTTAAAAAAAATTACTAATGCTCCCCGACACCAAAAAATTAAATTTCAGCATTAAATGACCCATAAAGAGTTGATATAACAAATAAACAAACTGTCTCTTACTGATTATAAGTATCAGTTTCCTTGTAATATTAGAAATAACATAGAATAGGACAGTTGTATCTTTTTGTCATGTTAGCTATCTTGTACCAAAAATGGGAGACTATTTGAGATGTTTCTGAAGCATGGATGTGAAAAGACCAACTCTTTGAAACAACAGAGTATAAAAATAATAATTAGAAAATATATATTTAAAGACTTACATCAGAAAACTGTCTTATAAAAGTAAAGACTTGGCAAAAGATGGTTGATAAGTTCTTGATCTATTTTAATCATTTGTTGAAATGTTAAAAGTGGGTCTGGCTGTAAACTTTTCACCAAACTCTTGGAAGCTAACATTTTTAACAATATAGATAATTGAGTACTCTAATAAAATTATCTGATGGATAGAGATACACCTAATGTAGTGAGCAACTATCATTCCTTTTATATTCCACTGATGAAATCTAAGTTCCACTCAAGCAGTTTCTTCTCATGAACTAACTTTTTGTGGAACTGACTCTCAAGTGGATGTTTTTCCCTGATTACTACACTCTTAACCTGTTCATGTCTAGGATTAGCCTTTTTCTTCTACATATACCTTATAAACTGTGCCTCTTACTCTGTAACCCTCTACCTTAAGCAACTCTTGGGCCTTGTACAAAATGAACATTATTATAAGAAAAGAAATTGTGAGACTGATTATTGTTGACCATAGAAACTTAATTTTTTTTTCTTATTAAGTTGAGAACATTCACCTTTTTACTTAAAGGAAACACAGAATGGCTTTTCTTCGGCTGATCACTACTGGCAGTATGACTGACTCCTCTTGTCTACCAATTACAAGTACTAGCACGATTAAATTATTTCCTTCAGCACCACCCCACTTTATTTGGCATAGTACATTTAATATCTTTACAAATCATTTTCTTCCACATTTATTAAATTTATAAAAATATTAACATTTAAACTTACATAAAAATTATTCTATTAAACTTACGTAAAAATTTATTAAGCTTACATAAAAATTAGTTTATTAAAAATTTCATTAGAATTAATTCATTAAACATTCATTAAACTTTCATTAAAATTAATTCATTAAACTTTCATTAAAATTAATTCATTAAACTTATATAAAAATCAATTTATTCAACTATCATAAAAATTCCTGGTGCAACATTTATTTTAACTGAAATGCTTATTTTATGAGTTGAAACATTTTTAACAGCCTGACTATTCCAGACAGAGATTGCATTTAGTATAAAGTGTAGTCCTGATCTTTGGGACCATAAGTAAATATTATAAATTGCTTATTACTCAGGTAATGGCAGGTAAGTAGAAGCTGCAGAAAATAAAACTTCTAGAAAAGTGGGGACGTGCTGTAATTCACACAACACAAATAAGCCAAGTGTTATAATTAGTCCACCTATGTGTCCCAATATCCAACAAGAATTTGTTTATACAGACAAAACTTGTAACATCAAGAAGGCTTTAAGTTTCAATTAGAATTTCTTAAATTCTTCATTTCATTTACATAAAATAATAATTTCAAGATATATTCTTAAAAGTAAGCATCAAAATAGATAAAAGATACTTAGATTGAATTTATGTTCCAAGAAGTAAAATGTTTTTTGAAATTTTTTTGTTTTTTCATGCGCATAGTTGTTAGCAAGAGGGAAAACCTATGATGCAGGTTCTGAATTAGTGACATCAAATGTGCAGAAATTTAAATATCTTGGAAGTGCTTTAATAATTGATGGAAAATGTGAAACAGAAACCCAACAATGCATTGGAATAGTGAAAGATGTTTTCCATAAGTTAAACAAAATATTTAAAAGAAGGATTACTGAACTAGTATATAATATCAATCTTTCAATCTGGCAATGAATGCTGGACAGTTTCCTCACAGATGAAGAGGAGATTTTAAGCGATAGAAACATGGTTCTATAGAGGGGCACTGAAAACAGACATAGCATTTCCAATGAGGAAGTTTTAAGGAAAATGAAAACAAAAAGGATGCTTGTACTTAGAATCAGAAAGGCAATTAAAACACAATAAGGAAAGAGGGTTTGAAGAATTTTACATTGACATGATATACTGAAAGCAAGAAGGGTAGAAGGAAACATAATAACCCACTTAATGAGCTTGTGTGAGTAGATAACAGAACAGACACTGGGAGGGATAGTAAATGGACAAATAATGTTTAAAGTTCCAAAAATAGGAACTTGTGGAGAGCCATGATAGTCTATGTCTTGGAAAATATGATATGTAAAAGAAGCTCCTCTCAGGATGAGTAAGATACAAATGTTTATATATTAATCTTTATTTAGTTAATGGACATGACCTTTACCTCAGTAGATATAAATATTCATACGTTGCCTCACTATCTATATGCCTGTATTTTAATCATGATGCAAAGAAAATATTTTAAATTATATTAAAAAATATATTTTTTTTAAATAGGGACCTACATCTTAAATATAAGTATATTCTAAAGCAGAATCTAGATCCTCAAATGTGTATGTGTGTGAAAATAAGCACATACTCAGTGGTATACAAAATATCATATAAATCAAAAGTGATTTGTCATAAAATAGATGTTTCATCTATTAGGTTGGTGCAAAAATAATGTCGTTTTCTCACATAGTAACATATGTGAGAAAACGACATTATTTTTGCACCAACCTAATATTAATCTATATACACATACATACATACATACATACACAAGAAAAATTTTATATATATATATATATAAAGAATAAACACACACTCAGAAGTATACAAAATAGATAAATTAAAAGTGATTGATAATGAAACAGATATTTATATAAATATATAAAAAATAAATTTAGGTATATATATATTTATATATATATATATATATATATATAAATACACACTCAGAAATATGCATCATATAAGTTAAAAGTAATTTATAAAATATATATATATATATATATATATATATATATATATAGACATATAGATAAAATATCCTTTTTGTATACACACATATATCAATCACCAAGCACAAACACATATATATATATATATATATATATATATATATATTTATGAGCATAAGAATACCTACTTAATAAAAATATGTATAGAATTATCTCTATATATAGATACATGGGTGTATGTAAAATCTATATTCCCATTATATGTAAATGCATATAAGTTTTCTTATATATATATATATATATATATATATATATGTATGTATACACACACACATATATAAATGTGTGTGTGTGTGTGTGTGTGTGTGTGTGTGATTCTATTGCCCTGACACTTACAGATCCGTAACTTGTTAACAACATTTTGCTACAGGTACAAATCTATATCCATCTTAAGTATGGCTTCCAAATTGTATGCAGTCTGGATGTGTTCAAATTCAATATTTTTCATTTGTTTGGGTTCAGGATATCTCCCCCTACCATCACCCAACCAAAAAAAAAAAAAAATTCTTTTTCCCTCTCCTCACAAAGAACCCTCACCCCCAAAACCCCCCAGTAATCCACCCCTTCTTAGTCACACCCAACTACCCACTATCCTTACAGCAATCTGAATGTGGCTTCATTTATCTGGCACTCATTCTTGGCAGTTTTTTTTTTTTTCTAAATTGCTTTTACTCCGAGTACAAATACTGCTTCTAATAGTATTAAAATAATTTAAAAATTTCAGACTAAACTTTCTAAATGATGTCTGTAACCTTAACTCAAAATTCCTTGCCTTCTGCTATCAAATATTCAGAGAATATTAATTATATCAGGATAAATACTTACCCTTGCCCTGAAAGGATAGCATTTTTGATTGTAAATTAAATTTTAGAAAAGATTCTATGTTTCAGTTTGGAAGGGAATAAATATTTTAGCATTTTTTTTTAATCCTGTGTGAAGTTCATTTTAGTTTCTTCCTGAACAAAATGTTCAGTAGCCTGTATTATCAATGGACAGCCATTGGTTGGAAGTCAAATCTTCTCAAACGCAATCATCTTTTTCTGGTCAGAGATGGCTACAGGGATGGATTTAGCCTTTTTTTTTTTTTATTATACACTAAGTAAAAATTGATTTTATTCCAGTATATATTTCTTTTCTTTTTATATCATTTAAAAAAATATATATTTTCATCCTTTTTTTTTTTTTATACACGGTGTATTAAAAATACTTTTACAAACTTTGGAGGCAGGTTCCTCATACCAAAGCAAGGACAAAAGTCC
>OZ010573.1:119284645-119362145 GCA_963932145.1 Acanthosepion lycidas
AGGTGCTGTGTACCAAAAGAAAAACAAAACAAAATGGTTCTTCCAGTCTATAAGTAACAATCAAGCAAGGTAATTATGATATGCTTCGTCTCAGATGTTTTGTTAAAGCCAATTTTACATTTGATGAATTTAATTATAAACTATTCAACATTTGCTGACAAACATCATCAAAACATGCATAACAGAAGAAAAAATAACAGCGTGAAACTTCTTTGTCAGTAACATCAAACATAATTTCAATACAATTACTAAGAAAATTGGCCAAAATTGTTATTCTTCTAATTCCCAGGATTCAGCTGTCTTCTAATTTTTTAATATTGTTTTTGTGGGTAGAAATTTCTTATTAGTATTTTGTAAAGCAAACAATATGACAGACTATTAAAGATTTGAATTCAAAATATTGTCATATTCACTTTATTTGTAAAAAGGGCCTTAACTGAATAAACAAATACTGAAATAAAGAAAAACTTATGAAGGCAATGAGGAAAGTTAAAAAAAAAAGATGAAAGGAAATACCATAGATATATGATAAATATGATATCAAACTGCTAATAAACATGAAACAAAATAAATCAGAACATTGTAAATAATTTCTAGAAAATGTTATAATCATAAAAATTATAAAGATGGCACTGTATTGCTTGCAGACTCAAAATGAAAACTAAAAGAACTCTGAGACAAATTAGTAAAGGAAAGCAAGAAAAAAGGACTAACTATTAACTGTAAAAGAGAGAATACATGTCTATGAGTGAAAGAAACATTCAATATGTGAGTTGTGTATTGGGGGCGAAAAGCAAGCAGAGAAATTCAGCTATTTAGTCTAACAACAGACAACTGAAAACATGATACACAAATATGAAAGGACAATGAAACAGCAAAAATATATTCAAGAAATTAAGGAAAATATCTTCCAGAATATAACAATGTAATAAAAACTAGGCATAACTTCTGTAAAATATCTTGTATCCTCCATGGGAATAAATGCCTGACAGTATTTTCACAGATAAAAAAAGGTGGCTTGAAGTATTTGAAAAGTGATTCTAACAAAAAATGCTGTGAATAACATGGACAGAAAATGTGGGCAACAAGGAAGTTTTAAAGAAAGTAGAAACTAAAATTAAACTTACATTCACAATCAGAAAGAGACAGTTCATGGCAATCATTTCTTTTTTATTAACATATTCACAGCCATCACCATGACTGCTATCATTCTTTTTCTTCTTCAAAACTGCTTTCTCATTATATTTCTTACATGCTTTGTTATTCTTTCAATAATGTCTGTTTGTTAACAAATGCATACAATTTGTCATTAGTTATTTATTTACCATCTACCAATCCAAATTCAAATTTTCAAAAAGAAAGTAAGATATTTAATGAATAACGAGCCAAGAGAAGAAAGAGAAAATGAATGCACTAACACCTACATGAGTTTTATAGAATCAAAGTAATTCGTTTCTATTTTTATTTTTACTGATAAAAAAATAAGATTATTTTAGAATTAGAGGGCTATGGAAATATAGTAAACAAGATGCCTCTTTTGGCATTGTGTAAAGTTTCAGTGACTGCATGCCCATAACCTTATAGTATACAATAATCCTGAGATGAATTGAGGAAAAAAAAAAATGAAATATTAAAAAATTAGAAGAAAAAAATATTATAAAATGGAATGAAATAACAAGAAAAAAAGAAGAACAAGTAAGGATAAATAAGAGAGTAAGAATAACGAGAAAAAATAGAACTAAAAAAAAAAAAGAGTGAAAATGAAACAATAAAAAATGATAATTTTAAAAAAAGAGAAAATAGATCAGGGTGAGACTTAATTGAAATAAAACACTTTGAAGAATGATTTTGCTGGAACAATGAAATCAAAATAAAACAAAGGATAAAAGTGGAAGAAAGCCACCAAAAAAGAAAGAATAAAAAAGATATATCTGAGATAAAGGTAGATAAAAATGAAAGACAAATCAGAGAAAGCATAGGAGGAAGACTTAAATATGAAAGAAAGAGAAAAATTCTAAAAAGAAAGAGGTGAAAGAATAAAACACAAAAGGAAGAAAAATGATGCAAGTAAGGAAAGAGATATGAAGCAATAAAAAAAGGAAGAAAAACGTAATAGTAATGGAAAGATTGAGAAATTCAATGAAAAACGAACTTAGTCAAAAGTTAGCATGAAAAAAAAAAATAATATAATAATAATGATGATGATGATGATGAAGAGGAGGAGGAGGAATTAAAGAAAACACTGACCAAAAGTTTGAAAAGAAGAAATATGAGAAAAAATGATTAGAAGATAATAAAATTTTGAAAAAAAAAGTAGGGAATGAAATAAAGACTAAAAAAAAATTAAGCTGATGCTATATTTAAAAAAATATTTACCATTCAAGAAAGAAAAATTACTAATGCAAAAGTATTATATTTAAGTAAATATTTAATATTTAGTTAAATATACATTTAATAAAATATTTTAGACTAATTGATAAAAGCAATGGTCATCTTAGAAAGAAAAAGGAGAGTATCTTCTTTTATGTGCTGTGGCCATTCAGAGCATAGATGATCATGAATCTCCACAATTTCCTGTCCTTTGTAGCTCTTAATAAATTTACGTCTGTTTTTTTTTTTATTTCTCCTGAACCTTACCCTGCCATACAAAAAGAGAAAGGGAAAGAACTTGCTGTAGAAAAGTATGAATAAAAAAAGGAAGTAAAAAGGAGAGTAAGGAGGAAAAAATGTTGAAGAAATAAAGAAAGAAACTGGAAGAAAGTAAGAGAGGAGGGAATAGAACAAAATAAAGATGAAAAAAGGATAAAAAAAGAATGTTCAAAAAAAAAAAAAAACAAGAAAAATATAATTTAAAGTAATGAGAAGAAAAGAATAAAGAAAACACAGCAAAAATGAAAAGAGTGTAAATAAATTGCCAAGAAAAGAAGAGAGACTATATGAAGTGTAAAAAAAAAGAAAGAGTAAAAGTAAAAGAACAAAAGAGAAAGTGTATTAAGAACAATCCAAAAAGAGAGCATGCAAAGAAAGAGAAATAGAGAAGAAAAGAAAGACAAACCAAGGGTAAAAGAAAGTATAAAGGGGCAACAGATAAGATGGTATAAGAAGTAACAACAGAAAGGAAATAGATATAAAAAGAATGAATAAAAAAGACATAAGTAGAAAAGAAGGAGAAAGAAATACAAAGAATACAGAAAAGAAAGATGATTAAAGAGATAAGAAGAAAAAAGGAGGAACAGAAACATTTCTACAGAAGAAAAATCTTGTAATGGACAGAGAAGGTAAAAGCAAATCACATCCATGACAGTCCACCCAGGTACATCCACTGCCTGCATACAAAGGAACCAATGACACTAAAGAGCTGAAAAAGGACAAGAGGTTGTAGAAGAAAAGTTAGAAGCAAGAGAGAGAAAGAGAAAAAAAAGCTGGAGCCATCAGTGACACTCAACCACCACCTAACAACTACTACATTATCAGTTCTTTGCTCAATAATCATATTCAGAGGAGACATTACATGAATCAGTCAATAGATATAATAAAATAATTTGCAAGTTCAAAGGTGAATCCCAGAGAATCCAGGTGCAGAAGCAAAATGGATGAGGGGGTCAACACAGAACTGAAAGTAGAGATCCTATATTGTCATTTTGAATCAAGGTACAACAAACAGTCACACCAAATCTGAGAATTTCCTTTTTCAGTAAAATTGCCATATCCATAGACCCATTCTTACTGATGATGATTTTGGTTTATCGGTTTCTTTAAATATTTGAAGCTTATATTTTCATATTCTACTGAGTAAGTTACCTTCATTTTTCTTTTCAAATTAAAACAAATGGCTTTATTATTCATTTTTATATTTTTGATGACCATTTTTTTTATGTTTATTTTTTCTTCTTTTCCTTTCTAGTCTGAAATACAGTGTCCAATAGATAAATTGTTGTATAAATTTTGCAAAAATGAAAATAACTCTGATATCTCGTTTTAACAGATATATTTACCAAAATTACACAAAAATATCTTGAAATACTAAAGAGAAAATTTATTCAATAAAATTGCCATTTGCTTCAACCACTGCCTGCAGACAACTTCAGAATCTCCTGCCACTCTTCTGGATGGTCTCCCTATTTAAGTTGGTGAATGCTGCTATAAGCCTTGCCTTCAATTCATCTTTAGTGTTCCAAGGAGTTTTGTTGGTCTTTCGCTCAGCTGCACCTCACACATAATAATAAAGAGTTAGGTGGGATGTAAGGGGTGATGTTGTTGCAGAAATTGTTTGACTGGGTTCTCCTACTTCTGTGGCATAGGGAAGAGTCCTGTTGCCAGACATAAGGTCTTGCAGCAGCAACCCTTTTGACCCAGGGAAGCACTATCTCCCTCGTTATGGACCTGATTGACTTGGATCTCCCCAACAAATTCAGGAGTTCTTTTCTTATCAGAATGAGCTTTCTGAGCTGCTGTACCTTCATAATCGCCATTAGACTCATCCAACTATCTCTGAATCCTCTGCAGTATCCTCAGATTTAAACCCAAACAATCTGAAATGTTTGTATTGCAGCTTCCAAACATGAAAGCAAAGCAATTTAGCAAGCAGTTTCTAAATTTCTTGTGGAATGAATCGAGTCATACTCTGTTCTTTTTCTCACAGACAGTGACCAACTGATTCTGCTATACTCTTCAGTTGCCAAAATCAAAAACAAACAACGCACATGCATGAAATTAAAAATATAAAATAGCAACAATTTACTTTTGTGCATCATCTTCCTTTGGGGAACATGGCTCTCTACAAAATCCTATCAATTGTAGCGATCATGGCTCTCCACAACATATTATCATTTGTAGCTCTGAATAATGTTACTTTACCTCTGTTTACACAAGCTCGAGGTAAGTTACTTGCTGTTTCTCTCTACCTATCCTTCCTTCAGTATGTCCTGTGAGTGTCAAATATTTCAAGTCTTTTTCCTTATTGTGTCTCAGAAACTTCAACAGTCTCTTTCTGAGGCTATATACAAGTATGTAATTTCCCTAAAACTTTCCCATTACTCACATGCCCTATCCATGGTATTCTCAACATCCTTCTGTAGGACAACATCCCTCTTGCCTAAAATCTTCATTTCACCTGTGCAGAAATTCTTCAATGATCATAGATACCTAGGAGGTTGACATTATACAGCAGACTGAAGATTAGGGTTGTTGTGATAAGATCCCGTTACCGTCCTTACTGTCATGAATGGACTGATCCATTCATGATAAGTTGTCTAGAGAAGGGAGAAGATAATACTATTGGAGTGACTTGTCTAGCTGAGTATTGAATACTATTATCATGACTGACTGTCAAGTATTGTGGTTTGCCAGACCCCACATCACAACAGTTGGTAATGAGGATGATTCACTATTTATTATAACAAAGATTCACTTTTTTCAACTTGTGAAATCTGTATGTGGAAAAAGAAAAAAAAAAACTCACGTCATAAATAACAAAACCTTAAAACATCTGCCATATACATTGGAAGCAAATTTTCAAATCAAACTTAATTGTTTGATTTGAAAATTTGCAGGAAACATTGTTGAGAGACGTATCGAGAAGTTATTGTACATGATAAAAGAGTTTATATGGATGCATAAAAAGCATCTAAATCAAATAAGAAAAAGGTACTCAGATGAACAGAAGATTTGAAAGGAGAAGCTAATGGTGGTTCTGTATGATGCTTTTGATGTACCTATGCTTGATATAGCTCTGGACACCACACGCTCCAGCCAAAGGAAGACAGTATACAGATGTGTTGGATCTTAACCCCAAAAGAAAAAAGTATAACTTCTGTAGGAGGTAAGTCATAAAAGGGGAGTTGTTGTGGTAAGAGCCAACTACCCTCCTTACTATCATGAATGGACTGATCCATTAATGATAAGTAGTCCCGGATAATTGTCTAGAGAAGGAAGAAGATAATACTATTGCAGTGACTTGTCTAGCTGAGTATTGAATACTATTATCATGACTGACTCAGTCGAGGTAAGTGTTGTGTCTTGCCCATATCATAATAGTCAGCAACGATAATGATTCACTATTATAACAGTGGTGGACAAAGATTCATTTTTTTACACCTTGTAAAATCAGTATGTCAGAAAGAAAAAAATTAAGCCAGAAACAATGGAACATTAAAACATTTGCGACATATATCGGAAGCAAATTTTCAAGTCCAGCAATTAAAAATGGAGGACTAATGTTGGAATTAATAAAGCAACAGCAAGACCAACAATAAAAACAGCAATTCCAAGAAAAATTATTGAGACAAGAACAACATCAAAAAATATTAGAAATATTTATGAAGATTAAAAGGAACCAAAATACTTCTGCTTTTTTCTCACAGGACTCAGTAGCAAATGCAATTGGCAAATTTAAATATAACCTTCATGAAGAAGTTGTTACATTTGTAGCATACAAGAAAAAAAAACTTTTAAAAAGACTATATAAGCTGGTTGGACAAGAAAAAAGTGTGCCTGTTACTAAGAAAGTTTGAGAATTTTGACTAAGCTTGAATGGGACTGAAAATCGACCTTGCAAGTTGTAGCTGAAGAGTGTCAAAGAATAATGAACTTATGATATGATACAAATATAACTGAAGGAATTCAATTCATCCCAAAGTATATGGGAAATCAAAATACTTTACAAAACCAAGTCCATGTTACAGATACAACAATATACATTTCAAAAGGAACTGCTGTTTTAAGAATAAAAATGTTTTGACTGTGGAAATTACACAAGAGTTCACATTGTAAAGTTTTTAAAAAAAAGTCAATATTTAAGAGCATGACAAATGTAGCATCAATGACAGGCAATGCAGACAAGGGTCAGATTTGACTATTATGAATAAAGAAACATGGGTAAGAATCATTAAACCAATATTAACATGATCAAAAAAATGCTTGGGATGTTACGAGGCAGGAATTGAAATTTAGAGATGAGTTCACATCAGATGTATTGTTTTATGAGAAAATGGTGAAGGCCAAAGCATTCATCATGGAAAGAACTCATAACTTGTTCAAAAAGATTTGATCCAACAGCTCAATTTATGGGATTTGCCCATAAACTCTTTGTAATAAAGGTGGATGGCTATTCTAGTAACTCTGAAAAGCTGAAAAAAAAAAAAAAAAAAAAGAAAAGAATTGACATATCAATTTCCAAAAGTTTTTTTCTGAAGGGTTAGGGGAAGTGACAAAACTAATGCCAAGTTCCAGTCCAAGGAAAATATGGTACCAATTTTTAGACCTGAGAGGAATGTTCCCTTTTCAGCTTTCAATATGATAAAAAAGTGAATGAAATTATTTGGAAAATATGGGAGTTATCGACAAAGTGAATTATAACAATTGGGCCTCCCTGACTTTCTACATGAAAAGGAAAAATAATAAAATCCAATCCATAATGTGTCGATTCTCCATGGGGCTGAATGATCATCTACAAGCTTACAATTATTCCCTGCCAAGCTCAGAAGACATTTTCGCCAAGTTAAATGGCAGAAAGTACTTTTCAAAGTTGGGCTTGTAAATCCATGTTGACGAAGAAGGTTCAAAACTGTGAACAATCAATCATAAGGGATTATACAAGTTTAACAGATTATCTTTTGGAATTAAGTTAGCACCTGTAATTTTTCAGATAGTAATGAGTAAAGTGTTGAGTGATTTAAACTTCACAATCGTCTACTTAGATGAAATTTTAATAAAAAGTGAAAATCAAGTGCAGCATATACAAATACTGGTTTAAATTGAGTGATGAGAAATGTAAATATTTTATGATGAAAATTAAATATTTGGGCCATATCATCAGTGAAAACAATAGAAAACCAGACACAACCAGAATAAGTACGATTAGAAAAAAAAAAAAAAAAAAAGAAAAGAAAATGCCCTCCCCAACAAATTTGTCATCTTTATGAACATATTAATATCATTTTTCTAAATTATTATAATGTTTTTATTTCACAGATGCATTTTTTGCACCATTAAATAATTTACTGAAAAATTCTCTAAGTGGAATTGGACAGCCGAATGCCAAAAATCATTTGAAAAAATTAAAACGATTCTAACCTCCGACTTGTTTCTCTTGCATTTTGATTCAAAATTAGAAATAATCGTGGTGAGCGATGCTAGTAACTGTGGTGTTCAGTGCCATAATTTTCCATAAGCACAAAGATGGTCCTGTAAAAGCAATATCACATGCATCAAGAATACTTTTATCATATGAGAAGAATTATAGCCAGATAGAGAAAGTGGTGTTGGGAATAATTTTTGTTCTATTTACATTGTTCAGACTATCATCTCCATCTTTGTTGCCATATTTATCACAATATTTTGGCCGTTGTACACTCCAACCTTCTTCAGGTGGATGGAATGTCGAACTGAACCCTTTATTTCACTCACTGGGGTAGACTGTTCTAGTTCCACATGCCATGTCTAATGGATATCAGCTATCAGTTATCTCCTATTAATTCCCCTCACCAAGTTCTTCATTGCCTTAACCAGGTATTGAACTCATACTCTTTTGGGTCATGTCACTGGATCTAACTAATGCCTTTATCCACCCCAGCGAGCAAAATAAAGGGTTCAGCTTGACATTCCAACCATCTGAAGAAGGCTGAAGTGTACAATGGCCAAAACATCACAATAAATATGGCAAAAAAGACGAGGATGACAGCCCAAACCATGTAAATAGTGTACATAATACCTCATCTCAGAAATATAGACAGATATTAATTTTTGCTGTGAAAAATTTCATGAATTCAACCACAGTAACAGGTTCATCCTACAGGCAAACTACCATTCATTTTTATCTATTTTTGGACTGAAAAAGGGTATCCCGACACATAGAGTGAATCGACTACAGTGATGAGAAACAATTGTGTTGAATTACAATTTTAAAATGGAATTCCCGCTATCAAAAAAGTTAAGTCACACAGATGGTTTGCTGAGACACATACTTAAATTATTGAACCTTTAGAAGATATGGCAATTGCAGCACTAAGAGCTGAGAATAAAATCAAGAATATTCTGTGCAATACCATATGTAATCTACCAGTGACATTGGATGAAACTAAAATAAAAGCTCAGGTGGATACTTTTATTAGAGAAAAAAAAGCAAGGTGGAAATTGAAGGAGAAAATAAAAGTAATTCAGTGATAATGACTGACAGTGACAATATTTTTTCAATCAGCAATGAAGTCTTAATCTATGGTGAAAGAGTGGTAATGCCTGCATCTCTTCAGAAAAGGATGTTGAAAGAATTTCATCCAGGCCATCCAGGCATTTCTAGAATGAAATCTCTCATGCGTGGCTATGCCTACTGGCCAAATATGGATGAAGACAGAGAAATATTGGTAAAAATGTGTAGATGTTGTACCATGGCAGCAAAATCACCACCAGTTAAATTCCACCCTTGGCCAAAGACAAACAGACAATGGTTGAGATTACACATTGATTTTGTGTGGGACAATAAATGGTGTCTACTACCTAATCATTGTTGACAGTTTTTCCAAACGGCCAGAAATTTTAAAATGCAAATGTCTAACTTCTACAATTACAATAAACTTCTTGCATGAATTATTTGCTAGATACAGTACGGGATACCCTTGCTGTTTCAGACAATGCCACGCAATTCACTGCTAAAGAGTTTGAAAGTTTTTGTAAAACCTTTGTGATACAACATATCAAAACTCCCCCCTACCATCCAAGGTCAAATGGGAAAACAGAACACTTCATTGATACATACAAAAAAGCATTAAAAAACACAATAGAGATGAAAGTAAGGATATGTTATTACAGCAGTTTTAATGCGTATATTGGGTGACATCTAATTCTAACACTGTATCAGGTATGTCCCTGGCATAACTAATGTTCATAGGGAAAATTAGATAAGTTTTTGACAAACTGCTTCCAAATAAAAAAAAGTCGAAAACAAGAAAAAATCTGATACCCAGGAATACTTCAAATCCAGCAAAAAAATATTCTTTCGAACTTACAAAAATAGAAAGGAAATCTGGGAAGATGGGATAGTTGAGAGACATATTAGAAAGTTATTGTACATGATAAAAGGGTGTATCTGGGTGCATAAAAGACATCTAAATCAAATAAGAAAAAGTTACTCGAACAAACAGAACATTGGAGAGAAGAAGCTGATGGTGGTTTTGTATGACGTTTTGGATGTACCTATGCCTCAGATAGATCCAGAAATTACACACTCCAGTAAAAGGAAGAAAGAGCCTAAAGAAATATTGAATCCTAATGCAAAAAGAAAAAGTCTAACTTCTTTAGGAAGTAAGTTTCAAAAAGGAACATGTTGTGATAAGGGCCAGTTACCCTCCTATCATGAATGGACTATGTTTATGATAAGTAGTCCTGGGTAATTGTCTAGAAAGAAGCTAATACTATCACAGTGACTTGTTTAGCTGAGTATTGAATACTACAATCATAACTGACTCTGTCAAGTACTGTATCTTGCCAGACCCCACTTCAAGGCAAAGGTATACTTCAAAAAACATCCATAAGAAAAACAGAATGAAATTAACAAAGGAATATAATTTTCAAATGTTGTTTCCATTCAGCAATAAAATGCTATGCTTGATAGACAAAATTGATTAAACAAAAGTTGGATAAATACTGGCAAAAATATAAAGTCATAAGGATTTCTCATTTTATACAGGGCTTAAGGAAAAAAAATTGTCATTCAAATACTTTGTCCTAGAACTTTATGGGTAACAGATCAAAAAAATGGTATCAGGGATGTATGTCATCTTTCATTGTTTTCTGATCTGTTGCAACAGCAAGAATTAGAAATGTCTCCCAAAGTGGGCAGTGTATAGTTATGCATGATAATAGATCTTTATCAAGTATGCTTGGATGATAACCTATTTATAAGCAAAATCTTGTCTGATAAGTAGGTCACATATACACAATAAACATATTTGCATACTTACCTTGATCATCTCAATAGAGCTCAATAATAGTAATAAATGTAAATACTTATCTATATCCACATACCTTTACTTATAAAAATGTTTATGGGCTGGGGGTACTGAAGAAGTGAGCTAGAAAAGAAGATACAGGTTTAACTCTGATAGCTCAGGTGTTATCATTTTTGACATACTGGGTTATCAGATGCCATCAGCACCACAGGGTTAGATTATGAAGTTAGCTCTTTTTGGAGAGATTAAAGATATCGTAGGTCACAGAATGAGGATACACAGTAAGAATCAATTATCAATTATTATCATTATTGGATTAAGATTATATGGAGTGAAGTTGGTTCCAGGGGATTATAAGATGACAAGTCAAACATGCACTGATTTTTTTTGAAGGCACACTTGGCGCAATGATTCAAGAAGCTAAACCCATTTGAAAAAAACAATGATTTTTATGCATGACAATTTGTTATCACATTCAGTGCAGAAAAGTGATGCATATCTGAATAAAATGGGTTTTAAAGCAGCCATTTGATAAAGTGATTGCCTTATTCATTCACCTTTGACCTGACTGCAAACTTGTGAAGTATTCAGAAGAGGAAATTTTACAATATGCAATCTGTTTCTTAAGAAGAAATATAACTAACTAAATAAATATAATTGCAGCTGAGCTGAACCAATCTAAAACTTGTTTCGGAAAATAGAGCATAGATTTCATATCTAATGTTGCTTTTATAACTTTGTAATTATTACAATGATATTGTTTTCATTCTTTTCAAAAATATTTATTTTATAAATTTTGCACACATTCTGTGAATATAATTTTTAATTGCAACACAAAATTTCTTCTAGTGTCAGTAAAATTAAAAGTGATCAATACTGTGGAATGAAATGTAAGTTGAATTCAAAATGTTAATCATTTAATGCCTACCCATGATCTAGAAAATTTATATAAAATATTAATTTCAGAAAATTTTGATCCTTACCCTCACACAAAAATTTGTAACAGCCAACTCTTAGTAATAATTGCCTAGGTGCAAGATGAAGATCCTTTAGAAAACTATGAATAAATAAATAAAATTGACCATATTATGAGAGCTAATAAATGAATTTTTATCAGTTTTTGTTTTTCAGTCTTTATATTGTTCATTTAAAATAAAAAAAAGAAATTATTAATTTATATAAGCATTTAAAGAGGATATGCATAACTCTAATAAGAATATTTTCAACATGCTTTATACTTCCCATTTAATCAACTCTGTATGTCTCTTTTGATTCATTCTTATGATAATTTTGTGCATTTTTCTGAAGGGAAATTGATTATGTTTTAACAAGAGTCTCTACTTAATCTGGTCTCAGTTATCAGCATGTAATCCTATGTCAGTAACAGTTGCATCACAACAATGCAATGTCATGTAATCAAATTTTCATGCTGTTACAGAGATTCAAACACTGATACTCAAATGTTCTAATTCAAGAGAAATGTTTAAATTAATTGAAAGAATGAGAAATATTAGTATAAGTGTGATAAGCACAATTTGTTCTATCCTTTAACTGATTTATGATGACATTTTCAGATGGAATTATATGTGGTAAAGTGGTGACCCTATGGTGAGATTCAGATGGTTTTAAGAAGACAACTCAGGCATTCATTAATTTTTGAAGGCATACGTGGAATCATGGTTAAAGAAATTAAACAGTTTTTAAAATATGATTATTTTATGTATAACAATGCTTCATCATATTCAATGAAGAAAATAAATGAACAATTTCATTTGAGAAAAAACTCAATATGAATTCAATTTTTTTTAAAAAGTCTGTATCGATAAATATTGCTAGAATGTTTTCATTTTTAATTCGACACTTTTACATTTATTTTTTTTGATCTAAGCTTATATTACAATTATAGAAATAGTTTGGACAAGATAACTTTTCACCAATAGAAATTGATTTCTAGATAATAAAAAAGCAACAAATTTAATCAATTATATGGTGTATATATTTCAGTTAAATTCATCATCAGTCTTACATCACAGATCACTATCAGGTAGTTTAAAAAAAGATCTAAATATCTAGTGTGAAATAATATCATCCATTGAACTTCTTATATAAAAGATAAAAAGACAATCCCAAATAAATGTTTATATTTACTAATAATTTAAATGTTAATTTAATATCTACATTCTGAATAATTTCACTCAAGTCAAAATAAAGAAAGTAAACTTAGAAAAAAAAAGAAGAAAAATAAAATAAACATTGTAGACAAGAATTGAATAAACAATTTTTTATTGAACGTTTTGGACTGTTTCAGGATTTCTATTCTCTTCATAAGCTAAATATTTAAAGTTATTTAATGTGTAAATCCAAGTGCCACAATACAATACAGAGGTGTAAGAATAATCAAAAAAAAAAATGCAAAAATTCAAATTATTAGGTTGGTGCAAAAATAATGTCGTTTTCTCACATATGTTACTATGTGAGAAAACGACATTATTTTTGTACCAACCTAATATTAGAAAGAGAAGATAATTAATTAATTCAAAAATCTAGGAGAAGAGAAAAAAGAGGAGGGGTTATTTATTACATCCTCAAGTCTCTCGGATATTTACTTATTTATTTAAATCAGGCTCCCATTTTGCAATCTAGAATCTTTCTCTAACTGCCTATTTGCATTGTGTATCTACCTAGTTAATATTAGAGAAACAAAATTAGATTAGTTGGGAGTGAGCTTTAGATCACCAAGGTATTTGCGGCAAGAAGCCTCTTTGAGGCTATGACCACTCATCAGGATTAATGCAGGTTTAGGGTTAGCACATGCTGATGAAATATTGCCAGGTACTTATCATCAAGATATGAGGAAGTTCACGAAAAGACTGTGGTATCATCTGCATTTATAAAGAATCTGAGATTGTTCTTGAGCCAATGATTAATATAAAGATGGTAGGACTGAGGAGAGAGTTTTTGGGGAGACTAGCATTGATTTAATGTGCTCTAAAGGACTGGCCATTAACAACAACCTTTATAGACTCACCTAACAAGAAAGACTTGATGACAAAGAGGACTCTCCCAGAGTTTCCATTGCTGGTCCATTTGTGTAGCAATTCCTTGTGTCTCGCTTTTTCAAGTTTCTTCAAGATATCAATGTTGATCATTATCAAGCTACTTACCTAACAGTAAAGACTTGATAACTAAGAGGACTCTCCTAGGGATTCCATAGCTGATCTGTTTGTGTCTCACTTTGTCAAGGTTCTTCAAGATGTTGAGGGTGATCATTCTCAAGATATTTTTATTATCAAGCTCTTTGCTGATTCTTTGCATGATACTGGAATGTACCTGGATTGGTACATCCATGCATGACTGCAACACCTTGTAGCCTCCATGCTATATTCAGACAAAAGAAAGAGCAACATTATTAAATAAATGTCTCAAAGGTTTTTGCAAACAAATTATGATAATGTTGATTAAATTATGATAATGTGGATTTTAAGTGCTCGTTCTCATTGCACTTGTACATCAATTTAATGTGATATGAAAATGCTGGAACAAGAATGGGATATTCATTGCTCTTGATCCAATTTGAACAATGTTGCATCAATTATGTACTATATAGAGAATGACAATAATGAAATTAATCAAATATTAATGATATCAGGATGAAAAAAAATAACTGATAAAATATAAACAAAGTCTCATAATTAATTAAACAAGTATTACTCAGATTTCAGAGCAAGTTACATTTTTAAAATACAGGGTGGTCTGAGAACTTTGTCATCCCTTACCAAACAGTAATAAGAACAATACAAAGCACATGTACTGGATTCAGTTCATTTACTTTCATTGATGCTGTCACACATCAAGAAAATCTGTATGAACACCATCATTTTCATGCCACAAAATGATGCGGTGCTATGTACTGTACGATATTTTGCAAAGCTGTGTTTTGTTGATTGTTGCAAAGGCTCTTCAAACAGTGTCTTTCAACTGATAGGTATTCTGGTATCATTCATATGAAACCCTCTTCTTGATAATACTCTACAGATCATTGAAATAGAAAATTATATTATGTAGGCATGACAAGACTTTCGAACCACACTGTAGTTTAAAGAAATTGTACATTAGAAGAAAGGAGTAAAATGCAAAAGATGATCAGGAAGAGAAATGACTGAATGAAATTAGAAAATAAAAATTGTGTAAAATAAGAGAAAGAAGAAGAAAAGTTTGGTTTGGTTTTATGGTTTATCAACATCTCAATGGCTTATTTAATGTGGACAAAATTTTTATTGTTGGTAATATTTTTTTAAAATCTATTTCTGTTAATATTTTTCCTTCACAAAATCTATTTCTGCCAATATTTTTCTTTCAAAAAATCTATTTCTGCCAATATTTTTCTTTCAAAATATCTATTTTTGGTAATATTTTTCCTTCACAAAATCTATTTCTGATAA
Source organism: Acanthosepion lycidas (assembly GCA_963932145.1). Taxonomy (NCBI): domain Eukaryota; kingdom Metazoa; phylum Mollusca; class Cephalopoda; order Sepiida; family Sepiidae; genus Acanthosepion; species Acanthosepion lycidas. The sequence continues at coordinate 119,300,031 of OZ010573.1, forward strand.
TATTTTTCCTTCAAAAAATCTATTTCTGGTATATTACTTATATTTATTATTATTTTCTTTCAAAATATCTATTTCTGGTAATATTTTTCCTTCACAAAATCTATTTCTGTTAATATTTTTCCTTCAAAAAATCTATTAAAGAAGAAGAAAAAGGGAAAATCTAAGATTAAAAAAGATGAAAAGTACAGTATGGTCCAAAAGTCTTGCCATCCCCTACCAAAAAGTAATGAGAACAAAAGAACAAGTCATACAGTAAATACATTGAGTCAATTGCTTCGTCCACCGCAAGGAAAGTTGGCTCCCTGTGCCGCGCCAGGAAATTTTTCTACCCAGAATCCATCCTCCAGATCTACAAATCAACAATTTGCCCTTGCATGGAGTATTGCTGCCATATATGGTCTGGAGCCCCTTCTGTTTGCCTCGGGGTTCTTGATAGGCTCCAGAGGCAGATATGCAATATAATTTGCCCTGCTCTGGCATCTCGTCTACAGTCACTTTCTCACAGATGCGCCGTCGCCTCTCTCTGTCTGTTTTACAAATACTTTCATGGCAATTGCTCCGAGGAGCTGCATTTGCTGGTTCCCAGACGTCATGAGTTCCAGCGCCCTACACTCTCACCCCTTCACCGTCGAAACTCCTAAACATAAGCGTCTCTTTTACTCCAATAGCTTCATGTCACGCACCTCTCGCCTGTGGAACTCCCTTCCCTATTCCAGTTTCCCTGAGACCTATAATCTCCAGCTATTCAAATGTAAGGTCAATCGACATCTCCAGTTGCCTTGATCTATCCACTATCCTTCTCCTCATACTTTCTTCTATCACTCCTATCTGATCTTGCTCCAAATTTTCTGTAACCCCTTGCATCCTAGTGGCTTCCCGCCTTGCTTGGGGTGAAACGCTAAAAAAAAAAAAAAATTATTATTTTACAAAACACATGTACTGGATTCAGTTTATTCACTTTCACGGACGGTGTCACACATCGAGAAGGTCTGTAAGAACACCATAATTTTTGTGCAGGATGAGTCACCCATCTGAAATAGATAATGATATCATGTCGGGATGACAAGACTTTCGGACCACCCTGTACATCATTTCATTCACTATAATTACTTACACAGCGAATTTAGTTTTGTTCATTATTTGCACTTAGAAAGTAAATATTGTTGGCAGCGGCTTGAAAGACTGAATGATTAAACAACGAATTTTGCAATTATAAATGTTGTACATTGAAAGCCAGGAAAGTGATTGTCAATGGTCAGCAATTAAGTCAAACATTAGAACAATAATTAAAGATAGATTCAGAAAAATGAGACCTTCTAGCTTTTAAAGATAATACTTTATCAGATCTTATAAACTGGTGCTACAAAATCTCAAACAAAGGGATCTACCATATATATAAACAAAAAAAACACTTCATTTTTGGACTTCAAACAGTAATAAAAGCTAAAATGGGTAGCCTATGTAAATAGAAGGGAAAATAGTGATATAATTAATATGTTGACATTTCACACTATCTTAAACAAGAGAATACTTGAAAGGACAATAAGAGAGGACTTGAGAAATCTAATTACCTAAAAAAAAAATTCATGAGAATGATTTTATAAATTTAATGCAACAGTAATGTCTACTGTACAGTCAGTAAATACCGAATGTTTCATGTATGGAGACAGCAAATCTCACTAATACCGTAACTATAGATCTCTTATTTACATTGTGTCTGCCCTGTCAATAATAGAGAAACAAAATTAGATTAGTCAGGAGTCAGTTTTAGAACCACTAGGTGTTTGAAGCAAAGAACTTCTTTGAGGTTATGACTACTCATCAGGATTGGTGTAGATTTACGGTCTACTCAGTGGTGATGAAATGTTACTAGTTAAGTTTTGGATTTATTGAATGATAACAGCCAATCTTTTCTCCATTGAGCTGTGAGAGATAAATCAGAGGAGAGAGATCAGTTGATTGGTACTTATCATCAAGATATCTGGAAGTGCACCCATACACTGCGGTATCATCTGCATATTTATTCATGAAGAATCTGTGTGTGTTCTTGGTCAGATCATTAATATAAAGTAGAAAGAGGGTAGGACAGAGGAGAGATCCTTGCGGTGACATCATCATTGATCTCAAAATAATCTGAAATGTAAGCATGGCTGACAATTTCATACTTAGGTGATCATGTGATAGCAAATTTATCATTTATAACACTGTTGCATTATTATATATTAATATCTTTCTTATATTTTTTTAAAAATATCTTTTTTATATATTTCTTAAAAATATATTTTTTTTTATATATTTTTGTATGAAAATGGAGATCTAATGATTTAGGACCAAAATCCCAGTCCAAAGGAGATAAATCATAATCCCATGAACTCTTAAAGTTGACTGTTTCTTAATATAGTTAATATTTGCTCTGTTAACTCAAGCCCTCTGGACTACATCCTCCTTGGAATTATTCAGATGGATTAGCAAATAACTTCATTTATAAAAACAATACACTAGATTTAGCTGTTTCACTCTTCCAAATGGAGATAGCTCAGTGACAGAAGCTCTGACTGACACCAAATCGGTTGAATTTTGATCCCAGCTTGAGGCATTCAGATGTCTAGTTGCACTGAGGAGCTGTGATACAGCAAAACAGTACTGCCTGCGGATGACACACACACATATATATATATATATATTAAAACTAATTTTATTATAGACAACCTGAAACAGTTATTACCTGACTTTTATAATGTAGGTATAATCACAAGTCAATAACCAAACCGTTCATCTTATACAACAAATATTGTTTATATATTTATTTATAGTCTCCTTCTTTGTCAATGCACTTATTTAGTGGTGAATCTTGATCCCCATAACTTGAACATTATACATTTTATAGTAAAAATTTTAGACCATAATTAAGTAACCATCTCTAAATTATTATTTACGCTATTTACATGCAGCTTATTGTTGCTGTTATCTAAAAGTTTCAGCTGTTGTGGCCTTCATTAGGTGTACGTTGATCTGGTGTGAGATTCACCTGATGAAGGCTGGAAGGCACAATGACTGAAACATTGTGATAACAACAAAGATGAGGAAAACAGCCCATATATAAATAGTGTAAATGATGATAACTCTTCATGTCAGAAGACATTCTTTGTTTAATTAACTCCTATTAAGCAAAGATGCTAAAACTCTTTAACACAATGCAATATTATTGGTCCTGATCTGGCTGCTCAGCTTCAGTCACTTTTTCATTACTATAAGGTTGCTTTTCTGTGCCTTTTCTATAAATACTTTGATGGTAGTTATTCGGATAAGCCCTTTTTTTTAAACTTAAACGCAGTACTAGACTGGCATCAAGATCTCATCATTTTACAGTTGAGCTGGCTAGATGTAGCTGTAAGTTTTATGCTAACAGTTTCTTTTCTTGCACTTCTTACTTGTGGAACTCCCTTCCGGCTCTATGCTTTCCAGCCAACTTTAATCTGCAAAAATTTAAATGTAATATCAATCGCTATCTACTGTCCTCCTGATTGCTCTGTTCTCTTTCTGCTCATTATTAATGCTTTGATTCCTAATTACTCCACACCCTGCAACCCCTTGTGTCTTAGTGGCTTTACTGCCTTGCATGGGGCGATACCAAAAAAAAAAAAAAAAAGCAAAAAGAAAAGAAAGCGTTCCATATTTTAAAATCAGACAGCCCTAATATTACCATTATCCAACAAGATAGATTAGGTAGAAAGGGATTTAATTTTAAAGAAGCTTTATGCAGTAATGGATCATTTATTATTATTGCTGAATCTATGATAAAACACCATTTTTTTTGGCTTATAGTGTATCTAAATGGTTTTACTCTGGAAATAAAGTGAAGATAAAGAATGAGGATTGTCCATGGTCAGGAATTAATGCAAGTTTTACTGACAGAATAGGACTATTATAAGATTTTACCTGGACATGTTTCTATTTTTCTGTGTGTATGGTAAGTGACAGGTGTGAGTACAGAAAATTCCCAAAGATCAAACCATTAGTTTAAACAAGTGATATCTGTCTATCTGCCATTGATTTATATAGTTTGTTTTTTTTCACTTTGCCATCTGACCAGACTGTTGATTAGCAAACTTAATTCAAAGTAGAAGAGGCTGACTTCATTTTGGATATCTTATAAAGATAATCAAGCTGGTCTTTTGATGTGTTTCCCCCCATCTCTTTTCTCATCTTGTGTGGTTGTTTCTTCTTAATTTAAACACAGAAGTAATCATGAAGAGTTAGGCACAAACAGCAGAGAATGAAAACATTGTATGAATCTGAGAAAGAGAAACTGGGAAGAAAATTGATAATAAAGAGAAAGCAATACAAATAATTAGACAAAGGGTTTGGAAGAGAAAAAGAAAAATGGAGACAAGTATCAGGAAGTGAGAAATTGAAAAAGAGTAAAAGGTTGATTGGGAGAATACAGGAAAGGAAAGAGAGAATGAAATCAAGAAAAAAAAGAAAAGAAATAAAAGAAGAAAAATTGGGGTGGAGAGAGGAAATATAAAAACGGAAGAAATATCAAGGAAGAAAATACAGTTAAGGTGATGTAAAAACAAAGTTATGGACAATAGAAAGACAGATATCATGGAAGTTAGATATGACTGAACTGAAGGAAAAAAAAATGGAATGAAAGATGAGGAAGAAGAAAAGAAATAAATGGTGGGGGGTGGGGAGAAAAAGCAAAGAATATTAAGAAAGTGAAGGAGTCAAAGCAAAGAAATATAAGAAAGAAAAGCAAAGAATGTTGGGGAGAAGGAGGAAAAAAAATAAAAAAGAAAAAAATTGTAAAGGAGGAGAAAATGCAAAAAAAAAAAAGTTGAAGACAAAATCAGAACAAGGAATTAAAATTAAGGACAGTAAGGGAGACATATTGGGATGGCCAAGGCCACATTCCAAGATATGAGCAGAGTATTGCAAGACAGGAGGATTTCTTTGGTAACAAAGAAAAGAATACTCAACTGTTATATGACATCTGTCCTTCTTTATGGCAGCGAATGTTGGACGATTTCCTCAAAGATGAAGAAGAGACTCAAGGTGATAGTGATGTAGTTCTACAGAAAGATGCTGAGGATATCATGGAGCATGTGAGCAATGACAAGGTCTTAGAGAGGTTACAAACAGGGAGAAGGTTTATACTTAATATCAGAAAGAGGCAGCTGAAGTTTTTGGGACACATAATGAAGAAGGAGGGCCTGGAGAATCTGATACGAGTCGAATAGAGGGAAAGAGAGACAAGGGAAAACAACGCATGACATACCTGGTGGGCTTAAGCAAGTGGATTACAGAATGTGTTCTGAGGGAGGAAGCAGAGGGAAGGAAGTTGTTGAGATCTGCAAAGAATAGAGGGAGGTGGTGAGCCATGATCGCCTATGTCCTGAAAGGACATGGCACATAAAAAGAAAGAAAGAAGGTGGTGGAAAATGGGAAAGACAGATGGAGAGAAAAAAGAAAGATAAGGTTCAAAAGTGGACATAGAGAAGAAATAAAAAAAAGAGAAAAAATATTCCAAAGATTAACAAAAATAGTAAAAGAAAGAAAAAAATGAAGGAGAAAGAAGAAAAAATGAAAAGAAGGAAGAAGAAAAAATTAAGGAAAAGGAAATTTAAAAGTAAAAATATTCAGAAAAAAAGGCCACTAAAAAAGAAGTTAAAAGAAAGTTTTAAATGCAGGTAATGGGAGATGAGGGTGGCATAGTGGAGTAATGGATAGCGGCTTGGATTGAGGAATCGGAGAGCTGAATTTGAATTCCAGTCGAATCCATTACATTCACTTATGTGCTAATACTCTTGGGAAAGGTATAAATCCTCTTCTTCTCCCCCCAGCTATGGGTAAATAGCAGGACAGACCGGGTTCTATAACCCTGTATGGCAACTGGTCTACCGCAGAAAGAAATGGCAACCTACTGCAGGAAAAAAGCTATGTCATCAGTCATGTATCAAAAGATACATGATCGCCTAAGCGTGTATCATGCATTGTATCTGACTGAATGAGAGATACAAGAGAAAATTAATTTTTCTTTTCCTATTTTATTCAGGATGTGAATGATCATGGCTCTTCACAACTTCCTGTCCTTGCTAGCCCTTAATAAATTTTGTCTTTTTGCTATCTTTCCTAATCCATGTTATACCAATCATTTACAATAAGCTCATTAGGTAAATTATTAGCTGCTTTTCTCAGTGTCGATATATCCTATGAGTGTCCAATTTTCCAAGCCCCCTTTCCTCATTATATGCCCTAGAAATTTCAACTCTTTCTTTCTGATTCTAGGTACAAGGTGTGACAGAAATACCTCCCACAGTCGGGGGTATTTCTGCTGCACCGTGTATAAGTTTCCTTTTTGTTTCCATTTTCTTTAAAACTGTCATTGCTCACATATTTGGTCAATGGTATTCTCAGCATCCTTCTGTAGAACTACATTTCTGTTGTCTCAAGTTTCTTCTTCATCTGTGATTGAACTCTCCAACACTCTCCCTGTTAAAAAAAAATCAAAGAATTTTAATTGGCAGAATGATAACAAAAGAAATCAATAAAGTTTGAAAGCGGATTTTATAAATGAGCAAAACAGATAGGTTGACGTTAATTGTTGAAGGAAAAACAACTGGCATATGCTGAGACAGTTTTATCAAAATCACAAGATATTTAAATTTGGAATTTGTCAAACTTTCAAACAATCAGGAGATATTTTTGTTGTATTTTTATATATTTACCATGTGACATTAAGAAAATATTCAAAATCATTTCCCAAACTCTCATATTTAGATATGCATATATATATTATGTGTGTGTGCAAATGTTCCCACCGCTCTGGTTTGAAAAGGAGGAAATTAGTTTTAAATTGTAATCTTATACAAAAGTCATATATATATATATATATATATATATATATATATATATATATATATATATATATATAATTGTGTATTAAGCAGCAATTCTTTTATACAAATTTCATTAAAAATGACTGAAAAGATACTGTGGTTATGTTTTCTATTCAGGCAATTTCTATATAATTTATGTCCAGAAAAGAAAAAAATTATAAGAACAGATGAAAAATTAAATAAAAACTTCACCCTGTCAATTGTTTTTAATGAAACTTGTGTGTGTGTGTGTGTGTGTGTGTGTATATATATATATATATATATATATATATAAAAAGAGTGTTTCAATAACTTGGACCCATTTTAAATGTGAATTAAGTTTAAGCATCTAATGAGTTTTTCTTTTAGATTTAACAACTTAAGTCTCTGGCAATTTCAACCATGGAAAGATTAAAAATTAAACAATGTGTTAAAGTTATCAAAGCCTGTTATGAAAATGGACGTTCAAACAAAAAGGCATTTTGACGACTTTGCGATTTTTTGGCCAACATAATTGACCAACAGAAAGTGCAATTAGAAATGATGTAACATTGTTGTAGAGAGGTTCAATTCTTGCACGTGATGGTGAATAGAGGTGTTTGGATTTTCAGCCATATTCTCATACTCTGCAGCAGTGTTTTCAGCTGAATTGCAGAAACAAACATGTAATGGTGTTTTCACATCTGCCATTGATGCAGTTTGTTTGAATTTATGAACAAATTTTCCAACTGTGCTTTTGAAACATTAACATGTTTGATTGTTAATCTTTCCAAAGTTGAAATTGCCAAAGATTTAAGTTGTTAAATCTGAAAAGAAAAAAAAAACATTAGACGTTTAAACTTAATTCACATTTAAAATTGGTCCAAGTTAGTGGAACACCCTTATATATCCGGAAAGTATCCAGCCAATTCACATACACAATATCTCATATTTATCACAGTGTACTTACTATTTTCAATACAGTCTGCAAAAATTCTCTTTCCAGACCACCAAAAGCTAACTGGTCACTTTCTCCCTAATCTCATCCACAGTTTATATTTTTCTTTTTATCCTAACATTTATCCAATACAAGAACAAAGAGTCAATGGAAGGAGAAGGGTTAATGTGTATGCTTATGAACATAAGAAAATGCATTGGTCATACCACATCATTTGTTTAAAAAAATTTCACGTCTCCAAGTAACATCCCTGAGATAAACATTTAACAAATCCATTCTAAGCACTGTCAGATTATGGTCAACAATATAACAGTACTCTACCAATCCAACTTTAAAAAATGATTACAAATCTTGAAGGCTTTTAACATCAATAAGTTTTGTTTCAATTGCAGCATACAAGTTTTTAAATGCCTTTTGGACTGTAAGGTCAACTTAGGCCAGTCATGCTAAAATCCTTTCCACCAGTATAGCATTCATTTCATTTCAAATTCCAGACCATTAACAATATAAATGTTCCACCAGCTATCTCTCTTAACTTATATCTTCTTTCCTTGAAAAAGAGAAATGATGGTCAAAAATACTTGGAATATTTTAAATAATTTGGGAAATTTCCTTTACAAGTTTCTATTCAATATCAAACAACTTATTCTCTCTCTCTCTCTCTGTGTACAATATATATTCACATATCATGTAACCTTTGAAGAACTAATTTTAAAGCTAATCTGACTACAGTAAATGGATATATAGTTTGGTCAATAGCATAGACAGGGACAGCTGTACATATACTAATTTTATATCTTATGTATAATACAACCTCTTTAAAATTAGCTTCAAAATTTGGTCTTCAAAAGTCAAATGATATGCAAGTTATATGGTATATACAGGGTGCAATGATAAAGTGTCATCTAAATTACGCAAAAATGAAAATAACACTGACATCCATTTTAAAAGATATACTTACCAAAATTACACAAAAATATCTTGAAATACTAAAGAGTAAATTTATTTATTCAATAAAATTGCCACTGGTTTCAACCACGATCTCCAGATGACTTTGTAATCTCCTGCAACTCTTCTGGATGGTCTCCAAGTTGGTAAATGCTGCCATAATCCTTGTCTTCAGTCCATCTTTGGTATTACCAGGAGTTTTATTGGTCTCTCACTCAACTGTGACTCACATATAATAATCAACAGGAAGTTAGGTGACCAGAGGTAAGGGGTGATGTGGTCAAAGAAATTGTCTGACAGCCATAACTGGGTTCTCCTGCTTGTGTTGCATAGTGCAGTGTCTTACAGCAGCCACCCACTTGACCCAGGGCAGTACTACCTCCTCAAGGCACTTGATGTAGGCCTCTGTGTTGAATGAAGGCATAATGTCATCATCACTAGTGATCACACAAAACACAATGATGTTGACTGGATATATCATCAAACTTTGAAATATTAAATATATTTTAACTGTAACATAAGAAATAGTTTGTTGCATGTATGTATTTATATAATGTTTTCATTTTTCAAAACACAGTCAAGGTATTGTGTCCATGTTCATAGTTGATATTATTTCTTATTTAACAGTTAAAATATTTAATCCTTGAAAATGGCCAAAATTATAGTCAAAAGTGCACAGATAAAAAGAACATTCGGACAGTTTTTATATAATTTATCATCTGAAAAGAAAAAATTATTAGGTCACATGAGAAAATGTATAAAAAACTAAACAAAATCACCTTGTCTGTCGTATTCAATGAAATGTGCATGAAAGAAGAATTGCTGCCTAAATACACACACAGACATACACACACACACATATAGATAGATAGATAGATAGATATAGATGTATTTAGTGTTTGTGTGAGCGTGTATACAATTAATTCCTTTTAAATAGAATACCATATATAGACAATAACTGCTTCACAGGACCAAAGTATACATTACTAGTTTGTTTCATTTGAGCAGATTCCACTGAACTTAGAAGAAGATGATATAAGCAAATAAATTTATCTGGGTTTGGTTCAGAGGTAAAGAAGTTTGATCCAGCTTAAAAAAAGATTTGAAAAATTCAAAATTTCCCTCTACTCTAACAAAGACTTGGAAAAGTGTATGTTTTTGCTGGAAAAGTGGTTTGCCCAGCTACTCACCCATCCGACCTCATTCTATATCAACCAATATAGCAATGAGGTATTTTATTAAGTGCAGCACAGGTAAAAATGGATTTATGCCAAGAGTATTAAGGTGAGATGAGCAATCCAAATCTGACCTCAGTTTACTGATTCTATCTATCCATACTGTCAACCTAACATCACCTCTCTCTTTCACTTCTCTCTCATATGTATGCATGTGTAAACACAATCATTCTCAGCCATTGAAAGTTCATTGGATAAGAAAGGCCTTCCAAAATTCTTCAATTACAGTGCTGCTATGTTTTACCAGTAAACAACTGTATTTCATCTCTCAATCTGATAGAAGATAGAGTTAACGCAACTTTTAATTCCATCTATTTTGATCACTTGGACATGCACCCACCTTGGAGAAGTTTTTTTTTTATCATTTCACCCCAAGCAAGGCAATAAAGCCACTAAGCTACAAGGGGTTTCTGAGTGTTAGTAAGAGAAAAAAATACAGTATTAAAGAGAGAAACAATAAAAGAACAAGAATTAAAGAGACAGTAGATTAAGATTGACGTTGCATTTAAATTTTTGAATATCAAACTTGACTGAAAAGCAAGAAGCCAGAGTAGAGTTCCACAAGTAAGAAGTGCAATAGAAGAAACTGTCAGTATAGAACTTACAGTTACATTTATCCATTTCAAGTGTAAAGTGATGATATCATGCTGCCAATCTAGTGTTGTGCTTAAATTTATAAAGTCTAGGTACCATAGAGGGAAATTCATAAGAACATTAACCATGAAAGTATTTATGGAAAAGGCACAAGAATACTACATTATGGTGACGAAAAAAGGGCTGAAGCCAAGATGTCAGTCTTAGGACCAATCACATTGCAGATTCTTCTTTGGATTTTATCAAGGATCTCTATTTATTTTGAGTGCAATTGTATGCTGTTAACTACTGATAAAATGTATTGTTGGTCATTTTTCTATAAAATGTATTGTTGGTCATTTTTACTATAAATACGTACAGTTGGTAAGCTACTATTAAGGAGAGAGGACAATAATATAATAAGAATTAAGAAGATAGAAGATAACAATTGACATTGCATTTAAATTTTTGAAGATGACTGGGAAGCAAAAGCTGGAAGAGAGTTCCACAAGGGAGAAGTGCAATAGTAGAAACTGTTAGCATAGAACTTATGGTTACATCTAGCCATTTCAACTGTAAAATGATGAAACCTTGGGAATATGTTGTAACATAGAAAATAAGGAATAATCAAAATGGAGGTTGGAAATGAAATGGTAATCTTTATAACATCAACAAAATACAATACTCGCCAGCAGCATGAAGTAGGTAAACCACTTCTAGTGGTGGACTAAGTAGACAGCATATTACACCCACTTACAATAGTGTCCAATGTATTTATAAGGATTGGGACATACCTGTTAGTGTTCATGTGTATGGTATGTAACAGAATAACTTGTTAGCATAGAACTTACAGTTACATCTAGTTATTTCAACTTTTTACCAATCTAGTGTTGTGCTGAAATTCATAAAGTCTAGAGGAAAGTTCATAAGAACATTTACGATGAAAGCATTTATGGAAAAGTCACAGGAAAGCTACTTTTCGGTTGTGAGAAATTGACTGAAGGCAAGTGACAAGCATTTGCAAAGTAAACAACATTGTCACAAAAAATGTTATTAAAGACACAACTAGGTCATGAGATAATTAATTTTTAATACACCATTTGGGTGGTGTAATGTCTACTCTTAGGTAACAAATACAAGTACAGGCATGATTAAATTATCCTCTTTAATTGCCCCAACCTAACACCATACTTATTTAGCATGCATGCTTATTTTTCAAGTAATTATTTCGTTCCAGTTTAATAAACTCATCATCTCATTTTCTAATTGCTCTCTTACCATTATTTACACAATTTATATGTGGACTACTGTCCTTATCTTTATTGTTGCTATAACAATGTTTCAGTCAATGTGCCCTCTGGCCTTCATTAAGTGTATATCTATCCAGGTAAATTACAGGGAATTCTGAACTGAACCCTTTATTTAATTTATGGAGATAGACTGTTCTCATTCCACTGCCCATATCTAGGAATATCTCATGTAGTTCTTGTTTGTAGTACTGCTCAGTTATTGCTTTCCCTGTTTCAACTGAGTCAAAGTATACACTGCCTAGTTCAGGGATTAAATTCAGAATGCCACCAAAATCTCAAACCAATGCTTTAATCTGGTAGGCTTTTGTTGCATGTCTTAGAATTCCCTGTAGGTTATCAGGATTGTCATACATCTCGTTTTCTAAGTTAACAATTTCCACCAACATGACTATTCTAGAGAGAACTGGTATTTAGTACAAATGAGTAGCAGTACAGAAAGCAATGGTAGAAATACTTACTTTCCCATCTCACTCTTATTCTTGGGAAATACTTGAAGCTTCCTCTTTATGCATTCTATCTAATCACCAGATACATTGACAAAATGTCTTGTCAGTAGCATATCACAATGGTTGATGAGTGAACAAGCACTCACATAACTAATTTACCTACACAGGTAATAACAATAAAACTGCTGTTACTCTCATAGTTAGTCTTGAGAGGAATCTAATAATTAAAATCCAATTCATGCTTTCAAATGTTAAATCATCTGTTTATTATTTTGAGTGTACAATAATAACAATAAAACTGCTGTTACTGTCATAGTTAATCTTGAGAGGAATCTATTAATTAAAATCCAATTCAAGGTTAAATCATCTGTTTATTATTTTGAGTGTATAATTATAATTCATCAGAATGTGCAGATAATGTAATATTTATTTGGAAAGTGACACATCATACACTCTTGAAGATGTCATTCCCCATGCTTACATTGGACATGCACATGATCAATACTTGCATGAATGTAGTATTCAATCAGTACTATACAGCACCTTTTGATTTGATTTATGCCGTGAATACTATGCTACCTGCCACTGATGCCCTTACAATGTGCTGATCTTGGTGAGTGTCTGTTCTACAGGGTTGCTCAGTTCTTTGAGGATATTTGCATGTATTTAATACAAGATACAGAAGTCATGTAAGAAGAGCTTTATTTGAGAAAAGAATTGGTATGAATAATCTTGAAACCCTTCTTGATGTGTCTACTTAATTAATCCACAGTTAGCCTCAATGACTGCTTCAGTATTTGATCTACACTGACATGTCCAATTCAGATTATCTTTATCTATTTGGGACATTGTGCAAGTAATATCGAACTGCAAAGATTTTATAGTTTTATGGGAGCTTTGATTGACTTCTCTCACAAATACAACCCATATGTATTGCCTTGAAACCTTGAGTTCCTTAGTAAAATTGACTTTATGGGGTCCTTATTGATAATTTTCTGCACCCTTTCAGAGTAATTTGGGTGTTCTGATGGTATTCTGACCCTTTACATTTGGTTATTACTGTATAATCCTCCTCAGCAGCTTCCAGCTATTTGAAAACTTTGACAACAAATGACTGTGCAAATTTCAGGAAGCAATCAATCTCTAGATCACTATGCTCTGCCTTTAAGTCAATGATTACAGCATATCTTTTTATTTGCTGAGTTAGCTTGGTCTTTGTAATCATTTATCTCAAAAGAAATGAAAATCAGAATGTAAGAGTTCTTGGATAGCAAAGAAAAATATTTATCGCAGATTACTTCCACAATGAAGAGAACAAATCACTCTAAGTTCAGACTCAAAGATCAGGAGCAGAAAGAAATGTCAAAATCTTGATTTGCAGGTACAATGTCACAAATAACAATGCATGTAACCAGTCAGAAAAATAACTCAACTGCCACAGTCACTAAGTACATGAATTTTGTCTTTTTTTTCTCTCCAATTCAAAAACACCAACTACTTTTATCGAACGAGCATTTTTTTTCATTCGTCAACAACTGGGAGAGGACACACAATATTAGCATATCAAGATTCTTTTATGATGATTCCTGTGACTGACTTGTTTCTAATTTGAATATTCTGTCTTCAGCATATCATACAGAATATGTGCCTTTTTTTGGCAAGTAACTTTCTTTTTCACCACGGTTTCCATTGGAGGATACACACGACACACTGTCACTTAGTTTGATGAGGTAACTGGCCATTTTCTTTGCTATACAGAACAAGTTAGAAAAAAATTAGAGCTGTTAAAAGACATGCCCTCAAAAATTTAGGCAACCTTGTACATGGTCTGTTCTCGCTGGTTTACATGTGTAGGAACTTTCATTTGAACAATGTTACCAAAGCAACATATCCAACATGTGTAGTATTTCTTTCTGAATCACAATCGAGCCTCCAGAAAGGCTTGCAATGTGACCCATATTAAATGGCACTAACTAAACAAAAGGAACATGTATATTTCTCTGTGGCATGCTTACATTGAACTTTTTCACCACCCTAAACTTTATTGCCACATGCATCACCATCTAAAGCTTAAAAAAAAATATGAAAGACAAATATTTGAGTTTAAGATCCTTTATTATGTGTAACATGGCCATCAATGTTAACTGTTAAATCAGGCATACAATAAATTTAATAAGAGATGTACTGTCTGTTTCTTCTTCTGCTCCTTCCCCTTTTTTTTTTTTGTTTTACTACCTATCTGGACCAAGTCATGTTTCAATGAAGAGAGGGCTGGAAAGGAATTTGGGGTCACTTGATAACAAACAGAATGACTTCCTAAAAAAATAGCAGAAATGGAATTTGGGGTTGTTAGCAACAAAGAGAATGACCTCCAAAGAAAGTGAATAAGAATCAGTCATCTACACTCTTATGACATACATCACTGTGAGATTTTGATATTGTAACTTTAATTTCCCAATGACCTCTGATGACAACAGTTTGCAAGGAAAAATAGACTCTCATAATGTAATCATAAGGTATGAGAAATACACCCACAAATCTATTCCATTACTTGTTGTGTACGGAATAAAGAATTTTCGTACTGGAGAACTTGGGTCTATTTGAATATTGAATGGGTAAAGACTAAAGTAATATTTTACACAAGAAAACATCTTACTTTCATCTCAGATATTATCCAAGTAACTAAGGGGAAATGGAACACAAATATTATTCTGCAATCTTATATTTTACATTGTAGAAGAAAGAACAACCAACTTTTGTAAACATTCTACAACTTTGTCATTATGAACATTCAACCTCCAAACTTCTCAAACACAAATGTTTGAACTGACAGCCAATATCAGTTAAGTGTTCTTTTATTAATGATACATCTGTCACTTCATACTTTTCCCATATTTTGTTATATAAAATTTATTTTTAAATATTAATATTGTTTTTGTTGGTACCTGTTCATGTCTTCTTATCTGAGTGACCCCGCCTTTTTCCTTCTTGCTTTCTTTGAACCTGTGGTTCATAACTTTATACACTGCAAATTCATAACACATACTTAAGCAATTGTTTTCTGTTTACACTTTATTAGATTTTAACTAAATGTATAATACTGTACATATGTATGAAATATCAACTTTAACTGTTAAATAGTCATCTTCTATATATTTTCTTTTTTTTTTAAGAATTTCACCCCAAGTAAGGTGGGAGTGCCACTAGCACACAAGGGGTTAGAGAGAGTGGGAACAACAGTAAAGAGGTATGGTAGAGGAAAGGATGAAGAGAAGGACAATGAATTAGACCAAGGCATCTGAAGATGTCAATTGACATTGCATTTGAATATTTGAAGATTATAGTTATCAGGAAAGTGAGTAAGAGGAAGGGAGTTCCACAGATGGGAAGTGCAAGACATGAAGCTATTGGAGTAGAAGTGATGGCAACATTTAATGCTTTCAACAGTGAAAGGGTGAGATGGAGATGACAACCTAGTAGTACACTTAAATTCATGCAATTTTGGAACCAGCAAAAGTAGCTCATTGAAGCAGTTACCATGAAAGTATCCATCTCTGGATTTTGTCGAGGACCTTGAGACAAACAGTGGGGGCTCCAGACAATATATGGCAGCAGTATTCCATGCAAGGGTTAATGGTTGATTGATAGATTTGAAGGATGGACTCAGGTGAGAAAAACTTTCTGCCATGACACAGAGAACCAACTTTCCATGCAGTAGATGAAGCTATTGATTCAATGTATCCCATCTCAGGTCAGTGGACAGTGTTAGACTGAGTAGTCAGAGAGAGGTGCACTTGTGGAGTTGAGCATCAGACATTCTAATGGGAGGCAGGGAGGGTTCTCTGTGGGGAGTAAAAGAGAGGTTTGGTTTTTGAGGTCCTTTTCAAGATCAATGGCCAGGTTATTTTTGTCAGTGATACTGAATTTGCTATTGAGGCAGAAGTAAACAGTAGTGTTGTCTGCATAGATGTCTACTTGGGAACTTACGACATCAGGGAGATCCTGGATGAAGATGAAGAATAGTGCCTTAGAGATCACCTGCATTTGTGAGAAAGGGATTGGAGGAGAATCCGTTGAGGATGACCTTCATTACACAATTTGACAGGAATGATTGTATTAAGTCATAATTGTCCTTAAATTTCATATCCCTGAAGCTTACAAAGAAGGCCACCATGCCAACCCTATCAAATGCCTTAGAGATATCTTGAACCACGGCTCAAGCTTTTCCATTATTGTGAAGTGCTTGGTAAACAAATTCAGCTATGGCTGGGAGCACATCAGCGGTAGGTCAGGCAAAGCTGTAATCATAGTGCTTGTCAGAGAACAGATCATGAGATGTAAGTTGCTTAACCACTTCGGCATTGATTAAAGCCTCAAAGACTTTGCCAAAGAGTGGTAGGAGGCTGATAGGATGGTGGTTAGAAGCGTCTAGTGTTCTTGAAAACAGGTACAACAGATGTGTACTTCCAACAGGTTGGAAAGCAAGAGTCATTGAGGTAATAGTTATATAGTTTAGAGAAAACTGGAGCCAGTTCAGGAGCACATTTCTTCAGGACCGTAGCTGGTATCCTGAAATATGCTAATTGTTAGCAGGGTTAGGAGTCAATATTTCAAAGTGAGAAGGTGTTGTATGTTGACAAACAAAATTAAAACTGTTGAATTGGTTGGGAAAATAGACAAACAATATAGTGAAACAAAACAAGAGTGAATTTTTTATTCTTTTGGGGGCATTTTCATTTTGAGAAAATTTTGATGATATTTCCCAAAAGTCCAAATTGAAGGAATGTACTGAAGAGAGTCTCTAAAAACAGATGAAGAAAAATCTGAACTTCCTCTGTTTGTGAGTTAAATAGTGAGTGATATGTATAGTCTAAGCTCTGTGTAGCTGTTAAAGGAAATCTAATTTTTAGCATAAAAGAGAGCTAGCCATTTGGGAGTCATAGCATGCATACTCCCCCAACCAAATAAAAAAGACTTGCGGTAGATGATATGTTTATCAACACATGTATGTCTAGTGAAAAGGTTTAACGTCTTCTACCTTATCAAGAAAAAGATTTGACAAGTTCTTTCTGTAATTGCAAATATAAAACTCCCTTCTCACTGAAAAAGAAAATCCTAAATTCTTTTTATATTAATACTGATGCATTTTCTGAATAAAATTAGTCAGTTAAGTGTAGGCTGACATAGGCAACTGAAGTATGGGGTACTGACAAATGTAACTGTTGACACTGTTTGGGATTGGTAAGTGATACAGCATCTTCCCTGATGCTTTTGTCTTCACACACAACAGACTAACAGACTAGATTTTTCATTTGCTCAGTGAACACTCCGACTCCTCCTTTGGCCATCTCTGTCTCTGGCTTCTGACTATTGACTCTCACCTGCCACTCCTCTACATCAAGATGGATCTTTTCACCCCTGACAATGGACAGCTTCCGACCAACCATTTTAGAATGCCACCTGACTTTTCTCAATGTGTTGATGACAATATATATGCAGCCGAAAAACTTAAATTTGGTTGTGCACTCTTGGAAGATAAGTGCAAATTTATAAACAATGACTACGACTACTAATATTACAAAGCTTTTCCCTGAATTGACCACTGTCAGTCATTGATGTTTATTCACAGAGTAAGTAAGTAAAAATTTGCCTTTCTTTCAACCATGCACCAATGGCTCAGGGAGAAAATCTCCAACTGATGCCAAGTCAGTTGGGTTTCAATCCTGGCTTGAAGCAAAACAGTTAATGGATGACAATACAAATATATATAATGAAATCTTGAATTTGATTAGTAAAGAATAATTTATCTGTTATCAAGGATTTGGAAAGGTTCTTTCTGTAATTCTTTGGTACCTTAACTTTATGAATTTAAACATGGAACTATATTGACAGCTAAATCTCCTCATTTTACATTTGAAATTGCTAGATGTAACCATAAATTCTATGCTAACGGTTTCTTTTCTCCCATACAGTCTTCTGCTTTCAAGTCAACTTTGATCTTCAAAAATTCAAATGTCAATCATCATCTTCTGTCTCTTTGAATCCTGTTCTGTTATTCTTTTTCTTTTCTTAATTTTTTTTCTTAGGCATTTTCACTCTCACTAACCTCTTATGTCTTACTTGCTTTATTCCCTTAAAAAAATATTCATTTGAATCCTTATATATATATACTCTTACTTTAAAAAAGAAAAAAATCAAATTGATCAGTGAAGAATCGGCTAACTTAGGTGACTGGCAAATGTAACTGTTGATGCTCAGTATTCAAAAATCTTATCTATGAATAAATATCATTTGAGTGTTTATTTGCATCTATCTATGCACACTCAATTGTTGGTTAATGCTAATACATAGTGAAGATAAAATGAATTTGGTTAGGTTAATCACTATGGGATTACTATCAAAATTTGCCATTGAAATAAAAGAAATGAAAGTGAACAAAGACCTTGAAGCAAAAAGAAAACATGAATTCTGATTCCAATATACTGGTTTTTTACTCCTGGGTTCACCTGGCACTTTATGGAATTGTTAAGGGATACTTAGGGCACCTTCACTGCTGCTTGTCTTCTCTCAACAAACTAAGAGACCAGATATTCCATTTGCCCAATAAAACCTGTAAATTCTATTTTAACAGGTTATTCTCTCACACTTCTCATGTGTAGTACTTTGATCTGGTTTTATGCTTTCAAGTCAATTTTGATCTTTAAAAATTTAAATGCATTGTCAATTGTCATCTTTTGTCTCATTGAATCCTGTTCTTATTTACTTAATAACGTTTCTTTTACTCCAAAAATAATGTTCTTTTTCTCGAGGCTGCTCTGATGACTCTTATTTTGTTATATTAGCTTGCTATATCAGAAATGGATGTTGATGTTATGGCATCTGAAGTATGAATAACTTTTTATGCTTTTTAGTCTGGCACATCTACCTAAATACAATTGGAGAATAATCTCTCTTCAAAATTTTTTCAAAAAAAAATTAAAACAAAAACAGCCAGAAAAGTACTTATATAT
This sequence comes from Acanthosepion lycidas, assembly GCA_963932145.1. Lineage (NCBI taxonomy): Eukaryota > Metazoa > Mollusca > Cephalopoda > Sepiida > Sepiidae > Acanthosepion > Acanthosepion lycidas. The sequence continues at coordinate 119,319,371 of OZ010573.1, forward strand.
TTTTATCACTTTAAACGTTATTCTTTTAGCTGATACTCTCATATTTGTGTAGGTGCTCTGTTTATTCTTTAAGCAGTATATTTATTTTTGCCTACTGGTTTGAATATGTGAGAAATTTTATTAAAGAAAAACTTGCACTCACTGACAGGATTAGAACCTATGTCCTTCAGCTAGAGTGAAGACTGGCACACCTTAACCAACTTGGCCATTAAGAGCAATAAGTTTGGTGAGGCCAAATTTTGTACCTTCAAGTGAAATTTTTCTCATCATAGATTTCTCAGTCTTGCATATCTGCATAGTTTTATATCCAAATTTAAACAAAGAGAATTACTAAAAGAATAACATTTAAAGCAATAAAACTCTGTCAGATTAATAAAAAATACATTCTAAAATATATATATGTGTGTGTGTGTGTGTGTGTGTATTTGTTTATTTGTACAGTCAAAGAATGATAGCTATATTTAAGTAACTTTATACTTGCACTGTTTATATTTTCTGTATAAATAATCAAAGATTTTTATCTATATTTCAGCTTGGAGTTCATTATAGCATCTAAAATTCAATACAGGAAAGTATGTAACAGTGAAAACCAGAGACAAATGGAAATACACTTACACACTTGATGGAATTTGACTCAATCAAGTAAAAGAATAAAGAGACTTGGATATTCTAATTTCATGTGAATCATCATAAAGATCACATATTTCTGAAATCGTAAGGAAGACTAATAAAAAATAAGTATAATTAAACATTGCTTTATAAGTCTTACTCCCCAAAAGATAAAAACCCTTTACAAAGCATTTATCCACGCAGTACTCAAATATGGAGCTGTGATCTGGAGCCCAAACTATAAAAGAGATATCAATTTATTGCAATCTGCTCAGGAGAAGAAACTTGGTGTACATTAGGTACCTGCCAAGGACAGGTAATTTGGTGTACCTTAGTCTAGCTACAGACAAAATCAATCTACCACCTTTTCAGTCAAGACTCCAGTTCACCGATCTATATGAGCTATACAAAATGGTTATTATACAATGGAACTGAACAATTTCATCACCTTTTTTCAAACAGGAAGGTGGATGGTCACTCACACAAACTGATGAAAAGGAACTCAAAAAGATTTATAAGATTCATCTTCTTTGCACTGGGGTTGAGAGGTGAAATTTTTTATGTAGTGATGTTGTGAATGTTCCAATGTGGCTATTTTCAAAAAAGAAACTGAGTATTCTGCTCAAATGAGTCAAAGAACCATTGACTAATTATAATTATTAAAATTAACTATTCTTGCATATAAAAAATGTATTTTCAAAAAGAGTTATTTACTAATATGGGGATATAGCAGGACAGACTGGTTCTATAGCCTTAAGTAGCAACTGGTCTATGAGAAGGAAAATCTCTGAATTCAAACCAGCCTGGAGAAGGTTGGTCTCCATCATTCTATCTTGCCCAAGACACACCACTTCTACTGTAGCTGCAATACATGTAGCGTCCCTATGACCATATGGTTAAAGGACTCTTGATCATGATATTGGCATTGAGTAATGACTCCTGTTACAAGAACATTGGAATATTTCATTTCTAAGAAAGGGAGATCAGTTAACATGACTGATAAATATCTCAAATAATATTATGTTTTATATAATAGAATATAAATGTAAATTGCAAGATTTGCAAATTATTTATGTGAATTCCCCTGATACTTTTTGTATATTATTATGTCTGTATTTTTTTCTAAATAGTACTTTGCCAGCTATTTAAACCATGTATAATAAAACAGAGCTTAGTTTATTTACTGAGTACACCACTGTATAAAGCAGCCCTAAAAATCTGAAAATATTAATTCATGTTTAGGCACAGGTTTACCAATCAAGATAAAACTTGAGACATATGAGCAACCTGTACTTTGCTTTACAATTAAGCTAAACTTGAAAGTTGAATGCAGTTATGAATCAAATGAAACAATCCAGTGAAGACAAAGTTTGCAGAAACAGAATTTCTTTGATGTGTTTTACCAGATCAATTAGAAGGAAAAATATTATTGTCTTTGTTTGTGTTGTTGCTGCTCTTTTTGACTCCCTTCACCAGTTTCTTTATCAGAAGAACACCATTTATACTTTTCCTTCTTCATTCTTTTCAGCCGCCAGCAATTACTCAAATCTTAAGTTCCGCCTCCAACTACATTGCCAATCAGATGTTCGTTAATTATTTTGGATACACTCGCTTTATTAATTTCTATGACAATCAACAACATAACAAGTCTTTAAATTCTCTGTTGTTTCAGATCTCACTTTTACTAACTGTGCTGACTGCTGCATCTCAATCTGATTTTATATATTTGTATCATTTGGAAGGTCTGCAAAAGAAAGTATATTTTATATTTATTTTTCTTTTAATCATTTCACCCCAACCAAGGCAATAAAACTACTAAGATTAAAGGGGGTTACTAAGTGTGAAAGAATATGAGAAAAAAAACATTATTGAGGAGAGAGAACAATAAAAAAACAGGAATTAAGACAGAAGATAGTAATTGACATTTCATTTAAATTTTTGAAGATTTTGACTCGAAAGCAAGAAGCCAGAAGAGAGTTCCACAAGTGAGAAGTGTGAGTGAAGAAACTTTTGGCAGGGAACCTATTTAGCCATTTCAACTGTAAAATGATGACATTATATATATCTTTTAAACAGGTGTAGAGGTTTGTCCCTTGTTCGCTGTTTAGAATTGGGTTTCCAGTTCCTTCTAAAGTTTACTCCAACTCTTATACTTCTAATGTCTTTGCCTGAACTCTGCTTCTTTTTTTTTTCACTACTTACTTTTTCTTCATGCCTAATAGGAATAGATAGGTTAGCCTATCATCTGGTTCATAATTCTCTCTGGTGTTTTGAACAGGAGTAGAGGTTTATCCCTTGTTTCCTGTTTATGATTGAGTTTCTGGTTCCGTCAACTCTGTACTTCTGACATCTCCACCTGAAGTCTGAAATTTTATTCTGTAATTATTCTTACTTTCCTCTCAATAACAGTATTTAAGCTTGCCTATCATTCAATTCACACACTTCCCTGATTTATTGAAATGGTGTAATAGTTTATTCCTAGTTCCCTGTTTTTATTCTAAAGTCTACTCCTGCTGTATATGTCTGATGTTCTTGCCAGAACACTGAAATTTTTTTTACTACTTGCCTTTTCTTAAGCTAATCCAACTTCATGCAGTAATCCTCTACCTTGAGTGACTGTTGAGCCCTGTATTAGGTGAACATTACTATATATATATATATATATAGTGTATTTAAGTAGCAATCCTTCATTTATGCATGTTTCATTCAAAACGACAGGCAAGGTACTATGATTAAGCTTTTTATTTAATTTTTCTTGTGCTTTAACAAGTGTTTTCTTTTTTGGGCACAAGAAAAATTAAATAAAAAGTTTCTATATATATATATATATATAGATAGATATAGACAGATATGGATATATATCTATATATACATACACACACTAATATTTTGTATTCTTTTGGTTGTTATATCTGTTATAATGGTAATAATATAATTACATATATAATTATATTATTATAATAATTATTTATATATATATATATATATATATGTGTGTGTGTGTGTATGTGTATTTGGGCAGCAATCCTTCTTTCATGCACATTTCATTGAATATGAGCACTTATATAAATACATACTACAAACTATTTTTTGTTAACAGTTAATATATTTCAACCTTGAAAATGGCTAAATGTATAGCCGAAAGCACTCAGATATGCATAAACTGCATGAAACTCTGAGTCATGCTATCAACACTGGATATCATGTATATTCACTAATATATATATATATATATATATATATATATATATTAGTACATAAAAAAATCCCAAATTACCTCATATGGAGAATAGACCTATTTCAACTGCTGAAAAACTTTGTCAGTCTTATTCAAACATGGCACTCTTTTACCAAACCTAGATTAAAACATCAACAACTCTTTCAAAAAAATTTGGGGAACTGATGGAGAAAGTTTTGAACCCACAGATAGATTGGAAGATTATGAGTTCCATACATATTCCTAATAGTCTTAGAGATAGGTATAATTTATGTTTAGAATAAAAAATTAGAATAATAAAATACAATAATCAAAGCCAACTATTGAATCAAAGGAATGAATTCATTTTAAAATGTTGATATAAAAACAAATTCAAATTTCCATAATATAGATTTTACTTTATTAGCTACTATATTTCTCTAACTCTTCCAATGCTGAATGTATAACTAATTCTAATTTATATATTTCCATTTTTACACTATATTAATTATATCTTATAATTATCCCCTGTTACTAAGAATTCTCTTTCCTTTTATCACTTACACATCTTTATCTATATATTTGGGGGTTTTCTAAACATTGTAGTTTTATGTTTTTTTAAAGTATAATTTTATATTTTTTTGAATTATAACTTTGTTTTGATTTAACTTATCTTTTCAGGTAAAAATTTTTTCTCATGTATAATTTATCTTATTATATTTTTATTTTTAAATATTTTTTATTCTTTAATATAACCTATTGTTTTTATATTAATTATACATATTTTTAAATATATTTTACTTAATTTTTATATAAACTATTTAAATATAATTTATTTTTAATTTATTTAAATATATCTTATTTTTAAATATAACTGTTCTTTGGAAGAGTATTTTTAACTAGGAATTTGTATTTTTAAACTTAACCTTATATATTTAATTTTTTTTTAAATCCTTTTCGTTCTGCTCTGTTTCAAATTAACATTTCATTCTTCAAATAAACCTAATTTAATATCCAGGTTTAATTTTATAAAACATTTTCTCTTTAAGGCTAATACTGTCTACCCTCCACTGACCAGTCTTGTGCCTTTCGTCTGACTGAAACATTAAAATGGATAAATTCTGTATTAATTTTTCGACAGATGTCAGAGTTAAATTTCTAATTCTGAAACGAACTCAGTCTATATACTGGGGTTGAATAAGACTGACAAAGTTTTTGTTCGTTGAAATAGGTCTAATCCCTATACGAGTAATTTTGGATTTTTTTTTATGTACTAATTTATTTGCTCTGTAATAATGAATACATTTAGCTCTATTTTTGTATCAGTTTTAATATTTTATATTATTAGTTTGGTGCAATAATAATGATGTAATAATGTCATTTTTTGACGTTAAAAAATACGTCAAAAAACAACATTATTACGTCATTATTTTTGCACCAACCTAATATTGGATTACATAACAATGTATTTATTACCTTTACTATATATATATATATATATATATATATATATATATATATATATATATATATATATTTACCAATATATTGCATTCTTTTGATTGTTATATACATATATATTTATCAATATTTTGCACTTTCAATTATTATATTTACCAATATTTTGCATTCTTTTGTTTTACATATATATATATATATATATATATATATATTTACTAATATTTTGCATTCTTTTGTTTTATATATATATATATATATTTACCAATATTTTGCATTCTTTTGTTTTATATATATATATATACCAATATTTTGCATTCTTTTGATTGTTATATATATATAACAGCCTAAAGTCTCCAAAATACCAATCATAAAACATTCATCAAATAAAAAAGAATTACCAAAATAATGCCCCCATCTCAAAGCACAAGAAGTTAATACACACTATTCAAATCCTTGTCATCTCAAATTCTTAAGAATCCAAATGATGTACAAGTCCTTGATGAGAAAAAAAATAATCAAAAATGAAAATGAATAACAATGGTGAAGAGGAAAAGATAGTGTGCCACTGATATTCAATCAAAAGAAGAACAATTGGAAAATACCAGGATCTAGCTAAGGAGTTTAATTGTTTAAGTGGATTTGTTTATACGGCTTATCAACCTTTTGCAAGTTATTTAAAATCAAAAAATATTCTTATAATTTAAGAATTTCGGTTGGGGGGATAAAAACAATTTACTGATACAAATCCTACATAACTTGGGAGAGAAGAGATAGATTCAGACCTTTCCCAAGGGTATTTGCACATAAGTGAATATAACAAGCCCAACTGGGATTGGAAATCAAAGAGCTGAGATCGAAATCTGAGTTATTATGCATTACACCATCTGTACACCCAAACTAACAGCATCAGATATTCCCAAGCAGTCAGTCTTCTAGATACTGACTAAGCTTGACATTGCTTAACTTTGGTGATCATACTAGAACTGGTGTTTCCATGAAATACAGCTGCATGCTAAATTTGGATTTTAAAAAGCTAAGGAACATGACTGTTGAAATAATTCCTGTAGTAATGGGGGAACTTGATACACTCCTTGAAACATGAATAAGACAATATCACAACCTCCCCTGAACCATCCGAGTTGAATTCACCGAATAATACATCCATCAAAAGAGTTGAGGACTTCAAATATCTTGGATCTCACATAATAGATTCCCAAAATGATTTCAACATTTGCAAAGCTCTTGCATGCAATGCATGTAACAAACTTCACAAGATTTGGTGCCTGAGCCTTCCATCCACCTTAAAAGTCCAAACTTTTCAAACATTGGTTGAACCAGTCCTACTGTATGAATCAGAAACTTGGACATTATCTGCTTGTCATAAAAGATGACTGGATGGAACATATACAAATCTACATGGAAAAAAGCAGAACATCAGTTGGAGATACCATGCAACACCTAATGCAATTGATGGAGAACTGTCCTAAGCTCAAGCAAAAATGATTACAGTCTCTTGTTCAGTGACACTGAGCAGACAAGGAAATCATCTCATCTTTACTCCTATGGTATCCTTCTGGAAGTGTCTTATAAAAACTGACTTTCCAGATACCATAGCTCTGAACACAGGGTTAGACATTGGGCATCTGGGGACAACAATGGAGGACTAAACATTGTGGAAAGGAATTGTCAATGGAGTTCTGACCAACAATATGGAGGTTGAAGGATGAATGATGAAGAGAAAATTGGAATTGCAACCAAGATTGTAGAACTCCAGAAAACTGCCATCATTTACTTTGTGTGGATTCACCAAAACGTTCCTGAGTTGTGAGGAGTCTTGTTGACAACATGCCTCAAGAACAGAATCTCCATTGATTACATCAATGTGTAACACCAATTATAATAATGCACAGATACTACAATTAGTAAAACTCCAGTGACTTCTATTCTTAACTGTACATTTTTTGTTGTAGAATTAAGATAGGCTACAGTAAATATAACATTCAGTACCAAAAATTTACTTAAACCATATACAGTGTTATTTTAACCTCAAGTGTAGAGTATTTATTTCATTTCTATTCATAAAGGAGGGATTTGTGCAATTCCATTACAAAATAAACAAGCTACCATTAGAAAAAATAATCTCAGTTGAAGATGAAGAGGTGTCCTTTTTAAGAGTTAGAATTAAGGTTTGTGTTTTTAACATATTTTATGCTTCCAACAGATGGTAAATATGATACCACAGTAGAAAATGAATAGTAGATATACTATAGTAGAAAATGGATGATAGATATATTATATTAGCATTGGTTATGCATTACTTTTAACAAACCCTTCATTATACTTTGCCATTTGGCTGTGGTGTATATACCCAGTATACCCTTATCAGATTGGGTTTTTAGTAATAATAATAAAGTTTGCAACATGGAGGTTAGGGTCATGCTCATAACTGACAGAGCACTTGGAAGTGCATCAAAAGCACTGAAATTGAGATGAAGCTAAAAGAAATTCAAGAAAGACTGGAGATTGTCCAGACCATGTTGTTAATGAGAAGGTAGGTTCTGCAAGGTGAATAAGAAAATGTGCTGGAGATTTGAGAAGTCATATGGTCAATCATTCCTCAACAATGGCAATTGAATGAGCATAGAAATGTATAAAACAAATATGTTGCTCGCTGTTTCCCTCTAGCCCTCCTTCCTTCAATACATCCTATGAGTATTAAATTCTCCTAGTCTTCCTCTCTCATAATATATCCCAGAAATTTTAACTGTCCCTTTTGGATTTTAAGTATGATTGCCATTCTTATTCCCCTTTTTTCTAATACTTTTGTTGCTCATATGTTTTGTTCATGATATTTTCAGCATTTGTCTGTAAAATTATATTAAGTCTCTTTATCTGTTAGGAAATGGTCCAGCATTAATTGCCATATAGAAATATAGATATCACATAGCATTTCAGATTCTCTTCTTTGCTTCTAATGAAAACTTACTGTCTTAACACTTTGCTTTGCCTCTGGAAGGTTACTTTTGAAATTCCTAATTTATTTTCGGCGCTCTTTCCATCATCTGTTATTACTTCAGTAGTTAAATTTCTATACCTGCTTGATTCTGGTGTCTCCAATTTGAAGATCACACCTTTCACTGCCTCTCCTGCTGAAAACAATATATTCTGTCTTTTTGTAATTAATGGCTTGTCCTGTGTTACATTCTACAGCAGTTTTTGTAATTTCTATTCTGAGTTCCTCATCATCACAGTGTCATCCAATGACCTTATATTGTTAAGAAAAAGGTAGCTGATATTAAATCCTATTCTCTTCAGATTGTCTTGATACATAGATTAAATAAATCCAGTAAGGAAATTCAGTCTTGCTTTACCCACCATTCTGTTTTTACATATTTGCTTAACTCATTTCCTCTCTGCATGCAAGTAATTTGTTTCCAGTAAATTTGATAGATTATCCTAATATTTCCCTCAGCTTGCCAAGTAGTTCAAATAGGTTTTCAAAGGCAGTCCAGAATAATTCCATAAAAACTGACAAAGTAGTACACGTGGACACAGTGGAAACAGAAATTAGATGGTCATTCTCATAATAAGTGAATAACAAAAGTAGACATTTCAGATTCTTCTTTGAATTTTATCAAGAATCTCTAAAAATATAGCAAAAGCATCAGACTATATGTGCCAGCAGTATTCAGAGCACGGATGAATTATAAATATGTAAAATAGATTCTAGAGAGAAAAATTGTTTAACACAACACAGTGAACTAACTTTCTAGCAGCAGACCTAGCAATTGATTCAATATAATCTAGCCACTTAATATCAGTGGAAAATGTTAGACCTAGAAGGCACAGTGAGTCCCTCATCTGGAGGTTAGCATTAGCCATGCTGATGGAAGGCAGAAAGCAGTCTCTAAGCTGATTGATTTTGGAAACATTAAAATTAACAAGAATGACACTGATGAAAATTGGGAACAATGTACACTACAGTTCAAAAATTTGAGTCTACCCCTGATAATTTTTTAAATTGGCCCAAAATTAGTTGTTTTAAACTTTAAGTAAGAGAAAATTATTATACATGGTTAAAAAAAAGTGTGACATGATATTTTATTAGAAATTTTATTATGACATAAAGAAAATAGCATTTTATGATTAAATTTTTCTCTTGTCAAAATATCCTCCTTTAGGCTTGATTACTGCAGCACAAATTTTTGGCATTCATTGCAAAAATTTCTCAAAGTATAAGTTTAATAATTGACTCCATTCTTTTTTTGATGACTCTGAGAGCTCTTTTTCATTTTTGTTTTCAGTTTTTTGTCAAGTTTATCCCATGCTAATTCTGGAGTGGTTTCAAACGTTTGATATGTTAAACCCTGTAAAATGCTTTCTAGATATGCAAAGCAACAGCTTGAGCTTCACCATTCTTATCTAAAGCTTGATAGACTCTTTCAGCAATAATCATTAATATATCAGCAGTTGATCTAGAGAAATGAAAGCCATATGAAAAGAAGGACCTGTGAGGTGAGATCCTTAACCAATTCTGAATTGATTAGTGCCTCCAGTACTTTGTCAAAAAAAGGTAGAAAGCTAGGAGTCTGATAGAAGTATCAGATGATTTACCAGAGTTCTTAAAAACTGGAACTATAGAAAAGAATTTCCAACAATCAGGAAAGCTAGAAGCAGCAAAGCATTTATTGTACAGTTTAGCGAGAACAGGAGTCAGTTCAGGAGCACATTTCTTAAGGATTATCCTAAGATGCTATCGGGTCCACATGCTTTATGGGGATCCACTTTAGAGATGATATCAGTAATCATAGAGGGAGTTATATGCATATCACTCTGTTGTAACCTAGGGAAGGTTACTGAATAGATAAAATCAAACAAAGGTTGGTAATGAGTGATAATACTTAGGACAAGAACAACACATATAAGATTCACCAGCAGCTTGTAGAAGTAGTAGTCAAGTGAATTCCACAATGAATCTCCAACTGAAGACCAGCATACAGTATTTACTACTGTATTTATGTGAATGGGGACATATCTATTATCGTCCTAAAGTATGCTACAGCACACTCAAAAGAGACTCAGTTCTAAAGGGAAGGTCAGGCAAAGATTCTTCAGATAAGTCAAGTGTAGAATTGGAAGAGAATTTACAAGCAAAACATTCTGCTATATCAGCAGAAGATGTTTACAGCTCAAACTGAGTGAAGAGAAGAAGGATGGAGGACTTTTATTTAACACACTGTGTGTGTCATTCCCCTTCAGGGTCTAAGAAAACATTGTTCTTCCCAACTTGCTTTCATTTATCACTCTTTTCTGACATCTATCGGTCATGACCCATTTATAAAAAATAATTTTTTGCTTCTTCACTTAGTTTAAATTTAACGTAGGTCATATTTGGTTGATCAGAGTAAAGCTCACACACCTTATAACCCCACTTTTTTTTCTTTTTTCATAAGAAGAGGTTGTATTTTGCTTTTAAATCTAAATAAATCATTCACTCGCCAGTAAGTTACAATGGGCCTGATGAGATGCATTTGATATGCATCAAAACCTGATTGCAATCGTGTAGTGTTTTTGATGTAATATCCTAAAATAAATAATATTGCTCTACTTTGTATTGAGCCCTCTTTTAAATTAAATGTTATAAATGTTGGAATTGTACTCTATTAGTTCTCATCTTACCTGGAGATATATATATATATATATATACATACATACATACATACATACTAAGATTTTTAGATTTGAATACTAGTCATCGATCATATTTGTTATTTGAAACATAGACTGATTCACACTTTCTAAGAGAAAAGAATTAAAAGAGAAGAGCAATTACTGATGACGGGAAGGAGAGTAGTGGAAGAAAAAGGAGAATAAGAAGAACAAAAAGGAGTGTAAAAGGAATAAAAAGGAGAGTAAGAAGAAGAAAAAGAAGAAAAAGGAGAGTAAGTTGAATAAAAATCAGATTGGAGGAATAAAAAGGACAGTAGAGGAAAAAAGTATGAAAAAGAAAAAACTGATACAGTCTAAAGAGGTTCATGTTGGAGGCAAGGTTCTGAATTTAGAAGCAAAATGATTTAATATTCAAAGTAGATGGAAGGTCATGTTGAAATGGATTCTAGCACAATGTATCTATGATAAACTAATAATAATGAAAATTCACTTTGATAAAGTTTTCATTATAAGGTCGAGTCTACTGAAAAAGAATTTGCCTGAAAATAATTATCTGGAAAAGAGGCCTGCCAAGTACAATGGCACCATAGTCCTCTTCAAACTACTCTTCTTGTACACTTGTCAGCAACCTTTACACTTTCCAAAACTGCAAAAATTTATTTCAGGATTGCCATCAGCTGCTCCATACATATTAGGTTGGTGCAAAAATAATGACGTAATAATGTCGTTTTTTGACGTTAAAAAATACGTCAAAACACGACATTATTACATCATTATTTTTGCACCAACCTAATAGTCTGAAACCACCTCCTTTTCAACAGCAGTAGTCAAAATTCCCAGGTAGCTAAATGGACTATAGGGAAGTGGATAGACATAAATGATGTGATGTTTTGCAATCAGCTACTTTGTTACTTTTTAATGTCATTCACAATCTGAAATCTCCCTTTCAACATCAATAGCAAGAAGTCACAGGAAGACATATCTGAACTGCTGAGAGCTTGACTAGCATAGATGATATGATGTATTGCCCCAAATCCTTTGAGAAGACTTTGCTCAAATATAGTGAATGCAACTAACATAGTACATGAACCCAATCAGTGGCACCTGACTAGTGACTGACTAACCTGATGGGAGAGTTTCTGTGTATGTGTTATAAATTTGCTTGAGACTGTTTCCCAAGTAGTTCTATAGTTATTCAAAAGAAAAATTATTATCCAGACATACCCTCATATACAGGATGGAGAACCTAAACGTTAAAAATTGTCACATCCTTTGAAACTCATTTATGATGCATAAACAGGCCTATTAATACAAAAGGATTATAATATAATTTAGTGATAATGTCAAAATGAGTAGTCTATTCAAGGTAGCTTCCATTATTTTCAATTACAGCCTCAATAGAATCTTGAAACTCTTAACCACAAAATCCTTATAACAAGATGACTTTGAACCACAGCAAAACATACTACCTAATAAATACATATACAAATTGTACTACCTCTGCTCCATAATAGATGCTACATTTAGTGTATGAAATACATATGTAAATTTTAGTACTCTGTTGAAATATTTACCTATTATTTAAAAACAAAAATTTACCCATTATTTAAACATAAATTGAAACACACCTATTTATAAAAATAGTTTCAAATTCTGCATAAGGCTTCCTGACATTCTTTTGTTTTTTGTTTAAAGTTTAATTAAATATGGTGGCTCAAACTAAATGCCATCCTGGGTATGATGATAAACAAGATCTGACAGCAAGGCTTTAATCAGAAGATTTTGAGGAAGGTAGAACCACCTCATAATTGCTGGTGTTCCCAGGTCCACCTTGACCTGGGGTGGTAGCACCGGTCAGGGTCCCAGATATGAACAAATAGTTAATGCTCAAAAGGGGTCAAAACACTATGAAAGTATAAAAATAGGTATTAATACCAGCAATGCTTTTTGTAAAAATTTTTACCAGCAATACATTTTTGAAAAAAAGAATATTAACATTAATACATTGTTGAAAAAAAAATATTACCAGCAATAAAATTTTGAAAAAATATATTGCCAGCAATAAAAATCTTGTCAGCATTAAATAACTCATTGAGGTTGATATGCTGTAAAACAAAAGAAACCAAACCAAATCAATCAAACTGAACGTGATCAAGTTGTTACAGTAAAAATGGCTGGTATGAAGAATTGTGATAAAACAGTTGAATGTTTTAATATGTGGAAAAGGTTTCAAGAGGAGTAAACAACCTCTCCAAATCTAATTCTATAAAGAAACCATTCAGCTGTGGAGATCTATGATAACCCACACATGGTAGAATAAAGAAGAACCATTTAAGTTTGAAGGAATTTCTGTATCAAGTCAATATACATTGGTCCTGTAACTGTAGCTTTCGTAACAAAAACAAATATCCATTTATCTTTGATTTTGTCAGCCCCATCTAGACATTGGTAAAAAAAAAAAATCCATAAATTTTAGATTTTGCCAAACCCATGAACATATTAACCTTTTATTGTTCTCTCACCTAAATAATGTCTTTTTTCCCTAATATTCTCTAACATTCAGTAGGCCCTTGCTATTAGGTTGATGCAAAAATAATGTCGTTTTCTCACATAGTAACATATGTGAGAAAACGACATTATTTTTGCACCAACCTAATATTTATATTCTAAGACTATTGTCCTCATCTTTATTTTCATATTCTCAATGTTTCAGCTGTTGTATGCTCCTGCAACCTTCAGGTGATATATATTGAAATTTTGAACCAAACCCTTTATTTCATCCGCTGTGGTAGATTGTTCTAGTTCCACATGCCATGCCTTTTCTGGATATTTCAGATTCAGTTATTTTCCCTTAGTAACTCAACTCTCCAAGTTTTTGTTCGCATCTACTGTGGTCAGGTATTGAACTCACAACTCAATTTCTAAGTTCAGTGTGTTTTGTTACAAGATCTGGAGAGCCTGCATATGTGATTTAAATAATTATTTCATTTATTCTCAATGTTTGAGGTTCAAATATGGTTTCATTGTTTGCTCTTATCCTAGAGATATTTTTGTGGCAACCTCTTTTGAGAGAATCTTAAAATTATATCTTTGGAATATTTTTTTGGGAAAGAAAAAACACTGTTTGTGAAAACCCCAAGAAAAATTTACCCTCATAAATATCACAAAAGATCCCCTCTAAGCCTCTTCACATGCTACTATAGTTATGTGCACATCACAGGTGAAAAGAAAATGGCCACTATCATTTTTAGGTTTTATACTTTAAGTTCATTCATTCAAAGATAAAATAGTCTTTTGAATAGTGTATAAAATTTAGCACAATGGGATCTGGTTTGCATTTTATATTGCAGGATAAGGTATGGCACCTTTAAAGAATAACCAGGAGGTCTTTGAGTGTTCAAGAAACGTGACAAGGCAAAGAAGTAAACGAATGTCCAACTTTGCTGGGTATGGAATGGTCAACTGTTAAGAATATTTGAATAGCTCAGAGAAAAAAAAATCTAAGGTAACAAAATTAAAAGTAAAAAAGAACATAATAGCCATATTTAACATCTCTCAGGAAAAAAAAAATAGACATTCTGATGCTCACCTGAAGAATAGGGAAATTGAATGTAAATGAAAACGAAAAAGAACAAATGTATGAAAGATTTAAAAAAAAAAAAAAAAAGCTTTTATACAGAAGGGTATTAGTCCATTTTTGTTTCCTTTTTAAATAGGGGAAACCTGAAGGTGAAAAAAGAATGAAAATATATATATATATATATATATATATATATATACACACACAAACACACACACACACACACACATATATATATATATATATATATGAGTTTTATAACAGTTTCTGTTTTGTTGTATGTGGTTGGGGTGATCTTTAGTGATCTTGTAGATCAAAAGCTTGCAGAAATTAAGGAAGTGAGTCCATACCTTTCAAAAGACATGTGTATAACTATTGTGTGTTTCATGGTTTCACTTTTGTGAATAATCAGTATTTTCCAAAGATTTAAGAGCTTATCTACAGTGTGGCAGAATGTGTTTAGTTGGATGACCTGCTCGTACAAGAGATGATGTTGAACAAAGAATTGGAGGAAGATTAAATGAATGACAGGATGACTGGAAATATAAAAAGAGGACAGAAAGTGAAATTAAAAGATAATGACAATGGTGTGAAAATATAAAAATAAATCAAAAAGAGAATAAGGAAGTATATAGAAGGAAAGTTAAGAGGATAAGAATTATAAAAGGAAGAGAAGAGGAGGTAAAAGGAAGAAGAAAGATGTAAAAGCTGGAAGAGAAGAAAAGCTGTAAAAAGAGGAGGAGAAGAGAAGATGTACAAAGAGGAAGAGAAGATGTACAAAGAGGAGAATAGAAGTAAAAAAAAATGAGATTGGAAGAGGTAAAAAGATGAAAAGAGGAGGTAAAAAAGAGAGGAGAAAAAAAGAGGTAAAAAGAGGAGGAGAAGAGAAGATGTAAAAAAAGAAGGAGAAGAGAAGATGTAAAAAAAGAAGGAGAAGAGAAGATGTACAAAGAGGAGGAGAAGAGAAGATGTACAAAGAGGAGAACAGAAGTAAAAAAAAAATGAGATTGGAAGAGGTAAAAGATGAAAAGAGTAGGTAAAAAGATGATGAGAGGAGAAGAGGTAAAAAGAGGAGGAGAAGAGAAGATGTAAAAAGAGGAGAACAGAAGTAAAAAGAAAATGAGATTGGAAGAGGTAAAACGAAGAAAAGAAGAGGCAAAAAGATGAGGAGAGGAGGTAAAAAGATGAGGAGAGGAGAGGAAAAGAGATAAAAAGAGGAGGAGAAGAGAAGATGTAAAAAGAGGAGAACAGAAGTAAAAAAGAAATGAGATTGGAAGAGTTAAAAAGATGAAAAGAGGAGGCAAAAAAATGAAAAGAGGCAAAAAGATGAGGAGTGGAGAGGAAAAGAGGTAAAAAGATGAAGAGAAGAGGTAAAAAGATGAAGAGAAGAGGTAAAAAGATGAAGAGAAGAGGTAAAATGATGAAGAGAAGAGCTAAAATGATGAAGAGAAGAGCTAAAATGATGAAGAGAAGAGCTAAAAAGATAGGGATAACTGAAGAGATAAAAGGTGAAGAAGAAGAATGAGAGGAGAAGGTGAGAAAAGTGAAGACATAAAAAGAGGAGGAGAAAAGAAGATTTAATAAGTGGAGTAGATGAAAATAAGAAAAGAAAACATGAAAGAAGAGAAGATGTCAAAGACAAAAAGAGAAGAAGATGTAGGAGGTGGAGGAGAGAAGATGTAGGAGGTGGAGGAGAGAAGATGTAGGAGGTGGAGGAGAGAAGATGTAGGAGGTGGAGGAGAGAAGATGTAGGAGGTGGAGGAGAGAAGATGTAGGAGGTGGAGGAGAGAAGATGTAAAGGAAAGAGAAGAAGGAAACCTGTGTAAAAGAGGGAATAGTATAGAAGCAAAGAAGAAGTGAAAATAAAAGAATAGAATAGGGTAAAGAGTTTCTGAGAAAGGCAAATATAAATGAAGGTCAAGGAGTACACTGAAGACTAAAAAGGAGAAAATTAGTAAGAATGAAAAATAAGAAAATAAGAAAATGGAAAAAAACAATTTAATTACAATTGTAAAACTCAGTTTTGGAGGCAAAATTCAAAATTAAAAAAAAGAAGAAGAATGATAGTGCAAAATAAATAAGGAATCAGTTGAATGAAAAAATGTTAATAAGGGAAGAAAAGAAACATCATTAATGAACAGGTAAGAAACAACATGTTTTCTATCAGGAGAAAAAAGTATTTAGGAGAGATAGATGATATTGGAGAAGAAAAGAGAATTTAGGATAAAGACAGAACTAAATTGAAAGATATAAGAACAGTTAAATCATCTTAAAATGAAGTTCACTGAATGAACTGTAGTAAATTGAATCCAAACATAGTGCTCCAGACTTTAAAGGGACTGATGTAGTTAACTATTTCCAGCTGGGGGTAGATATCGAAATCCAAGTAACAGTTAGGATTTCAAATGCTGATTTTCTAGGCTAGCTAAATTCATTCAGAAAATTAGTCTTATACACTTTTCTTTTCTCAGCAATTTGGACTTGTATCATAGTAAGCTTTGTAAAATATCAAGTAATATTCAAAGAGGAGGAATAAAGGAGAAGCAGAAAAAGAGGAAGTGTAAGAACTTAGAGAGGAA
Organism: Acanthosepion lycidas; assembly: GCA_963932145.1. NCBI lineage: Eukaryota > Metazoa > Mollusca > Cephalopoda > Sepiida > Sepiidae > Acanthosepion > Acanthosepion lycidas. The sequence goes on from OZ010573.1 coordinate 119,336,466, forward strand.
AGGTGGTCAAGGGGGAAGAAGAGCAGAGTATGAAGAGAGAGGAAGAGGAGAAAAAGAGAAAGAAAAAGTGGAGAGTAAAAAGTAAAGGATGAAAGGAAAAGTGAAAAAGTGAGCAGGAAGAAGAGGTAGTAGAAAAAGAGTGGAAAACGAGACAGCATATAGAGAGGACAAAGAGATACAGAGAAAAAAGAAAGGACAAAGAAACAGAAAAAAGAGAGGACAGTGAGAGAGAAAAAGAAATGACAGTGAAAGAGAAAAAAGGGATGATAGTGAGAGAGAAAAGAGGACAGTGAGTGAGAAAAGAGAGGAAAGTGAGAGAAAAAATCAAAGGAAAGCAAGAGAGAAAAAAGAGTACAGTGTGACAGTGAGAGAGAAAAAGAAAGAACAAAAAAAAGAAAAAAGAGAGAACAAAGAGAAAAAATGAAAGCAGAGTTCAAATAGTGAGAGGAGAGGACAAGGGGGGAAAGAAAATAGAGGACAAATCAAGAGTGAAAAAAAAATGTGGCTTCAAATCAAAGGAAGTTGAAAGGTCATAGAAGGTGTAAATATAAAAAAGGGAGTTAAAAAAATCAAGAAGTAGAGAAAGAAATTAAAAATTAGTTGAAATGCTAATTAGACTGAAGTGGATAAAAATCCTTGAAATTAATGAAAAAACTAAAACAAAAAAAAAAATTACAAAAATGAAAAGTTTTCTTTTTTATTTCAGTGAAAAACTGAAAGAAAATAAATGTAATATTTAAGGAGAAAGAACATTTTGAATAAAGTTGAAGAAGAAAAAAAAACCCAAGAAAGTTCATCTAAGATGAAGAATTAGTTAAAATTTCATTGTTTTCAATGAAGTATAAGAAAAGAAGCCAAGAAAGATGAAGGAGACAAAATCTTATTAGAATCTATTGGTAAGTTATCAAGCAACAAAAAAAAGTTAAGTGTCCATTTTGCTTTACTTCTACAAGAGTGACTTGAAGAAAAATCATCACAGAAGAAAAAAAAATGCAGGACAAAGAAGCCTATAGCAAGTGTTAGCCATTTTCTGTTCTAACCAACCCACACCAAGCACCACTCACAAACCCATCCAAACTCAGCTTCCTTGAAATCCTCCTGACATTCAAACAAGCATTTGCTATTGCTCGTAATTCTTCTCTACTCTGAGGTTTCATCTGAGATAATTTCATGGCAGAGACTGAAGAAAACATCAGCTCTTAAGTGTTTTAGCTTTCTTTAACTCTTTTTTCATTGGTTCTTTTTAATACTTATTTACTTCTCTCCTTCTCCATTTTTTTTCTTTTTTTTCCACTGGCTGTTCTTGTTTTTATTTCATTCTCATTGTGACTTCATCTTTCTATCTTTCAATTCTTTAGTAATCTTTTCTTTGTTTTATTTAATAGTTTTCTTTCATTTTTCTTGTTCTTTCATATGCCAACACTATATTGCAAATTTTTCTTTTACCTTCTCAAATTTTATTTCCATTCTTAATCCTTTCTTTCCTTTCCTATATTCTTTCATTCTTTCTTTTTCATGACAATTATTATTTACTCTTTCTTTACATATCAAATTCTTATTTCTTTACAACCACAGCTTTTTCACATTCCATCAGAGTCTACTCCAATGAAGCAACCAGTCTTTTATTTTCCTTTCAATTTATCCCTTCTTCTTAAGCTTCTCCATTATCCCAATTTTACCTTCCTCTTTGGGTTTCTTTTACATTCAATGCCCATTATCCTTTCAGCTGTTTCTTCAGTTTTTTATTTTTACTGCATTCTTTACATGTTTCTTCACACAATAATATTTTCTCTTTTTCAAATTATTTTTCTAAGTAACTGTTTGCTTTCTTCCAATTTCTATCTATTGGTGATTTTCCCTTCTTTTTTTTAAAACCTCAATCATTTTGCTCACTCCAATCAAATTATTTTAATGTTCCATTTTCCCCAGTTATCTCCCTTGTCTATAAGCTATTTTTTTCCCTTTCGTTTAGATTTTTCACATCTCATTTTTTCATTTTCTATCTTTTAATTTGTCTGACTTTTTTCTATCTATTACTCATCTTCTCTCTCTACTTTTAATCTATTTTTCCTTTTTATTAACATTATACTCTTTTGCTCCTCATGCCCATTTTGTTTGTCTTCTCTTTTTCCAAATTATTCTCAGTTATCAGTTTACTTTTCTTTCTTTTCTTCATTTTACTCCATTACAGATTTTCAGCTTCTTACTTTCTGACTCTTTCTTTCTTCCTTCCTTCCTTCATTATTTTTCTCCTTTTCTCTTTCATCTTTTAATTTTTTTTCAGTTATATTTATCTTCATTTCTACTTCTAGCCTGGCTCATCCATTTCTCTCTTTTCCTGCATTAGTTATTTTTTCTCATTTTTAATAACTTCTTACTTGCAATCCCCTCTCTTACTTTCAACAAGATTTATCTCCCTTCCTTTACTTATTTTTATATTTTCACCATATATTAAAAAATATCTTCGGCCTTCTCTTTATTCATCTCTCATTTTCCTTTCTTTTCTTTTCTTTTTTTTTTCTCAATCTTTCTTGTTTTTTTCTTCTGCCCCTTTTTATTCCTTAATTTTGTTTACTCCATTTTCAATTCACCCATCTCTATTAATCTGATTCAATACAAAGTTTGCCTCTGAATAAGATTACACACAACAAAAATATGAAAAATACAAGATTAAAAAAAAATACAAAAATGAAAGACAAAATAAACTGACAATTTTTACACCCCTAACATCAATATGTCTAGAAAATCTTCACATATACAAACCTTCAAGCACAAAGGAAAAAACAAATATGCACATGTCTGCAACTAATCAAAGATTTGGATGAAAACATACATATCAGTCTATGTAAATATCTCTATACTAATACATATACTAATCTTCTATAAGCTTTTTGGCTTTAGGACATCGTTTTTCTAATGTCCAAGAAATACAAGGCTAAGAGGCATTCAAGATAGAGGGTTACTGTGTGGAGTTGTATTAGCATAAGAACAAGTAGCATACCAGAAAAGATAAGCAGCTAATTTGAGAAATGAAGCGGTCAAAATTTAATTAGTGAATAAAATTTCAGAGACTTTAGAAATGAAAACAGGAACAACAAGGATGAACCTCTACTCCTGTTTAAAAGACTGGAGAGGAGTGTGAATCGAGCAAAAGGTAAGCCTATCTATCCCTATTAGGAGAGGAAAAAAATAATAATAATACTTACTGAATAAAATTTCAGATTTCAGGTGGAGACACTAGAAGTACAGAGTTGAAGGAACTGGAAACCCGGTCCTAAACAGGAAACAAGGGATGAACCTCTACTCCTGTTCAAAAGACTGGGGTTGAGTGTGAACTGGGCAATAGGCAAACCTATCTACTCTTATTGGGAGAGGAAAAAAAAATAATAATGACTGAAAAAATTTCAGATTTTAGGTGGAGACATTAGCAGTACAGAGTTGAAGTAACTGGAAACCCAATCGTAAACAGGAAAAAAAGGATAAACCTCTACTCCTGTTCAAAAAAATCTGGAAGAAGTATGGGTGATTATTGTTCTCCATAACTTCTTATCTTTTGTTGTTCTTAGTAACATTTGTATTTTTATCTTCCCTACCCCACTCCCCTTTGATTTATCATCTATACACACAAGCTGGTCAGTTAAGTGACTCACTGCCTCTCTCTATCCAGTCTGGCTTCAATATGTTCTATGAGTGTCAAATTCTCCAAGCCCTCCTTCCTTATTATGCATCCAAGAAATTTCAACTGTCTTTTTCTGATTTTGAGTATAAATGTGCTTTTTGTTTCCATTTTCCTTAAGACTTCTTTGTTTGCTTTGGACATGGTTTTCTCAAAATCCTTCTGTAGAACCACATCTCTCTTGATTCTTCCTATGTAAGGAGATTGTCCAGCATTCACTGAATGATTGATATTACATAACAGTTCAGCATTCTCTTCTTTGTTTCTAATGAAATTTTCTTGCTTTTTAAGGCATCTTTCACTATTGCAAGGTGCTTTCAGATTTCGGTGTTGCATTTTCCAACCTCTTCCTTTTCCCAGATAGTTAAACTTCTGTACCTGTCTGATCAGAAACCTAAAAGTAGGTCGGTATTTGATCTAAAATATTGGGTTTAAAACAAATGTAATATTCAAAATATTTAACCTAAAAGACTAGTTAAATTTAATAATGAAAATATACTTAATTCAAAACGATACAATAATCTTTGTTTACTAATTGTATAATGTCTGGTCCACATTTAACATTAAATGAGAAACTGAAAAAGATAAAACTAAAAAGAGGATGTAGGTGATCATGGCTCTCCACAGCCTCCTATCCATTGTAGCCCTTAGTAAAATTTGTCTCTTTGTTAAGCCTCTTAACCACCTATTTCATCATCCATTCATACAAATTTGTCAAGTAGAGAGCCCTGTCCCTTTTGCATTTGATATGTCCTGTGAGTGTCAGATTCTCCAAGCCCTCCTTCCTCATCATGCGTCCTAGAAATTTCATCTGTCTCTTTTTGATTCTGGGTATAAATGTGCTTTTTGTTTCCATTTTCCGTAAGACTTTCTTGTTTACACATCCTGTCCATAATAGTCTCAACATCCTTCTGTAAAAATAAATTTCTGTTACCCACCAGCCTTCTTTTCATATTTGAGAAAACTTTCCAGCATTCACTGCCATACAAAAGAACTGATACTGATGTTCAACAATCTTTTCTTTGTTTACAGAAAATCTTTCTGTTTCTTAATACTTTGCTGAGCTTTTGAAATGCACCTTTTGCTACTCCAATGCCTGACTTCGGATTTTGATGTCATATGCTCTCATCCGCTGTTAGAACATTTTCCAGACATTTAACTTTTTGTACTTGTTGGTTTTTGACATCTTTCATTCATAGTTTGCATCTTGAGCTTTTTCTCTTGCTGACAACGATACATTCCCTCATTCTACAATTGATGGTCTTTTCTTCTAACTTTCCTTTCAAGGAGGTTACTATTAGGTTGGTGCAAAAATAATGTCGTTTTCTCACATGTTACTATGTGAGAAGACGACATTATTTTTGCACCAACCTAATACATATATCCTATATTGTTAATTCTAGTAGAGTTTATAGCTCACTTCGCCTTGCTGTCACGGTTGAAAAGAATCTAGTGAGATGACGTATCCTTACCCCTTTCTATTTTTGCGTACTTAATCTCCATATAGACAGTTTGCTTCCAAGTTCATGCTTCTCAAATGTATGCAAGTCTACTCTCTGACATGTGAGCATAAATATATATTTACATGAATTACCACTTGTGATATCTCAGTATATATCAGATGCATTTGTATAAAAATATACTTAGATATTTCATATTCATAAAGAGCATAATAAAAGATATATATATATATATATATACATAAGCAGTAATAGTACATAGCCTAATTCATTATCAAAATTAAGGACATGGAATTAGTAAATACTAAGCACTTCAGATACCTTGGTGTTTGGATAAGTTGTAACAAATAACATAAGGAAATTGAACATAGAATAGGCTGCACTAAAAGTAGTTTTACCCAACGCTGCAAATTGCTACAGAACCAAAACATTAATCTCAAGTTATGTTCTTAGTGTCATCAGATCAAGACTTTCATGTGGATGTCATGTATGGCATCAAACTCATTCAGGAATATTTAAATTGTCAGCTGTATACAATCACTTTCTAAGATCAATGGTTATAAATGACTTTAAGTGATTGAAGCATGTGGATCTTGCTGAAGACCATCCTTCTTTGAATTGGCACTACAGAATTACAAAGAACTGCACCAAATAACAGAAACAGCATCAGTTAAGGATTTCCTCCAACAGCAACGACTAAAATGGATAGCATATGTAACACAAAGAGAAAATTATGAGATAGTCAATGTTGACATTCTACACCACTTCAAATTTAAAGTTTAGGTAGGAATTGTTCATCAATTCTAGAAATAGTGCTAACAGTCACTGGACTTGAAAGACACATTTTCCTGAAAAATTATTTTAATAGAAACACATTCACATCTGTATGTATGTGTAATAATATTAAAGCAGGTCTATTCTGTAACAAAATGATGCATAATTCAGCAAATGGTCCATGTATACAATATGTCAATATGTGTACTGCATACTTTACTTTTTTCCAAGATAAATAATTTTGTATAATATGAAATTAATTATTGATAATTTTCACTATCATCTTTGTACTTGTATTTTATTGTATTTCCCATTCCTGCATTTCTTCAAATAATTGTTACAATCAATAGTATTTAGAGAGTGTAAGTAGAGAAAACACTTGTTGTTTAGTGAGAAAAGATGCAAGTAAAAGCAATTAATTTACTAACATTTTTAGTAAGTAGCATGAGAGACAGAACATAATAGTGAGTGGATGAAAAAGAGAGTCACTGAAAAGCAGAAATTATTTTGCTTGCATTAAAAAAAGGTTGTGGCTTTAGCCTTCCTTGTTTTATTATTCCCTTCAAGCTGGGTGCATGAAAAAGAGAGAAGGATTAATAAAGTAGAGGGTCACAGGGAGAAAGCTACTGAAAAGTAAAAATTCTTTTGCTTGCTTTCCCACCGTATTAAGCCAGCAGACACTCTCTACTGAATTGCATGCAAATGAAATCAAAGACTTGCCTATTCAAAGAACATATTTGGACAGATTTAGATGAAAATTTGTATTATTCGATTCTGAAGAGCATGTATGGAATGTCTGATGATGTTAGTGTCACATCAAAAGTTTTAACCAATGGAGAGTATTCTTGACTGGGATTCAGTCATGTGACCAATACCCAGAAAGTTTTTGACCAGTTCATCATGGAGTGAAATGAAGCAACAGGCAAAGTTTATTTTTGTGATTAAAAGTTTTCAATGCCTTAAAATTTAATCTTAAGTGTTTAAAAAAAAATTTTGTAAAGTTATGTAAAAAAATTACTGATAATATTGTATATTATTTCATTAAATGTTAAATTTTGTTAAAAGACATTTAAAAAAAAAATACTGTAATACCTAATTTTAAAATTAAATTCATAGTATTCAATTTCAAATTTCATGCATTAATGTTGGTGTTATTTCAAAGATTGAACTTTATCTTAAAAGAACATTTGGGTAATTAAAACAATATTAATTTAGTTTATGTCAAAATTACGAATTTTCACTTTTCCAGCGATCAGTCAGCACCATTTTCTGACACCTGTCATCAATGAGAAACTTATTTAAAAATTTTAAAAATTGAAATAAAAATGTCTACGTCTATGTCTGGTTCTGACCACAATTGCCACATTTGCTTCCTGTGAGAGATCATTTTCTTCACTAAAGTGTGTAAATAATTATATGAAGTGATATTTGGTTTTCATTTCCATGAATAAAGACCTTTTGAAAAAGATGAAGGTTGAGGGTGGTGCAGATACTTTTTAGTGATCAATGAATTTGCCAAAAAGAAACAAAGAATTGAATTGATTTACATTATTTTTAGATTTTATTATTTTCTCTCATACCTAATAGTGGTCATCATCGTTGCCAGGGTATTTCTAATAAGAAGAGCATCAAGTCCAGTGGAGAATGGTATCCAGTCTGAAACAGACCCTGTTGGTAAAAGTGCATTTTCTCACATTAAAATTAGTTCATATCATATTCACAGATGTTTGGTGGGTGGCAAATAATTTTCTAAGGGCTCAGAGTAAGGTTCACCTTTTGCCTATCCACCTTGGCAATTAACCTGCATAATGGACTGCATGCCCTGGTTTAAAAGTCACCTTATACCACTGGTATAATTATAAATGCTTAAAATCTATCTGCATACTGGCACATTTATATATTATATATATTATATATATTATATATATATATATATATATATATATTATATTATATATATATATATTATATATATATATATATATATATATATTATATTATATATATATATATTATATATATTATATATATATATATATTATATATATTATATATATATTATATATATTATATATATATATATATATATGGGAAAACATAAGAAAAAAATTAATTTATTTAAATAATATGTGGAAATAACCACTCTCTGTCTGATAAAGGTTCATAAAACCTGAAACATGTGTAGCAAAATAATATGGAAAATAAAGTATAATATATATATTAAAAAAAAATCCAAGAATTCCCAAATCTTTTGATGAGGGCATGAGACTCAACATGGAGGCCTACATCAAGTGCCTTGAGGAGGTAGTGTTGCCCTGGGTCAAGTGTGTGGCTGTTGGAAGACAATATATCTAGCAACAGGTCTCTGCACCATACCATACAAGCAGGAGAAGCCAGTCATGGCTGTCAAACAATATCTATGACCACATCACCTTATTACAACCTAACTTCCCAAACTGCAACTCCTTTGATTATTACGTGTGGGGTGCACTTGAAAAAGGCACCAACAAAACTTCTTTTAACACCAAAGATGAACTGAAGGCAAGGATTATGGCTGCATTCACCAACTTAAATAAGGAGATTGTCAAGAAGAGTTGCAGGAGATTTCAAAGTCATCCAGAGGCTGAGGTTGAAGCCAGTGGTGATTTTATTGAATAACTTTATTCTTTAGTATTTCAAGATATTTTTGTGTAATTTTGGTAAATATATCTGTTAAAATGAAATATCAGTGTTATTTTCATTTTTGTGTAATTTAGACAACAATTTATCCATCACACCCTATATGTGTAGAGAAGGTGTATTGAAGTAGTAAAAACCCATTAAAAAAGATTTTGTTCAATTCAACTGATTACATTTTTATTATATTTTTCCAATTTCTAAATGAGATGTTGCATATCATGGATGAAATTATGAATAAACTGTTTGAAGTTCATGTTTTGTTCAAGTACCATCAAATATCTCAGTCATTATCAAGAATTTGGTGTTATCAGTATGATAAGCCAGATTTCTTGATGGGAGTATTTAGACCACTGTAATTAGAATTATATGATTAGCAGTTTTATGCTATAATTATTATTTTTACTTTACTTAATTTTATATTCTAAATTAAAAAAAATTAATGGTTACTCCTCAAAAATTATCCATTCCAACAAAATCTTAAGCATAAAAACTTGATTTTACCCTAAGACAAAATGCATAGTTGTCAGGAAAAAGACAGCTCAAAGTGTGAGATGCAGAATCAAGATGTCAAAATTGTACATGTTCAAAAATATGACTATATGGATAGGAAAATGTAATGGAGAAATCTGAAGGAACATAATATGTTATATTAGTAACATCTGATAAAAATACAAGGCAAAATTCTTCATACATAAATTGTTTTTCTTTTCTGAACAGTATCATATTAATGTTGGCTAAGAGGGTACATGGTTTTAAAGAATTTACACTGTATGTATGGATGGTGGGTACTGAAGTCAAGGTATCATCTTGTGATGGTTGGTTTTATGATATACATGTCTTGAACTCATTCAAGGCCTTGTCAGAAAGGATTCAGAAAAAATGCAGTCCATACAACATCAGGACAATATTACAAAGTTGCTTAACTTCATAGAGAAATCTTTGCTAACACAAAGGAGAATATAACCAAAAACTGTATGTATTTCATCTCTTTCAGTTGAGATAAAGAATACAGTTGAAACAAGCTACCATTTAAATATTTGGAGGAATATCCAAAAGCCATAGTTAGCATCAAGAAAATGAAACCAGGCATGTCTGAAGAAAAAAGGGTATTCACCAACCCATGTGGAATGAAGTAAAAGATGTCTGAAGGAATCAGTGCATGTGCTAGGCTATGAGGGCATCCTATTTAGGTCTAGCATAGAAATAAATTCAATAAGGGAGTCATTAAAAAATAAAGAGAAATGACAGCAAGGCTTCAGCAGAAAATCTAGAAGCTAAGCATGACAGCAGCAGCAGGCTGATAAGTTTTAAGGCTCCAAGTTTGATGTTGAGGATTCTAATGGGACAATAGGTTAATAGATTAAAGTGTAGAAGTTGGTGACAATGTATTTGTGAGTTCAATCCCTGGGTAGGATAGTGCAAACCTAGACTCAATGGAAACAGTACTAACTAATAACAAAACAAGATATCCTTAGACATTTACAGTGGAACAAGAACAATCTATTAAACAAAGGGTTCAGTTCAAAATTCCATGAAGGTTAACCAGATCGACAAATGCTTGAAGAAGGTCAGAGGGCAAAATGGCCGAAATTACACTTATTATATTTGCATTTGTTAAACAATTTTTTAAAGTTTATTGACAACTAAATGTTCAAAGGATATCCAAGGCAGTTTTAAGTAAAATTATATATTTGTGATTAGAAAAAGACAGTTGCAATTTGTGGACACATAATAAGAAAAAAGGGCTTGGAGAATTTGACTCTCACAGGGAGAGAAGGATGAACAGAAACAGTGAGTAACCTATCTAGTGAGCTTGGCAGAACACCAAGTTGGAGAAATAGTAAAAAGACAAACATTGCTAAGAGTTGCAAAGTGTAGGATGTTGTGGAGAGTTATGATCATCCATGTGCCGAAGGGACACTGCATATGGAAAAAGTAAACTATCAAATAGTTAAAAGCATTTGCAAATACTGAGAATATACAATCCAATGAGAATTAATGGATATCAGTAGGAAACAATTTTTTCAAGTTTATTAGTGGTTAATTGTCTAAAATATGTTCAAGAATTGTAATGCCCATAAGCATGAAAAAGGAAATTGTCAATCCCATTTCAAATTCCACCCTAGTTTTTTTTGTATTCACTTTCACATCACTAAATCTAGGAAAGGCATGAATCTCCCTACTCCACCTCAGCTATGAGTTAAATAGCATCATAGCCTCTCTAGCCCAGGCTGCAACCAATCTAAGAGAAGGAAAATTCTGAACTTTAAACTAAGGAGAAAGCAACAGAAAACCACTCCAATATGTTTCTTCAGAAGTTATAGCAATTGTCAGATAAAAAAGAAATGGAATCTGTCACGAGCCATGAATTTTTCTTTTTCTATTCGGTTTCATCCCAAGCAAGGTAGTAAAACTACTAAGACACAAGGGGTTACAAAATGTGGAAGAATTAGTGCCAGAAACCTCAATAACGAGTGGGAAGAGCAATCAGGAGGACAGCAGATAGCAATTGATATTGCATTTTATTTTTTGAAGTTTAAAGTTGGCTGGAAAGCATAGAGCTGGAAAGCAAGCAAGAAGTCCAAGAAAAGAAACTGTTAGTATAGAATTTACAGTTACATCTTACATTCTAAGAGACATGGCATTAATAAATGTTTCAAAACTTTCTGCATAAAGGCATACGTAAAGCAAAACATGTTATATGAACTAAGTTAAGGAGAAAAAATATCAAAATGTCAACCAAGAAATTGTTAATGTATATGAAAATAATACAACACTGAAAATTAAAAAAAAAAAAGAAGTTGCACAAGAGATAACTATAAATTTGCTGACAGTTATTTTAATAACACCAAAGAAATTTGATTTAAAATTTATCTTTAATGAAATCAGAAAAGGTACAATGTCATGTTGATAATGAACTTTTTAAAAAATCCAGTGATCGTAAGAATTTAAAAAGATTAAATGAAAACATGAAAAGAAATCCAATAAATTCTTATTCTAAACTGAATGTAAAAAAAAAAAAAAAAAAAAAAAAAATTGTGTAATCTTTTCTTTTTTTTAATCACTTGCTTTAGATATATTTAAAAACTGCTCAATTTAAGTTCAATCTTTAAAAATCACATCTGGTTCCCTTTTTTTAATTTGAAAAAAAAAAATGGCAGAAAAAAATTAAACATATCATTCAAAGGAAAAACACAGAAGAAAAATAAAATGGAAATAGATAATCTGAAAACAAAAAGAGAACAAATTTGTAAGTATTTAGACTATGCTGGATGTAAGCCACATATCACTTCCAGAATCTGTTTAACATTTTTTTCACACAACCTTTAACATAAAATCTCCATTCTAAAGTTATTGGAAAAAGATTTGTCTGATGATTGGAGGAATCTAAAATTTGGTTTTTGAAAGAATTTTTTCAATGATATTTATTTTATTTTTCTCTTAATTTACGTTTTCTTTCATTTGACCAAATAATTGACAAATTTTTCAACAAATGAACACCAAGAATGTTTACTTCCATTAAATATCTTTTGGAAGAAATGGGATATATTTCTTAATCACTGAAATGAAACTGAGAAAGTCTTTAAATTTGAAGATAAGGAGTTCAAATAAGCTCCAAGTGTGAACAGGATTTTATTCTATTATGGTTTTATTTTGAAACTCTTTCTCAATTTATATATATATATATATATATATATATATATATGCATGCAAATATGCAGAGTGGAGAAACAAAAATGCTCTGACCCTCAAAACTCATTCTGTATTCATAAACAGGCCAATAAATATAAAAAGATATTCCTAAAACTGTTGTGGTAAACCCTCTTACAGTAGAATGAACTCTTCCTCCTCTAATAAATACTAACTGGAAGAGTCATTGAGGAGTTGTTTGGGGAGTGAAGACACAGTGTTAACCTACCGTTCGGACGTGCACTTCTATCTGTTTATTACTAACACTCTTGCTTTGTATATATCTGTTATTTCAATACATTTGTTCAACCTACTTTCATCTTCTGTGTCTTTCTTTCTAGCCCCTAAACAGGCCACAACAAAAACATAAAAAGTATGAAAATGATGAATTCATTCAACTTGAATTCTATCATTTTCAATTATAGTCTCAACATGACATCAAAATGCTGAACAACTCTTAACAGCAAAGTCCTTGAATATTTTGGCCCAATTCCCTCTTTGATGATAAAACCCGAGAGAAATTGATATTGCATTATAACATCTTGTTCGTGTCCTGATCCAGAGTTTCTTAAACAACATAGTCTAAGAGGTTCAGATCTAGGCTTGAGAAAGGTTAAAAGTCAACTGACAATCGCACTCTGCTGAAGGAAGTTTGGTTTAGTTTGTTTTACAGCATATCAACCTCAATAGGTTATTTAATGCCGACAAGATTTTTGTTACTGGTAGTATTTTTTTTCAAAAATGAATTGCTGTTAATGTTTTCCCAAAAATGTATTGATGGTAAAATTTTTCTTTTTAAAAAATGTACTGCTGGTAATAATTTTTATTCAAAAATATATTGGTGTTTTTTTTGTTTTGTTTTTTCCAAAATGTATTGCTGATAATATTTTTTTCCAAAAATGTATTGCTGGTATTAAAACCTAATTTTATATTTTCATGAAGGTAGTTGTTAACAGACAATCTTCCAAGGCCCAAGCAATATTCATCACACATCCCCACAAATCTTAATTGGTAAGCGTCTACATTGAGTGGCTCTTGGATCTTGTACAGACTGAGCATTATTATAAAAAAAAAAAAACTGTATTGCTATGTCACTGTTTAGTATGCCATTTGATGAGCAATGAACAAGAGAGCTCTCCAAAGGATTAAAGATATTACTAAAAAATAATTGCATGCCCACTGACTTCTTTGGACAACATTTCTAATTTTCATTGTTGCAGGAAAACAGAAAACACAATAAAAAACACATGCACATCCTGGGCATGACTTGTTTGAACTGTTTCACTCAAGGTTATGTTTTAAGTTCTATTAGTATTAGGACAAACACTTGAAGGAGAGCTTTTATCTTTGGATCCTGAAAAAAATGAATGCTGCTAAATGCTGACAATTTTCAATGTATTGTAAGTGTACTCCATTTTTTTTAATTCAGTGTCATGTACAATATTTACATTATTCGGACTATTGTCCTCATCTTTGTTGCCATATTTATCACAACGTTTTGGCCATTGTACGCTCCGGCCTTCTCCAGATGGTTGGAATTTCGAAACATTGTGATAAATATGGCGACAAAGATGAGGACAATAGTCCGAATAATGTAAATACTGTACATAATACCTCATCTCGGAAATATAGACAGACTCAGTGTCATGTGTTTTTGAATTTTGGGGATTTCTTTGTGTATTGCTACACCTGGAGACTGCTGTCCAATTTCATGATGCATTGCACAAAGACAAGAAGAATAAATAAATAAATATGCTTTACAAGATTAGACCAAAATATTAGTGCCATATCTGAGCTGGAATAGTCTAATCTTCTCTTTCCAGCCTTGAAAGAGTTCAAAAGCATTTATGCCATATATCCTACAATTCTTACAATCATAAAACAACCCTGTTTAGTAACCATCTACCTTGAGTGGCTATTGGGCCTTATAATGAGTAAACATTACTGTAAAAATATAAACTAAAATTTTGTATATTAAATATGCATTCAGTCAGAAATTGAAGATTTTACAAGGTCTATCTCTGTATTGATTATTGTATGATCAAAGTATCAGTTAATAACCTTGTATTATTTACATTAGCAAACAAAGTCAGCAATTGATTATGGTCGGTTCCCAAGTATAGTTCTGAAATATGAATGATTAATGGCCAAAGTTTTTCTAGGAGGAGGATCTATCATTATTTACACTATTTACATGCAGACTATTGTTACCTTAACTCATACACAACCTAATGTCAGGGCCATAGTAGAAACAAATGTTTTGTTTTTTTTAGGGGAGAGGTAAAAAATTTAGAATTTAGCTTAAAGTTATCAAAGGCTGCCAACATGGTTAGCAGCAATAACATTTAAAATTTCCAGTACCTCCTTGCCTTGATAGTTCTTTCTTTATTGTATTTTGTTAAAATGAAACTGTGTAAAAAGAATACTGCAATTGGTAAAAATTTGGATGGCCCTTTGAAGGCTGGAGTGTACAAAAACCAAGATGTTGCAGTAACAACAACAAAGATGATGATAATAGTTCATATGTAAATGTTGTAAAGAAATATTTATTTTATATATTCCTGATATTGGGTTTTAAAGTTTATTACTATAACTTCAACTAGAAAAGTTAATGTTGATCTCCCTTCAGTTAACATGCATACTAGGTTGGCCAGAAAGTTCTGTCTCACTTAGGAAGCAGAAAGAAAACACTGATCTTGATTTCTGCCTTGTGGAATTTCCAAGGGTACTGCATTTCAAGCTTCTTCTACAAGGTTGCACTATCAATACTAAACTGTATTGCCAGCAGCTAGACTGCATGTACAACAAACTAAAGGAGTATCCTGCTTTGGTCAGGATTTGTTTCAGCAACACAATACAAGGCCACATGCTGCCAGGTTGATTAAGAAGTTCATATAGATGGACAGTGTTGAGATTCTTCCTCATCCAGCATTCAGTCCTGATTCTGCTCCAAGGGACTCTGGCCTATTCCGCTTAATGGCACACTTCCTCTGCAACCAGCAATTCAACACTTTTGATGAAGTGAAGGAAATTTGTTAACAGTTTTGTCATTTAAAGCCAGCAGACTGGTATCTGGGACAGATTCAGATGCCGGCTGAAGATTGTCAGGAATGATAAACTTTATTTTGAAGAATAAATACTGGTGTTTCTCCATAAACTTTCGTTGTTTTCTTTCTACTTATTGAGTCAGGACATTCTGGCTGACCTAATATATAGGATGCGATGGTAAAATTATAGCCATTTTCAAATTTTTAATTTCATGTGTGGTGTTTGTTTTTTATTATCTTGACTTCACAGTATAGTAGGGTCAGTTGGGCACTGTGCGGCAGAAAAAGAGCACCGTGATGCAATTCACTCCACCAGAAATTTGAAAACAGCAAAAGAGTAGAAGAAGAAATCGTGATTACGAAGGTCAGAAAACTCATTCTGATCATTCTGATAAGTAAAGAACTCCCAAATTTGTTGGTGAGGTCCGCAAACTCAACACAAAGGCCTATATCAAGTGCCTTGAATGAAGAGAGTGACTCCTAGAAGACACTATGTCTGGCAACAGGAGACTGCACCATGCTACACAAGCAGGTGAATCCAGCCATAGCTGTCATATAATTTCTGTGACATCCCCCCTTACATCTGGCCATCTAACCCCCCAAACTGCAACCACTTGATTAGTATATGTGCAGCACAGTTGAACAAGAGACCAACAAAAACTCAGTGTAGCACCAAAGATGAACTGAAGGCAAGGATCATGGCAGCATTCACCAACTTAGACAAGGAGACCATCCAGAAGAGTTGCAGGAGATTTCAAAGTCATTTGGAGGCTGTGGTTGAAGCCAACAGCTATTTTATTGAATATATTTACTTTTTAGTATTTCAAGATATTCTTTGTAATTTTGGTAGATATATCAGTTATTTTCATTTTTGCATAATTTAGAGACAATTTATCTATCACACTATATATATATATATATATATATATATATATATGGACAGAAATGCACAGGGTAGGGAAAGAAAATTGCTCTGACCCTCAAAACGTATTTTGTATTCATAAGCAGGCCAATAAATATAAAAAGATTCATAAAACATAAATCATATCATGTAATGATTAATTCATTCAATGTGACTTCCATCATTTTCAATTACAGCCTCAATATGACCAAATAATTCTTAATGATAAAGTCCTTGGATATCTTGGCCCACTCCTCTAACCCTGAGAAAATGAATATTGCATTATCATGACTTGTTGGTGTCCTGATCCAGAATTTCTAAGACAGCATAGTCTAACAGGTTCAGATCCAGGCTGGATAAGTGCTAAAAGTCAGCTGACTTAAAAGTAGCAAAGTTAGTTTCTTCTTCATCTTGGCTGTGTGTCTTGAAGCACTATTATGTATCCACAAAGATTTGCACTTTGGATTGTTGACTTCGTGCCATGTCAAAATGTGGACTCAGGACCTTGTAGTAGACATCAAGACCTATTTGATCCCAAGCTTGTAGGAGAATAGGGTATCTTTTTCCATTCAGAGATTGTAACATTCACAACTATGGCCTGGGCTACATGTTTGGTTCTCAAGGTGCCCTTGACATCAACTGCTGATTTTGAGAAAATCGGAAATTGCCATTTACTGGAAATAAAACATTGATGGTGAAACATTGATGCTACAAAATTTCATTTTGATAGAATCACTCTCTCTTTCTTTCTCTCACACACACAGATATATATATATATATGCACACACACAAGTCTCATTAAAAACGACTGACAAGGTACTGAAGTTATGTCATATTTAATTTTTCATGTTCTTATAATTTTCTTCTTTTCTGGGCTTAAATTATGTAGAAATTATCCAAAAGTGTTCACACATACAAAACATTTGAACAATTTCTACATAATTTATGTCTAGAAAAGAAGAAACACATGAAAAATTAAAGAAAAAATTTAACTAAAGTACCTTGTCAGTCATTTTTAATGAAACTTGTATAAACAAGGAATTGCTGCCCAAATATACAATTATATATATATATATATAAAAAGAGAGGAAAATATTAGTTTCATAAAGATGTGTGTCTTCAAAATGTCTTCAACAGTGAGCAATGCAAATTTTGTAAAAATATGTAAATGCATCCATAGCAGTGGAAACGTTAAAAGCAATTACCCAAAAGCCAAAAGTTATCTTTTCTATCATTCAATTTCACTCACAAATTAAGGAATAATTAATATTCATTTTAAAAAATAAATTTGAAAAAATTAATAATGGAAAGAATAGATGTAACTTGTTCTAAGTTGCTTTTAGTTAATCAATATTCAATTCAGAAGAGTCATTGTTAGTTCTGTTATTATTTCAATATCTTTTTTATTATTAAAACATTAAGAATGAAACTAATTCTCTATCAATTTGGATGAGTATACATATCAACTAAATTTAAAAAATAAATCAATGACCCAACAACTAGAGCTAAATGTTTTGGTTTGGTTTAATTTGTTTTATGGCATATCAACCTCAATGGGTTATTTAATGCCAACACAATTTTTAGGATAGGTTCATATGAATAGAATATGTATTCTTTGTAAGAAATCAGTTTATAAGGAGATCAGGTTTCACTGATGCATTTTTTGTAAAGAGGTATTTTGTCAAATCAATTTTTTACATGAACTGTTGGTAATATTTTTTTTTTCAAAAAATGTATTACTGTTTTGTTTTTTTTCAAACACATATTGCTGGTAATTTTTTTCAGAAATGTATTTCTGGTAATTTTAACTATAAAAATTCATTTTTATACTTTCAAAGAGGTTTGAGTCCAGTTTTGGGGTTAACTACTTGCCCATAGATGGGACCCTAACAGGTGCTACCACCATGGGTCAGGGTGGACCTGGGAACAATGGCAATCAAGATGTGGTTCCACACTCCTCAAAACCTCCCAATCAGAGGCCTTGTTGCTGGATGTAGTTTATTGTCATACCCAGGACTGCAGGGCTAAATTTAAAAAAAAAAAAAAAAAAACAGTAAGGGGATAAAAATAAAAGTATAATTAAAGCATAAAGAAACAAATGAATGGAAGCTGACAGTAGAAAAGAAATATAAAGCTTTTTGGCAGAGATGATGATTTTTTTTATTTTAATGTTATATTTCACCCAGTTTAATGCTCAAGAGGCACTCAGTGTAGAGTGTTAATGAATAAGGTGTTTGATATAAATGAAAGAGGAGGTGGTCAGAAATAGAGGGTATATAAGTAGGATAGACAGACATTTGTATGTACATGGAAGATTAAAACACAACTTAAGAGTTTTTAGGTTTGCAGTGAAGAGCTAATATTCTTTAAAAAAAGGCTTAAATTTTGCATTTAACCTACTTCATTTTTTTTTGTTGAGATTTTCAGTGCAAAACATTGAGTTGGTCCTCTCCAAATACAAGGAAAGTTATTCTGAACACTGATATATGGTGCCAAAGTAGGTAATAATCAGTTTAACATATAAAAGAAGATATTTTAAATATCTTCCCAAGAACATTTTTTGACATTTTACAGAATTAAATTGTTTTAAATTTGAGAACTTGCACTAAAAGAAGAAAAGAAAACTTGTGTTGGGTCTTTTTTATTCGTGCTATTCAAAGCTGGGGGTTCAAAAAGAAAAAGCAGACAAAATATGGGGAAAAAACTTGTGTTGACTGAATTTTGTGTTATAGTTAATATTATTTATAACCTATGTTTCCACATGATTCCAATGACCTCTCTAACAAAAAGAGTCAGAAAAGTAACTATCTAGAACTGATCATCCAAAAGTAAATGATCAAACATATATGAGTTTTGATTAACATAAAATGACCATAACCTGACAAATACTTGGATTTAGGACAAAGATCAGGTCTGAAATCCTGAGACTGTCTACTTTGAGAGTATATATAGCATATATCACTCGGAAAATGTTTAAAAAAATGCCTTATGTCCACTTGCAAGGCCAGTGTGGAGTCTGTTTCACAAA
Source organism: Acanthosepion lycidas (assembly GCA_963932145.1). Classification (NCBI taxonomy): domain Eukaryota; kingdom Metazoa; phylum Mollusca; class Cephalopoda; order Sepiida; family Sepiidae; genus Acanthosepion; species Acanthosepion lycidas. The sequence continues at coordinate 119,355,721 of OZ010573.1, forward strand.
GTGTTAGTTCTTTGGGGATAGGTGGAGAGAAGTAGCTGGAGGTAGAACTTTATTATACATGAATTATTGATTCTTCTTGAAGGAAGATAAAAAAAACAAAAAGTACATTTTGATCACAAATATTTTATGATGATAGTGGTAGAATTTTCAAAGACTGTTCATTTTACATGAAGATATTGCACACCAGAATGCTTTCTCAGTGATGTCCAGGGTTTAACAGAAAGTTTCTGGCCTCCATGACAACAGACTTTCTCTCCCATGAGACCAGCCAAGATTAGCATTTTGGCATAGCTTCCACATGATTGCGAGAATTGTAAATATTTGTCTATGCAAATGAGATCCTTTTATTCAAATCGAGATTTGTTTGATTTTTATTTTGACTATTGTTTTTTTTGGCTAATCAGAGAGGCAGATCCATTTTGCCCATAAACGTTCATTTTTTGCCAATGAAAAATGTAGTTTCCATTTGATTCTAGATTTATGTCTATTAAAATTCAATTTTTGGATTTACGTATGTTGTGGATCAATAGTTCCAGGTTATTTTTTATCTTTTATAACTTAAAATTGACTAGTAGATAAGATTATAACTATTTACATTATTCAGATTGTCATCCTCATCTTTATTGTCATATTCACAATGTTTCGGTCATTGTATGCCCCAATCTTCTTCAGGTGCTATATGCTGGAATTTCAAACCAAACCCTTTACTTAGTGCATGGGGGTAATTATGCTCAAGACCACATGGATAAAAGCATTGGTTGACTTGACCCAAATAGTTGTGATTTCATTACTTGGCCACAACAGAGGTGAACAAAAACTTTTAGATCTGAGTTACTAAAGGAAGATAACTGAAATTGAGATATCCAAAAATGGCATGACATGTGGAACTAGAGCAATCTAGGAAATAAAGGGTTCAGTTTGAAATTCCAATGTATATCACCTGACAAAGGCCAGAGCATATGACAGCTGAAATGTTGTAAATATGACAATAAAAATGAGGACAACAGTTCGAACAATGTAAGTAATGTAAATAGTTGCATCTAAGAAATATAGACAAATAAGATTGACAAGACAGAATGTGATTCATGTTAATCACATAAATGCTGAATTTTTTACTTTAACTGTATCATTTTTCTGAAATTAGATTTTACTAATTTCATTGCAGTTTTTATTTATATATATATCTATTGATTTTAAGATTTTCTTTGGCATTACACATTGTTTAATCACCAGTCTAGTATAAACAGCTGATATCTCTGTATATACTCGGGACTGGGTGTAGAAGACAACCCCAAAATTTTCGAGTTAAAATGTAGGTTTCAGGCTATGTTTGCCATACAAGATGACTCCCCCAATCATATTTTAAAATGTATTGAATTTAAATAAATTCAGTAAACATATACTATCTTTTCACTCAAATTCTAATGAAAAAAAAAACAATAGGGATTTATTGTCAATTACTTACCATAATCTACCATACCTTATAAATGGGTGCTGTGTTTTTGGTAGGCTATTATTGTAACCTGAATGACTTTTCCTTAGTAACCATCTACTCATTCCACTGTGTTTGAACGTAATCTTTAAACCGCTTGTTGAGATACACATCCAATTCATCAAAAAACGGAGGCAAGATATTGTCAATTAACTACCACAATGTACACTTACCTTTACACCTACCATAGTCTACCTGGTACACTTACCGTTACCTGATAATGATAACACAATCACCCATGATGACAACTTACAATAAACTACAGGATTTAAGGTTCACATTTGGTACCTGGAATATAAGATAGCCTCCTATTTTGAGGGGGATTTTTTTAAGGTTAAAATGTTACCTTGTATGCTGACATATGTAGTAACTACAAAGGAATCATAGATCATGACAATTTCAATGTCTATTCATCTGAGTGATTTAGCTTCATTATTTAATGGCATTTTCCAGATCAAAATTGTGATCAAGAATGTTTGGGTGGAACACTAGTGCACTGAGTGCATTTTTTAATTTCATATAAAAAGCCATTGGGAACAGAATGAATTCATCTCATCTCCTTCAAACTATCGGTTAAATATCATGATAAACTAGACTCTATAATATTAGAGAATACTAGTCTAAGAGAAGGGAAAATTTGAATTCCAAACCATGGTGAAGGCAATGTGAAACCAATTGACTATCTTTTCCAAGAAATCATGGCAATTCACACATATTTAAAAGAAAAGGAAGGGCACCTCGATGTGCTGTAATGGTTAGAAAGCTTGTCTTGCTAGATCAATTTTGACTGAGTAGGAAGTTCAATCCTCACTGGGTGCTCCATACTTTTGGCCTTATGCCACATCTAAGCAATGCTTAGAAAATCACTTTAAAAGAAAAGGAAGCTGATGAAACCCATAAATCGCCTATACTCTGAAAGAACATAGAATTAAAAGGATCATAAAAATTACTACTTTTGTGAGATTAGTAATAAATTATACTTCATTGAGTTGTGAAAACTGTGTACATAATTATAAATTAACTTCTCTTCCTTCAACATATTTTTTCTTGCTCATCAAACATTTATTATCTGCAAATATGTACTTTAAATTTATTTTCATCCTTTATCTGATTTTAAATTTACACACAGTAATTCAACTGGGTCATAAGGTCATGTTATTTTCATGTTATGGATTAAATCTTTATGTAGTATTTAAAAGTATCTCTTTCCTTAAATTTCTTGTTAGCTACTATTACTCAGTCACCTTATTTGATCTTTGCAAATATAGTTTTGATATTAATTTTATAACAAACCCTGCAGCAATGTTTTTTCTTAAACACTTAAATCAACTGCTAAGTCTGCAGATAAGAAAGTTGGTTCACTAAGCCTTGTTAGACAATTTTTCTTGATAAAATCTCTGTTACATATTTATAAGTCTACCATTCGTCTTTGCTTTGAATACTGCTGCCACATTTGGTCTAGTGCCCCAGCTATATATTTAGAGATCTGTGATGAAATTTAAAGAATAATCTGCAATGTTAGTGATCCTGACCTTGTATCTCAGCTTTAGTCCCTTTCCCACCACTATAACATGGCTTCCTTGTGCTTTTACTATAATTACTTTCATGATAATTGTTCTGATGAACTTTCTGCTATGATACCTAATTATGCATTTAAGAGCAGATCTAGATGAGCAGGAAGGTCTCATCATCTTACAGATGAAATGGCTAGATGTAACCCTAAGTTCTATACGAGGGGTTCTCAACTGGGGATATGCATATCCGTTAGGGGTATGGGAACCAAATGCTGGGGGTATGGGACTCAATTTCTGGGTACTGGTAGTCCCCCACCCCTGTGTTGTGTTTGACAGATTGCACAAAAACAAGAGCAAATATCTCACTAGATTAGTAAAAGTCTGTTTTATTGCAGTCAGGATACTAAAAAAAACTTGCACATTTTTTCTCTTCATTTTTCTTGTGTAATAAAAATGAATTATAAATTTATTTTGTTTTCCGTAAAAAAATATAATAAAGTTATCAATGCTTATGGTTTTTTTTTCATGTTCTATTCCTAGCAATCCATATCTAAAGTACAGTAAATTCAAGCAATTGAAATATTTGGAAGACATACTGGCAAGTAATAGGAGTGGTGATAATTATTTCGACAGTCAAGTGAAGGGGGTATGGGACCATATTGGACAATACATTGGGGATCTGGAATCATCAAAAGGTTCTATACTAACAGTTTCTTTTGTTGCACTTCACTCTTGTGGTAAATCTTCTGATTTCATGTTTCCTGGTCAGTTTTGGTTTTCATAAATTCAAATGCAATGTCAATCATTATTTTCTGTCTTTTTAATTCTTGTTCTTTTATTGTCCTCTTTCCTTAACAGTAGTTTTAAAATTCTTGATTTATTTCTTTTATAATATAAAGTTTGTATATAACAGTTAATTTCTAATTGCTAGTGCCCAGAAATCAACCTTGCCAATGTTACTGTGAAGACATCAACAGTAGGATATTGGATGTGATCAATGGCAGAATCTCTCAGACCAAATTTCATTCATTTCATCCCAAACAGGGAAATAAAGCCACTAAGATACAAGGGTTTACTGGGGTGGGGGAGAATAAGAAAATGTGAAATATTATTATGAAGTGAGAAAAACGTAAAATGAGAAATCAAGATTTCTGTAGATAATGATTGACATTGCATTTAGATATGTGGAAGATCAAAGTTGAGTGGAGAAACTGTTAGCATAGAGCATATGGTTGATTGGTTTGGTTAACTATTTGCCCATAGCTGGGACCATAACAGGTGCTACCAATCCAGTTTAGAGTGGACCTGGAAACACCAGCAATTAAGAGGGGGTTCCACACTCCTCAAAGCCTTCTGATCAGAAGCCATGCTGTTGGATGTAGTTTATTGTCTTACCCAGGACACATATGTAGTTTGTCATCATACCCAGGAGAAGTTTATGGATATATCTAGCCAATTCAACTGTAAATTGCTCAGACCTTTTTGTCAATCTATTATTATACTTAAATTCATAAAGTCCAGGTACTATAGTGGAAAATTCATTTCTAGAAAAGGCACAAGAAAGCTACATTACAGCAATGTGAATGTGACTGACGCTGAGATGCCAGGTCAGGACCAATGATATTACTGATTCTTCCTTTTATCAAAAAACTCTAATATGCAGTGGGAGCATCAGACCATATGTGGCAGCAATATTCAATAGATGCATGAATGGTAGATTTATAAATATGTTAAATCGATTATGAAGAGAAAAATTGTCTAGCATAACATAAGGAATCAACTTTCTTGGAAGTAAACCCAGTAGTTGATTTAATATAATCTTACCATTTCAAGTCAGCAGTTAGCTCTGGAATCTGCAATGAGTCACTCTTCTCTAGAAGGCAGAAAGTGATCTCTCAGATGTTTAATTGATAGAAGTTTCATTTTGGAGGCATTAAACAAATATGTGTGGATGATAACAGTTAACCATAGACATGAACAGATTAAGATTGTAGTGATTGGAGAAGTAACCTTCAGGAGAAGAAGCTGCTTGAATGGAACTTGCATCTCATCAGGAGAACATGAAGGAAATAAAGGTTGTTCACTATAATGTGCATGGCATGGAGAGTGGTGATTATTAAGACTAGTGGAACTACCGAGTATAGTTCATCTGAACACATTCCATGGAAATAGTGATAGAGCAGTGAGAGGCTTGTAATGTCTCATCTGTGAGAAAGGGGTTTGCAGAGTGAAAAATAATTTGTCACCTACAAGGACACATATGCAAATTACTTCAATTTTTATATCCTTCGCTTATCTTTTTTTCAGCTGGTTAACTGAGAAATACTATATGGAAATGTCCATAATAAGTGGCTTTCTCTGGACTAATACGGAAAAAAATTTAGCAAATCAGAATAAAGTTTTTTTCAAGTATTGAAATTATTTTGTAGTTTTAGCAATAATTTAGTTTCATGTATTTGTTTTTTTATTTTGATTCTATTGGTGCAGCACATCAAGAAATTTCTTTTGTTTTAGAATTGTTGGGTTTTATTGCAGATATCAAAGAGTTGAGTCAAATTCTTACAGATACTCCACTATCATGACCTATAGATCTATCCCAGCAAGAGTAGAGAATCTACAGTAGTACAAATATTAAAAACTTTATCTTTGGAACTAATACACTAATTTGATTTCCTGGGGTCCTTGTGCCAGACTAAGCTATGCTTTGTCAATAATTATTTCACCATTTAATTTACTTAGAATTGTGGTTAGTACACTACCATTCTTAAACTGTTTTCTCATGTGGTCATGTGTGATATCAAATGTAGTACTTACTAATAAAAAAAATGTTTTGTTTATTTTGTAAGTACCACATAATTTATAATTATTTAATAAGTCTAAGGAAAAAAAGCATCCATCTTTAACACAAGATAAAAATATGTAATCACTCGATAAACAATAACATTTACTTCAAGTAAAATTGTAAAAACAACATTTCAATATACTTTATATTTATTTTATGGTTTAGAATTAAGTAAAATTTGTTTGGTATTTTTGGAGTTTATTAGCTTTTTTCCCTTCAGCAACCCCTGAAAAATCAGAAAATAAAATAATTCTTTTTAACCTCAATGGTGAAGAGACAATGTCGTTCATCTCTGATTATATTCAACAGTAAAATGGAAACACATGTCATAATATTGACACACGTTTTCATTCTGTTCCTTTAAACCTCACTCAATTTGTCCTTTTTCTTGCAGATTCGATCATCCATCATCGTTTTGCTTTTCTTGTCCTTCCTCCATCTTTTTCACAGACAACAATTGGAGAATACAGTTACAGTGTAACTCAGGAAATGCAGTTATCTTCATCACTTTTCATTTAATTAATACGGATAATATAAGAATAAGACAAAAAGAAAAAGACGAAAGGAGGATATTGTT
>OZ010573.1:119364645-119407145 GCA_963932145.1 Acanthosepion lycidas
ATAAAGGACAGAGTTGCAACTGGGGAAAATTATACTCAGAGGTGCCCAGTCCTGGGGAACAGCTGCCCAAGGCTGCACCAGAGAAAGGGATCAGGGCTTGCATCAAGGCCAGCACAAATGATGGTTGTGAGGGCTGCAGGCAATTTTTATTTCTGGCCCGGGTGTAAGCACTCGAGTCACCATCTTAAAAAAAGACCTTGTGTCGCAACTCGTCTTAGTGGGTAGACAGAGTAAATACCTAGTGTATAAATTACTATAAAGAAATGATAATGTATATTACATATATTTTTTACCTCACATAATTTGGCAACCCTGAATCTGGGTACAACGAAAATTGTTCCCTGCGCTTAATTTATCTAGGGCTTTTGAATAAGCTATGAATCATTGAAATCAGACTAGTGGGAGCAGATGAATTGCTTGGACATACATGCACTGTACTTTATATATAAGATGTTCAGAAATATAAGATTTCCATAAATATCATTCAATATTTATTTCGATCTTTATTTTATTTATTATTAATGCTCTATCACATGGTACTGAGTACTATGATTACAAAGACTATTTGACTTAAAAACATTATCTTCCAGAAATACCCTGGTTAAATTAATTATTCCAGAGACCAAACAGTGGATGTGAGCACAGTATGTAATTCCTATTAGCAGTGATGGAATCACTGTATGTGTGACAATACATATTCTGGATGAACATGCATGTCTGACCCCCCCCACCACCACCACCACCAAATCCTCATCACCGTCCAGCTGATGGTGACTATATGGAAGAGGGTTTTGTAGCTGAAAACATTCTCTATCCAATGGTATTATTATGTACCTTTACCTGTTGTTGTTTTTATGGAAATAAAATAGTCATTGCTTTTGGTTGGTTTTATGACATGTTGACACTTGGTAGGTTATTTAATAATGAAGGTTGTTTAAGGCACCCAGTGAGGATTGAACTCACTACTCAGTAGTAACAGTCAACTAGACCAGCCTTGCTTAATATTACTCCATGCTGAAGCACCTCGTTGCTGTTGGAGTATTTCTTGTATGTATGCGTATGAACAGCTTTGAATACATGTTGTTGCTCATTCAATATCTACCCTGTTTTTTTTTTTGTTTTGATTATTTTATTTCTCCATTTTTACATTCCATTTTTTTTTTCTTTTATACTCTAATTTTTTCCTCTCCATCATGTTCTTTATTCCCCACATTGGACTGTTAATGAATTTTAACTTGAATAAACAGTAGCCAAGTGAAACTCTGGATCAATCTGTCCAGAACAATTTTGAAACTAAAGCAACCCTGACCAATCACAAAACACATCACTGAAAATTCTGCTTTCATTCCAATCGGGAAATGAATAAAGAGAAAAAAAAAAAAATCTGAAAGAAGAAATATTGCAGTGGAAATGTGGAAGAATGTAAATGCTGTAAATTGGATAAAGAAAAATATTTTAAAATGTTTTCTAAAAAGAAAAGAAAAATAATGAAGTGATAGAAATTTAATAAATGAAAAGTGCAAAAAAAATAATGTCAAGCAAATGAAAACTAAAAACCTTGAAAAAAAAAAAAAAAAAAAAAAAAAAAAAAAAAAGAAGAAAAGTATGTTGTGGATCAGTCCCACAATTTGTAATACCTAAAGCTAACATACAAAAAGGTTCAGCTTATCAAAAAAGGAAAACAAATTGTCAAAAGAATCACAAATAAAGCCTGTCACATTCTTCAAAAAATTAAAGATCAAAATTACTATCACAACATTTTGAATGCTTTGTTTATAAATCAAATTTAATAGACAATTAACTAATGGATTATCTTTTTTCTGTTAATCCTTTAGAAATTATTGCTAACTATTCTCTTCTATGTTTCAGATGACTATTATGGAAATTGTTAATGCTAACTCTCTCAAGGATTGAACTCTTCATCTTTGGCTAACAAATATTGTTGAATTATCATGTCCGACCTGCTAATTAAAAATAAACCCACACTTTTCCACAAAAGCTTTGAACAATTTGTACAGATGGAAAAAAAAAAAAAAAAAGATTAATTTTCCTCTGGAATCTATGTTGGGCAATTTCAGAGCTTAAACAATTATTATTGGTTAAAATCATTGCAATCATGAAAAGGTAAATGAATCAGGCCTCTGGTGGTTAAATATTTCATTTGTTGACTTCCACACAAACACATATTATGTTATCAAATAATGAACAGTGTGACTTTCTCTTTATTTCTCACTCCATAACAAGAGAGACACCTGTTATTTTGTAATTATTACCTATTTGTTTTCATTTCTGAGAAATAAAATCCACTGTTATAGTAACTCAAGTATACTTAGCACAACTCAAAATTAGTAAACAAAACAATAAAACAGGATTTAAATTCAAAAAATGATATTCATACACTCACATATATAAAATAAAATAATGATAGCTACTGATATATGAAAAAATTACATAATTTAATGCATCTCGAGGTGAACAAAATTTCTGGCAATAAAGAGCTCAATATTTGACTAGATCAATGCACATATATATTACTTCAAACATTATTATAGTGATACAGTAAAAGTATATATATATTATTATTAATTTAGACATTATTATAGCAATAAAGTAAAAGTATATAGAGTATGGAAGCACGGTGGAGTAATGGATGGTGGCTGGGAATGAGAAATCAGAGAGATGAGTTCAAATTTCAGTCAAATCCATTACATTCACTTACGTGCTAATACCTTTGGGAAAGGTATGAATCTGCTTCTCCCCACCTCAGCTATGGGTAAATAGCAGGAAAGACCAGATTCTATAACCTTGGATGGCACCTGGTCTACCACAGAAAGAAATGGCAACTTACTGTGGGAAAGAATTTGCCTCGTCAGTCAGGTATTGAAAATGTGTATCATGCATGGCACATAACTGACTGATATATGTATATAAAGAGAGAGAGAGAGAGAGCAAAAATAAGATTTGGAAAAAAACAGATAATATATTTATAATAAATCTATTTTTACAGAGAAATATTAAAATTAAATTTGTGTTACTTACAAGTGGGATTTTAGAAAAAAATTGTATTTTGTTTTTACTTTCATTTTGCTTTTCAAAATTTTGTAACTGCTTATATTTCCACATGTTGATGTTTCTGTTTTGAACAAATGAAAAAAATCATGGTCATAACTGGCTTCATATGTCACTTATGGTAAGAAAAATATGGTAGAATCTATTTTGAGGGAGGTCTTTCTGGTTCATGCAATGAATTGAATATTGGTTTAAACTTGCTGATAAAAAATGTTTCTTTATTAATATGCTTTGGTTGTGTGGTTTTGTGGTTGCATTGATAGAATGGAAGATATTAATATTTGTTAATTTGTTATTATAAAAAAAAGAAAAGAAACTTGTTAAAAAATAAAAGGGCATCTATTTCAAATTAGATATGTCCACTATAATAGAATTTGAAGTGTAACATTATATATATATACATATATATATATATATATATATATACACACATGCACACACACACTGGATTCTCTCATCTTTTTATCAACATATTAGAATCATGTAACTCAGTTCCTAGGAACTGACAGCCAGACACCTGGCACAAATCATTTGATAATAGTGTTGAAGAATTTGTGCAGAACCAACCACACTTTTTGAAGTGCTGAATAAAGAGACCTAGTGCACCATGTTGCACAAGGTCCCAAAACGACCCTCCACAGATTTTGAGTTGTCCTTCTCCTAGACCAGGTGTCATCCAAGGTTATAGAACCCAGTCTGCCCTGCTATTTACCCATAGCTGGGAGGAGAAGCAGAGGATTCATACCTTTCCCAAGGGTATTAGCACATAAGCGAATGTAACTTATTCCTTAATCTGAGCTACTATCCACTACTCTACCATGCCTCATATATATATATATATATATATATATATATATATATATATATATATATATAACATGGGTAAAAAAAATCCATGGGTAGGTAATCCAAGTAGATCCTATTAATATAAAATATTAAAACCGATCCACAAAATAGAGCCTAATATAATTTTTATTATAGAGCATATAAGTGAATTACAGTTAATGTTATCCAAACAATTTTCCTCATACAGATGACCATTTCATCCATGGGAAAGAAGTCTTTTCCAGGACTTATCAGTGCAAATACATTTACTAAAATTTTTCAACCATCGTGTTCATCTGTACCAATTCCACCACAACCACATTAAGTTCTTTACTCCTCTATATCTATATAACTACTTCATCTATTATAGACCAATTCTTACTTCCTCTCTTTTTATTCTTTCTTCTTCTTTTTTCCTTCTTTTTCTTTTATCTTTCAAATTTCCTGTGAAGAAACATGAGAAGTGCATGAAACTCTTAGTCATGCTATTGATGTTGGGAATATTAGTGAATATATATAATATATATTCACTAATATATCCTTATAGCTCTGTTTCATAACATTGAGCACTGTATTTATAACATCTGAGGAAGAAATATATTTATACATATGTTCAAGTACATGTATCTGTATGTAGCTTTTTTTATCCTACTCATTCCTATATATATATATATATATATATATATATATATATATATATATTACCTCAAACGTTATTATAGTGGACGCATCTTATTTGAAATAGATGCCCCATTTATCTATTATTTTCTTTTTTTTAATCATTTTACCCAAAATAAGACAATAAAGGCACAAAGTTGTAAAAGGTCACTGAGTGTTAGAGAATATGAAAAAAAAAAAAAAAGAATTAAGAAGATAGTAGGTAAAGACTGATATTGTATTTAATTTTTGAAGATCAAAGTTGACTGGGAAGCAAAAAGCCAGAAGAGAGTTCCACAAGCGAGAAGTGTGAAAGAAGAAACTGTTGGTATAGAATTGACGGATCCATCTAACCATTTCAAGTGTAAAATTATGAGACCTTGCTGTCACTACTTACAAGAGTGACAGAGTATTGAAAAGATTTGTTGTCATTTGATCTCCAATCACAGTTACAAGAAGTTTTTCTGTTTCTCTCTCATATATATATATAGATAGACTGCTTCGCAGTATCATAGCTTATCAGTGTGGCTAGACATCCGATTGCTTCAAGCCGGGATTGAAACCTGAACGATTTGGCATCAGTCAGAGATTCTACCCCCAATATATATATATATATATATATATATATATATATACATATTTTAATCATTTCACATCAAGCAAGGCAATAAAGCCTTTTAAGGGGTGAGTGTTAGAGGATATATGAAAATAATACTATTAAGAAAAGAACAAGAATTAAGACAATAGAAGATAATGATTAAATTGGATTTAAATTTCTTAAGATCAAACTTGACTAGAAAGCAAACAGCTGGAAGAGATTTCCACAAGTGAGAAGTGCAAGAGAAGAAACTATTAACATAGAACTTATGGTTACATTTAACCATTTCAACTGTAAAATGATGAGAAATTCCTGCCAATCTAGTACTGTAATTAAATTCATGAAGTCTAGATACCATACTGTTGTAACCTAGAAAGGGTTACTGAATGAGGAATAGCCAAAATCGAGATTGGAAATGAAATACAATGCTGGCTAGTGGTGGGAAGTAGGTAAATGACTGCTAGTGGTTGACTACTTAGACAGCATATTTTACCCCCACTTACAACGTATTTATTACATTAGTGTCCATAGGTACGGTATATAACACATACCATGAAATTATTTAAAGAAAAGGTACAGAGAAGCTACGTTACGGCTGTGGGAAAGGGACTGAAGCTAAGATGCTAGGTTAGGACCAATAACATTGCAGATTCTTCTTTGGATTTTATTAAGAATTGCTAAATATATAGCAGGAGCAACAGACCAGAAATGGCAGCAATACTTCAGTATACTTTACTAAGATTTATTGAATGCACTGGAGACAGATGTAATACACGTTTGTCCTTTAAATCAGTGGAAGATAGTAAAACATCTGTGTTACAACCCAGAAGTTGACATGAAACTTTAAGTTGTAGAAAGTCATCATTATTTGAGTATCATTTTCTTTTTCATATTTCTTATATTGGCTTTATTTATATATTTTTTAAATTTAAATTTTATATCGAGCACTGTTTTTTATAGCATCCTTATTTCTTATATATATATGCCTATTTGCATGTCAGCATTTGCAGCTTCACCCATGTACTTGTTATCTGCGGAAACCTTGAATATTCACTTGTTTTTCTGAAGAACAGATGTCCGAATTATTTGCTAAGAACTCCCTCGATATGCGTATTTTTTCGATAGAACATATTTAAAATATTCTTGTATTATTTTCCTGTTATTTAAGTGACTTAAAACGTAATAACAGTCCATTTTTATGGAAAAAATTGGCAGAATTGTACATCTTCATTGTAAAAAACAAATGCAAAAACATGCGTAATGCTTGGGCTTTGTTCTTTGTTAGGAGCTACGGCTGGGGTCTTCAAAGTGGCTTATGCTAAGTCTGGGGGCATCATCACAGTTCTTTTTTTAGAAAATGTTTTAAACTTTATATTTTATGTCTATTTACACATAGTTTATACAGTATTTTCAATGGTTGTATCAATGTATGCGTAATTAAAAATGGTTATAGTATGTATGAAAGAAAATTTACGCTAAGTGTATGGTCACCAATACTATTTTTGAAAAATGTTTTAAAAAGGGTCTGAAATGTTTAGGATGAAAGTTTAAGGCATATGGGGTTTCAACAATCAAAATTGGTACTTATAAGCACTTTTATGAGTGTTACAAGTATTTGGGGATTTTAGCTATTTGTAGCTGGTTCTGGTCCCTAACCCCCATGAATATATAATAAAAGTAAATATCAGTGTCAATATGTCACACTTTTTCAACTTTACTTCTTGAGGCTATAGTCCAACATATTATAGCATTTGGGTATGAGGTTAACTCTGTGAGCAAATTGAAAACATTTCTGCAATCCTGAAATTTTGGTTTGCCAAGTTTTCATTACTACGATTGTTTTTGGTGATTTTTTGTGATAAATTTTTTTGTATGATAACAATTTTTATAACTTGGAAATAAATTTGTGAATAATCAAAATCAATTGCAAAATCCAGAAAAATCACGCATGAAATAAAAATAATTGTTTGTACAGAAAGTAAGGACCTATGTAGATAAAACTGTCTTTAAATTAAGTGGCAGCAGAAGAATTATCATTGAACATTTTAAAAGGTATTCTTAAACATTAATGCAATACTTATGCAACGATTTTGAGTTCTGTAGTTTATTGTTGCCTATTACATCTAAGTCTCCTTAACTACTGTGATGAATGTCCAATCAAGAGCCCTCCACAGGAACTAGATTAAATGCCACCTAACAGGGCAGCTTTTAAGCTAGTGTGTATATATATATATATATATATATATGGTATTGAGCAAGAATTTATCATTTACACAAGTTTGGTTAATTACCAATCAAATTTCTTTGTTAATTATTTTTTCAAACTTCTGTATTATTAATACTTGTATTTGTTTAAATTCCAGAATAAAAGTCAGTTCTAAAACTGGACATTATTTTCTGAGCAATTTAATAAAAATGAAGATACATACATTTTTACTTAGTGCATGCCAGTTTAGATATAAGATTATTACACAAACCCTAACATATTTTACCTTTCACACATTGTAGGAAACTTCAATCACTGAGAAAAAAATTTATCCTGTCACTTCAGGCAACTCTGACTGCCAAAACAAGAGTGTATTTGAATACCATGATTGTGTTGTCATGTGCTAATATGGAAACAACTAAAATGACCTTGACTGAAATCAAGAACTACCTTACTGCAATTGAGAGGCCATCATATATATTGGAAAAAAAAGAATTAATGCTTGTGAATAATGCAGTGTTGTAGCAAGACATTTTCACTGTATAATGTTTTATCAAGGTAATTAATATCCAACACAAAAATTAAATGCATTTTCAAGGAAGCTGATTATTTAAAAAAATAAATAGTTGTCTTTTTATATCAATGATTTGTTTTACAATTAGTCTTTTGATTTGTATCCTTATGTTATCTAGATAAATATGAGTGGAATATACTTAAATATGCAATAAAAATATTAAATTGGCATGCACAAGTTACATACATAAAAGCATATTTTATTATACATATAAATGGGTAACATAGGATTTCTTTCTATTTTGTCATTCAATTACCCTTCAAAGTATATGCATTCATAAAATGTAGATATTGCAGATTTTCTGAATTCAGGAACAAACGACTTTCTAAGGGAGAATGAAGATGGTGCAGCATCAATTTTCCTAAAAGACAAAGCCCACTTGCCTCTAGTCATTAGCTCTCTGTAGGTGTGTTCATTCACTGAAAAAAATGTTTTCACTACCACTGCAGGTGTTTCCAATTGCTGACTGAGACTGCGTTTACATCTCAAGGTTGTGTAATCATATCCTGCTATGGCAACGGCTAAAACAACCTTAACTGAAATCAAGAACTATGCTACAGGAGTTGAGTGGTGATATATATTGCAGTGGTTCCCAGGTGCAGTGGAAGAGGATAGCAAGTTAGGTGGGGTGATTGAAAGACAATCAAAGATTTAGAAACAATTGAAATAAATTCATATGCAAAAAAAAAAAAAAAAAAAAAAATGATTTCAAAATTTAAAATATTATTATTGATTACTTGTAATTGCATGCATGAGTCCTTGCATAACTAGTTATAAATAATTATTGACCACAATGTTATCATTGAGATATTTTTGCATTATATCAAATATTAAGAATATATTAACTAGGGTTTTCAAATTGGTGGAGAGAGTTATCAATGATTGATCGCACAGTTATCTCCCTTTAATGCTCTCCCTCTTTTGTATTTTTAAATGTAGATAAAATTTGACGAGGCACGAGCAAATTTTGATTCTGAAAAATGTTTGGGAACAACTGATACAGTGCAAGGAGAAATAATACTTTTGGATAATGCAGTGAGATAATATATGATTTAAGTGATTTTTATCAATCTAGATATAAACCAATGATATTCAATTAAACAATGCACATTAGAGATTTCACTCTGATTTGTACATTTTGTTAACAACTTCAGATATGCAAGATCATTCTAAACTTGTGCTTTTGTCATTAATTAGAAACTGAACGTACGAAATCACTCTGTAACAAACAAATTACATTCATCATAAAGGAAATTTTCAGAACTCTTTATTACTAATTTTCAGATTAAATAAAACTGGCTGTATATAAAAACTTTTTCTCAATTTAACTTGTTTTGAAGTTGAAAAGTAAGAGACATTCCCCCTGCAATGACTTACAGTAGTTTTAAAAAATATATATGTATATACAAATAGGCTGAGTATGTGTATTAAATTGAATTCTTAATATATAGAATTCAAAATACACGTTAGCAGACAGATATGTATTATGTTATGAAATGTTTTATAAAGAAATTTCTCATTTTATATCTTTTATTTCTATTTTACTGTTTTTACTATTTCTTTAACTTTATGGAAATATTTCCAATATTCCTAGAGAATTTATTGATCTGTCATACGTGATTGCTATTGTTGTTTTCCGTCAGAAGAATTCATCATAAATATTGATAAATAAATTAATTAAATAAATAAGCTAATAATAATAATAATAATAATTCTAAATAATCTGAAAAAAATTAATTGATAAATTTAAAAAAAGAAAAACAATTAAAATTATCAAACCAGTTCTCTGCAGATAGACAAAAGAAACTAGATTTCTTTTAGTACTTTCTTTATTTTTTCAGAATTTTACTGATATTGGCCAAGAATTATTTTTTTTTTACTAAAATCTTCACTCAATCTTCTATGTGCCATGACCTTCAGGATGTTGGCAATCATGGTTCTCCACAATTTCCTGTCTTTTGTAGCTCTTAATAACTTTCGTCTTTTTGTTATCTCTCCCAAACCCTGCTCCATTATCCATTTACTCTAGCTTTACCAGCTAAATTATGCATTGCTTCAATCTGTCCTGTGAACATCAAATTTTCCAATCCCTCTTTCCTCATTATATGTCCAAGAAATTTCAACTAACTTTTCCTGATGTTAATCAAAATTGTCCTTTATGTTACCATTGTCTCTAGAACTTCTTTGTTGCTTATGTGTTCAATCTAAGGTATTCTCAGGATCCTTCTGTAGAACCACATTACTCTTGCTTCAAGTCTCTTTATCATTTGTGAGAATTTTGTTCAGTATTCACCACCTTATAGGAGGACTGATATTATGTAACAGTTTAGTACTCTTTTCATTGTTTCTAATGATATTTTTTTGTTTCTTAATACATTGCTCAGATTTCAAAAGGCATCTTTGGCTATCATATTACTCAAGACTAAAAGCCACTCAAGGCAGAGGGTTAATGAATAATATTACTATAAGAATATATTATTAGGACAGATAATTGTTGAACACAGACTTCAAGAGGTTAAGATTGTACTGATTGGAGAATATCCTTTCAGGAATCTGTTCCCTAAAGTAATGGTTTTTTAATACAATGATTCTAGTAAGGAAAAGTACCAATATTATATACCATTTTGACTATTTTTTTTTTGTTTTATTCATTTAAAATGATCAAAATTCTTTTTAAATCATCCACTAAAATTAATGTCATATTTGGGTGGGAGTTGCCCAGTCTTCACTTTCCAGTCTCAGAGTCTAAAAGCATCTTATAGTTCATGTAGGTGACAAATTATTTTCCATATTCCAACCTCTTTCTCACAGGTGGAAAGTGCTTGAACGAACATCCTTCCTAAGTTCTGCCAGTTTTAATCTTCATGGGTAAGACCCACCATGATACACACATTGTAGTGAATCACCTACATTCTCTCTGTATTCCATTGATAAGAAATAAGTTCCACTCGAACAGCATCTTTCTGCAAACTCCTGCCTTGTAGAACTGATTCCCAAGAGGATTTTTCCTCAATCTTAACCTGTTCAAATCTAAGGTTAACCATTATTTTCCCTCTGATATGTATAAACTGCATTTTACTGTACTCCTCTATCTCAAATACCTCTGAGCCTCTTTTATAGGATGAACCCTGCTATAAAAGCTACAATTAAATAAGCCTCACATATCCTGGATATTATCAAAGATTTTTTTATTTAATATATATGAGAAGATGCTAAAAAATTCTCAGCTTGATCCAATTCCCCAAATCTAACCAAATGACCAAACATTAGAATCTTATTTTTGGAAGGGCTGCTTGGTGAAGTTGGATATTTTTCAGCATCTTCTCATGCATCATTACAAAGTCAGTAGCCTTATGATGAGAGAAGCCTTTTTACACAACAGTTATTTTTTAATATAGCTTCTTTTTTTTTTATCAATGCACTTAATTCAGTAGTGAATATTAATCCCTGAGATGGAACATTATACAGTAAAAGTTTCCCAAAGAAATTCATCTAATAAATATGTGTCAGGCTTCACACTTGTTGATATGCCCTTGTGATTTTGTTAAAACATATCCAGGAAAACATTTCTTTTTCAATTCTCTTGGTTAATGTTGTATTATTATAGATATTTTTAGAATGGATTTTTTTTTATTAATCCAACTGATTTTTATCACTTTAAATATTATTTTTAGTGGATACTTGCATCTGAGTAGGTGCTCCATTTATTTATTAAACAGTATATTTGTTTTTTTTTCATCTACAAGCCTGAATGTTTGAGAAATCTTATTAAAGAAATATACAATTCTTCTGGATTAATAAAAATCCATTCTAAGAATTACTGCATGCAGCTATGAAAAACTTTGGTTCTCATCAGACCTATTCAACTTTTACAGTGAGGTGATCCTTAGAAAATTAAAAGTCTTAATGGATTCATTATTGGTAGACACAATCTTAACAACATAACATATACAGATGACATAGTGTTGATAGTAGATACAGAAAGTAAATTACAAGAACACCTACAGAAAACTAATGAAAGTTAGAAGAAAGGATGAAACATAATTTGTAAGAAGGTAGAATATATGGTTGTCAGCAAAAGAAACAGTTCAATATGCAAACTAAAAATTGGAAAGACCAAAATCCAGTAAGTAGAAAAAATAAAATATCTGGGAAGTGCTTTAACAGAGGATGGAAGTTATGATACTGAAATTTGAAGGTGCACTAGAATAGAGAAAGATGTCTTCCAAAAGTTAAGCAAAATTATTAAAAAACAGGAAAATTTCATTAGAAATAAAGAAGCAATACTGAACTGTTATGTAATATTGGGCCTCCTATATGGCAGTGAATGCTAGGCAATCTCCTCATAAATGAAAAAGAGACTTGAAGCAACAGAAATGTGGTTCTACAGAAGGAAGTTGAGAATACCATTGACCAAACATATGAGCAATGACAAAGTTTTAAGGAAAATTGAAACAAAAAGGACACTTATGCTTAGAATCAGAAAGAGATAGTTTCAAATTCTAGGGCACCTAATGAGGAAAGAAGGCTTTACAAATCTGACACTCAGAGGACATATTTAAGGCAAGATGGATAGAGGAAATTAGTGTATAATCTAATTAACAAGTTTGTGTAAATGGGTGGCAGAACACTGTTTAGGAGAGATAGTGAAAGGACAAAATTTACTAACAGCTACAAAAGACAGGAAATTGTGGAGAACCTTGATTGCTCACATCCTGAAGGGACATGACACATAAATAAAAAAAGTTTATTCAAATTACAGGTGTATGTTATATGGCAAGAAATACAGAATATAAAACTATAAGTTTATATGAACAGATCACTCTGAAATTAATGTGACATATATTATTAGGCTGGCCAGTGATGTCAAAGGTGCTTGTTGGTGGCATGGCAGCAAAACAGAACTTTCATTTCAATAACTTCTTTTACCTTCTTACTGACAGTAGTTTAGTGACAATCTGGGCAAATGTTGTCTGAAATGAAAGTGCACATTAAACAGGTGTATGATTGTATTCCAACATTTAGAAAAAAAAAAAATTTTTTACCCACTGACTTTCATCAACATTTGAATTTTTTATAGAAACTGAACAGTGGATGTGAATAAAGTTAGATGTTATGCAAAAACATTTGACAAGGTAAAGCACAAGGATCTATTTAAACTACTAGGAAAACTTTATTTATTTAGGAAGAATGTGAGAATAATCCAAAACATATAGTGGGAGCAAACCACCTACAATTGAGTAAGTATGCAAAAATAGAAAGGGGCATAAAATGACGATGTGTCTCCTCACTGGATTTATTCAACTTTTACTGGAAGGTGATCCCGAGAGAACTAGAAGTCCTACTAGAATTTATTACTGGTGGACACAAAATATCTGGGAAGTGTTTTAACAGAAGACAGAAAATGTGAAACCAAAATCCAAAGGTACATTGGAATAGCCAAAGATGCCTTCTAAAAGTTAAGCAAAGTATTAAGAAACAGGAAAAAAATTTGTTAGAAACAAAGAAAAGATTTCTGAACTGTTACGTAATATCAATCTTTCTACATGGCAGTAAATGCGAGAAAATTTCTTCACAATTGAGGAGAAAACTTTAAGCAACAGAGATTTCGTTCTACAGTAGGATGCTGAGAATGCCATGGATGGAATGTACAAATAATGCAGAAATTTTAAGGAAAATGGAAACAAAAAGTAATCTTAGAAAGAGGTGAAATTTCTTGAACACATAATGAGGAAAGCAGGCTTGGAAAATTTTATCCTCACAAGTGGTATAGTGAGAAACAGCAAGTTATCTACTTACTGAGCTTGTGTAAATGTTTGGCAGAACAGACAGTAGGGAGGAAAGTAAATAGACAAGTGCTAGAAAGGGTAGGAAGTTGTGAAGAGCCATGATCACTCACATCCTGAAAGGACACAACATATAGAAAGTGCTTCCCAACTGATTTTGGGCCATGCCATAATTTGGTATTTCTAAAATTCTGGGGGCCCCTATAATATTTAATTCTTACATATTCAAAATTTTACTGCAATTCACAGCCTTTTAAGCTTCTTTCACATGAATTGCAGTAAAATCTTGTCATCAGTGATGATACAGTCCAGCAAACATCATTCTTAGAGTCATAGTGATTCATTAGGTTTTTAGACTAGTATTCTATGCTTTTCCTGTCCTTGTATGAATATCTGTAGGATCTACCTTACATAAATTTTGTCATATTCTAAAATTGCCGACATCATTAATACTGGCATTCAGCTCTATACAGAGTCCTTGATCATAGTCCACTAAATTTTGTGGATCGGTTCATGGTAATATTTTAGTGGGGTATGTGTAGGATGTGCACCCATCAGCTTACCAAGTGAATAAGGGGGCAACTCAAAAATGAGTCCTTAACAGTGAATTGTTTTCTAGTGAGTTCAAATTTCATTTTATGATTAAAATGATCAAAGTATATTACAGAATAAGCTTTTATTCAAATTATTTCTGCTTTTCAGTTCTGTTCTATCACTATGACTCTAAAGATGATATTTGCTGGATTGTATTATCACTGACTAGCAGTAGAGCCCGGCGTTGCCCGGGGATGTAACAGTAAGAGATAGATCAAGTATCGACCATAATAAAGACTGAAAAATAAAATTGACAAAGATTATTGTTTAAGGTTGACGGACATGCATGTCTTCATTAGTTTTTTTTTTTTAAAGAATTGGTCAAACCCAAACTCAAACAAAAATATTGTTTTCAATTGTTATGAGTCTACCGATTGAATAGAATTTTATTATAAACAATTGTCTTGTAAATGGAATTTTTAAAGCATTCTGAATGTAAAAATAAAGAAAAAAGTGTGCAAGACAATAAGAAACACTACCTGGCAAAAAAAAGTGAAGTTTTGTTGAAATCGGTTGAAAAATGTAGGAAATCCGATCCCATATATAAACAAACACACACACAAACAACCTGGTTTTTATAAGTATAACTCGATATGAGTTGTCCCTCTTTCATTCTCACGATGTCTCTTAATCGTATTTTAAAATTGATTTCATGCAAAAACAATTGTGTTTTTTCAATTTTTGGCACTGTCAGAACCACTGCAAGGTAATTTTACGTAGTCCTGTGAAGTTTTGTTGAAATCGATTGAAAAATGTAGGAAATCCAATCCAATATATAAATGTACAGACACAGACACACACTACCTGGGTTTTATAATAAGTATGATGACAAAATGGAGAGATCACATGATGAGCTGGAATCAAAATGACAACCTATGGAATGGTAAAAGGTAAATTCCTCATCAAAGAAGTTCAGTATGTAGCAATAACTGGATATATTTAGTGAATGGATTCTATGTATGAGTTCCACTTGAGAAATAAAAGCAAATAAAACCTAAAAATGAACAAGTATCAGTTGTTGATTATAATACTTTAAGATGTAGAAGAGAACATGATCCTCACCAGTTGAAGAGATGTCTGAAGAACTTGGACCACCAAAAGATAACCACATGAAGAGCATTAGCAACTAATGATTTTGATGCATTTTTAAACTGGGTTTCTGATGTAGCCGATTAACGTGTCACCCCCATAAGTGACTACACTATAGGTAGTAACTACCTATAAGTATCTGTAAGGCAACGGACTACAGAGTCTAGCTGGGATCTGTTGAGTAAGACTCACTTGCATGAGAACTACTGACCTTCCAATAGTAGCACTCACTATTGGATTGATTTGCGACGACCTTGTGCATAACTGTTACCTTTATTCTTATTGTACTGGTTTTTACAATAAACCTTCACTAATTCTATCCACCTACTGGTTTTTACAATAAACCTTTACTAATTTTATCTACTGTGTTTTTCAAGTATATATTCTTATTTGCACGGAATATAACAGTTTCATATTAATTGCTTTTCTACAGATTATCAACCCTTTGCATGTCATTTAAAGCCGGAAAATATTTTTAGATTCCAAGAATTTTTTTTAGGTAATAAGGGCTTAGTGATATAAGTCTTACTAATTAACCCATAGCTGGGAGAAGAAGAGGTGTATTCATACCTTTCCCAAGGGTAATTATGCATAAGTGAATATAACGATTTTAATGGGAATTGGAACTCAGCTCTCTGGTTAAAAATTTCAAGCTGTTATCCATTACACCACCCATAACTAGAAGTAAAAAGACACAATGCTTAAAATCAGAAAGAGACAGATGAAGTTTCTGGGATACATTATGAATAAAGATGGCTTTGCAAATTTAATACTCACATGGTGTATTAAGAGAAGCAGAAAGAGTAATTTAACCCATGAGTTTGTGTGAATGGATAACGAGGCAGAAACAAGGAGGTATGGTAAAGAGTAAAACATTGCTTAGAGTTACAAAGGACAGGAAGTTGTGGAGAACCCATCACCCATTTCCTGAAAGGATATGGAATATAAATAATGATGAGAGGAAAACTTAACCAACAACTCTTAGAAACTCTCAGAAGAGCAAAAACTATTGAAAGCTCTGTAGAACATAAACTTAAAAAATTTTACAGTTCTTGAGAAGTTAAAAAAAAAATGAAAACAAATTTTGACACACCATATTATTTTTAACTAAGCTGAATGATATTATAATTCATTCCTTAGATAAAATATTTTAGTTATAACTGTTCTTTCAAAGAAATGATAATTTTTTTTTTATTAATATTCACCCAATACAAGGCTCATGAGCCACTTATGGTAGAGGATTACTGGATGAAGTTTGTGATATGAATGCAAGAGAAGGTTAAAGGAAGTTCATGAGGATAAGAAGAATAGATAGTGATTGATCCTTCATTGAGATTGTAGTGTTCTGGGAAGCACTCAAGTGGGAGCTTTATTCCACAAATTAACAGTTCTTGGGGGTAAAAAAGGCTGTCTGAGAGGAACTTCCTTCTTACAATTGAAATACAAAGGAAATGTGGCTTATTCATCTCTGTGAATATAACTAGGTGAGTCCTAGCTATAAATGTTTGAATTGGTGGAAAGAATGAATGAAGATCATCTGAGCATTTGCCACAGGACCTGTGATAAAGCAGTGAAAGGCTTGTAATGTTGAATCTGTGGGAAAAAATATCTTCCCCCTCCTTGAGCCATATTCCTGCCTCGGTTCTTGAGATTCTTGACAAAATACAAAGAAGTATCTGTCATGTAATTGATCCTGGCCAGGCATCTCAATATCAAATCACTTTCTCACCAATGTGACATGGCTTCCTTCTTTCTTTTCTACAAATATTTTCATAGCAACTACTCCAACAAGCTTTTTCCCTTGGTGCCCTGACTCCATACATTTAAGCATGCTACTAATTTTGAATCTAGGTCCCATCCTTTTAATGTTGAATTAGCTAAATACAACCGCCACTTCTACTCCAACAGTTTCTTTTCTTGCACTTCTCACCTGTGGAACTCCCTTCTATTTATTTATTTCCCTGATAATGACAATCTTCAAAAAGCGTTTTAAAAAATTTAAATGTAACATCAATTTCCGTCTTCTGTTTTCTTGAATCCTGTTTATCTTTTGATCCTTTGTTCAATCTTCCCTATTCTCAGTTTTCTCTTTCACTCCCTGTAACCCCTGTGCACTAGTGACATTCTCATCTTGCTTGGGGTGAAATGATTAAAAAAAAAAAAAAACACTTAATAATTTTGAATGTTATCAAGGATGAAAACTGAGCAGCTCCAACCCAGACATGACAGCAACATTCCATTTTAGTCTAATATGAGTAGTAGAAAAAGTCAGGTTCTTTCTGGAGCAGTAGAATGAGATGACCATTCTTCCATCATATTTAATTGTAAAATAGTTTGTCATTTGAAATCAGTGTCTACTTGTTACTTCAACTGAATGTTTTTCTTCTCTTCCTATAATAAGTAAAAATCTTATTAAGTGGCTGACATGGAGCATGAATAAGAGCAAATGCTTTTGCTAAATGAGATGGGAAAACTTAAACATGATATAAAGGGAAAAAACACAAGGATAAAAGAAGAAATAATGAAAAAAATGAGGAAAGAAGAATGAGAGGGAAACAGAGAATATATTGCTAAAAGGTCCCCAAAAGAAGGAAGATAATGTGGAATGTAAAAGAGAGAAGAAAAAAATGGTAAGAAAACAATAGATGAGAAGGAAAAGAAAGAATATTATAACAAAAAATTCAAAAATGAATTTGTGAAAAATTTTTTAAAAAAGCGAGACTAAGCTATTAGCAAAACATCAATACAATATATATATATATATATATATATATATATATATATATATATATATAATAGTAAAACAAATAGGAGACAAGAGAAAGAAAGATGTCAATGAAGAAAATATAAATAGGTAAATTCTTTAATGAGAATTAAAGCTAAGTGTGAAAAGAGGACAAAAGACACGAGAGCAAGAGTAAAAATTTATGAAGGAAAATAAAGAATATCAAAGAAAAACAAAGCAAGTAAGAAATAAATGGAATGAGAAAGAGAGAGAAAAGAAAGAAAGAAATGGAAAGAAAACAAAATCTAATAATAAATTAGGAGGAAAGAAGGAAAGATAACGGATTTGATTAAAAAAAACAAAGAATTATATGAAAATAACCCCAAGAAAAAAACTTAAATGAAGGAAAATTGAAAAAGAAAGAACAATGACTAAAAATAAGCAATAGAAAAAATAAAAAATACATCAGATTAAAAAATAAGCAAAATAAAGTTATTTCAAAATAAAAAAAAAATAAATAAAAGGAAAATAATTAAAAACAGAAAACAATAAAACAAGTATGATTAAAAAGTATTCCCAAGAATAAAAAAAGGAAAAAAAAAAGATTTACAATGACCCATGTATGTCAGGCCCAAGTCTCATTTAATTGAAGGAAGCAACTAGCACCACCTGGCAGTGGAACCCATTTACTAACAGCCCAAACCCTGAATGCTATGCCTTAAGAGTTTTCTGAAACTTGTTTTATGGAGAATTAGTCAGCAATAATTAATGGATTGAAATTTTTGCGTGAACTGTGACAATATTACAACAATGAATAAAAACAGGACTCCTTTCATTTTCTGCTTGCAGAGTTCCTTGTTCTCTTGCATGGACCATTTTCAATTCTGCAGAGGAATTCAAATCATGTGCCAAACAATATCACTTCATTGGTTTCCTTTCCTTTGTTTTTTGTTTTTTTTGTTCACACACACACACATATATATATATTATATATATATATATATATATATATATATATATATATTCTAATCTTGTCTGATTTTTTATTTGCAATAGTTTTTTTTTTTTTTTTTTTAGATATTTTCCATCTTTTACAATATTTCTACATTTTCTTTTTCCATCTTGGTGTTTCCAATATTCTTCCTTGTCAGTATATTTCATCTACATTTTCTTCTTTTTGTTGTCCATCTTTTTTATTTACCTTATTTTACCTCCATTCACCATGAGTCATCAATTTTTCCTTCATAATCTTTCTGCCACCATCTCCCCTGTATCTTTTTCCAAACACTTCTTTCTTTCCTGTTTTCTGGATTTCTTCACTGTAAGCCATATTCCTTTAACCTTTTTCTAGTCTGTTTCTCTCAGAAGATTTTAATCTTTGCTTCTTCATTTCCACTGAGATAAGCTTCCCCGAATGAAGTTTCTTGAATTGAATGAAACAAATAAAAAATAAAGGAAATTTCTACAAAGAAGAAAAGAAAATCCAACAGAAAGAATAAAGATACAATTTAAAAATTAAACAGAAGTGAAGTAATGATATTTACAGATGAAATAATATAGATAATGGTAGTTATTATCATTTTCTGAATCAGTGATAATGATGATAACTTTAAAGATATTGTTGAAGAATATAATGTAAAAGCAATAATAATGACAGTATGAATGATACTGATGAAGAAAATAATGAAACAAGCCAAGATGATGAAGGTTTTCATTAAAACTAACATCAATGGCATTAACAATGATATACAGAAAGTGATTTCAAGCAAGGGAATAATGTAATATTTTTCTAAGTAAAAAACACATTTTTTATATGTTAATAATCAAATACCTTCTCTAAAATAAATACTCATCACAACTGGAATAAAAAATTTTTTATTTTTATTTTTATAATTCATAACCTTTTTCTAAAATGTACATCTTGCAACTCTTTTTGAAATGACAAATATGTTGAAAAAAATCCAATTAAATTTTTTAATCAATTTGAATGCTTGGTTATTAAAAAGCATATTTTTGTCTCTTTTTGTCAATGTTTTTCCCTGTTGTGAATTTCCTGGATATTTTTATTTTATTTTTTTCTTTCATGCCTAAAAATTTAATCTATTTTACACATTCAATTATGACCTTCCTTGCACTTTTGTCTGTCTGTCTCTCTCTATCTCTCTCTCACATACACATACACTCATAAACACAAACTACTCAGACACATATATAAATATGAGGAGACGCTGAAAAGTCCTTAGTCTGACCCACTTTCCCAAATCAGTATTTGAATGGTCAAATATCAGAATTCAGGACAAAACCCATGCATTATATATATATATATATACATACATACATACACACAGACTTTCCAAGATGAATTATGCACACATATATCTGATTATGGATCAATAAGTCTGCAGCCTGATTCTGGACTGAATTGTGGTCTGAAATTTTCACTGGAAATGTTAGAAGGCTGAAATATAATATCCCTTATGGAAGTAAGTGCATTGACAATGAAATAGATTATGCTGAAAAATAAATATTTGTTAAATAAATTTTTATTTTCATTTCAAAGCTGCAGACTTACTTATGCACCAGTCAACATAAGCAAATTCAGTACCGGTGGTGGAGAAGGGCTTCTTGGTCAGGGCAAGAACTTTTCATTATATATATATATATATATATATATATATATATATATGCACACACACACACACTATTGCGAAGATCCCTGTCATCATTCTAATTGTTAATGTCAATTTTTAAACTTTTTATTAAATCCTCATGGAGATATATTATTGTATGTGAACTGACATATATATATTTGTGTGCATGTATATATATATATATAGAGAGAGAGAGAGACAGACAAATACATCCTAATGTTATATACTCACACTTTCATACATAATATGCATATACATCGATATCAATATATAAGCACACACACACACACATATATATATATATAAAGCACACACACATATATACATACATACATACACACACACAAAAATGGATACATCCTAATATTACTTGCTCATACTTTTGTATCACATTACAAAAAAAAGAACCTTTACAGTTTGTCATATTTTTCTAAATACTGTTTGTTAATATATAAAATTATACAAAAATATATAATGTTATATCATATATTTTAAATAATATGCACATACATCAATACACAAACACACACACACATATATATATATATATATATATATATATATATAAGGGCACAGGACCAAGTGTGTAGAACATTTGCTTTTTGACCATGAAATCCAGGTTCAAATTTCACTCTGGTCAATTTGTCAGAAAGGTGACTTCTTTATGTAATCAGCTTTTGGAAACTGCTTGGAAGCAGTCACATGTGTTGTCCCAAGCCTTATGAGGGAAATTGGGTTAGATGAAACTATCTGGAGGCTGTCAACAGTTGTGCTAACATGAATCATCATGACAAAATGTTTGAGCATGCTTGCCTTGTTCAGACTGTTGATCATCCAGATAATGCACACTCTCCCAGAAACTTTAACTAAGTTTCCCTCAGCATAGTTACAGTATAAAACACAGATGGGCTCTGTAGGCATTGAATAAGCACAAATGTGCCAGAGCAGGCGCCTGCAAGAGGAACTGGCTAGTTGCCATATGTAGATAGGCATAATTGGATCTCGGATATAACCAGTCAACCATTATATGTTTTGGTTAGCAACGTCGATTTCACTGTTTTTAAACAACAATTCTAACCAAAATGCTTCTCTGTGGCTAAATCAGTAAAGCACGTCAGGCTATATGACAGTTCCTTATAGGATACAGGTTCGATTCCTGTCGGAGGATGCATATTTTCTATGACAATTTCTCAGACATTCTGGCCAGTAAATGTTGTTAATACTGTTTATTATAAACAGAGCATTTAGTTAAATATTTGTATCAATATAAAGAACGTATAAACATGAAAAATGTCTTAAATAATTGTTGGACTTTGTCCATTTCATAATGCATGACGTAATTTGTTTACATGTGGATATGCATCGAGCAGATATGAATGCACGAGATAAAATCATGGAGAATTGTAGTTTAAAAACAGTAAAATCAACCTTGCTAACTGAAACGCTCCTCTGTGGCTAAATCAGTAAAGTACATCAGGCTATATGACAGTTCCTTATAGGATACAGGTTCGATTCCTGTCAGAGGATGCATATTTTCTATGACAATTTCTCAGACATTCAGCCCGGTAAATGTCATTAATGCTGTTTATTATAAACAGAGCATTTACTTAAATATTTGTATCTATAAAAAGAACGTATAAACATAAAAAAGTGTCTTAAAATAATTGTTGGACTTTGTCCATTTCATAATATATATATATATATATATATATATATATATATATATATATATATATTAGTATTAGTAGTAATCTTATAGGTATAAGAAACTACGCTCGTTCAGAAAACCTTCGGTAACTTGGTTTGCAAATAATTAAACCAATACCAAATTGAAAAAAAAGGTATAAAAAAAGAAAGAACCAAGAACATGTACATTAGCTGAAAATAATCGTCCAGCATGCAAGTTCAAAGCTCAATATATATATTACTTGGAATTTCCTATGTTAGGTCACATATATACACAACTATATCACCAAAACCTAATAAAAATTTTAATAATATATATATATATATATATATATATATATATATATATATGCATGTCAGTATGTATGTCTGTGTCTATGGTCATATAAGCATAAAATTTATTAAAATCCATACAATATGCATTTAAATATTCCTCAAAGATTTCCTCATTCTGTAATCATGATATTGGGAATCTGATAAATTTTGACAAAATTCAAAGTTATATATATAAATTTGTTTATATGTTTGTTCTGAGACAGAGTGACGACTTTTCTACCAAGTGATCTTTCATTATACATTTGCAGATAAACTGAAAAAACATTCTTCAATTCATCTTTTAATCAGCTAAAGGTTATTAAATTCTATGTATGTATATATTGCATATTTAAACTAATGTATCCCTTCGAGATACCACTGACTGTTACACATCTATACTCGACAGTCGCAGAAACATCTCCATAAATAAAAAAAAAATGATCTGTGTGTGCAACAGTCTGTTTCAGGCCAAAAATTGCATACAAGAATGAAACAGCCTGTTGCTGCTTAGTGTTGTCCTCAGTGGCCACTTTTATAGGTTATATTTATATATGCTCTGAGAGAATATTCAATCTAGCCAAATTCATCTGTATTCTTTTTCTTTTTCTCTCCATCACCTTTGGACCCATGGTTGAAATTTTTAATTAAATAAAAAATATCATCCATTCTAAATAAGTGCCATTATGCAAAGCCTTTTTTTTTATTAGAAGGCATTTCAAATTACTCATTTCTTAGAAAATACTTGGAAAATATTTATAATAGTATTTCATAAGACTTTTGAAGATTATGCAATACCACCTATTTTATTCCATCATCTTTATGATACAAAAAATTAGTATAGTATCATCTTTGAAGAAATAATGAAATATTACATTATCGTTCAACAAATATAAAAAACAGTGATAGCTTGAGTATCTGTCTATATTTCTGAGATGAGGTACAATATTTACCTTATTTGAACTATTGTCTTCATCTTTGTTGCCATATTTATCACATTTCGGCTGTTGTACTCTCCAGCCTTCTTCAGGAAGATGAGGTGATTTAACAGGAGAAAACTGATAACTGACATGCATTAGACATGGCACGTGGAACTAGAACAGTCTACCTAGGTGAGCAAAATAAAGGGTTCAGTTCGACATTCCAACAACCTGAAGAAGGCTGGAGCATACAATGGCTGAAGCGTTGTGATAAATATGGCAACAAAGATGAAGATAATAGTCCAAATAAGGTAAATAGTGAGTGATGGCTTGCCATCTATTCTTTTATCCTTTGGCCTCAGAGTTGTCATCCTTCCGTAAACTGTCAAAGCATCAAAAGCTAAAAACCTTGAAGATATTTCGCAATTTGGTTTATCAAATTTAAATGAGGATTAGGAAAAAAAAATTTAGTGATGAATCTTTTTTTTTTTCTGAAGATGATAATGAAAGTGATAATATCGGCATTACTTATTCAAAATCGGATGATGATATGAATGATCACAACATAGCTGACAGAAATGATTCCATGATGAATGAAAAGTATTATTCAAAGGACAAGTCTGAAATTTAGTCTTCTAAACCAATCGAAAGTCTACAATGGTGACTGCCATCCAACAATGAACCTTCATGTTTTGCATGATCTTGTAATTCAGCTCTTTTATCATTTATATTGTTCATGAAGCTAAATCTCCTGGAAATAATCTAAAAATAGACAAATGCTGAAGGAATTTGAGTCTTGTAGATTTTGATACAGCTACAAACTCTTGTAAGCAATAATCTTTCAAGGAACCATACAATGAGAGAAAGAAAAAGCAATGCACCTTGTTTGGTCCTAAAATGAATAGAAAAATGCTATCTGTCATATTTGGCAAAAACATTTCTGTCAAAGCCATTTGAAAGTATTCTGCGCTAAATACAGCAATGATTGTAATTTAAAAAAAAATGTAATCTGAATTAAGTTTATAATTTCAAACTAAATGCAAAGATGTATTGTAATTTTTCAGTTTTAGTGAATAAATTTTGATTAAAATTGTTATTTCTTTGTTGGTCTATAATTATACATACCTAATATCATAAAAAAAATGCAAGTTTGAATCATTTAAAAAATATAGAAAGAGTTCCATTGGACCCAGGTGGTATTTAATAGAAGTTAGTTTTCTTGGTAGATGGAGGATTAAATGTTCCTCACCTTCAACTCAGCTGATTCCAATAAGCAGCAGGAGGCTTGGCAAAAGTGTAAATAAAAATAACACAAATATTTGGCTCAATAAAAAAATGGAATTGGAGAAGAATATGAGGCTTCATGTATGAAGGTAAATAATGTTGAAGTAGCTAATATGGTACTTCTAGTCAAAAATCAGATGTTAGAGAAGAGGAATAGTTTT
The DNA here is from genome assembly GCA_963932145.1 of Acanthosepion lycidas. Taxonomy (NCBI): domain Eukaryota; kingdom Metazoa; phylum Mollusca; class Cephalopoda; order Sepiida; family Sepiidae; genus Acanthosepion; species Acanthosepion lycidas. The sequence goes on from OZ010573.1 coordinate 119,389,783, forward strand.
TTTTTATGTATATAAGGAAGTAAAAAAAACAATGGTCAAAAGATGTTATTAACATGTGGGTTAGTGACAGAATAACCCCTAATTAAAGCATGGTCAAACTTGTAACGTAGTTTATGAAGCATGATCCCCATTTCTTTGCATGTTTTTTGTTCACGGGCACACTCCCAAACTTTACCTCTTTCAGTGGAATGTAATAATGTTCAGAGGATATTGTATCTAACCAATGATTTTCAATATATCATTTACTACATGTAACTTAAACCCTAATCTTTTCATGTCTAGTTTGCTGAACAGTTAGGGAGTATCTTATATATATATATATATATATATATATATATATATATATATATATATATATATATGTGTGTGTGTGTGTATGCATATACAGGTTGTATCAAAAACACTTCTACAAAACTTGGGGCAGGTTCCTCACATCGAAATAAGGATAATCCATATAAACATATTGTTTTTATATTTGCAAAACTATTTTTGATATATCCTGTGTGCATATATATATATATATATATATATATATATATATATACTAGCAGGTTTTGACTGCTCGCTATTGCTTCACAAAGTAAGATATATTCACTACTTGAAACAAAAACTTAAATGAACATTTCATTCATAAACTGACTTGTTATAGTTAAGGAAAGTTTTACAAATAGATGCCAACTTGTTGAAGGCCAAGTAAAATGCAAATTTCAAACACTTTTCTGCACTATATAAGACAATATTCCTAAACAAAAGTATTTTTGATATGAAAATAAAAACAATCCTCGAATAAAAGAACAGTAATGAAGGACAATTAATTAATGAAATAAACTTTTTTAAAATCACTATACAAATTAAAGCTGAAGAGTGATATTGCCTAAAAGTAGATAATATATAATACAAATATTGAGATTTTAGTGTGTAACACATTTATTATCATCTCTCAGTTGCATCTCTGTATTTGGGCAGAGTGCACTCAGAGGTAGCTCTGTCAAAGAACAGAGTTGCAACTGAAGAAAATGATACTGAAAGGTGCCTGGCCCTGGGAAACTGTTGTCCAAGGCCATGCCCACATATTGCACAGGAAAGAGGGATTGGTGCTTGCACCAAGGTCAGTGCAACTGATGGTTGTAGGGGCTCAGGCAATTTTCGTTCCTAGCCCGGTTGTATGCAGTTGGGATCCCCACATTAAACCAACCTTGTGTCACAAACTGACTTTGAGATGGGGGGGGGTGAGTAAATACAAATTTCCATAAAGTAAAGCTGAGGCTTTTTTATCTTAGAATTCATAGGAGAATTGAGCTCCAATTTCGCATTTATTCATATAGATTCCATGATATATGCTTTACTTAATTAGCTATTATGTTTCTCTAACTCTTCAAATGTCGAATGTAGAACTTATTTTCATTTCTATTTTCCCATCTTTACACTATATTAAATTTATCTTATAAACTGTCCTCTGTTCTGTCACCCATGAAATAAAAATAATTGAAAAATAAGACTCTACATACATCAAATTGTCTTTAAATTAAGTGGCAGCAGAAGAATTATCATTCAACTTTTAAAATGTAATTCAAACGTTAATATTTAAATACAGCAGTCAATTTTTAGTTCTTCTGTAGTTTACTGATGCCTATCATATCTACTCCTCCCGAGGCTAATTGTGATGATGATGACCAAACCAAGAATCTTCCACAAGAGCTAGCTTAAATGCCACCCAGTAGGGCAGTTTTTAAGCAATCTTAAAATTTTAAGCTAGCTGCAATTTTGGATACAAAAAGAAAATCAGAGTTATTCCACTTCAATCATGAAAGCAATGATAATGGGTCTTATAATATATTAATATATATTCTTAAGCTTGCCTAATCTGGTAACCCCGAATCTGAGCTCAATGAAAATCATTCTCAGTACCTAATTCATCTAGGGCTTTTGAATAAGCTATGAATCATTGAAATTGGACCAGTGGGAGTGGAGGAGTTGCTTGGGGACACACACACAAACACTGTATATTATATATATATATATATATATATATGTGTGTGTGTGTGTGTGTGTGCACACACACATATGCATAGAGAGACATATATCTATATATATATATGTACACACACACACTTACACATATATATGCATATATATACACACACACACACATAAATATATGTGTGTATATATATATATATATATGCACATGCAAACATATTCATAGAGATACACACATATATATGTAGACATACATATATACATACACATATATACATATCTATATACACAAATATATACATATACATATATATATATACACACACACATACATACATATACACATGGCAATTTCCATTGGCTTCATTCTTGAATCATGAAGGCTCTTTCAACATTGTTAGAAAATATATTAAAAGACATTTTTTACATACATTTTTCAAGTTATATATAAACTACATATACAAGGATCTTATTTCATTATACGATCCAACAACATTAAAAGTGATGTTGTTATTATAACAGCAGAGATTGAAGCCAGTAGTTAATTACCAATAATTATTTGCTGCCTTTTTCCATATTGCAGCAGTGCAGCATTGTGGCAAAATGGAGGCTGACATAAAAAGGTGTCTCAGTGAAATCCTCTATAGAAAAAAATTTACACTGACTGATATTCATCATTACTAGATAGATATACAGAGAGCACAAATAATGGTTGTTAGCAATGAGATAGTAGGTAATTCATTTTAGTAGAGACAACAGCAATATGTACGATAAACAATGTTCCAGGAGGCCTTGCACTGTAGTCAGCACTCATTTGTAATATACATAATAAACTGCGGTGACTATGTCGATAAACAGTGACTTGCCACTGAAAACTTGTTTGATTCAATGGTACCATTTTACTCCCTGTATCTGTGGCAGTTCCTATGAAAATAAAAAAGATGGCTTTACTTTTGAAGCATCTCCTGTATTTATAACAACTATGGGAAGCATGGTGGAGTAATGGATAGTGGCTCAGATTGAGGAATTGGAGAGCCAAGTTCAAATTCCAGTTGAATCTATTACATCCACTTACATGCGAATACCCTTCAGAAAGATATGAATCCTCTTCTTCTCCCCTCAGCTATGGGTAAATAGCAGGACAGACTGGGTTCTATAGCCTTGCATGGCAACTTGTCTACCACAGAAAGAAATGGCAGCCTACTGAGTGAAAAAATCTGCTTCATCAGTTATGTATCAAAAGATACATGATTGCCTAAGCATGTATCATGCATGGCACATAATTGACTGATATTATGAAAATTTGAAAACATTTGGCCTGACCAGAACAAAACAAACAATAAGAATGCTTGAGGATATCAAAAGCTATAAGTTAAAAAAAAAAAAAAAAAAAAAAAAAAAAGAAATAAAATGCATGTAAAATGCATTTAACTACTCTTAAATGCATTTTCTTCTGTACACATAAATGCATAATTATAGGGTTTACTTAATTTTAATTGTCATGGACTTAGTCCATGCCAAAACACCAACTTCACAGGAGCAAAATTACACTGAGTAATTATTATATGTTTGAAAAACATTGTATAAAGTTTTCTCATAGATAGCAATAAAAAGAAATATTTTTTTAAAATCCACACGCATATCCAAAATACACATTTTTGTTTTCTTTTCTTTACGCAATACAAGGCCTAAGTGCCGCAAGGTAGCGGGTTACTAAATGGGAACATTGTAAGTGCGTATAGGGAGGAAGCAATGGTTGTATATTATGAGGATATGTAGAATAGATAATGGCTGACCCTTGATTTGAAGAGGTTAAGATCATAGTGATGAGAGTAGTCTGTATTATATTGCAACAGTTCTGGAGAAAAAACTGTCTGAGGGAAAGTTACTCATTAATTGAGTGCACAGATAAAACACTTTTGTTCTCAAGCAAAATAGCTGGGAAATGAGATGTTGATCCTAAGCAAAGTGCACAAGGACTACATTTTAATCTTTAGTAACTAGGAATACTTTGGCACAAGGCAATGAACAGATACTACACTCTCTTTCAATGCAGAAGTGTTAGGGAGCAACACTTCAACAAAAGGTAGAGTGTAAAAACTTTTACTTCAAAAATGCAGATATGCACTTAATTCTATCATTTATTTATGGGTACAATGTTACTATCAAGGTAAAACACTAATCTTCTATGAAGTGTGTCCCTTCAGAATGTTGGTGACCAGGACTCTAAATAATTTCCTGCCCTTAATAAATTTTGTCTCATTGTTTTCTCCCCTAAACCTTGTTCCACCATTGATTTAATCAAGCTCGTTAGGTAAGTTATATACTGTTTACTTCTACCCTGCTTACCTTCAATCTTTTCTGTGATTATCAAATTTTCCTAGTCCTCTTACCTCATTAGGTGCCCTAGAAACTCTTTCTGAGGTTATAATATATATGTCCTTTTTGTTTTAATTTTGTCTAAAACTTCATCATTACTCTCATGCTCAGTTTTCAGCATCCTTCTGTAGAACCACATTTCTGTCACTCAAGTCTCTTTTTTCAGCTTTGAGAACATTGTCCAGCATTCACTGACATCTAAGAGGACCCATATTATATAACAGTTCAGTAGTCTGTTTGATGTTTCTAATGAAATTTTCCTGTTTCTTAATACTTTGCTTAGCTTCTGGAAGTCATCTTTTGCTATTCCAATGCACCTTCAGATTTTGATGTTGCACCATATGTGTTCTGTTAAAACACTTCTCAGATATTTTAATTTTTGTTTCATTTTGGTAACTCTAATTTGTAATTCAGATGTTGGGTGATTTCTTTTGCTAACAACCATGCATTCTATCTTCTTACAAATGACTTTACACTTTCCTTCACTAGCCTCTTGTAGTTTCCTTTCTGTATATGCTATAAGCACTGTGACATCTAATGTTGTATCTGCCAATAATGAATCCTGTAGGACTTAATTCTCTCAGTATCACCTTACTGTAAAAGTCGAATAAGTCCAGTGAGAAGACCCATCCTTGTCTTATACCCCCTTTCTATTTTTTTATATTTACTGAATTCATTTTCTATCTGTATATCAGTAGTTTGCTCCCAGTACCAGTTCTGCAAAAATTAGCAAGATGGAAAAAGATAATCTTTTTCTCCTCCAGACTTGTAAATCTAATCGACATTTGATTATTTCCAGCAATGGATGTTAAATAAAGATTTATATGAGAAAGAACTTGGTAGATCTAATGATTGCTTGTTTGTACCTGAGAACTTTTTTAAGCTTTCAGCACCGAAAATTTTAATAATTCTGCTACAAGGAAACAAATACCAACAATCAGAAAGAAACAAGCTGAAATTTCTGGGATGCGTAATGATGGAAGTAAACCTGGAGAATTTAACTCAAGGACATTTACTGACAACAAAAGAAGTAAAGAGAAACAGCAAGTAATCTATTGCAGTGGAAACTTTGTAGTATTGTAGTTTCTTCTGGTTTGTGATCAATTCCTGTAATCCATTTCCTTCGGACAAACACTTCACTAATCGTAACATGTCTTTTGTTTGCTAGAGTAGTCACTGTTCTCACTGTCACCACGTTATGCAGTTTTTTATATTCTCACCAACAGCCAAAATTTACATATGCAAAAAGAGACTCTCACGATAGTCTGTCCGACTCTGGGATCTATCTGTTTTAAATGTGTGACCCACGAAGCTGCCATTTTGTTTTCCTTTTGGAACAGTTTACATGAGGGTTACATTCAAACCTGTTTTCATCCTGGAGGTAAGCCATTTTCTCCAGTGTTACATTGTAGCAGAAAATGCATGCAACTCTGGGCCTCTTTGCCCTTTGTGATAGTTCCATACAACTATTTAACATGTTTTTGTGAATGATGGGTTTGGTTTGTTTTACAGCATGTCAACCTCAATGGGTTATTTAATGCCGACAAGATTTTTATTGCTGGTAACATTTTTTTTTTCAAAAATGTATTACAGGTAATAATTTTTCTTCCAAAATTTATTGCTGGTAATAATTTTTTACAAAGTATTTCTGGTATTAAAACCTATTTTTTTGACTTTCATAGTGTTTTGACCCCAGTTTGGGGGTTATCTATTTACCCATAGCTACCACCCCAGGGTCATGGCAGACCTGGGAAAACCAGCAATTAAGAGGTGGTTCCACACTCCTCAAAACCTCCTGATCAAAGGCCTTGCTGTTGGACATAGTTTATTGTCTTACCCAGAACGTGGGTGTAGTTTATCATCATACCCATGATGGTGATGTGAATGAGTGGCAGAACAAGGACACAGAGGGGTGATAAAATGGCAATGGTAATATTAATTGTTTCTTTATAAGGAAACATTCAGCATTCACTGACAGCGATTACTCTTTCCAGAAAAATAGGTTTCTCAAACCCAGTAGTTGTTCCAGTATTTCTTTCCTAACATTCTATTTGAAATAGTGTGGAATGTCCACATCTTGATTATATCATTATTTCCTGTTACATGTGTTATCCATTTTAGTTGTAGCTACTGTTGATAGTCCTAAAGTGATGTGGTTTCTATTATCTGGTGCAATTCTTTGTGAATCTATATTACCAGACCATAAGTTTCAAACATGGATGGTCTTTGCCAAGACCCACAGGTTTCACTTGCTCAAAGCCATTTTTAACCATTTAGCTTACAATGTGGTTGTATAAAGCTGACAGTTTAGATATTTCTGAATGGATTTGCTGATATTCATGTCATCCAGATGAAAGTCTGAATCTGATTCAGCTATTTAACATGACTAGTTTTCAAGTTGATGCTTTGGTTTTGTAGCAATTTGCAGCGTTGGGTGAAACAACTTCTGGTGCAGCCAATTCTATGTTCAATTTCTGTTTTTCCTGTAATAAATGTTGTAACTGATCCATATGCCCAGTCATTTGAAGTGTTTCAAAAATTACTTTGTGCAACATAAGAAAAGGAAATACTGAGAACAATGATTGCCTATCTTCTGAAAATAGTTGGCACATATAAGAATTACCACCCACCATATCAGTTTGTAAGGTCTAAGGACATTTGCTTATGAAGAATTTTAAGTCATGTAGGAAATGGCAGCAGATAATTAAAATCAATGAAATTACCATTAAAAAAAATGAATAAATAAACAAAAATTAAATAAAAGAATTATAAACTATGTTTAATCAAAGTAATACATCTCTAATAACATCACACATTTTCACGTAGGTTCAAATTCTCTTTTCAAATATACAGTATCTTTGTGGTAGCAATATTTACTTATATACATCTATGTAATGTCAACAAGTACAATAAGTTGTGATATTATTTTTGGTAATTCTTTTTTGTTAAGTGACCAATTCCATGGAACAAATAGCAAAATAAGGTACAGAGTTCTTGCTTTGTGTTTCTCAGATTTCCTAGCATAACATTAGTACTTTCAATAAGAGCCAGACTTTTCAACTCAAACTGCAACAATTGGAAGTAGGACAATGCAAGAAAGGGGGAGGCTTATATATATATATATATATATATATATATATATATATGTATTCTGTTTATATGTTATTTTTATAGATATAATTTATTTAAGTAAATGCTCTGTTTTTTAATTGAACATTATTTAATTTACTTAAATTGTACCTATAAAAATAACAAACAGAAAATATATTAAATATTTGGCAGACTTAATCCATTGTATAATATATATATATATATATATATATATATATATATAAAAAAAATACTGAAAAAGTTAATGGTCAGAGTTGGATTAGATCAGGAAACTAGTATTAAAAGTTCTCAATACACATGTAAAAAATAAAAATGAAAATTTAACATGTGGAGCTTTTATATCTAAAAAATTAGGATATATATATATATATATATATATATATATATATATATATATACACACACACACACACACACACACATACATACATACATATGAGTAAAAGTGTTCAATATCAGGGATAGAATGTATGTAAAAAGAAAAGTTGTAATTGAAAATGAAAGTAAATGTCTTTGATAATGGCTTATGAAAACCAGAACCACCCAAAAGACATTAGACAGTTTATGCTTAAGTTTTCCCTGGAAACTAAAAAAATATACCATTTTGAGGCATAAAGTTCTGAAATTCATTACTATTAAAAGCAGATGCCCAAATGACTGGAAAGGCCGTGTGTTGCAAAGATAGATTTAAGTTTTTCAATGAGTGAATTCAAAATGAATATAGAACTAGCTTCAATCAATATATAGTTATTGTTCACAACAATCACAAGCATTTTGTCTGGTAATTTCCATATATAGCCATATGTAGACAGGACTATGGCTAAAAGTCCTCCTCTCCCCGGTGGTGGTTCATTGAAACAATATGATTCATGTTAGTGTATACACCACAGTCTTATGTAGTTTTCTAAATCACAGAATATCTTTAACCACCAAACATGGCATTTGGCTTATGCTTTGATCATGATGGGCCAGAGGAAGCTGATCATGCACCTAGCATCAGAGATTTTCAAGGGAGGAGTTACTGAAGAACCCCAAAGTAGGCAATCATCTTGAACATCTAACAGTTATGTGATGAGTAGTGCTTAAATTCATCAGAATGATCTTGTCTATTTGGTCAGCTTTGTTTTACATATTCAACTATATAATTCTTGATCAGATTCTGACAACCATGGATATAAATCTGATATTATTAGTGCTCACTCCAAGTCTATCATTATTACTTCGTTTTCAGTTACCAATGATTCAGAATTTGATAAACGAAATCCAGTCATACAGTGAATATTACCATTTTTGGTTCCATTTTGGTGCAGTAATTTATGGCAATATGATAACAGAAATAGGGCCTCAGATTGAATTTCAACAGCAGTTATGAAGAAAATGGGTGTGTTTTTTGGCAATAAGCCCAAGAAGAAGCCAATGATCAGTGATAATATCAGATATATGTCAATAGAAATTTGGATAAAACATCTTAACAATGAATACTGAATTGTCCTTTATTTTCAAACTGAGCATCGTTTTCTTTAGATAGAAGCAATGTGCATGTATCACCAGTTCAACTGCAGCTGGGATCATAGAGATATTGTCATGATCCTTTCACATGGCTGAAGAATCATATTACATATAGTGAATACTTGAATAACATTATACTAAGTGTGTTGTAACAATAACATTATAACTGAAGTTATAATCGATGGTGACGAGGATACTTGAACACAAGTGCAGGATAAAAATCACACCACATTATAACTGGAGTTAAAAACCTATATATGTGCAACAGGCGTAATAAGAATTTCAACCACATTGATTTAAAAGAAAATTTTCTTGCAAATATGGAGAAGATTTTGGCTTCAATAGTGGAAATTCAACAACAACAGAAGCAACAATAACTTCTGCTACAGTTGCAAAAACAACAAGAATTGTTGGAAGTGGTTTTTCAGAAAAAGGCTTCAATGTCTCTTATGCCAGACATGGTGCAAAACACCATATCAGAATTTGTATACAATCCTGATGATGGACTGACTTTTGCTGCATATTTTTGCAGACATGAAGAAATATTTAGTCAGAAATACAGCAACTTGGAAGGAAATAAAAAAAAAACAAGGTTGTCATTAAGAAAAATAGTCGCAATAGTACGAAAAGTTCTGCAATTATTTCTTACTGTGAAAACAAGGTAAGATAGAATTTAAAGATACATTACACATTCTGACAAAAGTTTTTAGTGACAAGTGCTCCGTGTTCTGTACTCATTGGAGGTGCATGAATTTAACCAAAAGAAAATGAAGATTTAGTCATGTACGTCAGTACTGTCAACAGAGAATGTGAACAATTTAAACTAAAGGAAATGACTCCACATATATACAAGGGATTAATTTTTGTGCAAGGTATAACAGCAAAAAAAGATGCTGACATACAAATGAAAATTTTAGCAAAGATTGAACATAAAAACATAACACTACACGAAATAGTGGACGATTGCCGAACGATGCTAAGTCTTAAGTATGATTCTGAAAAAGTTCAGAATAAAGAATGTGCATTGGTAAAAGCTAAGGAAAAATTCACAAAAAGGAATATAAAACCTTGTTTAAGATGTGGAAAATTACATCTTAGGAAAGACTGTCCATGTTAAAATGCAGAGTACTATAACTGGGGTCAAAAAGGACATATGAAATCACATTACAGAACTAAGCCAAAAAAAAAAAATAAAGGTTTGCAGGAAGAAATTAATACATAATATTGTGACGGAAAAATAGTCACATGAGACAAAAGAAAATTTGTTAACGTGCAAATCAATAATGTGGGAGTAAAATGTTACTAGATACTGGTAGTGATGTTCCAATAGTAAATGATTCTACATGGAAAGTAATTGGAAACCCTGTTTTAAAAAACACTTACAAAGTTACAACTTCAGTTTCTGGTGAGAAATTATTTTTTGTGGGAAAATTAACATGTGATATTCATTTTCAAATTAAGCAGGTAAAAATAAAAGCTTATGTTCTAAAAAATGCAACGAATCTATTCAGTATGGACTGGATGGAACTATTCCAAACTGTGGGATTTGCAAGTAAATGCTTATTGTAAAAATGTAAGTGGACAAATGACAAATTTAAAAAGGCACAGTGAAAAAAAAAAGGGAGAATTAAAAAAAGTTTTCTTGATGTTCTGTCTAATGAACTGGGTCAGTGTTCAAAATTCAAGGCAAATTTTCAAGCAAAAAGGTTTGATACCAGTATTTAAGCCAAAACAAAGTGTACCATTCACAGCATTAGAACAAGTAAATGAAAAGTTGGACAGACTAGAAAGAATTGATTGGTTGGGTTTTATGGCATATCAACCACTGCAGGTCATTTAATGCCACATTTAGTTTATATATATATATATATATATATAGGACTTATAAGCTATATAAGCTAGAGCTTATTTGCTTTCACACTGCAAAATAATTCCAAGTACTACTGTCTAGGAGAAGGATTTCCATTTAGTATAGACAATTTGTTTGCACAATGTTAAAAGGTAGCATATATTAATTACACATCAGATCACATCCTTGATAAAAGACCAATTCTTTTCATGAAGTTTATTATATGACTTGGATCAATTTTTGTAAATAGTTTCTTTGTACTCTTAATGTTGTCGAACTTTCTTCAAATGTGTGTAAGGTTTGTGTATTCTATCAGTATATGTTTTACTGTGTATTCGTTTACACATAGACATTTAGAAGGAGGCACCTATTCTAGTATGAAGGAGCGAGTCAGTCTAGTGTGTCCAATGCATAGCCGAGTAAGGGTGGTTTCTTCTACAAAGAATTGGTGTATTGCAGAAAATAAACCAGTCAAAATGAGTTGTACCAATGATATATCTAAAGAAAAAGAATGACAAAATTTGTGTTTGCACAGATTTCTCGACTGGATAAAATAGTTGTCTTGAAACACACAATTACCCATTAAGAAGTCTAGAAGAAATTTTCTCAAAGTTGGATGGCAGAAAAATGTTTTCAAAACCTGATCTCTCTGAAGCATATTTACAAATTCAAATTGAAAATGAATGTTCAGAATTACCAACCATAAATATGCACAGAGGTTTATATAAGACTAATCAAATTTCTTTTGGTATAAAGGTGGCACCAGCTATTTTTCAACAAGCCAGGGATACCATGCTGGTGGATTGCAATTTTGCAGTAGTGTATCTGGACACTATTTTGATCAAGAGTGAATTAAAAGAATATGTCAAAACAATTATGCAAAAACTAAGAGAATACGGATTCAAGCTTAGTGGAGAAAAATGTGAAGTGTTTTTGCCAAAAGTAAAATAATTGGGTTAAATCATTGATAAAGATGGTAGGAAGCCAGATCCATTGAAGTCAAATGCAAATAGAAATATGCCTACACCAACAAACATAACTATGTTACAAGTTTTTTAGGATTAGCTAATTATTATTGAATTTATGTACTTAATATACATAATTTGACAGCTTCACTTAGCAATTTACTGAAAAAAGAAGTGAAGTGGAATTGGGATCGTAAATGCCAAATAGCATTTGACAAGATAAAAAAAAGTCTTATGTCTGATTTATGATTAGCACACTATGATCCAAAAGCAAAAATTGTAGTAGCATCAGATGCTAGTGATTACAGTGTTGGAGCAGTGGTTTTACACAAATATGATGGTGGTAAAATGAAAGCTATCACTCATGCTTCATGCCTGCTTCTACTGGCAGAGAAAAATTACAGCCAGATAGAGAAAACACTTCTAGCAATTGTAGTCACTATGAAAAAGTTCAATAAATTTATTCATGAAAGAAATTTCATGTTGCAAATAGACCATAAACCGTTATTAGCGACGTATGTTTCAGCTAACAGATTACAGTGCTAGGAGCACCATCCTGTTAAATTATAATTTTATGGTGGAGCAAGTTAATACCTAAAAATGCAGAACCATTGGAAGACATGGTCATAGTGCTAAAAACAAGATAAAAATTAAAAATATTCTGTGCAATGTAGTATGAGAATTACCAGTTACACTAGAGGAAATTAAAGAAAAATCTGAAAAGGACATCTTTATTTTGCTAAAATAAAGAAGCAATGAAAATTAAACTAAATAAGTACAGAATTAAAAATTAAATGCACATTTGATATGCGATGGTGTTGTAATGTATAGACAAAGAATTATAATACGAAGTGTGTTACAGAAATGTTTATTAAAGGATTCATTACGGATAATTGTAGGTTGATATTCTTAATTTGGGATTCTTTCTGGAACAGTGGCTTACTTAGGATTAAGACATTGGAACTTTCCAGGAAGAAATACAAAAAATAATGAGATTGTGCTCAGTGATACAGTGAAATCAGGAAGAGTATGTCCTATATCTGCTGAGGTTGAACTAGAGGCTAAGATTAAGGTGAAGAGCATTCACCTGATCTCATGAGGAAAAGATAACCTCAGAGCCATTTATAATAGTGAGCACTTTGCCTCTATTCAGTAATTAGTTGGTGACCTTTCCAGAACTATCAGCATCCAGTTTGGCTTTAAATAACTTGCAAAGGGTTGATAAGCTGTAAAAAACAAATCATTCAAATCAAATATTGATTAGCTAGACAGGCATGTCTTTTAGATTTATTTACATTCTCTGGAATATACATGTATAAAAACTACCTTGAACACAAAGTGAGGTATCAGTTTATATATTATTGAAATATAGAATTGATACACCACTTTATAACACATTATAATTTCTTGTTTATTAAATCTGGATTAGGTATGAACCCACTTCTCCTCTATTTATATGTTAATTAGTAAGACTTGTGTCGGTAAATCATTATTGTGTCAATTTAGGATATAGAAGATGATGGCTCTCCACATCTTCCTATGGCATAAGTATGAATCCACCTCTTCTCCTCCTAGCTATGGGTTAATTATTAAGATTTGTGTCACTAAATCATTATTATGTAAAAAAAAAAAAATCCTAGAATCTAAAAATATTTTCTGGCTTTAAATAACCTGCAAAAGGTTGATGATATAGAAAATGAACCAATCGATCAGTTTACATCTTTCTATTCATTATAGCTCTCAGTAGTTTTTCTCCCTTTAATAATCTTTCCAGTCCCTGTTTTGCTATTCATTTATACCAGCTCATTAAGAAAGGCATGAATCCACTTCTTCCCCCAGGCTAAGGGTTAAAGACTTGTATCACTAAACCATTATTATCTCCCCACCACCCTGACAAAAAAAAAAAAATTCTATCAATCCAAAAATATTTTCTGGCTTTAAATAACCTGCAAAGGGTTTATAAACTGTAAAAAAAAATCAATCAATCATGTATTTAAATGATAGCAAATAATATACATATTTACCATTAAATTCTTTCACTGTTAATCCCATGTAAACCTTCTCCTCTCCTGATTTAAATAAAATAGCATAACAAACTCTGTTGGTTACTTAATACAAAAATTTAAATATTTTGTATGTAATTTTATTTTAGTTTTGGCAATAATAATGGTTTAGTGATAAAAATCTTACAAATTAACCCATAGCTGGAGGGAGAGGTGGATTTATACCACATAATGAATGTGACTAGAATTGGAATTTGATTCTCTGATTTCTACTTCTGAGGCATTATTTGTTATGGATCCTGCATATTCAAGTTTACAGCTTCTGGTATTCCCAAGCAGTCACTCATCTAGGTTCTGACCAGGTTCAGCTTTGCTTAACTTCAGACTTCCAATGAGAACTGGTGATTCAATGTGATATGTCACTAAGCTATGTGACAATTAAGGAAGGAGATTTTCCATGTTGTCATTTAATTACCTATATGACATATAAATGGGATCTCCTGCCATTTTCGACATCTGACCATCCAACTACATGTTATACTTTTGAGGCTTTATTTGTGTTTGTGCCTCCAATTACTTTTAACACCAGTTAGAAACCTACATAGCCTTATATATATATATATATATATATATATAAATATATAAATTTCTATATTATATTGGCGATACTTATGGTTGGAAAGTGCACAATATCAGTGATAGAGCTAACATATGCATATAAGCATGAAACTGAGGTTACAAACTAATAATAAAGTCCTTCCTAACAGGTAGATCACTGAAGATAGTTGTTAACAGCCATTCTTCTGGGGCCCTAGCAATCAACACAGGTATCTTAGAGGGTTGCTTCTCAGACCAACCTTGAAATGAACACACTATCCTGATGATACATTGGTGCACCTTCAAAACACTAGATGATCAGAGATTGGCAGCCGAACTCTCCTCTGATTTAACTCTAACATTCCAGTGGTGGAAAAACTTGCTTGTACCATTCAGTGGTTCAAGAACCAAACTAGTTACATTCCATCATTGCCGAACAGACTCTGAACTATTACCCATCAAAATGAATGGATGTTCCCTCAGAAAGATGCTGGAAAAATGATCATACCAGTAAGTCCCTAATGCCACCTGCTATCCTCTGTCTTACAAGATCAGGGTTAAAATGGAGTACTACTGCCCAGTCCTCACTTTCTAGTCTTGATAATTTCCGAAACATCTCTGCATCCTTAGGGATTACAAATTATTTCCGAACCTACAACCCCACTCTCACAGATGATAAATCTCAAGCCTCTTATTGCTCTATTACTTCTTCCATGGAAAGTGCTCAGCTGAGCTACATTCCTTAGTTACCCCAGTTCTAACCTTCATGGCTATGACCAACTATATCATGCACATTGTAGTGAACTACCATCATTTCCTTCATATCCCATTGGTGAGAAGTAAGTTCCACTTGAACAGCTTCTTCTTGTGAACTGTTGCTCTGTGGAACAGACTCCAAAGAGAATTTTTCTATTGATCACTACAATCTTAACCTGTTCATTTCTAGGGTTAACCATTATCTTCTCACATATGTGCATGAACTGTGTCTCTATTTCTGTAACCCTCTACCTCAAGTGGCTTCTGGGCCTCGTACAAGGTGAAGGTTGAACACAGGTTCATTAATTGTCCTGCTTGCATGAAGTCATCATGACTGAGGGTTTGAGCATATTTGCCTTGTTCAAATTGTTGATCACACCAGATGAAGCACTCTATCCAAGAAATTTGTAATTAAAGTCCGTTAAGCATAGGTGTAGTATAAGCTACAGGTGTTGAAAAAAATCAATATCTTTTTTTTGTGATGGAATCTGGTCTTCGTGGGGCTGAGGACTTTTTAGAACCCCTTAAACCCACATATATTGTGTATTTAGGCAACAATCCCTCTTTTATACATGTTTGATTAAAGATGACTGACAAGGTACTGCAATTAGGCTTTTTATTTAATTTTTCTTGTATTCGTACAAGTCTTTTCTTTTGTGTCCAGAAAAGAAAATATTTGAGTGAACACAAAAAATATCTAAATAAAAAGCTTAATTTCTATACCTTGTCAGTCGTCTTTAACAAAACATACATATATATACATACATATATATATATATATATGTATATGTACACACACACACACGTGTATGTGTGTGTGTGTGTGTGCATTAGAAATAGATGATACTGAAAAACTACTTTTGAGCAAATACACATTCATAGTAAGGAAAAAACACTGACATGTCAGTGCATGTGTGTAATTATGAGTATGTTTGTCATAAACACATTCACATTGTTGATACAGTGTAGATTATATGTACACGAGTACATATACATACACACACATATACTATATTGTTACATGCAGCAGTATCTTTCCTTGCTTATCTCTTTAAACAAAGCGATACATATATCGGTTCCTCTTTGCTACTGATGACAATATTTTTGTGTAGACTGACCATGCTATGAACAGGCAAGTTGAGAAACATTGATTTGAGCAATTTGTAAAATTGTGGTCAATGAGAGTTCTGTTTATATGGCAGAGTCTCCCACTTGGATGTGAAACTGACCCTAAGGTCAATCAGTGAAGTCCTTAGAGAAACAATAACAAGAACTGAGTAGACAACAAAGAAAGGGAAAAAAATATTCAGGTGAGTCAGAAAAGGACTTCAATATCACTATTCTGGCGCACACACACACACATCACTATACTCACACACACACACACATCACTATACTCACACACACACACACATCGCTATACTCACACACACACACATCGCTATACTCACACACACACACATCGCTATACTCACACACACACACATCACTATACTCACACACACACACACACACATCACTATACTCACACACATATATATATATATATATATATATATATATATATATATATATAGATATATAGATATATATATATTGTGTATATTTAGGCAGCATATTTTCATTCAAACAGGTTTGGTTAAATAATTTAGACATATCATGTCGATTAGTTTTCATTGGGATCCTTTCAAGTTCGCAGATTAATTTTTTGGTAGACTTAGAAAATTGAGTAAGAAAAATACCAGAATTTCCTTTCAAACAGTTTTTATTTTCCCAAGTACTTTCAATCTCATCTGAGACCATCATCAGAGGGTTAAGTTGTCTGTGAGTATGTATATGTGTTTCTGTGAATTTAAAGCACTTCAACTGTTCTTTTTTAATTGTTTATGCAGCATTCTAGATTTCAAAGTTCATGTGTTCTTTTGGATTTTATCTGTATAAGGCAAATAACTTTTTTGTTATTTCTCATATGTATATAATTGTTTTCTTCATAATCAACTTTATTTATTTTGGGCTTTAACTCTCTTATATAAAGGGCTTCAAGGATTTTCAGCTTTTTGCTTGTTATTACGTTTATGTATTATAGATGTATTTTCAACAAATATCCATCTAATCTTTGAATGTGGGCTTCAGTGTTCCTTTAAGTGCTGATATATTGAGCTATATTCAACTAAGTGAAATGTTAGTCTTTTTGTTGGCATCATCATAGTAAAG